>OX401994.1:10000000-11200000 GCA_947859395.1 Eupithecia insigniata | reverse complement strand
AAGAAAAAAGAACATAAATAACCACTAATACGTAACAGAACTTAATCCCAACTGTCGGTGTTATATAACTTATATGAAGTTTAAAACTTGATCGCTTATTAGGTATGCCTGAGGGTGTTCCCTCAGGCATACCTAATAATGGTGTTCCTAAAGAAGACACAATCATGGAGTTATTAGAGACGTCTTGTGTCAAGTTCATACATAGATCGACTTTACAAAATAAAATAGAAAGAATATAAAAACTCAAGTGCATATTAGAATAAGATACTGTTAACGATATATGTGTAGTACCTACTACTAGTAGTTATTTAATAATATTGTGAAATTATATTGTGCGATGACTGGCGCAGAAACTATTATCTAAAAAAATCACACTGCAAAATTGTTAATACCTTGTTGGAGATATTTATTAAATATATCTACTATGATTCAATAAAACCTTAAACAAAAATAACTTATATACAAGTGGGTCAAACAACTAATTTTAAAATTAACATTAAAGTTGTGCGCTAAATTTAATGAAAACACAATTAAAATCAGTTAACTTTAAGTGGATATTAAGTAATAATATTTTCTTAAAATATAACCTAAAATACTCTTCCCAAAATAACTAAATTAACGGAGATTAGAAATCTTCCTTACCTAAGTAAAATGTAATTTCAAAAATAACTAGCAAAGTATTTGTTTCCTTATCAATGGAAGAACTGATGATTTCGTGTTGTGTTTACCTTAAACTCTTTTACAACTAAATATATTTCTAAAAACACTACATTATGTAGGTAATAAACAGTATCGGTACATTTAGCTGTAAGCTACAGAAATTGTAGTGCTGTGCTATGGCACTTCAAAGTTATAATAATAATTTGAATATTTAACCAACTTTAAACTTAATTAACTTGTCATAAAAATAATGTACCTAGTATCCGTAAAGTTAAACTTGCATGTATAAAATATATAAAACTTTACACCGAAGAAGTCTTTTATAATATGGACATCATAGATTATATAAATATACTATATATAAGTTTTAACAATTTGAAAAATAGAAAGCTGTTTCAACTGTCAATGTTAGGCTTTATTCATGAATATTATGTCAAACTATGAGTTGATGTTTTATATAACTTTTTCATGTATATAAAACAAGATTATATTTAATACAGTCTTTGGTTGCTATCTTGCGGTGTAGAAAAAGGCACTATAAGTTGAAATTGACACTAGAGTGGAACGCTAGGAAGACCACCAAATTCACATTCATATTATTTAAAAGGATCTTTTCCTTATAAAAGCATCATAAGAATGATCGAAATAAAATAATGAATGAAGTGGGTTTCTCTCCCATCACGTTCATCTTGGGCACATCTAAATATAATGTAGATGCTCTCTCATGATAAACTTTAAAACGCATTAACTGGCCTCCATTATTAAAAACATTGTAAAAATATTGTCTAATATTTGCACAACCATACTTTTTATACAAGTATTAATATTATATAAAATCGAACATACGAATATATAAATGCATAACAGTATCATTGGGAATATACAATATTACTTACTTCAAAAAATTGATAGTTATTATTATAATATAGGCATATTTTTTAGTATAAAAATAGACGCTTACCTACAGTTTAGGCATTTAGAAATATCCTGAAAAAAATTCGGCATTTCAAAGGCACTGTTCATACTTACACGATACACTATTTCCTACCCACATATGATAGAGGCAGAATGTTTTGATTAAGTAGGTAGGTACCCGTTCTTGGTACAAATTAAATCAGATTACCGTATTCAGATTACACTTGCGTCGGATCAGGAGACGTGTGCGCCGGCGCAGAGCCTAGAGGGGAAGCCGATCCCATCGCCTCCAGCTTTATACCCGGCGGGAGTTGACCATCAAATCCTATAAAAAAAGCGTTCGGCGGATATACACAATCTTTCGGCACGTAGCAGTCATGTGTAGTTTTCATGTGGTTCTTCATTTTGTCAGGCCTAGAAAATTCCTTGCAGCATACCGGGCATGGAAATACTTTTCTCTGTTGGCCTTCGTGATATAGAAATGCGTGCCTTTGGAATGAATACTTGTTTTTGAATGTTTTTTGTATGTTCTCCTTAGCGCACTCGGTGCATTGGTATACTCCTTCGTTGACTGAGGCGTATCGGAACAGATTGAGCCCGCGAACTGACATCTCTGTGAGTTGCTCGGCCGGGTCGTTGGAGGCGGAATTGGCACGCCTCCTTATCCGTCTTCTAGCTGAACCGGGTCTTTGAATTTGGTTGCCTTGTAATGTGTTATTGTTTATAGAATCATTTTGATACTCGTTCGAGGTAGATGCCTGTGTTGCTGGGTTTACTCTTATTTTTCCGGTTCCATCATAAGAAGGTGACAGTGAATGCTTTAGTTCCTTGATATCTGAATCGGGTGTTTCACGTCCTGAAACGAATCAATTGAAATAATAAGAATTGAGGCATAGGTATTTATTTTTCACTGTAAAAGCTTTAAATTCACAATACAAGCTTTAAATATTTGCATCGAATACTTTTAGAAATATCTTAAAATGAATAACGAAGTTTAAAAATGTGCTTATGATTAAAATAAAGGAATGTGTTTTACAAGTATCTATGTGCGATATAATATAGGTAACCAAATAAAAATAAAAACACAAGAAAAATATATATTAAACTTTATTTGATCAAATCGAATGACAAAAACATTTTAAAACATAAACAAAATGATAATGGGGATAAGGTTACTTAAGGTCAAGTTCATTGCATTTTTTTAAACTGTATCGATACTAAAATATAGCACCAAGTATCGTTGCTACACCATAAAAGGGCTACAACAAACTTGGCCCTAATTTACCTAACAGCAAAATAAATAAAACACAATTTAATAAGAAGTACCTTAGGTAACAAATAAGCAAACATGCCAGTTTACTAATATCTCATTTCGACTGATAAATTAATTATTGGCATCAGTTCATATCATGATTGAATGAGCCAATTTAAATATTTTATTTTTAAAATAGTGTAGTGCATATTCGATTTGTCTATTAAATATCTTATCTAGCGACCATCAACTGGATTATAGTCGAGCTTCTTACACTATTCATTTACTAATAAATTAAAATAAAACAATAAATTACAAAATAAAAACAAAACAGAAGTTTGTAACTATGATATAATAGGACTCAAGTGGTTGCATTTGGAACTATGTCGGCAAGTCTAAGTAGAAGGTACATAAATTATAAAAATAACGCTCCAGATAACTAAAACTATTAAGATCACGTGTGGTGGGTATAGATATTAAAGATCACGTGTATGATTGGATTAGCAGTTATTTCTTTTAAAACGAAGTACCATATTGCACATCGCTTAAAATGTAAATATATTAATGTTAAAGTAAATAAAATTAAAAATTAACTGTCATTTCCCGAACTGAAAAATGTGATAAATTAAGGAACTAGTATAGCCTCAAACAATGTTTGTGTAAGTATCATAGAAATAAAGAAAAACTTTAGAAATCATTTGTACTACAATACATCGTTCTGCAGAGCTTAAAATTGAGCAACATAGAAAGCATAAACATAAATCTAGCTCTAATCACACCAGCTACGTGAGAGTACCGTCGAAAGAAAACATACCTTTGTTTTTATCCTCTTCGTGACTAATAAACAAGTTAACATAGTTTAGAAAGTTCACACCGTTAACAAAACTATTTACTTCTACAACATAAATAACTTAAAATTTAATCTACTCTTTATTAATATAACCCGTGTTGTTACTTTGCTAAAATATTTTAATGTTATATTGATTTATTATAATTTAAATTTGTTTAAATTGTAAGTATTAGTGGTCGTTGTTTAAATCACCAGATATTTCAGGTTAGCCAAATATTTATATAAATAAAAACCACCTCTACTAAAGTTGAGTACCTACCCACATAAATGGCAAGAAAATTACTCACAATTTAACAGAGTAAAAGTATCTATAAAAAGACATTATTAACCATTGCTGATTATGAAGTAGTAACAATAGAGAACAAAATATAAAACATTTAACGAAACAATAAATTAAAAAGGTTAACAGTAACAAATGAATAAATAATCAATGAAAGTAATATATTATATTTTTGTTGTAACTTTTATTATTTCATTAAAGTTTCTAAAAATAGTAATTAACGCCTTATAGTTTACCAATTTTATCAACAAAAATGCTAGGTAATGTGTAACCTCCAGTACATACTAAAATTGTCTAAACATTACTCTTTGCATTTTGCTATTGCCTAAGTGCAATTAACAAAAATATAGTAGTTATTATGAAGTTTTGTATAGTTATTTGGCTAATCGCTATTTCATTACAATGTGTCTCGTGAATTTGTATCACATTATCTAACTGCTTGTTATAAGTAAGTAGGTAAGTACTTAATTTTATGAGAGCTGAAATAAATGTTAAATATTATACTTTTCAAAATATGATTAACTTTCTGACCTATTGTTCTACGCTATACGTTATTATACATTAAGGTTCCATATTCGGGTTTCTGTCGCTGATTGGAACGATCTTATTCATGAACATGTAGGTATTTTATGTGAGTTGTAATTTGGAATCATTACTAGACGTAACGGTCATTTTTTTAATACAATAAATAATATTTTAGTCATGGAAAACGCATTTACTTAAAACTTTGATAGTATTTTTTATTAAGAATGCCAATTGAATCTATGTCACATATAAGACGATTTACAGTAGAATACATTTTTATACGTCTTCATTAATTACAACATGTAAGACAAGCATTAGACAAGTCGGTATAATGTCTCATCACATGTGACTTTTCCTAATTTTAATTTAGCACCAATTAATGATATAATTATATATAAACATCAACATATAAGTAAACATTCAAATAATAAACAATGTAGACCATAGAAACGTCACTATTAATATAATAATTTAAGCAATATGACCAAAATAATTCAGTGCTCTAAATTATTTATTTTTAAGTAGAAATATGTATCCAAGGGTTTAGGCACTGTCTAAATTGACTATAATAATTATAAGGGATTTGAAAGAAAAATAGCCTCACCTTATTTAAGTCTAAATTTTCATTTTAAGTACCTATCAACGTCCAAGGTAAATTTCATATAAAGATTATGAAAGGTAGGTACTATAAATTCGTATTTATGAATTTTAACAGTCTTAATATTGATTATCAAGACTTAATCGTCTCGAAAATGTTATTTGACTTTATTTATAATACGCCAAAGATTTTATTAAATTTAACAAACATAATGGGAAACATGAGATGATGTTCTTACAACAAGTATAAGATTACCTACTTGGGCCTAAAAGATGCTAAATTACTATGGAAGCGTCTTAAAGTAGATACATTATTGTAAACTTTGAATAATGAAAATAAATGATAGATAAATCTTTGAAATCTTAATAATCTAGTAGTTGACAAATATTAAACTTATTATTTTACACGTAAAAGGCACACTAATAGGCAAGCGTTCCCTGGACCTACATTCAATTTGATTGGAAATTTAGATTTACAAGGGTCAACGTAATATACAAATCTATCGAAGTTCAGTAATCTTTTTTCATAAGTATATGTATTAATTAACAATAGTTTCATGTAGACCTACACAAAGTTGAACTAAAGTGAAAGTGTAGCTAACTTTATATGGAAGACTACTTTGCCTCTAATTTTCCTAAATAATATATATAAGTACAATTTTCTTAGTTAATATGTAAGGCATTTGATTTCTACTAAAATAGAATTTATAAATCATCTCATGATTCCATTTAATATAAATAATTATTTACTTCGTTCAAAGCACCTCGCTAAGATCACTTTTATAACAACGCTTCTTTGTTCCATTCCAAACATTATACATTTTTCTAGTGTCATCTTTTAAATGTTATAATTAAATATTCTTTAATACATAATCTGTTATAAATAAACACAATTAAGATTTGTTTGTAGTGAATATATCACTTAGTGCCTACATAAACTTGAAACCTATAATAATCTACCAGAGGTCCTTTTTTATTAGGTAAGTATATATATATATATATGTAGCTGTCATTTTAATTAATTTTAATGTCTAAGTTTTACCCAATAATGATGATATTAAATTGAAATTCCACGTCCTTTATAACTTTGCTATGGGACGCGAAATCCTAATTTATTTTTCCTACTTTGAAGTCTATTTTTTTATTTATATTGTTAAACTACAAATAGATGCCTCTTTAGTAAATAAGATCTCTTTATACAATGCACCTAGTTACAATGATAGGAATTATGTAATATAATTTAACTGCCACTAACTATTTGGGGCTCTAAAAGTTCAGGAACTGAATGACAATAATATTTAGAAACTTATGTTTGCTGTCAGAGCAATATAAATAAATACTTATAACAATATTACTCTTAGAATTGCTTTTCTATCATTCTTGATTTTTAAATATAATTTATGTAGGTATAACATTGACAATCAACTATTTTCAACATAAATAAACTATTATAAATTATTCTTAACAAATCTAGAACATAAAATCATAGCCTGTGTTGAGTTTTACTTCAATGAAGTCAAATCAATATTTACAACTAACATCACTAATAAGGCAAGTTTAACGAAAATGCATTTTAGAATTCTACTTCTACGTTATCAATGGCATAATAGTTTCGAGTCTTATAGCGTAGCCTCTTGGGCAAACCACGAATAATGTGGCTTTAATAAATATCGTAAGGGGTGTAAATATAATTATACCTACTCGTCATTTACGAAATAACTATGCCATTGATATAGCTACCCATAAATCTACAACTAAACTTAATCTAATTAATTCAGTTCAATGAGAATTGCGAGTAATATTTAGCAAAATAACAGTCATTAATATATAACTACTACTTACTTTGAAATAATGATCACCACGAGTAATTACTTTGTACCCTGAAAATTTTGTAAGTAATAAAATTAAGTAACAAGTTAAGTGCAAAATAACAAGTAAAAGAAAATATAATATTATAAATCTCTTGAAGTTAGCACTCTGAGAAACAATGGAACCTAAATAAATAAGTAGAGAAATATTAACAACAAACGACTTAAAATCGTTAAATATCAACAAACTTATTGATATACATATAAGTACTTATTAATTTTGTATAAGTACCTGCTAATTCGAGATCACGTGCTATTTAATGCAACCTTTAATAGTTGGTAGGTACCTACATAATATACATACATAGGTACCTTTATGAAACTTTTAGCTGCGGTCAACACTAAAGCTGCTAAGCAAAGTGATCTCGTAATAACATTTTAATGAACTTAGAGCTCGAAATATTATCCAACCATCATATTTAGTAGCAAAAGATTTTTTTATATACCTAGGATTAATTTTCCCGAAACGCAATTTTAATTTTAACAAAGTTTCTGTTTTCTCTAATCTAATCAGATCTTCGCAATTTTCTTGCAAACATATTCCTCTAAAAATTCAACTATGATTCTTGTTTCGCCATCTGTTCGTTGCCATTATTTGTGTTTGGCTGATTTTTGTGTATGATCTTTAGATGGGCGATCATGTTATCTTTTCGGGTAAACTCTTTGAAACAAATCGGACATGGGAAAACTTTGACGTCTTTCTTGTGGGAAGTGACGTAATGACGGCAGAAGTTACTAATATGAGTGTAAACTCTGGCGCATATTTTACATCGGAAAATGTTTTCACCCTCCTTGATGCAATAGTCCCGAACGGATTCGTTAGTGTCCTCGTGATAGTTCCCAATACTGCCCATGTTATTTTTCCTAATGGGTGAAGGGAAAATACGATGTTCCCAGTTAGTTTGAGACAAATCTGCAACTTCGTTGTTTGCCATATTGAGATTGTTTTGCTCCAGTTCGGCGGCAAACAACTGTGTGGCCAATGCAGGCATAAGTACTGTTTCAGGCGGGAACTTATCGAAAGTATTAAGCGCGGGGTTCAGATTTGAGAGACCGGAAAGCTGGTTGAATAAGTTTCGAGCTCTTATTTTTGACATATGAGGAAGTAGTTTTTTACTATTCTTTGGCTTTAAGTTTCGAGCTATTCTGTTATCGTCTGCTTCTTTTATCGGTCCATCGAGTGAGTTTGAGTTTTCGCGACTTTTATCGGGATTATATTTGTATTCGACCGGTTCATTGTACGCATCATTAGCTTCGGTAGGAGGCTCCTGTTTAATGGATCCGTTTTCAACAGAGAGAGTGGGGCCGTTGGTAGAGTAGTTATGTTGAATGTTTTCTTTAGCTGCTTTTTCGATATCTGAAATATTTGATTTCAGTCATCATTTATAGTTAGGAACCCTTTCTTAGTTTTTAATATGTGATTAAGTATAGCAATAAGGGAAATATTTTAGAATAGATATGAGCGTATCTAAAATATTTCCAAATTCTATCAGTTTGTGAAGGAAAGCTATTGGGAATAAGCCTTGTTGTTTAACCCGTTTCTGATTTTGTTCATTTTTAAATATAATTTAATGTTTAATATATTGAAAAGTAAGAGATAAATAATAAACCAAGTACCACACCGAGTTTGCCCCTGGCCATTCCTCTAATAGCTCTCCCCGAAAGCAGAAAAGCAAGCAATAGTTAAAATTGACGATTTGTGAAAGAAATAAGCGTCTGTTATTCGTAATAAGTACTTCATATAATTTTAATAGATTATCACTTACCCCTTTTGATAAACATTAAAATGTATAAATATTATAAAGTAGTCAAAGTTACACTGCACTTTTTTCACTCGAAATAAAATAAAAGTTCCTAACATCAAAGCTTATATCCCATTAGCTTTTCCCTTTTAAGTTTTATTTTTTACTAATGTAAACGATGTTAGATAAAATCGGAAAGGAAGATTAATAGTATTTACAAAAGGTAAGCAAATAAATACACTATGGTTTTCCATATAATATCAGCTTTTCATTTACATAAGAAATCCGCGACTGAATTCTTTGTATTTGGGCAATTTATACAATGTAGTTTTATATCGGCAAGTGATGACGGGAATAAGGTTTTGTAGTAATTAAGTAAATATCTAATCGTGTTAATATAAGGACATACCTGCAGATTCGGAGTCCTTGCCTTGCATCGCGACATCAGCAGACTGCGCGTCGTCGCCTTCGTCGATGAGCAGTGCCTCGCCTGCCTCTTCACCGCCGGACGTGGCCCCGCCATCTTCGGCGTTGAAGGCGTCCATGGACATCTTCACTTCCAACATTTCAGGCGATCCTCGGATGAGCTCGTTTTGTCGGTGGTTGGGGGCGTGGGACGCGGCCTCCGGTACGAACTCACCGGGAGGGCTAGCCGCCGTATTCAGTGCATCGCTCGAGCTTCCACTGAGCTTTCTCGGCCGGCCTCGTTTCCTTTTCGGTTGCATCAGAGCGTTACCCAGCAACGGCATTAATAAATTGGGAGGCGCTCCCCCAGTCGGCATCCCGGACGCCGGTCGTTTCTGGTGCATGTACTGTGGATGTATTCTGTGAAGCTGCGGCGGAGGCGTGTGACCGCTAGGGTTACCCTGCTGTTGAATTAACGAGTTGGTTAGCGCTGGTATGTCGCACTTTTCCTCGTTCACTTCGGTAAGACCCTTTATCTTTAAGCTTTCTGCGACTTTCAAAAAAGCGGTCAACCTTTCTTGGTCGACGCTCACTTCGCCTCTGTACATAAAGTCCAGTAGACTCTTCATGTCTGCATATGGAACGTCTTTTAGTATGACGATAGGATGTTTCTCTTGGTGGTTAACGAAGAGACTTTGGAAGTAGGGGCTGCAAGCGGATAAGACCATCTTATGTGCTTTGAGCAGCTGGTTTTCGACGGCCAGCGTGACGTCGGTGAATGTCTCCGCATGCAGCAGCTGGTCGAACACAGACAGCATGTTTGATTGGTGGTTGTTCCACCGGAGGCAAAATCTTTGCGTCGCCATCTTCGCTTATATGCTTTTCTTGCAGATCTGGAAGATATTGATTACCAGTCCAATTCTTATACTCTAATGAACCAACATTTATATAGCGTTGTAGGTATATATAGATATTCTTTCTGTTCCATGAACGTTACAACAATTTTCAACAATAAAAAGTAAACTTTTTAAAAGCCATTTAGTAATTTATACGTTTCATAGTGTTTCGTGCTGTTTGTGTGACGGGCGCAGGGGGACCTGAAATAGAAGAGAGACACTTCTGAAATACACATTTTTCATATTTTTTTACCTGCAGTTAGGTACCTAGCTATTCATTTCAAATTAAAGATTTATAAACAATTATATTTTACGTTGAGTCAGTTAGCAACAAGGAAGATGTTTTCATTACTGGACAAAGGTATATCGCCCATGGTTGCTTCCTAAGATCTGAAAGTCTAGATTTCTCTGAGCAGTATCGTGATAAACTTAAGTGGTTGAAAAAGTATGTGTTTAAAACTGTGTGATTATGACCACCACTGGTGCATCTGTCACGCTAGTGTCCTCACTGAGGAATTCACGCGATTGTTTATGCTGGATGCGTCGTTAAATGAATTTTCTTCATTATAAAACTCAATATTTTTAAAATTACCACTAATAAAGAAATAAGTAGGTATGAACAATTATTCTATTCTATATTATTTCATTAGTCAGTTTAACTTCTAAAACACCAGCCCGTAAGATTTTAACTTTGAAAGTTTTTGTAGGGTACATTTTGTGATATCATAGAAATAAATTTTCATCCTGCAAAGGATAGATGGCGTTAGTGGTAGAGAAGTGAGAGCTTTGTCGTAGTTCCTGGATGGTTACACATCACTTGATTCTTGTCTATGTATTTACATATGTTAGATCCATAATGTATTCATAAATATTTATATGTAAGCAGTTACTTTTATTTCATAAAGAAGATAACTATTGTTTTTTGCACGTTAATAAATCGAGACTCATTTTAACTAATTAATGATGGAGCATTAATTACCTAGTTAAAATGAGACCGTACTCCATAAATCATTATGTAAAATTACATAAGTAGGTACCTTCCTATTAGTTGAGTAGGATAAAATTAGTGATAGGTACCTAGTAGTATATATAAAGTCTGACTAAACGAAAGGAAGTTACCTAAAATTTAAATCTAGAATCACAAAATATACCAAATTGAAACCTAACGATACTAGAAACCGCCGATACAAATGCTAAAGTAAAACCTCATAACAATTTAAAAACCGTTGTATAAAAACTGCACGGTTTCAATGAATTTAATGCAAAAATCCTCAAGGCTAAAAAAATCGAGGGCGACTCTAGCTAGCCTAGCGTCCGTCGCGTCGGGCGCGGAGCAGGACCGCCCCGCGCACCGTGCAGCCAGCAGCGCACTGCAGTGGGAGACAGACGATACACTGTCACACTCATACATAATGCACGGAACCGACAGACGGACACGAAACCAAACATTCCTATAGCATTAGAATAGAACTCTATCAACGCAGGCCACACGTCTCTCTAAACGTGACAACAAAACATAACCGCACCTTCCAATCCAATCAGACTCCAATTAGAATCGGCTAAATTTAATTAAAAACTCTACAAAACACGATAATTTTTGTCCACATCCACAGGTGCTGACCACAAACGTTATCGCGGCAGAAACGGGCGCTCAAATTATTACTACGCACCCAGTGGAGCGCGTTAGGTACATTACGTCATCACAATGGCATTATTACCTCCGATATCCACATTAATTCAGGCGATACGGCGCGATAAGCACGGTCTGGGAATAATTATATCACTGCACAAAACATAAGGGAACATACCACACGTATCTTGCACCACAATCAACTCGACCCTTTTATGGGAATGAGGATCAGCCCTTCCGCCATAGTCCGAGTCCGCGTTTGCGTCGCACCCCGCTCACCCGACGACTGACGGCCGCAGCCCGCAACCCCGCGCGCGCAGAGCCCGCGCGCCACTCCACTCGAATATCTCACAAAAAATACGCCGTCATCATCGAAATGGCGGCACTCCATATCACAGCGCACCCTGCATGCCAATTTATTGATTTATCGAATTTCTATCTCCGTTCCTAGATACCTATTGATTTTCTCTGCGTCCCGGAATAACACCCCTCTGTCCTGTCTGGTCTCGACACGCCGCCGCCGCCGAATTTCTAGTTTATTAAGATGCTATTTTTAAGAATGTTCCTTTTCCCTCTGGTTCTATTTTGTCAAATACTTTTTATTATGGGTTGAATATAAATATTCCCGAATATAGACCTCCTTTAATCCTTTACGTACCTATTTGGAGGTTATGTCTCTATCTACAAATAAAAAAAAAATTAAGATGTTTCTTTCATTCTTGGTAGGTACATACCTACTCATTTACTTTATTTTCTTACAGCTACATACACAGAGTTCATAATTTATTACCTACTTAGGTACTTAGATGGCCATAGTTTTCCTAAAAGTTTTTTAGTCTTCGGTTAGAAGAACGGACATCGTTGGTAAAACACATTGATTTATTATATACTGCGTTTACAAGCATGTATTGCTTCTACTTACTAACTATTTACGGAAGATCATGCAACATACCTTTGCATAGATATAACGAAAAGGGATGAATTTTCCACGTGAAAAACATCAATCCAATCTTGTCGCCATGTCAGCAGAGATGTCTTCTGTCTCTGTTTTGCACGGGCGGGGTTGCACGGGCGCCCTGTTCGCGGCGACTGCCGCCGAAGATAGCCGAGCGCCGCCACTTTTCGCAACCGAAACCACCCGATTCCACACGGAAAATAGAACGCAGGGCGCACACTTATTTTTTTTTAAATTTCAAAAAAATCACTTCAGTTTCACTAAGTTTTTTGAGATAGTTTGGTAGGGGTGGGATCGTTTTATTTAGAACAGTTCCACAAAATTTTTTGTATTGCTTAGTACTTATTTTTAATAAATGCAAGTTTCAGGATACAAAAAAATCCGCGCGCGTTGTTGTTACACGGAAGTATTTTTGATAAAAATGGCCTGCCGCCTCGGCGGGAGGAGTGGCAATGGGCAATGAGGTCGGTACCCTCTCTCTGGCACCCGCGCGCGCCCCTCCCTGCCGCTTCACTCCAACACAGGGTTAGAAAGTTTCAAAAGTGAATCGTGGAAAACACGGACACGGCATTCGGCGGCGCGGGCGTCCTGGGAGCAAGAACACCGTGAGAGACTCCAGGAACCGAGGACCGTCTACTTTTCTCGGCATCCGCATTTCATTATGCTGCATGTATTTGTTCCCTTCCCACATCGGGGACATTTCATAATGAACCATAGAAGAAAACTTTACACCACTACCTAATAGGAGCAATCAGTTGAAACTCAAGAGTTTCTGTGCCATTCCTTCATTGACAGATCATGGTCGTAGCACAGGTCATTACCAATATATACCCGTAACGAGTTGAGATTAGCCACTCAAATTACGGCTACCTAATTACGACGTAATAATACATAATCAGTCCTGCGAAATATTAAATCTGCATAATTATAATAATTTTTAGTTCTGCTTCGCACAATATACTTGATTTTGGTACATACTTGTAGGATTTATAATAGGTTTTTTTATTCTAGGTTGATTATAGGGAATGGCTTCCTTCCCTATAAATAAAACTACGACTAGAAAATACTAATAGGTAATGTAGGAGGTACCTACTATTTAAGGTAGTTGTAATCTAAAGGTCCATACAGTGAATGTTTTTGTGAATCTTTGAATGAAATACCAATAAAATTTATTCGGGGTATCGGTAGAGAATTTATGACGACTTAATTCAGCGAGCTGGCGTTTCAGAACCAATTAAACACAATCATGCTCTCAACATATAGTAGGTATAAAGCATGATGGTTGATGCGGCGAATGATCCGCACCTGGTGTAAAATCGATCGGCAGAGCGAGAGCCATAATTCAGCGGTGACCTGACCTAGGTCATCGTGCCAGCTGAAGTCCTTACTGGCTGACCCAGTTTCAGCCTGTATAAAAGCTTGCCAACACACTTTCCCCTAATAACAAACATGCTGAGGAATAAAGGTGCCGCATTTCGCCCGGGATGTTTTAGGTCAGATCGTTTTTTATACACTGCAAAGTAAAAAGACATGGTCATCATTAATGTGTGTGGATATGTCCCTAAAATCGGGTTAAATCAACAGAGTAGTACCGTCCGGTAAAGGTGAAGCTAGAACACGGGTAGGACAAAACTTTAACAAGAGATCATTTGTTGAAAATAGAACAACATAATTGCATTGAATGTAAGATAGACTTCGCATAATCGTAAACAATTAATTACTTATCTTAGGCCACGTTTGTAGACAAACAATTGTGCCTAGCGAAACACGGAAGAGCCAGCTCGCCGGTCACTCATCCAAACCTTGACCATGCTAAAACATTAGAATTGATAAGACCGCCCAGATAATCTATGCGAGACTCTAGTTCAGCTTTTCACTACTTTTTAATAGTTTCGAGTGTCCAATGAATAAGCAGAATTGCAGTAACGGCTCTCTTTAAACGGTCAGTGGTAACTGTTATACTGCCGGTGGTAAAAGCTGCGAACAAAAAGAAATCCTTCGGCTTTCTAGCGAGGCTGTGGAATAGCTCTCTGTTCATCTGTTACTTTCGTGTGATGCCTTTGTCTTAGAAACTCGTTGGCTGTCTGTGACTTCCCGTAAGGCTGCTGTATAAGTATCATCAGATTTTTTAGGCAGAACTATTGAATAACTTTGAATAGAACTTTTCTAAGTGTGTACTATGTACAAACTGAACATGTACATTGTAAATCTTCTAAGCTGAAATATTCCAAATTAAATCTCTTTAATGCCTCCAAAGTACTTAGCTAGCTTTTTATTTTAAATGCATTGAGCCTTGTGGTGAACTCTATAAAGCTTTCTAGAGTTTAGGGGCGGCCAATTGCCCAGAGGTATACAAAATGAGCTAACAAAAAGCAAAAAGGTATGAAATTGTAAGAAAAAGAGTAGGCACTTCTCATTCCTGAGTTTTCCGACGAACGGTCCGAGTGTTCCGGCAACACGCTCGCGACCACCCACGCCACATTTTTGTAAGCATCTTCATAGAAATGCAGAGGTACTTGCATAGGCCTGTAGGTGGCAGAAGGGCCCGTCCTGCTAGAATCAGTGCGGGTAACGGTCGGGTTTCGGTTCAATGACTTGATTCGGACGCTTTTCGCCGTGTACTGTTAGATATCTCAATAACACCTTATACGCGAGCTACCATTTTTATCCAATTTTGGTTTCTTTCTTTCTTTAGTAACTTTAGCGTCCTGGTAAATTTCCTCACCAGGCCGTTTGTCCCGTTTAGAATCGAGGGGTTACAACGGGATCTCTGGATGGGTGGACTAAACCTCCGTCCATAAGCACACTGCCTTAGTTTGTAGCTATAGCCTAGCCATTAGCTATAGCCATACTTGATCAATATTATTTCCAAAATTTTAAAATGCCCCATCTTATGTCATGTGTAGTAAAAATGTTACAAAAAGGATATTTCATACAATTCCCTCTATATAGATTGCTTGATATTATTCATGCCCCGTCCCTCATTGAGCTTCATTTTATAATCCACCTCATTTAACAATATTACCTCGCTTCGCTCCTTAATTTTTTGTTGAAGTCTGCAATATTTTGATTCGATAACACAAGTGTCCAGTTACACCTACTCGCATGCAATGCACAAGTTCGATACAAGTGTCCAGTTGATGGATTCCCGCGAAGTGTGTCACACGGCGCGCTCGAGCGGCCTGATTCCTCGCACCTTCCCAGTTCTGAGAAGGGCCGTGAGAGTACCTTACCGTTTATGATTCAGCCTTAAGTCGCCTACAGGTCTTGCGAGACTAGTTTACGCTATCCTTTCATGCCGAATGAAATTGCTGCTGGTATTGGCAATAGAATAGGCAATATTAGCTATACGACTGAGAAATTGGAAATAAAATCCATTAGCTATGAGATATTTTTAAGCTGCAAGCTGTAAATAACTATCCTATCTTCGCGCACCGGAAATTATTAAGGGTTAATTGATTAACCGTCAAAAGTTGAGCTTTCGTGAGACGGAATTAGTGATGAGCACATAACGGGGCCTTCACTAGCTGCTGGACACAGCCCTATTCACGATCATGATTCACGACGATCGTCTTGCTCACTCTCAATGGTTACTGTAGTTGCTGTGCCATGTGCTATGAAATAATATTTGACAGTTACGTAAAATTACTAAAGCGAGCCTCCTTTATTTTTCGAGGGAAGCTTCTTGAATTGCAACGCGAAAATGCACTGTTAGTACTGTACCCACTATTAATTACATTTTGCTGTCGTTTAATAGTCTTCTTCCTGAAATTTTATATCCGCATTCATATTTCTATTGCCTACCAAGGTTTACAAAGGTGCTGTGAACAGAAAACAAGATCATAAAGAGCAGACATAATTTTTTCATTATTTGTAAGATTGGTTTAGTTTAGAACAAAAATATTGAAATTATTTTTGTTCTAAACTATTTTTATGATTACGTTTTAATTGAGATTTATAGAACTAGTTATCAAGATAAGTTTTGGCAAGGGAACGGCATGCATGCTCTATTTGCATAACCAAAAAAAAATATGATGGATCGGGATGTATGGAAGAAGGAAATCAACCCTTTGCCCAACACTGGGATCTAGCTAGCTTTTAAGATAAGCCTGATTACGAATTACCCTAAAAGATAAGAAGAGTTTGTGTTCAATACAAGTCCATAATTGGCGGAATATCGCGTAACATACATACAAAAAAAACATACAGACGAATTGAGAACCTGCTCCTTTTGAAGTCGGTTGAAAAATAAGTTAAGCAGAGCTTGTGTTAAATACAAACACTGAATTTATATTTTCTATAGCAGTAAAGATTACGCTTCCTTATTCGATAGGCGTATCTGATCATGTTATTTAGATAACACAAGATGTCATGTCAAGATATCGAAAATACCATGTTTACCGAAGATATTGAGCAAGCACTTTAGCCTAGTTAGATAGTTGCAAATGGGATCCTAATGTACAGTCTTGTTCCTTTTAATGTGAAACAAAAAAATAAACTTGAAATACCAGTGCGTTAATGGACACTTAGTAGGTAACCACTAATTAGGTAAAGTTTTGTTCTACAACAGCTAGTGATAAGAAGAAAATTAAACCAAATTGAAAATTTCATAGTTTGATACCGTTCCATAAATAGGAAATGAAAAGTGTAAACTCATTTTTAGCTTCACATAATTTTGAAAACATACATATACCTATCCAATACGCTAAGCAGATAGATTCACAACCTTAATATGAGTAGGTTAGTGTAGTTGGTAGGTAGTGTAGGTGTTCATCATTTGGGCTCAAGGTAAACCCTAGTAAAACCCAAGTGATTGTTATAGGTAGCTCTAGGATGATCGCTCGTATCGACTGGGTTGACATGCCGAAAGTAATTTTAATGGGGTCGTGATCGAAATCAGCGGTACAGTAAAAAATCTGGGATTGCTTGTGGATAGGCAATTATCGTGGGGTCCTGAACTGGCAGCAGTTTCCAGGAAGACTTTTGGTATAGGTGCTTCTTTAAAGCGATTGCGTAACTTCCTTCCTACTTGTACCAAAATTGCGCTTGCACAATCCTTATTGCTCCCTCTTCTTGACTATGCAGACGCCAGTTATCCCGACTTAACTGAAGACCAACTCAATAAGCTCGAGCGTCTTCAGAACTATTCCATTAGGTTCATATTTGGCCTGCGTAAATTTGACCACATAACTGAGTACCGTAACAGGCTCAAGTGGCTACCCATTCGTGTTCGCCGGAATGCTTATGTTCTTAATCTCCTTTACTCTGTTCTTTTCCTTCCATTAACACCATCTTATCTAAAAGACCGTTTTGAGTTTCTCCATCAGTCCCATTCACTATCCCTTCGTTCTTCTGATACTCTTCTTTTAAAAATTCCTTTACATACTTCCCAGTTCTATGGTGATTCATTCACGTTGCAGGCTGCGAGACTCTGGAACGCCCTTCCTGTATCCATTCGACAAGCTAAATCCCTTCCTATTTTCAAAATTGTTTATCAATATTATCCGTCCGCTCCTGATAAATCTTAATATTTTTATTGCTATCTTGTAAATTATTTGTATTATTTTTGTGTTACGCTTATCATAAAATTTTTGCAGCTTCTGTTTTTATCTAAATACTTATAATGTGAAAATTATTTTTTTATAAGTCATTAATTACGCCACCGTCAGCTCTAATGCGTACGAATCCTATCCATCCAAAGGTTGCCTGGAAGAGATCGCTGTTAGCGATAAGGCCGCCGATTGTACCACACTAGAAATAGTTACTATTAAGTTCTTGTATAAATATTAAATGTATTGATGGTGCAATAAAGAAATATTCTATTCTATTCTGTTAGGTAGTTATGAATGTAGGTAAATCTTTTTTGCCCTTATCCCAAGCTAGGTGGGGTGGGATCAAAAAAACACGTATTTTTCGTCTACTTTCCTCTATCAGCCCAGCCATCATCTCCGTACTTACACCTCAATTCAATTTATTAAATTAATATACAAGTTATAATTAATACACTACCCTAATATACTAGTTACTTTTATTCTCTTTTACAGAGCTCATTCATCTTTTCTTCGGTCTTCCTGTCCCTCCATATTCACCTAACACTTTTCACGTCACATGACAATGAATATGTATGTATGTAGGTACATAATTGTGACAAAACCAAGGCAGGGCAAAGTACAGAATAATGCTAAGTAAGGTGGTGTTTGCGCAGGCGCGAGTGGTGGGATTGCGTAAGCGCACGGGGCCGATTTCTAGCTCCCACGCAGCAAGGTCAGCGCTTCATCGCTCCCACTAACCATGTTAGATTATACTAGCTGAAGCAAGTGCATAACCCATGCATGCGTTTTTCTGGATAAAAATTAGGGTAAATCCTTCCCAGGATACTAAGTATTTCCCCAAAATTCGTTAACTGCAAAACCGCCTTAAAAGGTAAAAGGCCTTAAAGGACAGACAGAGAGTTTCTTTCGCATTTATAATATTATGTACCCTTAAGTGAGGTATGTATTAGCGTCAGCCCGAGACTTTACACGTGTTTTTCCTGTTTTTGTAAAGAAAGTCCTTCCCAATCTCAAGTATACAGGGTGGCTTTTCATGGCAGTGGAGGGCCAAATCCGAAACCATGAGATGTAGAGAAGGCGTGAAAGGAGTCGTATGATAAATTTATGCAAAAATAAAAAGTGCATACCTACATATTTAATTTTGGAAAATCAAATCAAATCATTTATTTGCTGAATACATTATTACAGGTACATGTCAGATCTTATAACTAGAGTGATGTCAAATGTATTCAACCCGCATGCAGGTATGCAAATATTAAATTTTAGTTTTAAAAGCATTTAAAATAATCAACCATAAAAATAATCAAGAATAATACAATGGAAAATAAATAGTTCACAATCAGATACTTTACTGAAAATCCTGGAAAAATCTGATAAATTATTCTACTTGACAAAGAAAATAACAATCAAATAATATAAAGAAATTAAACTAGTATTTACAATTGAAACAATTGAGCTAACTGCAGACTGTTGCAAACAATCTACAGATAGCTCAACTGGTCCATATCAATATTCTACTTAAAATTAATATAGTCATTTATACTGTAGAAACATTTTTCTAGGAGACAGTTATTTAACTTCTTTTTAAATAAATTACCATTGAGGTCTTTAATAGGTTCTGGTAACTTATTATAGATAATGATGCACATATTAAAAACATTTTTCCCATAGATCTGCTTGTGGCATTGTGGTTTGTACAGCAGATTTTTGAATTTGATTCTTTTTTGCCGAGTGATAATATCCTTACGTTTGGTAAAGTGTTGTGGGTAAGATTTTACAAACATGCATATATCTCTAATGTACATGCAAGGTAGAGGCATAATATTACAGATCTTAAACAGAGGCTTGCAAGAGTCACGATACCAAGCCCTGCTAATAACTCTGAGGCATCTCTTCTGTACTCTGAAGACTCTTTCAGCATCGACAGAGTTAGTTAGTAGGTAGATTACGAAATTCTTTACGAATAGATGTGTTATCCAGGATAAATTCTATTAAAATACAGGCTAAGTATCCTGCTGGTTATCGCACCATTTGGTCGGAAATAAAACTTAGGTACTTAAAGTCGTCACTCTGATGCTTAGTAGGTATTCAAAATTAAATAGTAAAAATTTACCATTTCTTAAAATGTTTAGTTACATAATCCAAGGATTGGCTTATCAGCTACCTACAGAATATATTGGTGTAAAACAACGGTAACATATAAAAAAAAAAACAAATGGTACGATTTTATCCACAAGTAAAAAAAATAATATAATTTTTGATTTCTCATATATTGAGGTCATGATTCCTTTCAGGACTTTTCTCTTAACTCAAATGCTTTCGGATATGGCCATCCACCCGTTTAGCTACTAGCCGTTTAGAAGTAAAAAAGTAAAAGACAGAGAGATCGATTTTCTTTTTAATTCTAATATAAGAAGAAAAAAAATACCTTTGTCCTAGGCGTTTTTCCTGGCCAAAAAGCTCTAGTCTATGTCATTGCCATATATAAATTAATATATTATAAATTAAATAAATCTTTAACAAATTAATAAGGATTAGTTCTAGCGTTTTCTCGTGAAAAAGTACTCACAAACGAACAGAGTTACTTTTTAATAAATGATATTACGTACCTATATATTACATACCTACCTATCGTAAAAGTTCGCATCATGGATGGTATGATACGAACTTCCTGTCATTTACCAGGATCAGAACTGAAACACGATTTCACAGAAAATCTCGCGACGCCGTTTATATTTCACCACTGACAATAATCGATTGTTTCTCATATGTACATATATTCAACCGTTTATGTTTGCAGTTAAACTTTATCATTTAAATGTTTCTATACCAAAATCTCTTTTACAATTCCTTTTTTTTAAAACTGAAATTCGAAAATGGGATCCACGAGAAATCGACGATGGTATGTACTTACTTCCTCAGTTCGTATTTTTTATTAACAAGGTAAAAAATAGGCAGTTATGAATTTAGATAAAATAATAAAACAGGACATTCTATTTTTACTTTTATTTAACTTGCAATGTACTCTGTTTGTTCGGGGCAACTCAATTTTAGACCAGTTATCCTCATTTAAAAAGTTATTTATGTATGTAAGTTCGGTGACAATGCAATGTCATGGTACCATCGAGCTGGTCTGAAGATGGAAACCGAAGGTGCCTATAGGAACTCCTAAACGAAATCGTGTTTGGGTTCGTTGGATTTGTCTTCCCAAGTACTTTGGTCCTAAATGGTATAAAAGCTTGTATAAAATTTTTTCAATTGTAAATACTAGTTTAATTTGTTTATATTATTTGCTTGTTATTTTCTATGTCAATATTTTTTTTTTAATATTAACAATGTATTCCATACCTGGTACTTATTGTAGGTATAATAATTTTTCGAAAGTCACCGCGACATCCTCTTGTGTTTTCAACAAGCGCCTTTTACTTCATTGTTCATTAGCACGAGAAATTGTTATTTTATGACTCCTAGTTGGGTAATAAAGGGACAAGAAAGCTAATAGCTGTTGATTAGTTATATTTTCCGCGGATTTCAAATTCCTTAGCTACCTTCCAACTAACTTAAAACTATCTAATACCACTATCTTAAATAAATGCTTTCTTTGTGATAGTTAAAATTAGCTACCTCTCAAGTTGCATGCAGGGCTCCTAATACCTAGCCTCTAAATGAAATATTTAAAACCTGTACGTAATAGGATTGCTAAATATATACTTGAATACTTAACTTTTTATGTAGTTTATCCAAGTAATCCTGTAATGTTACTATAGACCCCTAGTCTATAGTAAAATCTCTAAGAGCCCGGCTACACCCTTAAACATTTGAGCATGAGGATTGCACAAATGTTTGAGCGTGTAGCCAGGCTATAACAGAAGCAAATATATTTTAAGAGAACCCATGTTATTTACTTATCTGAAACAAATGTACAGAAATAAAAATTGTTCATGTTCATTTCATTTTAAACAATTGTATTTGTATGTATTTATTTATAAAAAACTTATTCTAGGTTTTACATTTTAACATTCTCTAAACCCGACAGGATTTGTGTAGAATGTTGCATTCCTCAGTTTAAATACAATATTAGAAGTGTACGTTTTGCGATTACGTATGTACCCATTACAAATAGTTTAAAAATAGATGTACTTCCCTAAACTAATAAAAAATTACAAAAAAGGACTTTATCAAGTAGACGCGTATAATTTTAATATTCATTAATTTCGGTGTTTAGGTAGTATGACGTATGTACTGTGTCATGCATTCACGTAGCAGGTAAGCTTAGGTGCCTATATACTTAGTAAATAGATGGAGGTCAGCGATATTTTTTTGACAATAAAATAATTCCTAGAAAATAAAATAATAAATAAAATAATAATCATCATCATCATCATCAGCCCATACACGTCCACTGCTGGACATAGGCCTCCCCCGTACGACGCCACAAATAGCGGTCCCGATGAGTGGATGGTCTCCCATGTAGGGGGGGATTTGCCATAATCACCACGCTTGGCAGGCGGATTGGTGATCGCAGTGTTGGTGTTTAAAAATACTCGGAAGGAAGCTGCTGCCCTTCCTCTGGTAGGTTCCCTTAGTCGGCTTTTACGACATCCACGGGTTGAGTTGGAGGGGTCGATATTCGTACGCCGCGAACCCACAGCTTTATAAAATAATAGTAGTAATAAAATAATTCCTAGTAGAAGTTGTGGACTAAGTACAATAAATTTTTTTTAAAAAGAAAACGCTTGCTTCTTGTTCTTGCATTACAAAACAATGCAAATTCAGCAACGCTCTTCTCTTATAATATAATACTCAACTTCAATATCGTGATATATAAAGATGTAGGTGCCTATATAATAAAAACGTCAAGTGCGAGTTGGACTCGCGCACCGAGTTGAAACAACGAACAAATTCGATGTGAAATATTTATAAAAAAACCACAGCAATAAAAACTAAAATTCACATTCTTGGTGTTGAATTTCAAACCTAATTGTTAGTATTATTTATTTTTGTATGTATAAAAACATACGACAAAAAAGTGAATTTAAGGTACCTAAGTATGGGTGGTTTGTTTACAAACATTTCACATCGAATTGGTTGGAGTTAAAGTTAATTTGCTTCAGAATTTTCATGTGATGATTTAACTTTAAGATTTTTACTATATTTACTGACTTCAAATATAATATCCAAACGCGTTCGTTTATTAACTTTGTAAAGGCTCGCTTATTTATAATATATGTACAGTACATACATACGTACTTGGGGTTTGAAGGCGGTTTATTGCTGATAATTCACACATCCATAAAGCGACGTGATGTAATGAGATAGGGCTAGCTAGATAGAACTTCATACGTACCCATTATATATCATACATACCCATTATATATCATACCTACCCATTTACCCATTACTGGGTATGGATAGGTCATCATCGTCATATCAGCCCATACACGTCCACTGCTGGACATAGGCCTCCCCCATACGACGCCACAAATAGCGGTCCTGCATGAGCCGCCTCCATCCATCGACTCCCTGCGACTGCTACAATGTCGTCGGTCCATCGAGTGGATGGTCTCCCATGTAGGGGGGATTTGCCATAATCACCACGCTTGGCAGGCAGGCGTATTGGTGATCGCAGTGTTGGTGTTGAAAAATACTCAGAAGGAAGCTACTGCCTTTCTTCTGGTAGGTTCCCTTAGTCGGCTCATACGACATCCACGGGTTGAGTTGGAGGCGATATTCATAAGCCGCAGCCCCACGGCCAATATATATGGATGGGTACCTTCCTATGCATAATTAATTAGGTATACATATCTATGTCGTATACAATGTCTACGACATCGTAGCGGTCGCAGGGAGTCGATGGATGCAGGCGGCTCAGGACCGCTATTTGTGGCGTGGTATGGGGGAGGCCTATGTCCAGCAGTGGACGTGTATGGGCTGATATGACGTTACAATGTGTATTTTCAAATCTTGAGCAACGAGACGAATACGTGACATATATAAAAATAAGATAAAAATCAGATTTTTTTATATGTTAGCGATCTCAAAAACCATGGCAATTTAAAATGAAAAGTACACATTTTGTTTTTCATCGTTTCTTTTTAAGTAAACATCGAATTTTATTTAAAGTAGTCTAATTTGGAAGCGACTAGCTTTTACAAGCCTGCGACTTAAATTCTCATATCTAAACAAAGTGATAAATGAATCCTTAGGTAACAAGTTATTGTTCTCATTTCAAGCATTTCAGCGTTCTGACTACCGAAGTGTGTGACCGATGTGGCGCTGCGGGCGGAGGTCCGCCTGCGACGCAGGAGGTTGGATTCCCGCCCTGGGACAAATGTTTGTACGATCTTCAAATATTTGTTCCGGGTGTTTTTATTATTAATCGTATTAAGTCTTTATCAGTCATCTAGTACCCATAACACAAGCTCTGCTTAGCTTGGGGCTAGATGATGCTGTATGGTTTCTTCAGCAGCATTGGTTTATTTTATTTATTGTTGTCTTTCATAGATCTGGTACCATAACCTTTAAGATGACCTAACTACCTCAAGCGGTGGTTACTATAACCGGTATAAACCAATCCACGATAGGTACTCGTAACTATGAAGTCACAAATCAAATATCTACCAAGTACTGAGCCTGAAGCACTGAAGCCAAAGTTTGTTCCCATTTTGTAATAACTTATAGACCTCTGGATGACCTCTGGGAACAGTTCCATTTAACCTTCTGCAATGGCGTCCTAGTAAAATGATTACTGGCATCAACAGGCAGATTTCTAAAATAAATAGGACTAATAAGCGACAGCGCCTATGACCCTAGCGTACGATGTTCGATTGTTTTCCAGAAATTATATCTATTAACTATCACGTTTCGAAGCCTCTGCACTGTAGGCTCATGGGAAATCTATTACAGAAAGATGAATTTCTACCATAGAACAAACTTATGGTATCTATACCTATACTCGATTTTAAAAACCTAAATATAATATTTCTGTATAAACAAATGGTTTACAAAGTAAAACAAATATTGATGGAAAATCACAGATTTACTGAAAATGTGGATTTTTTTTAAGACATATTGGTATCATCGGGCCAAAACGCAGAAGTGCGAAACATTTCACAGTGTCTCGATCATTTTCCCACTCGAATTTGCACCTTTTTTCGCTACACGTGTGCAGTGCAGTTAAGTACATAATTATGTGTTGTTGAAGTTTTTTTTCCACTCCACTAAACGGTGATGCTGTTACCGTATTGCTTATCGTTATCAGTTTTTGTTAAGATTCCCATAAATACCTTGTTTACTAAAAATATCTTGGATTCTAGGACAATTCCTAGTTGTTTTATTTTATAAACATATAAAACCGTTGTTCCCATTATCAGCGTCTACGCAGCCGTTCTCATCTTGCAATTTTGCTGGCGTCGGTACTTTACGTCCATTTTATGATTTGGCACATTGATCAAAGCTTAGTTAACATTGTGTTTAGTGCACTAAGTACCTGTATCAGGTATGTGTTCAAATCCGCGAATCCCATTTATGTATCCCTTTGTTATCATACTCGTATGTATAAGGTTCGCGCAAAAACCTTACGGTTCCTTCAAATGATAGTCAAAATTATTAACTCTGTCTCATTTAGGCATGAGTTATTTAACGCATCACTGCCCAGCATCGCCGGTGCGAAACGCAGCAGGGGCGCCGCGACCCGCCGCGCGTCGCCGCCGTCGCGCCGCACCGCCGTCGCGCCGCCTCAAGCACCTCCAAATGGGCATGTGCGTCTTGGCCCACGAAACTGTTAGAGAGATAATTGGACAACTACATTTGAACTGACTTTTATGAAGTTTTATAAAATTTTACGTTAAATTCGACGAAGCTACTAATTCTTTTAGACGGCTATTCACTAAAAGATCTGAGAATCTGATCTGAAAATCTGAAAATCAGCCGCTTCGTCAATTAACTTTGACGTTTATTTAATGCATGCAAAACCGTGAATTAAAATAATCAAGCATTCAGCTCGATTATCTTTAATTAGAACACATACCTACCTTAGGTGCATCTGGATTACTAATTTGCAAACATGTTATAAAACATAGTTATTTTACATGTTTTAACGGCGTGGACGATTTTTAACAAAATCAGTATGGATAATTTGATTATAATATTGCTATTATGTTACATAATAGGGACGCGCACCTTTCGACCGAACAAAATATATCTGACGCATTTTAAATGATAGGTAGAACCTATACCTGAATGTCAGATGAAATTATTCTCAAGCTACAACCAACACATGACCTTGAGAATCCACCTACCTGCCTCTTTCATCATGGTTACATACACAAACACAACCTATCGCAAATCTGCGCTTCACTTGTGGAATCACATAATGAGATCGTCAAATGTACAAGGTGAAGTCCTCATGTTGTTTTGTTTACTTTGAACTTTACCATCTTAAACGTTTGTGTTTTAGTTCGCGCTTTATGTCGGTTTTATCAACCGATTTCATGGAGGAGGTTCTCGATTCGACTGTATGTTTTTTATAGTACGGTGGTACTTAGATTGTTTTTTTTTCATAAGTAATGAACGGTGACGTTCATAGATAGGTAACGCTCTTATTATGTTGAACCTGGCAGTCAATTTCTATACAGGGTGCCACGAAACATCTGTAGAAGAAGGGCAAAGAACCTCCTGTTGACTCCCTCGCCCCCATAATGCCCTTTCGGGGATTCTGGACCACAACTTTTGTTCTACGATACAGAAATAAATAATGAACGGTGACGTTCATGGATAGGTAACGCTCCTATTATGTTGAACCTAGCAGACAATTTCTATAGAGAGTGCCACGAAACATCTGTAAAAGAAGGGCAAGGAACCCCCTGTTGACTCCCTCGCCCCCATGATGCCCTTTCGGGGATTCTGGACCACAACTTTTGTTCTACGATACAGAAATAAATAAAACTAGAATCTGTAGGAAAATGGAGATAGCCTTTTTTATATAAAACTAAATCTAATCTATATATTACCGAGACTTGGAACCTATCAGGCTACCTATCGATGAACGCCATTCGCCACCGTGAATAGGTACTGTATTTTGTTAGAGTTAAGAGCATCGTATATCGTACTGTATTTTGTTAGACATAAGAGTGTGAGCTGTGTCTGAGCCGAGAATATTAGTGCTACGCCGTAGCATCGAATCTAAATTTAAAGCGCTACAAAAGATATCACTGGCAACACTCAACACGAACCATGCATGCCTTGCACTATACGTATCTTCCACAACAATGTTAAAAGATCTAACGAAACTACCGATCTACTTCCTTATAACATCTCAAAGTCACACCCAAGTGAACTGAACTAAATTAACTGAGAATAGAAAATTGACTCGGGCAAATTCGACGGAGTAGCGGTACCTAATGCGTTCTCAGAGCCTAGAGCGGCAAATAAATTAAAAAGAATGGGGCGACAAGCAGGTGTTAGAAAAAAGTGTGCCTTTTCTACAACTTTTCCACGGTACGAAGTGAACGGCAGCGGCGGCGTGCGGCTGCGAGGGAAGGAACCTGCGACAATGGAAGGTAGAGGTACCTGTGCCGTTAATTATGAACTATCTAGGTGCAAGCTTATTAAAGTAAGTTTGTTTTGAAAATCAAGTCAGAGGTGATCTAGAAAACGATTCTCCTGAAACCAAGGTTGACGAGATGTTTATTTTCTATTCTTTTGTAACTAACTTTAAAATAAAATTTCAAATGTTTCTTACAATCCTAAACATTAGACCTTGAAACCCACGCATGTCGCGGGCAAAGGCTGTGCTCAAAGTCAAGTTTCCTAGAGAGGGATAGAACTTTCGGTACTGCTGCGCGAGCGCACGTGAGAATGGACCGAAAGAGCGGCGCGGCATCAGCCACTTCAGGTTAGAAAGAGTGAGACACAAAATGTGAAATCAGGGTGGTTCCTCATGAGGTCAACGACCCACCGACACGCGTATCGGTGATTTTTATAATTTGGATTTTGGGACAAAATGTCCGTTTCGATGCCCGGAAGAAATGTTTTATAAAGAACCCATCACAGAATATCTCAACCCGTTTTCATTAATTAGTAAGCTCGTGGTTTTAAATCTCAAAGCAACTACCGATTAAGATAAGGTAGAGCCATGGGATAGCGACATTATTCATTTACCAAGAGAGAATGACAGGTTTACGGAATAAGCACCAAAACAGGTTAATAAAGCTAAACTTATGACTAAAAACAAGCTAAAAGGAGTTCAACCGAATAATGTTCGCTGATATTCGGAGACAGCAAATGGTAATAAAGTTACATAACACTCTGTCACAGCTCGGACGCGAGGCGACATACAGATCAGTTCGTTGCCATTGTATGATAATCGTGACCTTCACTTTTGGTAGCTTCATACATATTTACCTACTATACATATACGTAGATATGTATGAACTACCCCGATAAATGGTTTTTAACTATTCTGAACAAGAATTATTAGAAAATTGCTAAAGGTAGAGTAGCATCATCCTCGCATATTATTTAGCCAAGTAATGCTTTTGTCTTCCTGTAATATTTTTCAGGTCCTGGTAATATCAAAATTTCTAACAATTAAGATGAAAAAAGGTAGGTTATCCTGATTCCAATGTCTATGCAACATCTTCAGAATTTGCAAATCAAGATAAATGTGCAAACAGGTAGTATTGCACGTGTCACAAACAATGCAACCACACAAATCAAACCGCCCTAGCTCAATTGCAGTAGAACTCAGATCTCAAATCTTGAATCCAAACAAACCATCAACTTGATGCCATATAGAAGTTAAAGAATTTGATCCAAGCCTCAGAGGCACAGTACAATAAACATAAAACCATAGAAAACTCGAAGAATCTAACGTCTTGTCGGTAACTGTCCCTGCGTGAAGGGTAGTGACCGTAAGGAAAGGCGGCGCCGGCGCAGGCCAGGCGTTGCGCAAGCGTTCCATCCACGTGTATCCGAGCCGAGGGCCGCAGGTGAACCGAGGGCATCCATCCAGGTAAATCGACGCTTTTCCGTACTTTGGTACCTTTTACTTTGATCTTGGAAAAATACGAAAGAAAGCCAAAATACCTAAGCAAAGCTAGTGTTTACAGATCCAATACTCTATAAACCTAGTTATGTATGTTGTATTGTAATTAAAGCGGAGCAACAAATAGATATTATTGGTAAAATGACGGCTGTGTTTTGCGATTATGCGGTCGTCTTCACGATTTAGCAGTGGTTGAAAATAATAAAACGCTTTGTTTTGTTTCGCTGAAAAGTCCGAGTGGTTGACTACAATGACAGGCTACATCCACACAAGTTAAGTACGAGATTTTAATAGGATCTCTACACACGATCTCTACCATTTATTGCAAACTTGCACATGAAAAGAGAATAACATCTCTCACTTTAATTCTCTACAATCTACGTGTAATTTAACAATTCTAATGGTTTCTAGAATGACTTGCGTTACGATCGGAGATCATATGAGTAGAAATGGCCATCGACATCCGAGGCACAAGTTTTAGGAGTCGCCTTGCCTTGCGCAAACGCATCCCACACGTGCAGAGGGCCGCACTCATAATTCTTTGCACCGTTAGTTTTCCTACTTCTCAGCGGGTATTATAGTCATTCATATCGTAAAAGTAGGAATGTTTAATTAGAGAAAGGGCTTCATGGTACTCGGACATTTTGGAAGCTGATGCGACCTCCGCAGGTTGCGCACGCGATTTATCTTTTGCTTTGAGAATAGAGAAAATAGGTTCGTTAAAGCGTACATATAGGCTGATAGCAGTTATGACAGTGATAACTTTGTGCGCAATAGCGCACAAGTGGCCAGGCCGCGCGGCCATGACTCGCGACCCGGCCGCAAGGGTCGTGGCCAAGTAACGCGGCCAAAACCGTGAGTTGCGAATACAGCGCGGCTTCGATCACCCTGGCCGCAGCGGCTCGGTGTGGCCGTGGGCCGCGGGTGGCCAGGTATTCGTGCTCCATTGGCGATTTCATACTAGTGTTCTTTTTAGTATCTATGTATCTCGCGGCCGCTAGTACGCGCTTAGCCTTAGTCATGAAAAAACTTTTCAGTGGTCTTTTCGAGAAAAACATCGTAAAAAAATGAGGACTAATTGAGAAACCTTGAGTGTCATTGAAGTCCTCCCCCGCTTAATAATTCATCGACTTGAGCGCCACTCGTAAATTGTCCATGGCTGCAATAGATTTCAATCAGGTGACGTAAGCGACAATGAAAAGTCCCCCGGAGAGTCAAGTCGCCCTCGAGAGTCGTCATAGATCGCGAGCGAATTGTCGGCTTGGCGGCGCGGGCGCACGAAGCGAGAGGCCCCGGCGGGTGCGCGACCGCCGCGCCCTCTGCCTCCCGCCCCCTACCCCGCAACACCCTCCCCCTCCCTGCCTCACATTACCAAGTACGAGTCTGACTAAAGTACCACGCTCGCAGGAAAATTTACACGATTTGATGACACAGTCAACATGCGATGTTTATAGCAGAGAAAATTACCAGTCTGCTACTTTGCTAGATTAAGGACAGACGAGCACGTATGGAAGTCAGAAGGACACGTGACTTCGTTTTATTCAAGGTTTGCTATGGGACAAATATAACACTGACCGAACTAATCTCTACAGTTTCAAAGAAGTGCGTTGAGTTTGCGTCAACGAAAACTGATCAATGCATGTCCTTGTGTTCTCGTTTGTGTTTTATCTCAAATACGTGACGAACAGGCATTTGGGTCTTCCTGCTTTATAACAAAAATATTTGTAGCTAGACTAAACGGTCCGTTGGTTGTAATGATCTTCTTATGCAAGATCCTGGCATTGCTTAGGAATACTGATAACCCAGCATAAAATTCGATAATTCTGATAACCCACAATCAGTTAGGTACCTACACAAAACCGTACAAAAAGTCTCCTTTTTATATCTGATCCGACGAAACATCAACGAAATCGTGTCCCTAGGACTAAAAAAAACTAACTTTTTAGAGACTGTGATCAGGGTCTAATGCAAAAGAACAGTTTGTAAAAACACCGGTTTGCCTTGACCCCCGCGAGACCGAACGACAAACAACCACTGCCAGGCTGTATTTATTTCCCTAAAAGAAAACCTAGAACATCTTGCGAAACACTGGAATTACACAGTTTTGTTGAGGACTTACAGTTATGTCAAAAATGGGTGATTATGATTGCATAACCTATGGGGTATAGGAAGAACCTGATACCGCTTTATTTTTGGGACCTAACAGAAAACAGATCGATTTTTTCAGCACATCTAAATATCCAATCAATACAGTGATAATTCGAGATATTCTAGGCCATTCCTGTAGATAAATCTCTATAATAGATTGTTGGCAGCAAATATTAATTCTCAGCATTTTATTTAGTGCACGTAGGCACGTTGTTTAGAGCGGTGGAGCGAAGATCACGCAGGACACGAGGGGCGAACGTGTCCTACAATAATCAGAAGGTCGGCATGCTACCGCACGATAAGTATGATCCTAGGGCACTACACAGACACTAATTTCCTCCATATTATCTTGGGAATAAGGGTCAAAATATCATAGAGCTCGTTCGAGCAGTCGCACGCACAGGATGTGCCTACTGAAGTAAACATTGCTGCAGTTTTCATCGATCTATTTAACCGATTAAATTGGATTCAGCTACAGCTGAAGGCTATATTTCTGCAATTTGGCATTGGTGCAGGTTACTATAGTTTGCTTAGTTGAGTTGAATCCTAGCATTTCCATTTTAACAACTTACCTTTTACTATTTTATGGTGCTCTCGGTTATATTTGACTATATTCAATCCAACGATCCTATCCATCCACGGTTGTCTGGTAGAGATAACTCTTGAGCGATAAGACAGACAATTGTCACATAATTTGTAATTTTGTTGGTAAATTGTTTCGATAAGTGTGCAATATAGAATTTTTCATCAATCTATCTTTCTATGTATATCTAGGTTTCTACCTATCTTAAACTGATTTTGCTTGACTGAATTGGAAGGCAAATAGAAATCGGATTCATTCAACCCTCTCTATAGGCAAAACCTACCAATACTGATTTACGACATCTACCTTTAAATTGTTGTGAAATAAAACCATCCCAATGGAAATCTAGAATATAATAGATATTTATTTGGTACAAAAAACATAAATTTTTTGGGGTTAGTACCTACTGCTTTCAGGCCTATATTAGGTTTATCTGGGCTATGTTAGGTTTGTCTACTTTAGTGAAATAATATTCAACCCGAAGTTGAAAATGTAGTAACAAAACGAGTGAATAACTAGGTACAATGACGGGCTTTAATAATCCATGGCTGACCTTAGCATCTACCTGTAGTCAGCAATGTCATGATTCGCCCTTTTCCGTTGTTCGTATCATTGCAATAAAACAAATCGCCAAACGTAGCAATTTACAAAAGGATTTTATGCAATGTAGAATTTTAAAAACTTGATGAAATGATGACTTTAGTTGGGATTTAGTAGGTAAGAAGTTGAAGACTGACGAAATTAGTAATAATTTGGGCTAGAAGGTTTATAAATTACACAACGTTTCAATTGTTTATGTGTGCAGGTTCAACAACCGCACATTTTATATAAATAAATGAATTGCCAATACAAATTGCAAAATTGACCGGTGACATGTTTACCCTAACCCCTTGAGTCTTAATTAGCTTGCATGAAAGCGAGGATGTCCTGTATGGTAAAAAGTAATGGATCTATTATTTTTTTAAATATGAAATCGATTTCAATTTTCCGGACGTTTAATCACAACCACCCTAGCGGACCGAACTACGAAAATCACCAACTGAATAATTGCAGCGGAAGCGGACATTTACCCTACAATGATCACGAGGGGCATTGCCAACTTTTGATTGGTACGGTCGATAAACCATTTTGAAAGAAAATTATAACTTTTCAGCTCGTTTTACGTAGAGGTTTATTACATTTTCACCGATGTAAAGATTAATATTAAAAAAGAAAATTACTCAATTAGAAACAAATTAGAACTAATATTTATAATAGGAACAATTGAGCTAATTACAGACTGTTGCAAGGATTATTACTAGAGTCAAATCTGCATCTGCCTCAACAGCCAGTCTACCACAGGTACGGTATCCGCTTAATTCCTACCCTACCTATAAAATCACTATAAAGAATATAATTGATCTACCATAAAAACCGTAGTGTAACTTAATGTTTGAGCTATCTTTGTTTCTAAAATTAAAACTACATCGCTTTTTGATTTAGATCCATTTGCATCACATAGATAGAGACAATAAGCCCTCGACAGGCAGGGAGGGTACATCAGACTGTGCCCCAGCTTCCGGCGGGGAGATAGGTACCTACCTACAGGTGGGGTCGGCCCGACTGACTCGTGCAATCTGCACTGATTCCTCTAATGGAATCTACAGATAGAAATGTACTCGTACACATCCGAGTGCCGATGGGTCTATTATATTTGTCGGTGGTTTAAGTTCCATTTCCTCTACTTATTATTATTTTTAATTTTCCAGCTAGTGTTAGGTTAGACGAAGTTCTTCTTTTGAAGATGTCACCTACACCTGAGTCCTCATAAACCTGCTCTACGTTCCCACAGTGAACCTCCATATCCTGCCAATTAACATTATTCAAATCTATATCAACATCCACCTGACCATTCTATTATTAATTATTCCGAGATTTGTCTGACCATGAAACAATTTTATGAACCCACCAACTATAGGAATGAGGGACGTCACAGGCCGTCGCCCAAGCGTGCGCGGACGCAGGGGGCGGCCACCCCGGTGCGAGGTCGTTCACCTACCCCGCACACCCCGCACCCACACCTCCACCCGACGCAATCACAGCCCTTTGTGAGCGACCTAAGGGCTACTCCGGCCCCGGGAGGGCAAGGACTCCATTTCTTTGTTTTGCTTTCTAACGACCCTCTCAGGTACTGGCTATACGTGCCCAACCGACTGGGCTCGACTGGTTTTTACGTAAAGTAATGAAATTTGTGATGCTTATTACAAAATGAGAATGCGAGAAGGTACTTTGTTTGAAAACCTCCAGTCTATAGGGTCCATTTACGAAGTTGAATGGAGCTAACGGACAAGAAGTTCACGATCACGCGCACATTACCGAAGTGACTCAGATTCATTACATTACATTATCTTGTAATGCTACATAATAAGTTCCATGCGGCTGCATACATTCAGTGAACACAATGGGCTATTTCTACGATTTTTCTCTTAGATTTTAAGTTCACGGGCACCCTTTGAAATTTGTCCTCTAACCCTCAACGATAACAATTGGGACAGGACACGACTTCCTCAATTAAATCAGAAAGTTGTGGAGTACCCTAATGTATCCCCTGGAATTCCATGAGTCAAAGGTACTGGAGCACGAAGGGCGCACTCTCCCATGGAAGCACCCTTGATTCAAATAAATATTTAAAATATGGTAAAAGGTTCGTCCGCAGGACGTTAAGGTAGGGTAGTAACAAGTGCGTAACATTATGAAAAAGTAATTTGCACTTATTAACACTGGTAATATACGAACGTTGCACGCAACATCGTCAAAGTTCAGTGATTTAGTGATTAACAATGTAGAATTTACACTACTTCTCGGACATCAACGAGGGTTTAATTTTACTTGGGGTAATTGGTTAGCTTTTTTAGATGTTTTCTAGTGTAGCGTGTGCAATTACCCTTATATTTTCCAGTGTAGATAGATGCAGGTTGCCTGCAAACTGAATTTCTTGAATAAGAACATATGCAACATTTGTTGGATTCTGTGTTAAATCAGAATGAAAACCGAGCTGTATTTATAAAGGCAGAGCAACCATAGTACTCTGCTCCGACCATGCCCTTTATAAATACTAATAGCCTAACAAAAAAACAAAGGCACCCTTCGTCGAGTGGAATTAAAATAAAAACATGAGCGAACGCACCCCACCCGCATACCGCGCCCGCGCACTCCAAATTGAAACGAATTTAGTGCTATAGAACAATCAGACACTTCAATAAACCACGGCATTTTTAACCTTATTGACACCGGAAAATGCATAATAAATGCATCAAATTGTTTTTTAAATTGCCACTCATTTAAAACGTTACGCGAGGGTGAATCATAGGGGATGGTTGTTTCCGATTAAGACGATAATGAATTTCTACAGAATTTTACGTTTCTAATCGATATTGGAGCAAAACATTGTTTGGTTTTTAATATTGCAAGGTTGTGGAATTAAATGCGGACGCAGTATTGCAAAAAGCAAGAGACCTACATTGCATAAAATATGATACCGAAGTCCTTTCCTTTATATTCATTATTCTAATTCCGTGTATTGACTGCAAATTTGTCAAATGAAATATTATAATATACTGAAATATATATATGCATGTATATATTGAAATATACATGCATAATAATGCTAATGCAAGTTTTATTACTTAGCAGTGACTCTATCGAGTGATGAAACAATGCAAAATTATAAAACTAAGTTCTGTTGGATCTTATCAGAGAAGGTTTTGTGCGAAATTGTTACCAAATATATTCATCCTTATATTTTGTAATGGATTTTGCAAATTAACGCCTGAATGAAAAATTTAAGTGAAGGAATATCAATAACACCTTATTTCTTATTTGATAATAATAACTATGTTTATAGTATAAAATTTGACTTGTCTAAGTGCTTATTTTGCCTAAAGAAATAAAGTTATTGGTTCTGATTCTGAATGTATCATTTAAAACAAAGTTTGATTTCAAGTCCAATAAACCAATTTGATTTGTTTCATAGATCGTATCAAACAAATCGCCTACACAGCTCAGAAGAGATTAAAGCAACGCCCCCACGGAAACTTGATACGAGTGTTTATCGCTATTAATATTAAAACAAAACCACACAACACTCCCCCTTGTGGACTCCCCTTCCCTTATCGCATCAGTGGTGTTAGCCGACAAGTGCCTCTTTCCACCGTATTGTCACGAAACCACAAAATAGACGTCACTACTGGGATTGATTGATTGTGTAGAGTTGTAGAGTCATACATAAATGTTATAAAGAATTTTCAGAAAGACACTCAAAGTATTTTCAAACTAAAGGATTAGGTAGAGTTCGATGTAATAGAAGCATTTATAAGATTTGGTGAAAAGTTTCGACAGTGAAGAAAAGTCATTGAAACAAATCTTGTTTTTCGATGGACATTTATAGATATAGCTGGTAAACCACGTCTTTTAAATGAACTTAAGAATACGTATATATTAGGATTAGCTAGGTACTGATGTACCCAACACACCCAAAGTTTAATTAGCAGATAATTAAACCGAAGTAGAGGTATTTAGGTAGGTACGTGGTAATGTAAGTACTCGTATATTGCATTTCAAACGACAATAAAATCAAAATTACACAACAATAAGAAATACAGGAATCCAGCAGAACAGAAGCTTTTAGATGTTTTGATGAAAAAATTCGCCATCGAAAAACATTATTTGAAGAAGATCTTGTTATTCGATGGGTACAGAGAGGGTAGCTGGTAAACCATGCCTTTAAATAAATAATGCTGGACAATCCACACAACATCATCTAGCCCCAACGTAAACGAGCTTTGTGTTATAGGTACTAGATGACTAATATACATACATAAAACAATACCTTACACAGATACATATTTATATTATACATAGAAAATACCCAGAAAATCCGGTACAAATATTTGTAGATCGTACAAACCATGGTCCCAAGGCGGGAAATGGCAGGAATCGTACCCACAGCCTCTTGCGTCGCAGACGGACCGCCGCGCTACATCGGTCGTGTTTACTAGGTAAACATGACCGATGTAGCGCGGCGGGTAAAGGTAAGTATAGTAGTCCTTAGAAATTTTAAACTAGGTATAGATAGATACTCTAAACACTGTTTAGAGTATCTATCTATACCTAGTTTAAAATTTCTTTACTTAATTTATATTTAATTTATAAACAGTGTTTAGAGTATCTATCTATACCTAGTTTAAAATTTCTAAGGACTACTATACTTGAATCGAGTTTCTACTATATATTTCTACTATACATGAAATAAAACGATATACCGTACGTACCTCACTACACCTAAAGTTTAATTATCTTGCAAGATAGTAAAGCCGAAGAGATATTTAGGTATATTGCATTCCTCAAGAGGAAAGATTAAGTTTGACGAGGATTTGATGATGATTGGGAAGACTGCAAACCATTTATTGGTAGAAGGCTATTAGTGATAAGTATATAACTATTAGTAGGTATATATAACTATTCGACAACCGATGTGGCGCGGCAGGCAAAGGCGACGCAGGAGGTTGCGGGTTCTATTCCCGCCTTGGGACAATTAGTTGTACGATCTGCAAATATTTGTCCTTGGAGTTCCGGGTATTTTCTGTGTATAATAAAAAATACCAATCTATGTAATATTTTGTTTTAAGTATATCAGTCATCTAGTACCTGTAACACCAGCTCTACTTAACTTGGGGCTGGATGATGACGTGTGAGGCTACGTTCACACGAGACACGGCGGATCTGATTTTTGCAGGATACGGTTTAGTCACAACACAATACATTCGGTTTTAAGATGGGCATTGCGCGCCATTTTGTAAAAAGGATAGCAATAGGATATTGCGTTCATAGGAGCGAGACAGAGCATAAGTTTTTGGAAAGGCGAAAGCGCAAAAAAATAGTTTTTATCTAATTAAAGTTAATTAAACAACCAATCGAAAAATTAAAAGACTCAAGAAATACTTCAAGCATTCTTGACAAAACAAAAAACCAAAAAAAATATGTGTTGTTCCTGAGATAAATAGCAAAATTTGTGCAAAACATGTTTTTTTCAAAATAATATATTATTTAGAAAATTTTCATCAATCGTGTTTTTAAAACACGTAATCCAAGATAAAAAAAATTCAAATTATCATTTCCCTAAATTTGAAGGTAGTAGCTTTCACAGATTCTGAAATAAATAACAACTTCGAACTCTAAATTGCTTAGGGCACACTCTTAAGCATGGCTTAAGAACTTATCACGTAAATAGGAAGAAAGAAAGAAGAACCAAACAACACAGAATTGTATTGTGACTAAACCGTATCCTGCAAAAATCAATGCATGCAAAAATCAAGGTATGTCTACGTGTGAACATAGGGAATTTAATTTTCAAATTAAAATTAAAAATTATTTATTGCGTAAAATGTACAAGACACTTATTTAGGGCTCTCATTACCAATATAAGCTATTCTTAAAATAACTTGTATTTTGTGTAGTGTGGTAGTGAGTGCTTCCCCTTACAATAATTACTAATAGTTATTGTACAAATCTCAAGTGTTCGCCTTAAATAATAAAAAATAGATATATCATTAATTATTTAACATAGAGAGTAATTATGAAATATAGTAGAGTATTTAGTTTTAAATTAAATTGGAGCAAAATAGACTGCAGATTTAGAACTGTTATAATGTAACTATAGTTTTACACAAAATAGACTCGAAATTGTCCAGCTTTAAAAATAAAAAATGTTCCCTATACAGTGTGACATGAAGTAATTTAATTTTATCCTAATTTTTATATTAATTCTATTTTATTGTAGTGTTTGGTGTATGTGTGTGTACTCATAATGGACAATGTCTGAATAAACAAACATTTTATTTTATGTATTTATACCATGGAATGTAAATACAAATAAGGTGAAGTGTCGCTTAGACTTATCAGCGTTGACGTGGATAAGTGCTTATGGTTTCTAAACCACATTATAAAATATGGAACAAGACTGTTTTGTAATCATATCACCAAAAAACGACTCTCTTAAACAAAGACTTGCATTGGCTTTTATAAAATACTAGCGCCCGTCCCAGCTTCGCACGGATGGACATTTATTTTTTAAACATTAAGGCATAAACGTACAGTAAATGCAGGACATAGCCTATATTAATCAGTGATAATGTAGCATTCAAATGGTGAAAGAATTTTTAAAATCGGTCCAGTACTTTTTGAGCCAATTCGTTACAATAAACATACTTACATTACATACAAATCTTTCCTCTTTATAATATTAGTGTAGAAAGAAAATATTTTTTATTTATTTAAGGACTCCCAACAAAAAAATATCACAGCAAGCGAAACATTACAAGTAAGTGGTCTTATGTCAAGTATTTTTTTTTAAATAAAGGGTGCCACAGCATGTACAATATAAAGTAATATGCAAAATATTTAAGAGACCTTGCAAGTTTTGGGTATCATGTAGGTACTCGTAGATACAATGGGTATGAATGTTATGGTTTTAGTAAGTATGTATAATGTTTTGTGATCCTGTCGCTGGGATTCCTTTCCATCTGCCACCAAACATTGTTGTGATGGGAACTGAAAACTGTTATCGAGAAAAATCCTAACATGTGTGACTAGTAAACTCTGTATTGGGCCTTGTCTTGTACAAATACTATTTAACTATTTTTTTTTATGTCTGAAAACCGGCGCTGCTGCTAGCTTCGGCTTGTAGCGGCATAATGCTGAGACAGGGACCTTTTTGGGCCCTAACACTTTTCCTATCTATTTTCTTAATGTATGTTTATGTGTCCTGTACTTTCCTTTATCTGTAATGTGTCGTGTTATGTGCCTAAATAAATCTATTTTCTTATTTGTTTCAACCGCTAACAAATTTAGGACTGGACTTGGACTTCGTATTTTTATTATAGTACCTATTGAAGACTTCAGGCCAAATGTATGGCAACTCGCTGTAACCGCCGACAATTAACAAACCTTCTCTGGCTTAGAAAATCTTGAATAGAATAAGTTTTTGATGATACAATACAATGTAGACTCGCTCGGACGTTTTTGACTTCTCCTCTTCATTTGCTTACCCACGTAGATATAGTTCGTTTACCTTTTGTTAGGTAAGTTCGTATCACAATGTTAGTGGTCAAATCACGACGATCACAAAAATGTCACGTGTTTTGCTGACGACATGGTTAGTGAGTTCATTCATACTTCCGTTTCGCTCTGGCGCTTCGCATTAATGAGAACTTAGTTCATTCTTACCTTAGATTGGAGCATTCCCAGGGCTTGAACGACTGTCCTGATTTATTGTTTAGGAGTAATCCTCCCATAGTATTGCTTTATAGAGTCTATAGTCAGTCAACACTGCGAGAGGACGTGCATTGTTTCTTTTAATAAAATTTCATAAACCCAATTCAATATATCAAGGTTGTCTGATAGAGGTCGCTCGTGAGCGATAAGACAGCCAATTGTCACATTTTTTTGTTACAAATTGTTTTGTTAAGTGTGCAATAAAGCATTTTCTATCTATCTATATTGAAAGTTGTGTTTAAGGAATCTGTGAGATTTATACACTATCTCACACTATCTTAAGTATCAGCTAACTTTTATGTGTACCAAAATTATCTCCCTAAGCAACAGTACGAAAGACAATCAAAGCAAAACGAGTAAACCAAACCCCGTCGTGAAAATCTCCCACGATTGAGTCTGTGTGCCCCTTCGAAGGGGACGCGGCATTCCTGGGAACGGGCTCTTTTTGTACCTCTTAATAAGCCTGTATCACACCGATCAGATTTCAATGTAAAATTGGCTTTATAGCATTGATTTTAGATACACTATCATACAAGAGCTACAGAAACTCTGATCAACAAGAGAGGGGTGGTATAACGCACTTCTTGTATCTATAATTCTAGACGTCGTCGTTGACGCCGCTGTCTAGATAGGAAATGTACGTTGCTCAAAATGCATCAAATCATTTTTAGATTCCAAAATTTTGTCATCCCATTGTGCATCTTAAATGATTTTAATCGAAACTAAAATCTCTCTCTTGCTGATTTAATAGATTCAGGAGTGAATCTTTAAGGGTATAGTGTTATAAGATGTACTGTGGTTTTGCTGCCGACCAAGGGGGATGACCGGGATGTTATTTTTCTCCTGTCTTGTTTCTTTATTCGACTGACCACGACTCACCTTAATTTGAAGAAACATGCGCGGGTAATTAAAGCTGGGTAATTCAGATTGTTCTGTTGTTTTACGTTTTCAGGATCTTTTTATTCGAAGTTTTATGACAAATATCTAATGGAGCTACAGTTGTTTTACCAAATATTAGTTATATTAAGTTATGTAAATCCTTGTTTTGTAGGCTTAGCCTTAGCCTAAATTCTTAGGATCCACCTATGTATGTAGATAAATTTAATTTACCTACATAGGTGGATCCTTTAATTTACCTACATAGGTGGATCCTTTAATTTACCTACATAGGTGGATCCTTTAATTTACCTACATAGGTGGATCCTTTAATTTACCTACATAGGTGGATCCTTTAATTTACCTACATAGGTGGATCCTTTAATTTACTGAATTACATGAGTTTCACATTTGTATTCAAAAACTATAAAATTTTAACGAAATATTTCTTTTTATTAGGCAAGATTGGTACTTTTTTCTGCCAAATTATGTCAATGATTGGTACGCCTGTTAACTTTTATGAACTATATATAAAACTAAGCAAAATTTAATGAACAAGCAAAATGAAATTAACGTGCACAAGTAAACTATGCACACTTACCATAATCTTCACTAAAGCCAACAGCCAGACACTTCAGAATATTTGCCGACACATTTGTCTAGGTATCTACATTCGATGAAAGTAGAAGGCTAAAACGTAAACACAGACGGTAAAATCGAAATGTAGATACGACGGTAAAATAGTAATTGTTACATCGGCCCTAAACGAGTGAGCCTAGTTAAGGGGAGCAGCCCTGTACTCCTGATGCGGGCTCTATCAATACATCGATTGAGGGGGTATACCCCCACCCCAGGACACGGCAGCCTCACTTATCTGCGCGGGTCGATAACTGGAAAACTAGCGAGGTGCTTACATGCATATAATGTAAAGGATATTATGAAACTAGCAACCCTTCGGCTTCGCACGGATGGTAATCATACCTATACCTCAAAGGGATTAGGCAGCGTTTTCGATGAAAGCTCACAAGCGGTTTGATTTTTTCCGACACTTCCAATAATTATCGTCTATTTTAACCAATTTACACAAAATCTTGACAAATTATATTTCCTTCCTCATGAATTACTCTATCTACTTGTGCTATATGGCCTTGCTTCTTGCCAAATTTCATGATAAATTTTTTAAACTTTCGCTAAACTGACCACGATCGCTGTAACGCGATGGAAACGTAGGTATAACAAAAGGTACGCGATAAATACCCGATAAATAATCTTTAAATTTCATGATGCCAAATTTCAAGAAATCTTCCATCATCCTTTGTTACATAAAACTGAGGTAAGTTACTGATTCGTAATTATTTATTATTATTGATCTTATAATCTAATCATTAAATTAGACCTTATTATCAACTGTAAACGTTTCCTATTTATTTACAGAAAGCAGCATCAATTGGTAACCCTCTAGCGGTAGAAGTGTACCTAAAACCATATCCTCAAATAATATTTTCTTATTTTTAACTAACTTAATATAATGTTTAGTCGAATAATATTTTTGCGATATTGTGGTTGTGACCTGTCCTGTTTTGATATAAATTGTGTATTAATGTATTAGGAGTCACATTTTAATTTAGAAATTAACAACATCAAGTGTATTATGAAATACCTACGGTGGAAATAAATTAAATGACCCCCTCTAACCGAGAGGACACATAGATTCTTAGTTTAATATGTGAAGTGTTTTGTGATCCTTTCGCTATCCTTTTGTGAGAATGGGTGTATGGATGTTTGTTCCTCTTTCTATTGAAAAAGAAATTTGATATGGGCACGTATGGGTATAGTTTGGGATCTGATATAACATATACCTAAGGTTTCTTTATCCAGCTAAAACGCGGTCGAAGGCGCGAGCAGCAGCTAGTAATTTAATGAATATATTCACAATGACCCTGCATTACATACGTATCTGCCACCTAGTATTGTTGTGCTTTAGCCGTTGGTCCTGCGCTTGACCCCCAGTCGTGTCGGTCTGCTGTTCCGTCGAATTATGAGAGTGAGGATATAGAGTGCACCTGCGTTTGCGCACACACTTGGGCACTATAATATGTCGTGTGCATTTGGCTAGTCTCCGTTGAGCCGTGGTCGAAGATTCGGCTAGGAGGACATCATCATCATGGGAACTAACAACAATTATTATTACTATAAAAACTGTTATCAAGATAACGGTTATTAACATTTTCTGTATAAATAAAGACATGTAAAAACGAACATAGAAATGTGTCTCATATCGCCTGAGACGCAGGAGAGTTCGATTTCCGCCTTGGGACAAATGTTTGTACGATCCGCAAATATTTGTCTCGGGTGTTCAGGGTATTTTCTATGTATAATAAAAAAATCTATCTATGTAATACGTATATTGTATTAAATATAGGTTTCAGTCATCTAGTTCCGATAATGCAAGCACTGCTTAGCTTGGGGCTAGATGATGCTGTGTGGATTGTCCAGCATTATATAACTATTCATTTTATTTATATATTCCATCCAGTTTTGCACAAATTTTGGCTGTACCTTAAAGAAAAGTTTTAAAATACAGAGTTCGCAATAGATGAGCAGTAAAGTACCTACTTATCTGTCATTTATAGAAAACATTAATGCGGAGGGCATTTGCTGGATTTTACGAGAAAATAATTGCCTTGAAGTCTTAGCAATCCAGCATTTTAAAGACATTAGATCTTTCATTTGAAATAACTACCTCAGTAAACCCCAATTCTCGTGGCTTTTAGAAATCAATCGGTTTTGCAGCAATGAAACAAATGGTTTATACCTGCTAGATTTTGCTATTACCTTTATAATCAAAAGGGGTTTTCTGATTTCCTTAAAGGATTCCCAATAAAGTTTCATGTGGTAGGTAGATCAAGCACCTCGTCTATAGTCTATAGAATGAATGAAGTCTATGAAAGAGAGTATGGAATCGTGACAAAGAAAGGAAATGCAAATTGATTCAAAAAGTAAACAAACACGCAACTGTTTACTAAATGCCGAGTTGGTGTGACGGCGGCGGCGGCTGGGCCGTCGTCGGTGAACGAGATGGGCATTGGAAAGGCTGCGATGGGCGCGGAGGGCGCGGGCGGAGGGCGAGTAAGCACCTGTGGCGGACATTCTCGCGGCAATAGCCGAACTTATCGCCATGCTCTGGCCTCTGACGCAACCCAAACAGGATCCACATCCCAACAAAAAGTTCCACGGCCACTATTTCGAAACTCGTGCGCACCTAAATAGAGAAAGGCATCTATGTGCTTGTACATCATTTGTAAAGCCGCTAGTCGCAACCCACGGGGTACGGGGTGAATGCCCTTAACGTCCTCCGTCCTCCTCAGAGTAGCTCCCTCCCTTTCTCGCGTGCGAGAGTCCCTCTTCTTTCGACTTCGAAAAGAGGGCACGTAGAGAATCGTCGCTGCGCGACTTCATACTGATTTGCGATGAGCTTAAAGTCGTGAATCGCGCGGGGGTATTTATTGGTGTACAGTTAAGGGTGTGTGCGCACGCGCATTGCGTTTGTATTCAAATGAGGACAGTGCGTTCCGCGCCGGAGAGCACTATGATTGTACTTTTTTAGTCCGTGAGCGGTAATCAGCTACAAGGAAATGGGCATCCTTAGGGGTGGCGCGGGCGCGGCTCGCTGGTGTCGTATTGAGGACACGCTCTCGTTAATGCAGCAATTAGCCGCTCAGACAATTCGTATCGTTGACCGGGTGGTCCTCGATCTATTGATGGCCCAAACTCCTCTCCGCAACTAGGAAGACAGTTCTAATAGAGATTGAGTGATTTTTATTATCACTTGAGATACGCCAGATGCACGTGTACGGAACACGTGCATTATAGACTGAAATGTGCTATTTCAATTGCTGGCTTTCAGTGTTTTTGTAGGCGTGGATAAATTATAATCAAGCATACGCAGCCGGTGTCCTTAGGAACTAAAGACTTGCAAAACAAAAAATCCTATTAAGGTATGTTTTACAGCATGCCCTTAAATGAAAAACACCGAACGTGAGACAAGACTACCACAGTTAAAGTTAACGGGTACGACTGTAATCAAGTTACCGAAATATTGCCCGTTAGAAAGGCAAATGGAAAGGTGCCAATTCTCAACCTTACAAAACAACAAATGTATGAAACTAGCGTGGAGATGCGATTCGGCCCTTAGATAACCCTTGACCGATTGCTTGTTGTGAGATAATATTAGGGAGGAGTCAATAGAAAAGACACTGTATTTGGGTTAATAGATTATCGACCCGACCCCTGTGCAATATTATAGTAGGTATACATTGCACTACGACTCATTTGGCATGAAGGGTGTTCAAAACCCAGAGCCTTGTGGGTAGTTATTTGCCTATAGATTTTGATATTTTCAGGCTATCCTGCAGCTTTTATTAATTCACAGCTTAACTAAGCACAGATTGAAGGTAGAATTTTGCGCTCGTTTTTAGCACATTAATCTTTTTATTTCATCTTTATGATACCTCCCCTAAATTGCGTTGGTTTTGCTAATTTTATCTTCACCTTCAGATCTTTGCCACTTTGTCGAGTTATCCCGCCGACATTTTAACTTTAGTACGTCGATTTAGAATGAAAACCACACAGCATTGAGTCATCTAGTCATCATTAAATAGGCAGTGGGCGGCTCCGGCCTTCGCGTGTCCTGCGCTTGCCGTTCCAGCTGCTATTCTGAACTAATAGAACCTTATCAAGACCTTGTGTTGTGAGCAGGCAAATTGTGTGTTATGTTTTTTACTAGCTTCTGCCCGCTATCTAGTCGCTAGCTCTTATTTGGGAAAAATGTATCCAAAACCGCTGCTTGGGACTTTTTTCCGGGGTAAAAAGTATCCTACGTCCAACTCGAGGATAAAATGTTTTCCTTGTCAAGTCATTCAGTTATTTATCCACACTGGTGACGGATATGAGTTATCCTACTAATATTATACCTAAATGTCAAAGTTTGTGAGGATTAATGCATGGATTTATGGATCTTTGTTCCTCTTTCACGCAAAAACTACTGAACTGATTGGGCTGGGTATGGGTAAAGTTTGGGACCTGGAATAACATATAGGTAATTTTTTATCCCGATAAAACGCGGCGAAGGCGCGGCAGCAGCTAGTTTACTATAATATTTATCATGGATTTCCCTGGAAATGTTAAGAACACCTATTCTTCTCGGTCTATCTGTCTGAATCAATTCTACTCTCAACTGACTATGTAAGTAGCTGAAAAACTGCTGTCTTCTGTGGGTTTTAAAATAGAGTCTTGTCTGAATTATAAAACACATAACACTAATTACTCTAATCGTAAGCCTCACAAGGTCTTGTGGTCATAATGGTTTCGGCAGAATACCAGCGCCTATCTACTCCTGAGTGGTAAGGCATTTATGGTGAGTGGAGAGCTTTTTGCTGCTGTAACAGTCTCCCTTTTTAAAAAAACAATACAAAAACAATTGCACAAAATGTTGTTTTTCACATTTTGTGCAATTGTTTTTCCTGTACTATAAGTTACTATGTTATGTTTAAAATGTATTTTCACTTCTCTTGCTCAAAAAGTGTATCATAATAGTGTAGCTTAGCGGGCCTAAAACTCGAGTTTAATACCTCGGGCTAAAAAGTATTTTTTCTTTTTGATTTTTGTCTAAAATCATCAGCCCGTACAAAGCATTCGTTCTCTTACATAAAAACTCGCTTCTTGGTGCTCCGTCAATCTTTTTTTTTTTGAAAATAGAACCGTCTTGGTGATGTTTTATGAAGGTTGATTCTTCCCTTCACGGTAGAATGCGAACTGTTTCGTTGCGAGTTAAATAGAGATTTAAAAAAGAATATGGTATTGGCGCTAAATCTCTAGAATTTTCTTCATTCCAAATCACAAACTTTTACGTTTAACTTCCTGACTTTTACTTCCAAATTGTGAACGTGAAAAATGTCATCAAGTAATAGTGAAGATGCTAATATGCAAATGGAAGAAAAGGGCAAAGAAATAATTATGAATCTGTTGCCGACAAAATCACGTGGAATATATTTAAAGAGTTACGAAAATTTTATGAAATGGAGAGATGATAAACGTGTGGATTCTTTTACAGAAGGGGTTTTTCTCACTTATTTTGATGAATTATCGAAAAAATTCAAATTGTCGACTCTTTGGAGCACATATTCAATGTTAAGAATGACCTTACAAACGAAACACGACGTCGATATTAAAAAATATGTAAATTTAACGGCTTTACTGAAGAAATTGTCCACTGGATACAAGGCAAAAAAATCTAAAGTCTTGACGACACAAGAAAAATAAACATTTTTAAATAACGCTCCAAATAAACAATACTTGGCAACAAAGGTAACCTACTTATGTACTCTACTCAAACTAAATAAATAGATACCTCTAAATTATGTACCTAGGTTATTACGATTATTAACACATTTTTTTTTCAACAGGTTGCTTTAATTTATGGAATCAGCGGTGCATGCAGAGGAATAGAGCTTGCCAATATAACGCTAGAAGACGTAGAAACGGATACAAACCTACAAGCTGTGAGTCTGCCGAACACGAAAACAAACAAAGAGCGTAAATTTGTCATCAGTGGAGAATACCTTAATATAGTTAAAGCCCATCAGGAGTTACGTCCCACTAATGTTTCAACGAGAAGATTTTTTCTAAATTATCAAAATGGTAAATGCACAAGGCAAGTCATAGGCAAAAATAAATTTGGTAACATGCCTAAAGATATTGCCACTTATCTAAATTTACCAAATCCGGAACTCTACACGGGCCATTGTTTCCGCAGAACATCTGCGACTCTGTTGGCGGACTCTGGTGCGAATATAACGACATTTAAACGGCACGGTGGATGGAGGTCCGATCAAGTGGCTGAAGGTTATATAGAGGACTCTATACAAAACAAGTATCACGTCAAGCAGCGGATTACGGAAGGAATCAATATTCTACCAAACATAACAGAACCCCAAGCATCTACATCGCGGGATTGGATGAATATGTCAACTCAGCTGAAGCCGCACTCAGATCTTAATAATGCAGGAAACTCAAGCATGAGTCGAGTCTCTCCAACTTTTACTCCACAACAAACAACTCAAAATATTATCACATCCCAATCACAGAGAACCGAAATAAAATTGCCCGGGAAAAACATATCACTAAACATTCAAAATTGCTCTAACTGCACATTTAATTTTGAATAAAATTTCTGAAAATTGTCTAATTTTGAATTGTTTTATTTCCCTTGTAAAACAATCTACTATTTTATGTCTGTATTTGTACTGCAGCAGTAAATAAATGTCTATGTCTAATAAAGACATACCTACAAAAGAAAACTGTGTAGCAAAACAAGGCAATTTGTGTTTAGGGCCGATAATTCTATGACCTGTATTATAATTCCATGTATTTCTATTTGCCCGTGTAAACCCCCAAATAATGGATGCAATTTCTCACTTTACCGCGTCCCACTCAATTTAGTTAATGTTCTAGAAATTATGCAGGTGGATGGGGAGGCGCGCTCCATCCGTGCTAAAAATATACCTACAGATCAATAGCAATCCAATTGAACGCTTCCGTTCCCGCTGTCACTGGTTTTTTCGAGGATACTCCTGAATTGCAGCCTTATTTGTTGCAGTTCTTTTGAGTGGAATTTTAAGCACATAGTTTTCTTTTACATATCATACTGGCAGAAAGAAAAATATTGATGAATGAAAAGTAATCTAAAGTAAAATGTAGAGAACTTATCAAAACTTTTTTCATTGCCTTCATTAGTATTTTAGCCAAAATTGCTTAAACCAAACTAAGCTTAGGTATAGCTTATACGTTGGAAATTGTATTGTATTTGAAACATCATTGTAACTGGTGCACATACCTACAGTGTTATCAATACACAATACAAGGCTCTAGCTCTATCATAACCATATTCATCTGTTCTCTAGGCATCAGTTAATATATAAACACAAATATCGCACCAAATAGACCAACAAGCTACATAAAAATATATAAAATCAAAGTGATACTTCGCAAGATGGAACCGGTTGTATTAGAGCGCAGCCTAAAATCTTCTATCGTCCCCTCGAATGAACCCGGCGAGTTGCGCAAACGCAGCATTCCATGTTTCCGTGATTCCGTTAAAGTCATCGACTGTTTTTGACCATTAGGCGCTAGGAAATGGTATCATAATACCATTCGAATAGTTCGGCTATAAAATTGTAGAAGTTCAAAGATTGTCTTTCGTAAGAATATTGTTTACGATGGACTCTACCTGCGAGTACTACTTTTTCAAACAAATTGGATCTATTTTTATGGCAGGTCTCTGAAATTGCAGATTAATTAAAATCTACGGATTACTACTTTAATTTAATGAAGTTTTAATAAAATTAAATTGCACCTAAAGACGATTTAATACCGGAACGAGTTCTAATCTTACCTAAATAAATTCAATCTGCGGTGCAATCAAAGTTTCTGATTGCTTTGATGTGTTTTTATTTGCTTTCTTTGTCGATGTTTCAAAAGCCTGGACTGTTGGTCAATGCTTTTGCTTTTTCCTTGTAGCTTGGCACACTTTCAGACCTCTTCATTTTGCGATTCGAGGTCATTATGACCACAAAGGCTCGCAATGATCGTTATCAGAGGAGTTAATATGGGGATGTTAAATTGCTTTAATGCCTTTGAGTTATAATTTTCAGTTCAGTCGTGATTTTGTCTTTATAGACATTCATTTAATAGACCCCACAGTGAGTTGGTAAGTACTAAAAATTTATGACTGATATAGAATAAAAATGTGAGACGCTTGCCATTGCATCCTTATCAGATTCCTTTAAGAAATGTATTACACAATTCCAGCCGATAAGACCGAGGCATGAGAACTCCGCTGTGACATCAAGAGAATTGATGATTTCTAATCGCATCTTTCATTTCTGCCTGTACCTTACGGCAGGCGGTGTATCGGCCTCGATTCACCCCACTGTCTCCGCAGTTTCCATTTGCAACAGCAAAAAGTTGTGAACGGGCGGGGCGACATCGAGTGCCATTAGAAGAGCCACTGTAAACAGACATGTCATCAGAGACGTGGAGGCTCCTCGCGCTGCAAGGGAGGAGTGAGCGCGCGGGGAGTGGAAGCTCGCACAACACTGTGCGATTTTAATGATAGGTACATTGTTGGTCTCAGACAGGGGAACGGTTCGCGATATCGAGATGTTCTTGCGCGACGCCTGCGCACCGTTATCCTATTTCCTCCCTCCTTTATGATCGACGCATTGTGACGGCATTATGGCTAGATTGTCTGCGTTCTTACTCTCCAGTTTACGGTTCGTAAACGCAGCATATATTTACATTTTATAGGTGTTTTAAATTGGCAACGGTGTCCTTTATACGTGAGGTACCGACGCGACGTGTGCCTTATACGGTACCACGCGGGTCAGAGCACCACAGATCAGACAGTAAAAGGCCTATAAACTTTAAGGACAGCGGTTTTCTTGTCATCTATTCAACGTCGCCTCTATTTGTCATAAAGGGCGGCTTGCATTAATTTATGGATAAATTAATCGGTGTTGCGAGAAAATTGCCGGTACATTCTTGTATTGTACCTAAAGATTTATGGCCTCAAAGATGAAGTGGCTTTAACCAGAGTTAATAGCTTAGGACGTACGCAATACAACAATAGCAGGGTAATTTAGGTAAATGAGAACTAGTGGTATTAGTACAAGTAACCTGCCTAATGTGGTTGCGATAAGGATGGCCAAGTGCCAGCGGGGGTGACCTTGCAGAGCTCATAATAAATGTAAATGCATTCTCGATTCCAACCCGATACGCAGGTACCCTTCTTATTATGTTGCCTATTAATACGATGGATATGTGTTTAGTAACAAAACCAAAATGATATATTTGGAATTTATTTAGTGCTGTTCTAAAACCTTCTCCTCACAAGCCAAATTTCGACCACGGAGGCCAGTACCAACACAAACTAGTCGTGTGCGCAGGCCATATTAATAGTGCACAAGTGTGTGCCCAAACACAGACGCACGCTCTATTCCTTCACTTTCAGAATTCGATAGGACGGGAGACCGACACGAACGATCTAAAACCTATGATCAAGATCAAACGGCTTGGGATATGATATCCTGTTCGTGGGATACCATAGGGATATATCATAATATATCCCTATGGTATCCCACGAACAGGATATCATATATCGTACCTATGGGTACGTACGTTGTGTTATTTTAAAGTAAAAATATATTTATTTTGCCAGAACAGAGACGAATAAGATACATTTATTTAAACCGAAATAATTAACAGAAAAAACTGACAATTGATCGGTCTCCAAATCGTACCATAGCGCTGGTCTTCCGTGAAGACCGTTTCTTCTTATTATGTTCTTCAATTCCTATTTTCAAATAGGTAGGTAACTAATACCGGAAAACCCTAGGTACTTTCTTTGGGTTGATATTTCTCTAGGATACAAAAGGAGACGTCACCACCCACACGAGCTTTCGAAACATTTAACTTTTTCAAAGCACTATCTAACTGTTTGAGATAAATCAAAAGGTCTACGAATAGGTGGTCATAAAGGTGCCCACAAAAGCCGGAGTTTTAGAGCCCTTCAGAAAGTGTGTCGAGGCACCCCGCGCCCCGCTCCCCGCCTGCGCTGGAAAACATCCACGTGCATTCGTTGCCAGCTTCGATACAGATTTACGTTTCATCTGGCGACTTGAAGCACTGTGTGGCACTTTTCGTACAAATGATCTTTCCTAATGGCGTATACCAGGCATTAGATGACTACATTACTACTTGAAATAATTCTGTAATTTTGCGAAACTAATTGAGAGCATAATATCTATGCACTTAAGTGCAATTTCATATTCTTTTCTTCAAAACGAAATGTAGAAAGGCATGATCAACAGCGTAATTTAAAAACATCATTTTAAGGTTATTCCTGACTCTCTAAGGTAAAATACCACCGAACCCAGCGTCGCTGGCAAGCGCATCCGGGCATTTTATAGTTTTCCATCGAACTGAGAAGGTTATTAGCACTATTACTATTAGATAGGTAAATGCTTTGGGTACCTACCACTCACACATTTCCGTAGAAACAACCGTTGTGATAGCCACCGCTGCTCACGAAAGGAAGCGCTTGGAATTACTGAAGATAATTGCTTTTGATTGAGTATTGCAGTTGCAACAATGAACTCTCCGATTAGTTGCTGCTGGAGCTGGAAATACTGGAAAATGTGGGCAAAGAATACCTACGCTCAAAGTTATTTATCGGGTTTCACAAATAAAAGATGCCTAGACCGACATCAAACCTTTACATTTTTAGAAACAGGAGTTCAAAGAGCACTGGGCATTTCTAGCCGGCTAGAATTTTTTCGAGAATTGAGCTAGAAATTCTCTAAAAATTAATATATCTATCTATATAAAAGAACGTCGTGTTAGTTAGACCACTACTTGTAACTCGAGAACGGTTGAACCGATTTTAACGATTTTTGATTTGATGGATTTGTCTCCGTCCGGAATAGGATCATCATCATCATCAGCCCATACACGTCCACTGCTGGACATAGGCCTCCCCTGTACGACGCCACGACCACAAATAGCGTTCCTGGGCCGCTTCCATCCATCGACTCCCTGCGACCGCTACGATGTCGTCGGTCCATCTGCCATAATCACCACGCTTGGCAGGCGGATTGGTGATCGCAGTGTTGGTGTTTAAAAATACTCAGAAGTAAGCTGCTGCCCTTCCTCTGGTAGGTTCCCTTAGTCAGCTCTTACGAAATCCACGGGAGTTGGAGGGGTCGATATTCGTACGCCGCGGCCCCACGGCCGGAATAGGATATAACTAAATAATAAAAAAAATTGTGTTACGCGCAAAAATAAAATTCAATGGGGGCAAAACCTCGCAGCTAGTTTTATTATAAATATAAAGGCTTCTGAACTTGAATCGGCTTGATATTTACTAAACACCTGTTTATCCAATTGACTGCATAAAGCGCTTGTTAGAAGATGTTTTAGAACCAAAGTTGTCATGTTAAGTCAATGTGGACGGGCATTTAAATGCAAATAAGGGTGCGTTCATCCGATTGTAGCGACTATAAAGTCGAAGTCCAGGCACAAGGCTCATTGAAATTAATACCCTGACTCCGAGGGCAGCGATCTGGGGGCGAAAGCACCAGGGCCGCATCAAGGCAACGACAACTTCAAGATTACCAAAGATTTTGTTGACCATAGTTGTCTATAGGTACCCCGTCCAAAAATTTATTTTCTGTCTGGTATATGCACAACTAGGAAGTTCCCTAATTGTTGACGAGTGAGTCAATGAGATTGAATGACAGAATTAAGCATTTTATAGACACACTTGCTTTTTACAGATAGAGATGCGAACCTGCAGACTAGAAAAATATGGGGAATTACGAAAGCTTTTTATCGAGCCGGCATCGTATATTTTTGCATGAAAAAGTATTAAATATAGTATTAAAATTATAGTTTACTACAGTAACTCAATCTGAATTACTTTTTATCGCGGAAGCAAGAGTAATGCTGCGGCATAAGTAATTATAAACAAAAATTAAAATACTATTTTATTCTATTGAATATTTTGATTCCAAAAACTAAGTCCTTTAGACCCCTGAGTAAAGTCTGTAAAATAATACAGAATGTTGATCAACAATAAAAAAATCGATTACTACTTCTTCATAAACAAACACTATTGTCATAAAAACCAAATTGGAAAAGCACATGAATATTTGAGTGTCAGTAAAACTACCAAAAAGAAAATAATTTCATGGAATATGTAATAAATGCCTAGTCTAGTGTAGGAAGATAGTGGTAGTTTCAGTGGCAAAATCTCTTCGTGGTCTTCGTACATACCTACGCTTATTTTTTAATTAAAGAAAAAAACTAGAATTATTCTATTTCATTCGCATTACCTATCAACTTAACGTTTTATCCCTCATTTGTCAAATCAACACGAAACTCTAAAGTACGGTCTACCTAACTGTCGGTCAAAATGAGATCTAGTATCCGATGTGATCTAGTAGCCTTTTGAGACTAAACTGCATAATGGGTCTGAAAACAAAATCTACTAAAGGGATATCGGAAAGATTTAATTTTCATCCTGAAAAACACGTTTAACCGCCGCACCAGTCACCATGCATGTAAAAGCTACCTACTTATTCATACATACTTTGTATTGATCGAAGGATTCAAGGTGAGGAAGTAGCCCACAGCCCTGCCTGGCTACAGGCCTGGTAAAGATAGAGGGGAAGGAGAGGGGAGGGGGATTGCGCAATGCATTACAATAACGCGACATTACGTGACGCGGACGCGCCCGCGCAGGGGTCACGCCCGCTATGATTCGGGGAACAACCATGCCTAGCTAGTTATCTATGGCATAGTTATCGACACGCCTTGTATCGACGAATTTACAAATTATGCAAAGGAGACTCATTTGATGGCAGACGAAGAATAAATAAGCTATTGTCAGGAAAACAAATGCTAGCGCAAGCAAACTCGTACTTAGTTGAGAGATCGAATCAGATAAAACATTGGGAAAAACAATATGTGCAACAATATTTGAGGTTGGAACTGGTTGGATAAATACCCGACAGAATACAAAAAAGAAATGCCGTTTGTTGGCGCGATATTTGGTCGTATCGAGAGCGTGATCCAAATTACCCCGAAGTAAAAAATTAAAAAGTAAAGTTCAACATAATGCTCAAAAAGCCGTAAGATGGCTATCCACCTTGCCACGCTCTCTGCCCATGCTAAATACGGGCTTAAATACACGAGGACCGTTTGCGGATTCGAAACGTGTAAACAGACTATCACTATTCTAGTTCTGAGACTTCCAAGTGAAGCAAACATTGTCGCTAAAAATAGAGTTTCCCACGCGTAGCTGTTCGTTAAGTAGGCCTAGGTACTACGGGGACAGAATGGTGGAACTTATCTAGTCACTTCTCCAGAAATCTGTGAATTATTTCAAACTAGTTTCTACCCGTGGCTTTGCAACTTTGTTTCCGGGATAAAAGTCCGGGATAATCTGACCCGCTCAGGGTGTCCTTACCTACTTGAATGAAGTTATTAGGGATACCTACGTTATTCCAGATCAACAAATTATTTTTTATTCTATGTGTGAAGATGTGTTATGCAAAACAAATGTGACGTGTTATTCTTGCAATTTACGAAATAAAGGATTATTGATTATGGAAACGTTCTATGGTTATGTCTAACCAATGGGAACTGATTTATGGGATAAAAGGGGGGTACTTTAGATAGATCTAAGGTAGCCTATGTATTTTTCTACATCTATGCAAAATTTCAAACTAGTCCGTAGGTACAGTAGTTTTAACTTTAAGAAGTGACACACTCGTACATCCATCCATCATTCAAACTTTTGCATTTATCCTACTAGTATTATAAATGTCAAAGTTTGTATGGATGTATGGATATTTGTTACTCTTTCACGCAAAAACTACTGAACCGATTAGGCTGAAAATTGGTATGGGTATAGTTTGGGACCTAGAATAACATATAGGCTATTTTTTATCCCGATAAAACGCGGCGAAGGCACGGGCAGCAGCTAGTAAAACATATTAGTGTGATGCAATAAACTTGAGGCTCAAGTTTCGACCTTATTCAATCCCAAGCTCGAGAAATAAAATCAAATCTTAAATATTTCCAAAATTCCGACTTATGCTTATACTTCTCCGTATAAACTGGCATTTAAAACATTAGTAAGTATAATAAGTCTGAGAACACGTAGTAAACATTTACGCGATCACTCGTTATGACATAAATTACGTGGCTACTTATTAAGAAGCCTCATTTGCAAGGCATTTTAATGGTGCTAATAATGGCAGTTTGGCCATGTGCAGTGCTAATTTATAATAAAATGTTATTAATTTCTAAATGTATAAAAGAACTAGGAGGTACCTAGTTCTTTTATACATTAACACACACACCGCTTTTTTAAATAAAAGCAAACATCTCAAAATTATTAAACGAGAAAGGCTGTATGATGGATGAATCTACTATAAAAAATGTTGTATAAAGCCATTTTCATAACTCATCAATTTTTTTTTTGTTGTGGTACCTCTTATTTTGTACGATTTGCCTATCCCCATAATTGACTGACGTTTCGCTAAATAGTAATTCAGCGTACGAACCACGTGCGATCTATTTCCAGTAGCTAGGTGGCAAAACGTTTCAATCTTAGAAGATCCAGCGTCCAAGGATGCGCGGGCGACGCGTTTCTTTTTAGAAAGTGGCACGTGGCGGGGTTGTTCACCCTGCGCGATCCGGGTCACGTCCCGCCTCGCTCTCCCCGCTCGTCTAGTAAGTCTTGCGAGTAGTCCTTGATAAGGGAACTTCATTGACACCATAATCGGGTGGAACCAGGTCAACGGATAAGGCACTCCCAGTCGCGCCTAGGCTGCGCACGATTTTGCGACGATAGCTGATAAATCCTTTCGCTTACCACATGGACTCTAGTGGTTATTATTTTCTTGGGCATTTTTATTAATACTTTCAATGGAAAATATAAGAGACCCGCGGAAAAATATAACACGGAACAAAATCTGTTTCTACAGTTCGTCGTATCAACAGAACTTTTCTCCATGTGGTGGTCCGACACGTCCTAACATATTGGTTTTATTCTTACATATTATTATGTCTATTTACAGGGTATTTTTACAACGATTTTGTATAAGATTTCGTGAAAAGATTACATAAAATATTTTTTATACGGACACTGGTGTCCTGCATTTAGTTCAACTGGTTGAAATTATAGTTGGAACTTATGGTTAGTATGGAACAGGTGTATTCCCGATACACAAAAGGCGAGCTCCTGAAATAATTAGAGTTTTAAATTTCACATTTAAAAACTCCTCTCCTACACATGTTTTATCTAGTAATAGGGACTTAAAAATAGCTGTCTAGTCTGAAGATCGTAAAGGTTAACTAAGGTGTTAGGTTACTTGGGTTGGGCAGGAACTAATGTGATGTACACGCGCTATGCGCATAATACTTTGTAAAGATATGTATAAGAACATTGTGTTATATTACATTCAATTTACAGAGTAGGTACTTACGTAGTATGTGTTGAGTACGAGAGTACGTACCTACTCAATGAAATCGGCTATGGCGGGGTCAGTCAGCCAGCCGTGCGTGGTGGATGGCATAGAGGTATAAAACCAATACGAATATCCAGCATATAGATAATTTTTTAAAAGCTGGTGCGATCCCCTTTTGTTTTTCCTATACTGGAGACTTGGATTAGTGACGTCAACTTGGATAAATATATGAAAATACAAAGGACCTAGCCAACTTTTAAAAATTGATCTAGCAGTGGGTAAAATCTGGCTGCGGATGATGATGATTTGGTCCGCGCTCCATCTTATGTCACATCTTCTTTCACCCATGAGCCAAAACCTTTACCCCCAAAACAACTCCAATAGAAGTAAGGTAGTTATGTATATACAAAACTGAGAATTTGGCCCAGTGAACGACAAATACCTACTTAAAAATTGTCAGCACCATAAATTAGTTCGATTAACTCCAAGATAACTGCTTATCCCAACAGATGCAGTTGGTACTAGGCGCTGCTAATTTACCAAGCAGGCTACATAGTCCATCGTCCATATTCGTGGAAGTAGCATTCCTTGCATTCCTACAAGCCCTTGCCAAATACAGCCATGCTTTTAAAACCTTCCCTGGGCTCTACGGAAGCCACGAATATATTTTCTAACACTAATGCGTTAATAACGACCAAGAACTGGATAGATAAACTGGAGATCTTTATCGCTTGAGAAAAGAAAGAATACCTAAAGGTATGGTAACTTACCTACAACAAGAAGAATCTGACGACAATTTGCCAAAATCTGTCCAGTCGTTTGGGCTACCGCGACCGTCGAGGTAACTTAGAAAGTACAAAGATGCATCCCTCATAGGTACTCGTACAGTACAACATAACCACAAAGTTACGTTAGTAACTGTAATACTTCTTTGGCTAAATAGGAAGTTTTATTTAATTTAGTTTGGTATTTATTTTAAATATTTGGTAAGCTGGAAAGAACAGCAAAAAATTACATCATTATAATGTTTTAGTCGGCTGTAAAATATAAACCGACAGAAGATTTAGTATACCCTAGGTAGTTTCATTATGTTTAGCAAGTCAAAATTAATTTTATGATACTTATGACAAATTTTGTAAATTCCAACCTCGATTTGATGCTGCTTTTCTAAATGCTGCAGAAATATTTAATAGGCCCAAAGTCACACTAACCAATTTAATCATTTTGACCGACCACTAGATGCAGATGTATTCAATCCCAAAATATAGATTTCTATAATATAATTAGACTCTTTAATTTGCTGACCATTTAATTGATACAAACAAACAGAGCAAAAACATAACCATCCTCCTCCGCTGTCGGCTAAAAATGGCTGATTGGTTTATTCTACTACAAAGAAGTAATTAGTTACCAAATTAACCTCAGACTTAAAGTCTAACAAATACATTTTAATATTTTAAAAAAAACTTTTAAATACAAGCTTTTATATCTTGGGAAGACTAATTCAACGAACCCATACTCGACGTGGTTAAGTTGTTTCGTTTAGGAGTTCCTATTCTCTATTGGTTTCCATCGTCAGATCAGCTCGGTGGTACCATGACATTGCATTGTCACCGAACTTACATAAGTATGCCAAATTTCAGCGCAATCGGTTGAGCATAAATGGTCTAAAATTGAGTTGCAAGATTACACCCGCACCAACATACATTGCAAGTTAATAGAAGCATGTAATTACTCCGGTTCAGTCCTAGAGCCTAAACCTATTCTCATGTAGCTCTGAGAAAACAAAATCCTTTCAAAATTACCTACGTTTTTTAGGAAATACAGGAATGTAGACTTTTATAGTCGAAAGGATCGCTTCCAATCCGGTTATCTCCTAATAGGTAGCTATCTACCCACTAACGATGATACAGTATTACCTAAAGACCAGTTCCACCGGTCTTGACTATCTAATAGGAATCTAGTTGTTAGATCAAACTGTTCATGACATACTTTGTATTGCATTAGGTGATCTAAAATCTTCATTGTTATGAAAATTTCGTATTCATTTGCTCTACATTTGAAGCTCTCTGTGAAAAGGATCAAATAAAGGTACAACATCGCTTGCTAGCCTTGGGGCAGTTCTTTGTTGGCTCTTTCAGTTTGCAGTTATTCAGCCGCTAAAGTAGTATAATATAGGTAAATTTCAAAAAGTATAGGAAAATTGTCGAGTCGATACGTCGGTAAAAATCATCCCATCGTGTCTACAATGACACGAGTAGAGCTTTGCTAAACGCGTTTTTTAAGGCGCTCACTTAGACAAGAACTTCACCAGCGATGCAACTAACCAAAATGTCACAGGAGTAAAGAAGAATAAAAGAAACAAGAACATAAAAGCCAACTAACATTTATGGTGTTGTCCATCAGTACAGCAGAATTCCTTGCCCGCTGAGAAGCTGGTGGGCATCCATTCTCCCCCGCAGTTCCTGATGAAGAGGAAAGCCTTCTCACGGTGGATGTCACGTTCTACCGCGCCGCAGATCACTGGGCCTGCTTTGGGCAGGTATTTAAGGATCTGTGGAAAAATAATTGAGAATGAAACGTGATCGTTTCTTTTTCAGTTCTTCCACTAGTGGACAAAAAACTTAAATGAAGAGAAAATCAATAACACCTTATATCCTATTTGATAATAATTACTATAATATAAAGCTGTTTGTGGCTAAAATTTAACTTGTCTAAGTGCTCATATTGTCAGCCTAAAAAGTTATTGAAATCTGATTGTGCGACTTAGGTATGATATTATCTTGACTTGTCTAAGAGCATATTTTGCAAGCCAAAACAAATGTTTTTGATTTCTGATCATGACCGCTCGTTACCTGTTCTCAGATTGTCAGCGTTGACCAGCACATAAGTTTCCTTAGGTATAAATTCGATATGGATAAAACGAATAATAGGTTGTTTCGAATCCGCATTGATTGCGAAAGTAGGTGTGGAATAGCAGTAAGGATTGTAGAGTCTGTCGTCTCCTGCTAATTACTACCTACTACCTAAGTTCCTATCAAGATCAGAGTGAACAGATGACTTGACTCTAGACTAAACTTCGCCTGATATCGCCGGCGTCATCGTCACTTAAAATTAGACGACATTGTATTCAGTCAAAGTCAAAGTTCTTTATTAGGTACCGTAAATACAATAAATGTACACTTAGAAAATGACAAATTGTTAAAATTAAACACTGACATGGAAATAAAGTACCTAATATTTTTGATTTCAGTCGCTTCGGTTTGTAGACTAAAGTAAAGAAGCGACGAAGAAACCTTTCGCCATTACTGGCGAAAGGTCACTAAACTAACGTTCAGAGAAACAGAGACTGGCAGAGCCAGAGACTGTCTTTCAGTGATAAAAAGTCCTCTTACCACGTCCAGACATTTGCTGATGCAATGCTTGTTGCCACCTCCACCGCATGGCAGACTGGGCGAGTCAGTGTCGTAGGTGACCACCGGCTCGCCCTGCGGAGGACCACGGGGCCTGCCGCGGCGGCCCTCGCGGAGGCCCACCTGCTGGGACATGAACACTCCGCATTGACAGGGCTCCACCTGAAAAAGCAAGCTTAATTTAACAACATTCGAAAACCTTGATGATTTTACTGTAGGTAAATTTCGTGTATACAAGATGTATATGTAGGTACGATCATGAGATTCGAACAGTTGCAAATATTTTCAACAGACACATAAATAAACACGTTGAACATATCTAATAACACCGGAGTTTTCTAAATATTTTTTACTTATGAATAACTAGCTGCCCGCGCCTTCGCCCGAGTTTTATCGGAATAAAAAATTGCCTTTGTTATTCCATGTCCCAAACTATAGGTACCCATACCAAATCAGTTCAGTAGTTTTTGCGTGAAAGAGGATACATCCATCCTTACAAACTTTGGCATGTATAATATTAGCGGGATGTATTCAGTTTATCAGTGATCAACTACCTATAATACAAGCTCTGTCTGTTTATCAATCGATGATGCTGTGTGAATTGTCCAGGATTAAATGTTCCCTTCGGGGGTTTAAAGATGTTTTCATACTTCGTGCATTGCAAAAACACCCTAGTTTAACTACAACTTAAACCTATACTCACATCATCATAGTCGCCTTCTTCAATTTCCACATCATCTGTAGAATCATACTGCTCCTCTCTCTTCAACAGCCTGCTTCGTCTGCCTTCCGTCACACCCAGCAGTACGCAGGCGAATAGGCAGACTTCGAAGGCACGCATTATGATGTGAGCTTCACTCGATCAGAGGTCTGTGAAAATAAAGATAGGATACAAGATCCATAGACCAAAACAAGTTCAAATGAATCCTATAAAAAGTACACGCTGGGTTGCCCTTGCTTGATAACATGGCAATCTCATGTAGCTAAGTAGAGTCAGTTAAACCACAAAACAAAGCACGATTTCAAACAGTAGATACATTTCGGAGTCACATTATTTTATATGTACTAGGTTTCACATTATCTAATTAAACAGTGATAAAACCCTTAAACTTACCAAGTGGAATCACGGTCTTTTATAGTCCCGGTACGGGTGTAGCACATAAACTGGGCTAAGGACTGCTTGACCGCGTCTTTATAATCTTTTAAAATAATAAGCTGACTCGGCCCCTTTCTACGATAGATACGTGCCGCAAATTACTGAATTCTTACGCGAACCGCTTGTTATCGGAGTCTGCGTAGCGATCATACGTGACTCTATCTGGCAGGCCGATTAAAAGAGATCCTTCGTATAAAAATTAAGTCGTAGTAATACACTACATAATTTAATCTACATTATATGGGTTACAGGAGCCAGAAAATCGGTAGAAAAGTGCAAGAAATAGAAAAGGATATAAGTCCGTATGGTATGGACCCACATCGGTAGTTAATAAAGTCCTTGTGCCTCGTGATCTGTAAGTAGATAGGAACTGTTATACGTTAGTTAAGTACATTTTACTCCCCTATCATAATATACCTATACTACCTTCTCAAAAGTGAAAAAAGTGATGGTAAGTGTGAGAACTTTCTCCGCCAAAGTTGGAAATAAATCCTGAGAAATAACCTAAGAGCAATTAAAGATACATCAGCCAGATTTTAATCACTTTCAGATAGAGCATGAGCTAATTTGAAGCTGAGCGTTAAGAAAGTGGCAAGCAATGAGAGTGATTCTACTTGTACGATGATAGATTTACTCGTAATTTATTTAAACTGTACGCTAGCTTGCCGCTTCAACGTTTTCGATTTGAATGATAGGTCTTAATTTTTTCTTTCTGTTGTTAAAGATTTATTTTGCAGTTTTCTTAAAGCTCTGAAGATAATCTAAATAGGATGTACCTAAACATTAACAAAAACTGGTTTACAATTTTATTTCAAAATCTACTTAGAAATTTACAAAATTGTTGTTGTACTTTAAGACTCATTATAAATGAATATATTTTTAATCTTCTAAGGATGGAATCTATTCTAATTAGGTATATATACATCTTGTAAAAAATATGGTTTTTGCGTATTAGAGATTATATGTATATAAGGAAAATTAAAAGAAAAATGTCAGTAGAAGAAAAGTAATAAAACAATGAAAAAAGCAGTGTTTAAATCAATCAGGAAACTCACATGTAGAGTTATCTACTACCTACAAATTTTATGACCTCACAGCCTTTCCGAATCAAATATTAAAGACTAGTTGCAGGCAGCGGCTTCGCACGCGCTTTTCATGTACCCTATGCCCGTCCCAGGGATACCATCTACCTGCCAAATTTCAAAGGTCTGTTCAGTAGTTTTGGCGTGAAAACGTGACAGACAGAGTTACTTTCGCATTTATAATATAAGTAAGGATACATACAACAATACAAGCTGCTCTAGCGACCTAGAAGATAAATAAATTCTAACATTATTTACTATTAAATTTTATTTAAAAGCTATACTTTGTTTCCCAATAATATTTCTCGTTGTTTAAGTTATAAGGGTGAATCTTATTACCAAAAGGAATAAATTAAGGAAACAGTACAGTAAAGTCATTAGAATTTCATTTGAAACCCTACTAGTAAATCAAAAGTGAACAGTAAGACACAATCACATTTAATATGACATAATAAAAACAAAAGAAAATAACAAATTGATTCAACAGAGCAACAAAACTATACAAGCAATACCTTACCAAAATAATATGAACCATTTTATGACTGCTCAAATAAATAAAAAGTACTATGTTTAAAAAGTTTTGGGGATCTTTTTACAAAATCCCATTAAGATGTTAATTCAGATGTCATTATGACCCAATATTACTGGTGCAAAGTAAAAACACAAACAAATAACTCATGGAAAATTATTTAGAGCAATTACATTTTGTTTCTCTAATACACATGTTAAAAATATTTGTAAATGCTTAAAAACAATGAAAACATGTTACATTTAAAAAACTTCTGATCAGAAGTAACAAATTAAAGACTATCAGTCTTAACAAAAAATCAGTATCACCAGTATTTGAAACAGCATTCACACATAATCAATTTTGTAATTGACAAAACAATTAACATATTTTGTAGTTATCAGAACATGGTGAAACACTGACTTTAGAATAGAAATTGTATATCTAATGGACAGAATACTAATAATAACTGAGCCGCTGCTAACGATGGTAATTTTTTCAAAAAATTTATAACTTTTTACTTACAGGCTATATTAGAGATTTCTTATTAATAAATCTATTTATAGTATCTATAACTAAATTGTACTTCAAAGTTTATTAGTATTGAGAGTTAATTTGTTATCAATTGGCACAATGTGACAGAACTTATGTTTTATAATTTGTATGTAATCTATTTTAATAAATTTTCATACATTTCTATACATATATTAAGAGGTGTCTATCTTATTTTAGCCTAAGAGCTAAGAAATAAATTATTAATCTCATGAAACTATTTTCTAACAGTCTTTGGCCAACACGAGTTTAGCCTCGCCTTCAAACACAACCTTCTTTTCCTCCTCAACAATGCAGAAAAACTTCACTTTCAGTATTTTTCTTACATCAACCAGCTCCACACTTATAGTCAGTTTCTCTCCAACAAAGCATTTGTTAGGGAACTTCATGGTTTGTGACACAAGGACAGTTCCAGGCCCGGGCAGGTGGGTGCCGATGAGACCTGCTACTAATCCATTTAGTAGTGCTCCATGCACAATTGGCCTCTTATTTCCATTGTTTTGATGTAGATAATTATGATCACTTGTTAGATTTGAGAATGCATCCAAATCTTTCTGTGTTAGAGTTTTTTGGATACGAATTTTATCACCTGCCTTGTAAGCGTTGCTACTGAATGATGTGGTGTGTATTTTACATATTTTCTGGTAGTTTTTATTGCTCACTGCAATATAGGGGAATCGGTTTGACAGCATTTTGCTCATTTTGTACATTCAATTATTTTGTCTTTTATTTATACTTTGCTGCTGCAGACATCTTTTAAAAATATAGAAGCCAAATTGTTGAGTCTTTTATCATTGGATTTCTGTATATCTTTTACAAGTTCCTTCACATCACCAGTGTTTATTTCTGAATCTGTTTGACTGTTATGAAGATACAGCAATGTAGTTATTGTATTAGCTACTATGTCTGTATTCTCGCTTTTCAGCAACACTTTCAAAGGTTTCAATCCTGATTTGTCAACTATGTACTGGGCATTCTCCAAATCTGAAAAGGAGATGAAAAAACAGATATAGTAGTTTTTCATACTTACTTTTGAATGATCGTCTCGAAATTGTAGTGTGTAGGCTAGTCCTTGACTTCAATCACTTCTTCCTGGCATTGGGATTTCAAATCGCTTAAATAACTAATCGCATGATGTACAACTCCACACACAGAGGATTCACACACGGAGGATAGACATGAATTCAAAGATGTAAATCGTCATGAATTTCTTTTGTTACCCACCAACGCACAAGTTGCAGATCCCAGCTACAGCAAAGTGTAGAAGCTTTTCAACCGATTCCGTCTTCAGGACATGCAAGAATACGTCCAGGACACCAACATCTCTAATATAACCATAGTTTATCGGGTCGTATGAGAAATTCGCTAAATTAGCTAGCACTTGGCATTTAGCATCTGAAAATAAACAATTGCCTTTTGTGGTCTAAATTGTAGGCAAATCATAGGTAAATTATGGATATTTGAAATTTAAAATGTTTTCTTGACGACATTTCACAATTTTTTGTGGCGCAAAAGCCCAATTATAGATGGGAAGCTAGTATTTACGTATTTACCATACGAAGATGTATGCAAATATTCGTCCACTAGCAGCGAGAGGTAATTTTCACGATCTGTCCCATTTTCGGGAGTCCTTTTCTTCAACTGGGATTTACTGCTGAACATTGAATCAGTTTATTCCTGTATTTGTTCAACTTTTGAGTCAGTAAAAGTAAATAGAAAAGTCAAATCCAACAGTTCCAAATACCACAATTTTCAGCGGCGCCATCTTGTTTGTGAAATCAAATAGTGAAATAAGTGTGTGATGTGATTTCAGTGTTGCCAGATCACTTTGCAGATCACTATGTGAATTTCCCCCAACTTAATGAGCGGTTTTCGATTTGCATTTTTATAAAGAAAACAATTCGTTCCAAATATCTCAATAGGTGGCAGTGGGCGTAAACTGCAAAATAAGGGTATGTCAATGTCAATTATAAACTTTAAAAAGTTTGTTTTCCTTTTACTTGGCATTGGCATTACACTAATTTCCAGTTGACGCCCTGCCACCTATCGACATATTTAGAACTAATTTTTATTTTTTTATTGTAAATCGCCCCTCATTCCAAATCCCCCCGAATGAACAATGGCAAGAATTATGAGCTATCATGTGAATGGATCGCATAGGTATCGATCGATAGCTCCGGAAATTCTGAATTAAACTGTATATTTAATTTTTCCATTTTTGTTCCAGGAAAAATTAAATGAATTTTTGAAAATAAAGAAGCTAGGGTGTAAAAACTGGTAGAACCCGCCATTTTGTTTTGACATTGACAACACTACCGATCCTTTCTGTCATTATTCTGTCTGTGGTCCGATCACTGTTCCGCGCGCTTTTATAGTTTTAGATGACAAAATAATTTTCGAAATAAACTTATCAAAATATTACAGGTGAACCGAATACTAACCCAAGTGTAATGTTATTTGTGAGTAATTTCGCAAAAAATTGTAGGCATGATAAAGAAACTGGTTTCAAAGAATATTTTCTTTCGTGTGCCAAATAACTACATACTCTTCGCTATTGTAAGTTATTATACAGTAAGTACATCGAGAATTTATTTTGTTTTTATTGTTTTATTACCTTATTTTCGGTATGTGCCTACTCCACCTACATAAATTATGCTAGTACAGCTAATCAACGTACTCCGGATAAGAGATCATTTTAGTAGGTAATGGTGATGCCTTACGTGTTCTTTTTGTGTATTGCTAAATAAAAATGGTACAAAAACTGCATATTCCATTACATTAAATGATGTGTTTATTTTTCAGGTATGTATTTAGCTTCCAACCAGAGGATAGAGAGGAAACCGAATAATAATACTTACTCTTGATAATGGAAAAGTAACTATGATAAGAATTGAAGGAAACGAAACCCCAAGGATTGATACTGTACCTACCTAGAAATGTACAATTTGCTATTTGCTCAACTCTATTGGTTTTAACATTCCACTGTCAAAATAAAAAGTAGTGTGTAACGAAAAATAAAATAAATACAGCTGTACCATAAAAAAGCGTCAAGCGTCTATTCAACTTTTTTGGAGTCTTCGTCTATTCCTATTTTAATTTAGAAAATAACGATATCAAGTGTTTATGCAATACCTACGGTGAACATAAATAAAATTAAATGAAATAGACGAAGACTCCAAAACCCCCGTTTATGTACACACATGCTAACAGAAAGAGCTAAGCCAACCTTTTTGTAAGACAACAGAAGCTGTTCGGTGCTTTGGATCGGAATCTTTATCAGTTCATCGAATTAATTGGCGATCACTGTGGGTACCAACTTTTATTGAGATAACAGAGAAGTCTTCAGGTAGATTCGACTACCTATACGATACCAATAATACAAATAATGCTTGCTCGAAGACGAAGACTACGAAGTAAAAATAACATTGTTTAAGGCATACTGCCTCTGTATGTATACATGCCAGCTCTGGTTCAAATACAAAAGAAAATCCTACAGTACCATAAGGGTGCAATACAATGACGCTTTTCGCATCCTTATGAAGAAGTTACGTTTCTGCAGCGCGTCAGGCATGTTCGCTGATGCACGGGTTCCGGATTTTTTCGCCATAATCAGATCTCGTATTGCGTCATTCTGGGCCAATATTAGACGATCTAACAACAGCATCCTAAGTTTTATGGCTAACAACATCTGTAGCCCTATGTATAGGTTCTGGCTCTCTGTGCACCAGAGTGGGAACCGTAAATAACCTGTATTTTAATTTATTTGTAAATAACATATATATGGGTTCCTTTTACCTGAAATAAATGATTTTATTATTGTGTTTCTCATTTCCATGATCACGGGCCATATAGTGACCCGGTCCTTTGGGAGGCATGCGTGGAGCCGAAGCCAACAGCACAGAGGCCCTTTATGAGAATTAATGTAAAGGCGAGAGCTACACATAGCGGGTATCATCCTTGGTTGCACAATATGATACACCCGAAGATGATATCCGCCAGGTGTAGAGACTATTGCAAAGGAAAATGAAAATAACAAAAAAGCCATGTTATTGTGGTGAATGGATGGACTGGGTAATTGGGCTATGGGGGAAACTATGGACGCCTGCCATAAACATACTCTCAATACTGTTACAAGCGGCAGACGGTGGCTTGCCGAATGCTGGACGGGTTCCTCAAAATGTTGGCTTAAATGCCGGTAAAGGAACAACATCGGTGCAAACGACTAAGGGGTGTCGAGAGGTGCGGCCCCGATTTCACCATCACGAAGACACGTGAGCGGGCTTCCTCGTTATTACGCCATTAGACACTTCCACCCCCGAGTCTACATCCTAAGATGCATCTCTCGCGACTCCACTCAGACCGGCCAATGAAGGCAAGCAAGAGGTGGGGATCTGGTTCTCTTGGGGTACCACTCCGCAAGCGGAGACGAGAACCAGGAACTTCCCCGGGAGCACTCGGTATACCCGTGGTGTCGCTACTCACCAACAGCTCGCCACAAGCTGCCCTGCAGGTTTATTATTGTTATTATTATTATTATAAATAAAGTTGTACCATGGGTAGGTTAGAATAATAAATAATAAGATTCGATGGAACATTTGAGTTTTATTTTCGCCGATTCATTGTCCATACGTCCCTAAAAAATCAAAGCCTTAGCTCACACGTCCAGCCTACGAAACGCGGTTCAATTCCATATCGCTAATGCATTACATGTAGGTAATGCACGGACAGTTCACGTGTTAAGAACCAAAATCCACGCCGGGGTATACGTGTTCTTGCGTGGAGACCGGGACTCGGCAAACGTAGTGCAGACTGCTGTCTGCAGAGAGAAGCTGGATGCAGCAAGCTGAAGACAGAGTGATAAGGTGCTCAGTAGGAGAGGCCTATATCCAGTAGTGGACTAATAGGGATGATGATGGGTAGGTGGCCATAACGCACCAGCGCTGCAAGGGAACCTACCAAGGTTCCCTTAGTCGATTTTTACGTCATCCACGGGCTGAGTAAGAGAAGTCTTCTCTTACGTGCGGCGGCGCCGCGATCACCTCGGCTTGACCTACGTTCTAGTTTTTACCTACACATACTTTTTTATTTACCTATGTATGTACCTACCACCCAGGGAAATCTCACGTTTTGGTCACATAATGCGCATGTTGCTTTCAACTTCTGTATGTGTGTCTGAAAGCGATAAAATCATTAGGTATTGTACTGAGCCGATTATCATACAGTTTTTTTCATTTGGAAGGTGTCACGATAATTTTATCAAGATTTTTAGAAATAAGCCTAAATATGTCGATTTTTGATACGGAATTACGAAGGTTAGTATTTCTACACTGCTCTTGGGTATGTGCTCGATGCTAGTGGTCTAAGATTAGACTAAAAATCTCAATAATCTTTAACCTATTCTATAACCGCGCGGGCCTTGTCTTGTAGGTACTATAATAACACTATCGGACGGAACATTACCTAATCTGTGCTATCGGGCCTACTGTAAAGAAAAGAGGTTGGATGCTAATTCTTGAACCAACCTATAATATAGAAACCTTTTTTGTCACCCCACCGCCATTTGCAATAAAGAGATGAACGAAGGTAATGAAATTATTATACCAATTTTCAAATAAATATTTAAATTTTTCTGGATCAAAAAAGAAAAAACTAAACATATAGGATTCCTCAAAATTTTGAGATAAATCGAATGGTTTAATTCTTGTCAAGTCACAAAATTTTGGGACAGACCATAAGGGAAACTTGCCATTGTTCGACCTTACCTGGCTTCAAATACTATCTTCTGATCCGACACTAAAATAATACATTTTTTTTTGTTTCTTGCAACAGTACCTAATGTTAGAAGTCAGTGGTTACTTGAGGAAGCCAAATATCATACACAAATATGATAATCCTAATAAAAATAGAGGGCGTATGTGGCACTTCAAGAAAAGCATGAAATAAAACCGAAACATATGTACCGGCGAACGTCCAACTTCCAGGTTTCGGAAAACGGCTCATGGGAAGATTCCTTCGAGTGTTTTATTGGGCACATTTTGCACAGCGTCTTGGCGTGTCTTTCCTCAGAAGAACGATTCATCTGAGTGTCTTTCATAAGCATAAATTGCACAATGCAAACAAATTACATACAAAAAAAACAAAGTAAAACAGATACTTTTGAATGTATGAGGTAGACATTGGCATTATGGACACAAGTTGATGTGTTAATTATGTTATCCAGTTTTACCGCTAACCAATCATAGCGCGTTGATGTGGGGCCGGAACATTCGGAAATAAGGGGTAAAAAAACTCAATATCTAGGTATAAGCCCACCACAGATTACTAACACCTAATTTTGGTCTTGGAACTCAATTATCGCTCTCTGTCACTGTCACTGTCTTTTTTTTTTGGTCACTCACTGTCACACACTCACAGTCACACATGCGTGCGAAAACAATTGCGGAAATTCTGAAAAATGCAATTTTTCATATAATTTGAAGACTGTTTTTAAAATAATATACAAAATGAGCTCATCTCCGTTTATAGCTGGTATAACAAACTAATTTTCGTTGATGTAATGTTACCGGTGAGGTTATAATCTCACATATTGTTCCCAGGGCTATCCAGCAGAAATATATTCCTCATTGAATTCAACGAGCCGTTTGGGCAAAGAGTACTCCGAGATGAAACTACCACGAACGTGCGCAGTATCATCTACAGCCCTAAAGGAACCTACTTAGCTTACAGGACTGATAAAAAGTAAGTAGAATTTTGTATATAAACTTGAACTTGGGGGGTCGAACTGAGATCCATGATCCATCCATCCATTATATGATTATGTATAAATAAAAATTCGTACTGATCTCTGTTGTCTCCAAACAAATGTAATATTTTTATATACTCTGAAGAGTACCTAGATTTTGCTGATTTTGTTGACCTAAAACTTATTATTTTAAGATCAATTTGTATATTACCACACTCACAAAGAAATAAATGATGATGAATGGTTTTGTTATATTCAACTTTTTTCTAGGGTAGAAATAGTAAAATGCTCCGACTGGTCAGTGGTGGCCACAATAAATGGCAACATCAAGGATATGTTCTTCTCACCACAGGACACCTTCCTTACTGTTTGGGAAATGTTTGCTATCAACAAAGATAATCCTCAGGTATTACAAAACATCGACAATCAACATATATAAGAAGTCAATAAATAATATCCATACAATATACACACTAAGTTGGCCAAAAGTAAAATAACTGTAAATTTTGCAGGGAAAGCCAAACCTACATGTCTATAAAGCATTGGATGGAGAGCTAGTAGGTTCTTTCACTCAAAAAAACCAAAATGGATGGTATGTACTTTAGAGTTATAACTACTACATATATCAACAAGTAGTTCACACTAATCTTTATTGACAAAGAAAATAACAATCAAATAATATAAACAAATTAAACTAGTATTTACAATTGAAACAATTGAGCTAACTGCAGACTGTTGCAAAAAATCTAATGCATTCTACAAGGAATACAACTAGTGAAAAAGTAATTTGCCATAAATCACAAACCATTTTCTATTAACTGATGGAAAAACTAACTTTTGTTCATTGGTATTTTTGGATTGTTCGAATGGATTCATCGAAAATTGTTCACGATTTGTGGCAAATTACTTTTCCACTAGTAATTTCTTTATAGAAATCAGAAAAAAAATAAAACTGCAAAAAAAACATTGGATCTCATGCCAACACGAGATGATCACCTTAAGTACCTAACCTACCTAATTTGTTTACTCATTAATTACTATTTGCCATATTAAGTACCATTGAAAAGGCGGCTTACGTTCAGCAGAAAAAAAAATAGTTTACTTTGAAATAGACTTGCTGTATTGAAGCATAACTTGTACCTAAGCTAAATTAACAATTCTTTGTCCAGGGAGCCAAGATGGTCAAGTGATGAAAAGTTGTTTGCAATCCAAATGAGCGGCAGAGTCCTGTTCTATGAAGACACTAAACTTGACAGATTTGTTCAGTATATTCAGGCGGAGAATCTAAAGTCATTCAGTCTATCTCCTAGTCAAGCCCCTGCTTATTATATTGCGGTGTTTACTTTAGGTGAGTTACACTTATTTTTTAATATGGTAGATGTCTATTGTTTATCTCCATGGATGGAAAATTGTTGGCAGACAATACTTAAACCATTTTTTTACATTAAGGAAGGCATTGGGCTCACTAAATTTACACTAATAATAGACTATTTACATAGAAAATTAATTATGAATGGGTACTATTACGGAGGTAGGCCTCCCCTTATAAGCCCATTATTTTGCTCTTATAAGAGGGTAATGCCATAATACTTAATCCACATATCTTATCATTCATATTACATGGAAAAAGGACCATTGTAAAAGATAAACTAACAATCAATGCATCTTAATTTAGTTGTTACTGTTTATTTGCGTTACAATATGGTAGCCAAGGGATGCCATCAGAAGTCAGTGGCATCCAAAAAAAGATGGGAAGTCAACATATGACTTACCCTTGGGCTATACTGGATTAGAGTTGCAGAGGACAGGCGTCAATTGAGGCAGTTGGAGAGGGCCTATTCCACAAGGCACAACAAACTGAGAGACATTTTGTAGGCGCAACACAGGAAGGGCAGCATAAATTAGTTACGAGAAGTTTTAGTTAGTCTATGAATCATTACATTGTAATTGTAACCCAGTTTTCAGGAATAAAAGGCTATATATTATTGTTTATTTGCTATAAAATTTATATTTTATTGACCTATATCTATTTCTAGGCAAGCAAGGCCAGCCGTCATTCTGGCGAGTATTCAAGTACCCTGACTTCAATGTGGCTCAGGCTGTAGTCAGCAGATCATCCTTCCAAGCTGACAAGGCAACTTTCCACTGGAACAGGCGAGGAACAAACGTCTTTGCACTGACGCAAACTGATGTAAGTAACTTTCTAAACATTTTGCTGAGAATCTATAAGGCAACGGCCGCACTGCCAGCTCGGCGCCTATGTTTGCGCGTAGCTTAATGTCACGCGGCTAGCGACGCTACAAGCGAAGAGAAAACAAAAAAATATATTGGACTGGCCACACTGCACGCAAGATTGAAGTAAATTAAAAATAAATATCCATACTTCCTAGTTGATATGTCCAAGAGTCTTTTGAGGTCTAACTAAACAAACAAAAATTAATTAATAATGTTGACGACCGATGTGGCGCGGCGGGCCACTGCGCCTGCGACGCAGAAGGTTACTGGTTCGATTCCCGTCTTGGGACAAATGTGTACGATCTGCAAATATTTGTGGTGTTCTGGGTATTTTCTATGTATGATAAAAACATCTCTGTAATATATTATATAATGTATATCAGTCATCTAGTTCCCATAACAGAAGCTCTGCTTAGCTTGGGGCTAGATGATGTTGTGTGCACTGTCCAACATTATTTATTTATTTATAGTTTATTTAATGTTGAATGACTCATACATCATCTAGCTCCAAGTAAACCAGAGCTTGTGTAAAGCACTAAGACTTGATTTGTGCTAAGTAGTTTGTGCGAAGCGATGCTCGTTTCTGTTTTTATTCCTCGATATATACCTAGGGCAAACGCTTACTTAACAACTCAGAAGTGAAGAGAAATACATGATGTATTTCGATATTTCTTTCAGGTTGATAAGACTGGGGGCTCTTACTACGGGAAGCAGTCCCTTTCCCATGGTGATGTCAAAGGAAATGGAGGGAACGTTACTTTCAGTGAGTGTTATTAAAAATGCAACTATTCTCAAGTAACTAAAATCAGTAGGTGAGGTAATTTAGAAAAATGATTGTTTTTGTAATTGTTTGTCTGTTTTTGTTCATTACCTCAAAAACATTAAAAAGCTGGCACTGGAAAAAGGAAGGATTATAAATTTATTGAACGAGAACAAGACACATTAGTAATATGCAAGTATAGGTCGCGTCATGTAAAAAGAACACTGGCTGTCAAGCTGCGCATTAGGCGATTTATGGGACTATCGACTTTCGTGCGCGAGTGTCCCATGCGCAAACATATCCCCTCCACTTTCTTCAGTTCTCGTTCTTTTTACGTGACGCCACCTATACCTACAAACAGAATACAAATTCAATCATAATAAAAACAGACACAATCAGACATAGTATTACATGGAGCCAAAATGGTCCCTGTCCTAGCATTATGCCCCTAGGAAAAGATTCAGAATCAGAATTAATAACTTTATTTCTTTAGGCTTACAAAATAAGCACTTAGACAAGTCAAATTGTATACTATAAACATAGTTATTATTATCAAATAAGAAATAAGGTGTTATTGATATTCTCTTCACTTCAATTTAGATACATGTCAATATTTCTATAAAGCTAAACAGAACATTGAATTTCTTACATACTACTGACAGTGCGGAACGGAGCGACATCTGGCCACCTATTATTATCGATATTATAGGTGCTATTATTTTAGGTGTATATTAACGAACCTTCTCCATAAATTCATATTTATTATATTATTATTTCACTTCATTTATTCAAAATCTCGTTATAAAATACATTTAGTTAATATGAAAATGCATTAATATTATAAAACTATTCTACATTAAAAAAATACATAATGGATGTATATCAAAACGGTAAATAAGGCCGCGAAGCTAGCAAGCGGCCGCCGGTGACTAGGACCGTAGAGAGAAAAGAATGTAAAAAAAAATATTATTATTATATTTAATTTGACTACCTATGTTTTTTCAGATAAAGAAGGTCCAATCCACGCTATAGCCTGGAACCCCGGCAACTGGAACGAATGGATTGCCGTGTACGGCCACGCGCCCGCTAAAGCGACGGTGTTCAACGCTAAATGCGAGGTCCTCTTTGAGTTTGGGACAGGAGCTTGGAACTCTATCTACTACCCACCGGATGGGACTCATATCCTTTACAATACTTTCTATTTACTAATATTATAAAGGCGGCTACTAAACGACCTAGTAGACATTTTACACTTATAAAGTTTTGGACCTGGAATAACGTAAAGGCAACTCCAAAATAACGTGCGACACCGCCGGCGAAAGCTACTAATCTATAACAACACAAAACTCTCATATTAATTTTATTTTGGGTGCAAACTAGCCTTTACACATTTACAAATTTTAGCCCCCGCACAGAGACCCCTCTGTGATAAAACACATTTTTATTTTTATTTCATACTATGGATTTTATTATATGAAAATAAATACAATACAAAAAAACGCACGCTCTAGATCAGACAGATCCAATTTCGGTTACTTTTTTTTGTTGGTGTTTTTTGTTTTTGGTTCATAAGAATAAAATATCTTTATTTTGTAAACAGAACTTAGGTACAAAAATAACTTTATACACTATACTTAATTTGGAGAAAAAACATCTTCTATACCTTCTATATCATGTCTTCATCCTTCTGATGACCGTTCTTAGCTATGTCTGTATTGTAGTATGTTTGATGAAAACCGATGTACCTAGCCTCTCTAACGTCATGTTATGGTGTTTCAAAGTAAAATCATTGTAGTTTACAAATTTTTGCTAAATTACCTTATAACTATTATTTATTTATTTATTAAAATTGAATTATGAACGTACGCGGGAACTACGAACCTTGTTTTGTGTTAGGAGTACCCTTAATAAATAATCCCTTAACGAGGGACGTCTTCAGGGTGAATGCGCTGCGTTTTAATAGTAAAATAGCTTGTAATTTTTTTTTATGTTGGACAATCCACACAGCATCATCTAGCCCCAAGGTAAACAGGGCTTGTGTTATAAATATAATAATATAATAATGCTGTGTGAATTGTCCAGTATTATTTATTTATTGTCGTTTGGGGGAGGCCTATGTTCAGCAGTGGACGTGTACGGGCTGATGATGATGATTTATTTATTAGTCCCAAGGCGGGAATAAAACCCGCTACCTCCTGCGTCGCAGGGGACCTTCGCCCGCCGCGCCTCATCGGTTGTCTGTATCTCTTTCAATAACTTCCATAACTGCAAAACACATGTCCTCCTCGGTGGTTTTGGTAACATCGCGGCCGGCCACATCGAAGTTTGGGACGTGCGAGGGTACAAGAAGATAGGCACTTGTTCTGCGCCTGATTCGACATATCTGCAATGGGATCCTAGAGGCGAGACCTTCTTGACCGCCACTACGTATCCGCGACTCACTGTTGCCAATGGGTAAGTGTAAGTGTACACTCAGAAGTGCGACTCGGCGAACTTAGTTTAGGAAGCCCTCCTTGTAAGGCTGGTCGCCTTACAAAAACGGGAATTGTTGTTTAGGGTAGAATAGAGAAAAATTACGTCACTTTGTCATCGAATGCGTAAATTTTTCGTAATGCAAAAATTAGCTGATTCCCGCGGTTTGACCCGCGTTAAATTCGAATTTCACATTTCTAGGGGGATAAAAGTTATTTTTCCCCGTAAATCTCTCATGGGATTTTGATGTTTTCCACCCGGGACAAAAAGTAGCCTATGTTACTCACAATCATTTCAACTAACTCTATGCCCAAAATCTAGTCGATTCTTTGGTTAGTTAGGGCATGAAACAACAACACACAAAGACACTTTTGCATTTATAATATTAGTTAGGATTCATTCCTTAAACTTCAATAATGTACGCAATGTATGACGATGCGATTATTGTCTTTTCTACCGTAGAGAACAATCCCCGTGCTATGGTCCATGTCAGTGTTTAATTTTAACAATTTGACCTTTTCTAAGTGTACATTTATTGTGTTTACGGAAATAAAGAGTTTTGACTTTTGAGGGGGCAGGTGGGATGACGATCTGTGAAAGAGTGCGCTGAATGGAGAAAGAGAGATGAAGAGAGGGCGCTGTAGCGCTCATTAGGGAAGGCCTATGTCCAGCTATGGACTAGCATAGGCTGATGATGAAGTACACTGACTTTTGATGGAGACTTAATCAAAAGATTTTCTATGTTGCTAATGGTAGAGGCTACTATATTCCAGCCAAATTGGATGTATAATGTTTATAAACAAACCGCCCATAATTAAACACTCTTAATACTCTGTTGCCGCGTCTTTTTATACTGAATTTACATTACTCGTCGATTTGTGATCCTTCCTTTAATAAACATTGCTTACAATTATATCTGAAACTTGACGCCTAGCAAGTGAGTTTTAGTTTTTTGTTTCGTTGTTTGTTTACACACGTTTTACATCGAGTTTGGCTAGTATATAGATCATTACCGTTAAATTATGCACTGAAAGCCTTACCTCTATTTGATTTCAGATTTCAGTAACTTTATTTCTTTAGGCTTACAAAATAAGCACTAGACGAATCAAAACTTATACTTTAAACAGCTTTCTATTATAGTAATTATTCTCAAATAAGAAATAAGGTGTTATTAATTTTCTCTTCACTTAAATTTCTTAAATTGTTTGTCCCACTTGTGGAAGAAGTGAAAAAGAAGTGCATTATGAGTGTAAACAAACAGCACCGTAAAACTGTGTGAATAGAGATTCGAGGGTGAATAGAAATGGACGAAATACTGGAGTAAAACCTTTTGCAGAGGTCAGATCCACTGACACAGGATGTGAACAGTCACGGACTAAGGCTACTTCCACTGCTACCGGCCAGGTAATGTCTTGGTCCAGTATTTCGTCCATTTCTATTCACCCTGGAGCCTCTATTCACCCCGTTTTACCCGGTACCTACAATAATAAGAGTAAATGAACAACAATGAAGATAAAATAAAGTCAGTGTTTGGTGGTTCACGAAATAACTATTTTTGTTACAGCTACAAACTATGGCACTACACCGGCGCCCTAATGCACAAATACGTGTGCCCCGAGAAGGAAAACCTGCTGTCCATAGCTTGGCAGCCTGGTAGTTTCGCCAAGACGGAACTTTCCAGAACCGCGCCCAAAAGCATTGCGGATTCGACGCCGAAACCGACGGGGGCTTACCGACCGCCCGGGGCTAGGAATAAACCGTCTACTTTCACGTTGCATGAGCATGAACAGCCGCATAAGCCGGGGGAATCTTTGAATGGTAGGTGAATTACGAAGACTGCAAGTGTTGGTCAACGAAATTAATTGCGCTGATACTTGGAACAAAGTTGCGCCTTCTTAACCCTTTGGGAGCCACGCCAAAAACACATTCCCGTGTTCTGTACGACAAAGCACAAAGTGAACAAAATATATTATAAACGTCGTTGGCGCTACGGGTCCTCTGGTGATGTGTCATGTATATGGCGGTCAAAGGGTTAAATAAATACGTCCAAATACAAACTACCTATCAATCTTTTCAATCTTATTAGCTACTTGTAGTTGATAAGATTTTGCACACCTTGTTAATTAAAATTATATTAATGATGAATGATTTTAAAAGATAACTAAGTTATTTTTACTTTTAATTTATACCATATTCGTTGCACTTGTGCAATTATGCGTAGTCGTTTGTTTTTTTGTTTTAATGGATACGTTGCTGTTACCTTGATGATATCTGTTATTAGTAACAGTTTTTTTTTTTGAAGATTTTCTTCATGTTGACATATCTTGTATTTTAAAACAGAGTACATATGTATAGTTGCTTCAATAATATCGAATTTTAATAATTTTTAACTGACTTAAAAAAGGAGGAAGTTCCATATTCGGCTGTATGTATGTTCGTTAATTTCTCCGTCATTTCAGGACGATTTTAAAAATTATTACCCTTTTGTATAGAGAACGGTCAGAAGATGGTGCCATAAATTTCACAAAAAAACATTTCTCCCGCAAAACTTAAAAACAGTGTAAATATTAAGCAATATGAGGTCGGTTTTAGTTTTTCAATACAATCAAATTATATTATTACCTACTAGCTACTGCCCGTGCCTTCGCCCGCGTTTTATCGGGATAAAAAATAGCCTATATGCTATTCCAGGTCCCAAACTATCATCATCATCATCATCATCATCAGCCCGTACACGTCCACTGCTGAACATAGGCCTCCCCCAAACGACGCCACGAATAGCGGTCCTGAGCCGCCTCCTCCCAAACTATACTCATACCAAATTTCACCATAATCGATTCAGTAGTATTTGCGTGAAAGAGTAACAAATATCCATACATCCATCCTTACAAACTTTGACATTTATAATATTAGTAAGATTTGAAGTCGGTATTTCGTTTTACAAACAAATTATATTATTACCTATACGTATTGTCAGTAAAGCAATAATAACATTCCAGCGCCATCGAAACAAGCCCTGGAACAGAAGAAAAAGCGCGAAGCCCGCAAGGCTCGCAAGGCCGAAGAGAAACTAGATGACACACCATCCGTGACATCTTTAGCGCCAAACCGTCCTGCGTTCGTCTCCACGGGCGACCCAGAGAAGGATAAGAAGATCAAGAACATTAATAAGGTAACAGACATTTTTACTGCTAAAACTATCTTAGTTTGACGAATTTATTACGGGCGCAACGAGTGCTTGTGCGTAAAGCTCGAGAGATGCGGAACGTGGGCGAATCGCAGTCCCTCGTTACACGTTGACGGGATGAAACGTTGGTGTTTTTCAAAAATAAATAAGATTCGTACTTAACATAGATTACTACTAATACCAGGAACCCGCTTACATCCGTATTGAACAGCAATCTTCTATGAAAAGTCTAGTGTTATGGTTCTCTCTGACTGAATGGCATTACGCACTGGAAAGATGATTACATCAATGATGTTAATGCTTGGCCAGATGTCGCTCCGTTCCGCACTGTCAGTAGTATGTAAGAAATCCAATGTTCTGTTTAGCTTTAAATAAATATTGACATGTATCTAAATTGCATTAAATTTATATTTAGATAGGCAAAATAAACATGTATTAGACACATACGTGATATTATAATGTGCTAGTGGTTTCTTTTTCACTTCTTCCACTAGTGGACAAAAAATTGAAGTGAAGAGAATATCAATAACACCTTATTTCTTATTTGATAATAATAACTATGTTTATCGTATAAAATTTGACTTGTCTAAGTGCTTATTTTGTAAGCCTAAAGAAATAAAGTTATTGATTCTGATTCTGAAACGTTTTCTCGAATGTTTTGATCCTACTCTCAACCATGGTATAAGAAAACAAGGTATGCTCTTCTGGGAGTGTCTCCAAGTGACGTCACTGTCCAGTTGCCACTGTATTTCAACAAAATGTAGAAGTTGGGAAACAAATGTGATAAGGATCAATTGAAAAATCATGCTCTCAACAAAATGCACAATACACACTCGTTGTCTCTTTTGAAGTGTGACCGAGACAAGACGAGAGCCAACAAGTTAGACCAAGGCGAGACGAGCTCATATGTACAGACTCGTGCTCAGCCTGTTGTTCGTCGTCAGGGCGTCACGGCGAGTGTGTATCATGTGTGTATAGGTAAATCTGAAACCTGGCGCGATCCTCTTTTGTATTTCGCATACTGGAGGCCCACTTTCATCACGAAATTTCGTTTTGTTTCGATCGATCGATACTTTAATCGAACTAAAATGGAAATGTCGTACGAAGTTGAGCTGTTTTTTCACTTTGGAATGATAATAGTACATTTTGGTTCTGCTTGACACTGAAATTTTGGTTATTACAATGGTTTATATGTAAAAAGAAGTTCGTCCGAAAACGGCCGCTTCGTAAGTTTTTTTTTTTCATTTATTTATGTTACACATTAATTACTTCTTGTATATATTAAAGCTAACTTAAACCGTAGAAAATTCCGGTTTGTATGTTAGCCAGTCTCAAATTAGTGAGATATGTTTATATTAAGGCTATGTACCTACCTATATACCTTAGTAGTTAGATAGGTACATTCGACCCGTACACTCACTATACTATTAAATAAAGTAAAAATAAAAACAATAACAATAACCAATAGTGTTAAGGCAGGCCACACCCTGCAAGTACAAGTACTAGGGTAAAATCACGTAAAATGATCGGCAATCCGGTATGCTAGCGTAGGTACCTACGCATACTCGGCGCCCGTTCGTCAGTGAAGTAAGAAAGACTAGCTCACCACAGCTACAAATCTAGTTTTGCGGCCGTACTTTGCAACTGCGGATGAAAAAAACTAGAGTAGGCCTCCAGTATCGACAGATTTGAGACGTCAGTGGCTCGTTGCACTAAGAAAAAATCGTGCCAGCTTTTAAAAATTTAAGTCGGCGGAAAGTCAATTAGTTTTTTGACGCTATACTTATCCAAACTAGGCTAACTTAGGTGGTGTTTACTATTTTTGATTAAGGATATAACACATACATCCAACATCACTACCGCACACCACAAAAATGCTTGAGCTTAAACTCGTAATCTTTAGATACATTTTAGTGTCAACATCGCTTACAGCAAGCTTCAAGCCAGTGTCCCGCGAGCTGTCTATTGCCTAATCCCTTCAGTGTACAATGCATTTGAATATAAAAAGTTCAATCCCATATTTTGATGCACATATTTTTGCTGTGTGTGCGGTCCAGATCTACGAAAACCTTTACAGCCTTATTTTTTTTACAGAAACTAAGTGACATAGACAAGCTGAAACAGCAGAAGGCGGCAGGCAAACCCCTGGAGCTGAATCAACGCGCCAAGATCGAGACAGAGCTGGCTTTGATGAGGGAACTTGAGCAGCTGAGGTTATGATACATTGACTGCTGGTAACATGGCGTGACAAGAAAGAATATTAGGTGGGTCAGGGGTTTTGCTAAACTTATTGCTTCAGTATAACAATGGTATCGTCACAGAATGACACATTTTTATATTCTATCTTAGGACTGCCATACACGGACTGCTTGAAGCAGTAATTATCGACTGCTTCAAGCTGCGACTGTATAGCAAACTACTGTCTTCTACGTACACACATACACGGGACCGCTCGAGCAGTTAAACTGCATCGGGCAGTCGTGCGGTTAAGCAGTCTTCAGGCAGACTGATTACTCGAGCTGTCGACTGTTCTCGCGCAGTTACCTCCGCCCGCGCTCTTCATTCCACGTCGCGCGCATATTCCGCCCACGAGCAGTTGGTATCAATTGCTCGAGCAGTTATCAATGGCAGCTTCAAGCTGTAGACTATGACTGCAAGAGCGGTCCGTGTATGTTGGTCAATGGCTAACTGCGCGAGCACGCAGTTAGCCATTGATCAACATAATTATATTGAGAGTCCGTGTATGGTGGCCCTTAGATAAAAAAAACTAAAGGGACGTGTGACAAAAGTCAAAATAAAACTATATCTCCGTGTAAATACCATTGCACACACTATCTAGACTTACTTTAGAGAACAGAATACAATAACTTTAATTTCTTTAGGCTTATAAAATGAGCTCTTAAACAAGTAAAATTTTAAACAATGCATTATTAATTAATTATTTATCAAATGAGAATAAAATAAATTGTTGAATTCCAAGGGTTAGTTGATTTTCTCTTCACTTAAATTTTGTTAAAAGAAGTGAAAAGGAAACATCACAAATAAGAATTCTACGTGAGGATGCAGCGATGGGTTAGCAGGATTGGGCCCCTGATCTATGTTTCATGCTTCATAATGTTGCCAAATTAGATGCAAATATTCTAGACTAAATAATCTATCAACTATACATATTCATATTCTTTATTGGAATTATATTTTTGTTCCTGCTTTATTAAAAAAAAAAAGATATACGAGCTAGACCCTACTTGCACAACGATTTTTAAATGTCTAATTTTGACGATTCGTTGCGATGTCTAATTTTGCAAACTTCTAACTGTGGCGTTGAACAAAATTACCGTGACACGGCTGCCGTGCCATCCGCAACGAATCGGTTAAGTTTGACGTATTTGTATGGTTTGTCAACTCTCGTTTGTTGTAAATAAATAATAAAAAACTCACGATGAAGTGAAAACTCAAAATGAGTGAGAAAAAACTCAAGATGACAAATTCTGTTGCTTATATGTAGCGGATAGGATACTATACTCCGGCCAAACTCAATATACAAAGCTTATAATCAATAAAAAAAAAAAATAACAAACAATTATCGGAATTGTTTGTTACAAACGTGCTCCAGCTCTGCAGATCGTGCCGTCTCCTGGCCGTTTCTAAATGGGAGTCAGGACATTGGTTGCAAGCACTTCCTTCATATAATACTGGCACTCTATTGGATCCCGTAACTTTCCGTATAGCAACATGTCTTCGGTTGGGTGCAAGGTGTTGCGCGCCTCATCAATGCCAGTGCGGTACTGTTGTCGAACAGCTTGGTCATTACGGATTATCGTGTACTAGGGCTGCCGCCGGTCGGATATCTCGCCATGCCAGCCTTAACGAGATCATCCGACGGGGCTTTGTCACCGCTAACGTACCAGCTATTCTCGAACCGAATGGCCTGTTGCGTGACGATGGTAAGAGGCCCGACGGCATGACTTTAGTCCCTTGGGAGCTGGGGAGGCCTATTGTGTGGGACGCTACATGTGTCGACACAATTGCGCCTTCCCATCTTTCAAAGACATCCGTGAGGGCTGGTTCGGCGGCAGATTTGGCCGAGGATCTCAAAGAGGCGCAAATATGCAGGTCTCGACAGAGCCTACGCATTTGCTCCCCTTGGAGTCGAGACCCTAGGTCCGTGGGGTACCGAGGCTCTCCGGGTTTTCAAAAAATTATCTGAGCGCCTGGTCGAAGCGACGCGTGACCCGAGAGCTGGTGAGTATCTGGCGCAGCGCATTAGCATTGGCATACAGCGGGGCAATGCAGCCAGCGTCTTGGGGACGCGACTGGTATTGATATGGACCAGTTGAGCTATCTGTAGATTGTTTGCAACAGTCTGCAGTTGGCTCAATTGTTTCAATTGTAAATGCTAGTCTAATTTCTTTATATTATTTGATTGTTATTTTCTTTGTCAATAAAGACTTTATGTCATTATTAAAAAAAAATGCTTATAAACATTGCCCTCATATGTAGGTACATGAAAATTAATTTCTTATTGATTCTTTGACAGAATTTTCACTACTGCAGGGCTTTTCACAAAACTCCGTTACCAATTCTTTAATACCCTACGAAGACCAAATTCGCACGAAATTAAATATTTTTGCGTTCTGCAGGATAAAAGACTCCCGAGTTTCTGAATAGCTTTATTATCCTGAGGGAAATGCGCACGCATATCGTACTGCCACGGGACAATACAATAATGTGTGTGTACTTTAACCCACTAAAACCCTCAGGGTGTTCCGCTTCTGCCACTTGTGGCGGGAACGCGAGGACGTGTTCTCTTCCGCGAGCCCACCGCGGCTACAAAGGTCCCCTCACTGGGGTGTGGAGCACCCTTCGGGACGCGCCAATAACATGATGTGCAACGACCACCTCGGGGACCTGACCCTGCCAAATAGGCGCCAGACAACCCCGTGTCCAAATGCCCCTAGGTCACCTTGCGACGGGTCAGTAGAGTGGCCTCGCCTGCCATACGATCACAGAGGATAGGGAGAGCGGCCCTCGCAATACCGACACTCCTCCCCTGTGACCCAACCGCGTTCGCCATCAAACGTTGGCGACCCCGCAAAGGCCGCAGAAGGTAGGGAGAGCGGCGCACCTCAATACCGTCAGTCCTCTCCGCCGCGGCAGGACCCTTCAACTACAATAATGTACGCAATGTATGGCAATGCGATGTTATTAATATGTCTATTCTAGTCTAGAGAACAATCCCCGTGCTAGGGAGCTGGTCGGTTGGAGCTTTTTCTACTATCCTGATAATAATTTTTCAAAGTAGACCGTCTGAACGAGAATTTTGGGTTTCTGTTGTGAAATGTTTACAAATATTATTTCTTGAGAATGGCTTGAGTTAAGTTACTATTAGGCGTCTAATTTGGAAACGCTAACATATGGTTAATCAGTCATAATCAGATAGTGAATAAAACTTTATATATGTGTTACTATGTCAATATAGACTATAGCCTGAGTGAGAATAACTCGTAAGAAAAAGCGGCTTATATTTGGCATTTCTTAATGCAAATTGCGTTATATGCCGGTCCTCTAGACTTGTTAACTTCGTTGCGTAGAAAGAAATAAAATATGGTATATAATAAAGAAAAATAATATGGGAGTAAGGATGGTGTTCAAAGATGTCGCACCATGAATTTTACCTAAACGTAGTTCGTACATATTCAGGGCGCATGAAAACCTAGAGGTAATTCGGGCAATTACATCTTTTGTGGAAGAAATCTTCCCTCAAGAATTGATGAACAATGCATTTTGGACTGTTTTCCTACTTATAAGAGTACTGTTTTTGTTATCAACTTGTTATTAAAACAATATTACGCTGTCGTGCGATAATGAATTAAAAATATAATTCATCTATTTTCGATTTGAAAGAGCGATGACCTCTGAAACTACATGCATTTCGTTTAGCGAAACGTTCGTTTTTTTCTGTTCTTTTCGTTAAGGTACGTTACTTTTAGACGCCCAATGTTGATATTAAACGGTGATACTGAAATTGATCTGTAACGGCGAAGGCTCATGCCCATACTAATAATTTGATTTTCTGTCGTTTGGCTAGTCGTTTTTAGGAAGGCCGCACACCGGCACCACATTTTCCTCGACGCTACATTTACCTCTCCACATTATACCGCTCCACATGTAGTGACCTATCAAATTTTCAAAATGACCCACTACTTAGTCCTTGGTGTGTGTGCTTGCGCGCAGATACACAATGGCGATATAGTGAATGTGGCGCTACAATTATTGTCGTAGTGTATGTCTGGTGTGCGGCCTCCCAGTAGCATATACCTACGTAAGTATATTACTGTTAACAGACGATCGAACATGGTGCGCCCGTACCACCGCACTGTAGGGTGCACTCTGTGCAACAGACGACCGCACAGCTTATTGCACTGTCCAGTCGTCTCGTTCCATAGAACCATGGAACCATGGTATAAGAAAACAAGGTATGCTCTTCCGAGACACGATGGTCACGTGGGTGGCTCAAGGCTACGTAATCGACGCGATCGGCGAATGAGAAAATGAATCTGTTTCCTGGTGATACAAGTAGCGTAAAATCGAAACTCGCCGAGCTCCTGTATGAATCTGAAAAAACTATGTGGTTTTGTATTTACCAATTATTTATCACATTGACTCGTGTTGTGTATGACTGTTTTGACTGATTTAACAAATTGACGATTGTAATTTTTTCATTTATTTTTCAATTGACCCTTATCACATTTGTTTCCCAAATTCTACATTTTGTTGAAATCAAATGGCAACTGGACACTGACGTCACCTTGAGCCACTCCCGGAAGAGCAGACCTTGTTTTCTTGGATCATGCATGGAACTAACCGCACACATATAAATAATAAGTATGGTGCGGCGCACGATCGAATATAGTCCAAAGGAACCAAGGTATCCGTGCGGAGCGCACCACGTTCAATCTTCTGTTAGTACTTTAATATTGAATAGGGCCTGAAATTGTGCTTCTGTGTTTTAAAATTTTTGTGTTATTAGCGACCCGCCCCGGCTTCGTACGGGTGTAATGCTGTTACTAAATTATACATATAAACCATCCTCTTGAATCACTCTATCTATTAAAAAAACCTACATCAAAATCCGTTAGGTACGTAGTTTTAAAGATCTAAGCATACATAGGGACAGACAGACAGCGGGAAGCGACTTTGTTTTATACTATGTAGTGATTTGCTGAGGCTTTGAAAGCCTTGCGATATCAAATAAACTAAGAATAAAATAATGTATTTTTATATTGTTGTAACTGTTGAATGTGTGAACTACAATTGAGTTTAACCTATAGTGTATCTATTCCACAAGCAGTTGAAATAAATGATGAAAATTACCTCAGGATCTTTCATTTATTCATTCCTTTCCACAGAACAATATTTGTATCCTATCGTTCCTTTTCTACCTAACTTTATCCTTCCTTTACGTTAAAATGCAAATTCATAGATGTGTTTTGTTAAACGCCATAAAGGGTTTAATATATGCACTGTTTATTCATCAAGATTTACTATCGCTTTCACTTTCAGATTAGCTTTCACAGAAATCACTTCTGTGGTCGCCAATAACCCACCGAGATATACCGGCCTATAAATAACGATATCGGTAAACACATCGACCTACAAAAAATACATCGTCGGGTAAACATTGATAACGAAATTTCAAAGCTACCTTCAAGATAAATATTAAAAGATGGAAACTTCCAAATGCGGGTAGGTCAATAATCATTCCCGAACCAATTTCTAACAACTGGTACAGGAAATTTCTGTTTGCCTCCGATAAGATATCGATAACTGATACGGCAGGATTTAATTGTCGTAATGCAAGCCGTGAGTGTGTAACAGTGGCGGAGCTGGTTTATTGACACGGTCCGATAAAACTAAATCAATCCTGGTAAATTCTCCGCGCGGACTAGTCGCGTTACCTACAACCAGAATCTCGTGTGCATTACAACATGGATAGTGATGAACAGTCAAGTTTACTTAGAAATGGTGATAGAGACTCGTTGGAGACGATAGTGTTTGATAGCAAGATGATGAAGACCTCGACTCAGTCAGGAGAATTCGCGGCAACCTGGGGAGGGCGGCACTCGCTGCCTGACTCTGGGCGGCTGCGACGGACCCGCTCGTGGTCTGCCATCCCGCATGATGACGTCAGCTCGGAGATCAGGATCTTAAGGGAGAGGTGAGTTTTTTGATCATTGTGTTACTATTATTTATACTCACACGATTCATATAGGCTCTAAGCATCCAGGTACTTGTAGGAACGAATTATAGCTACCTACCCATATCTCTTTTGTCAGTTTCTATAAGACTTCTGTGTAGGCAACCTATTCTTTCTATTTCAATATGTGTTCAATCAAACAATAGGTACGGCATGATAAATAAGGTGTAATAATTGATAATACCTAGGTACCTAGTAAAGATAACGAATCCAATCAGACATAGTCCTATACTTGTACATTGCTTTGAATCCTTCAAATCTATCTGATGATCTTATTTCGATAAGAAACGAACTTCTGATTCTTGTCCAAAACCTTATCAGAAAAACTTAACACCAAGTCAACAACCGAAAATTTCGCGAATCTAATTCGGTGTATAGGATTCTAAAATCGATTTTAAGTATAGGTTCCATAGGCTTGTTCTATGGTAGAAATTCATCTTTCTGTAATAGATTTCCCATGAGCCTACAGTGCAGAGGAAAACGAAACGTGATAGTTGATATAGATTTCTGGAAAACAATCGAACATCGTACGCTAGGGTCTTAAGCTCTGCCGGTTATTATTAGTGCTATTTATTTTAGAAATCTGCCTGTTGATGTTAGTAGGTAATCATTTTATTAGGAGGCCATTGCAGAAACTTAAATGAAAATATTTCCAGAGGTCTTTATGTTATAGATAATGGGAACGAACCGGAAACCTTACCTACTGGTAGATATTTGATTAGTCTTCATATTAGTAACCACCACGTAAGGCAGTTAGGTTATCTTTAAGGTTAAAGTTAACGTTCAGACACAGGTACCTTACTTCGGTTTGATAGTAGGTATACCTATAGTCTTCTGTGGCGCAGCATAGCAGGCGAAATACGGGAGAATGGGGATGAAGATTCCTCTAATCAATTATAAGTATTTTTATTTTATTTAAATTGTTGTAAGTCTCAATGCACAAATAAATTATTTTTCATTTTCATTCATTTCATTTCATTTTCATTTCTAAAAATTGTGGATAGTCTCCTAAGACCATTTTGCTGTAACTACAACGGTTTAGGTATACTATTATAAATTACTCGATTTTATCCAAGATATTATTTTCGGAAAACAAAGAAAACCTACAATGTTTGGATGGAAACTTTACTCAAACTGATAACAATAACAGAAAACAAAGTTACAGCATTGTTACCCCTAAAAATAAGAATGTTAATAACGCATAGTTTACACGCGCAGCGAAAAAGGTGCAAATTCAGTTCAAATACGAGTGACGAATGAAAGCTGTCAAAACCAAAACTTCCTCCGACTTTCTGCGCTTTCCTAATATGATAGCAATGTTGTAAAATATTTTCTACGCTTTGTTTTTGTATATCTTTTGTTTACCAATCTAGGATCCTTGATTCACTTAGAGTGATCGCAAAACTTAATGAGCTCTGTGAACATAGGCACGGAAGCAATACTGCGCAAGTACAATCAAATAGAAAAGTGATATTTACCAACTAGCGACCTACCCGGGCTTCGGCTAGAAATCCTTTTTATGGTGCTAATAGAGACACCTGTTGCAGCTGCAATCCACTGAAGTACCATTTTGAAGTTGAATTCATCAGCGCCTTTTCTCATAATACTTATGACATCGAACACCGTTTTCCATGTTTGACGACGCAGTACGTTATTCCGCTCGCGAGGCATATTTGACTTTTAAGAGAAACAGCATATATCTGGGAATACTCCACAAAATCGCAAGAATAAACTATCAAGTCAACGAAACGAACATCGAACAACCGTCAAAGACTTTGCTGCGTCATTGTACTCAAAAGCGTTCATTCGACAGTATTGCAAACTAGATTATAAATAAATTTGCTACATATTAATTATTTCATTTTCAAACTTGGGTTAATTGCGTTAGATAAAACGTTTAATTTCTTCTAAAATTGTAGGTTTTAAATAATCTGTCATTGAGTATATTTAAGATGTTTTTACATATTCTATAAATATTGATTTGAAAAATATTGTTATGAATTACAAAATGTGCTAGACACAATAAAAATACGCCAAAATTCTTGCTGGCAACCCTGGTTTGACAGTCAGATCCCCTCTCACCCCGCTTTTTCCCCTCAACGCCTTATTTACGGTTCAGTGCGCAGCCGTTGAAACTAACTTCACAGAGCTCATAAAGATTTGCGCGAACTCTACCTAATTTAATTATACAAGTTATAATCAAATCTATCTTCCATAGACTGGTGCGAACACAAACGCACCTCCGCCCCGGAGCAGTAAAGTTCCTCACAGGCCGGCAGCGAGTGACCCTCGCGTCCCTAGCCCTGGTGGATTTCATCAGCTTCTGTTCCATGAGCATCATGGCTCCCTTCTTCCCGAGAGAGGGCGCCGCTAAAGGTCTCAGTGATACGACGTGTGGGATGGTGTTCAGCTTTTATGCGGTCGTTATGTTCCTCACGTCGCCGATTTTTGGGAAATTTGTAAGGAACCTTTATTTTTGTCGGTACATAAGACTGAAACGCTTACAGTCTCACATTTTTTCCTAGTAGAGTGTATAGTTTGGAGGCCTGTACCCAACAGTAGCTGAAGTTGAGTTGTGGATGATGATAAAGAGAAAGTGGGGGTGTGGTTGTGTGTGTGTGTGCGCGCGCTAAATCTGAGATACCAAATTGATATTCGGTTTTAACCCAGATTTAGCGATTCTCATAAATCAAGTTTGATAAAATAAATCAGTGAAATAACTAAAAACTTGACAATCTACGACGGTTAATGGAATCCGAAGTTCCTAGGACCCAGTAATTTGTTTTCCTTAGACCTCTGATCTATGTTTCAGTTGCCAGCGATGGGGCCCAAATTTATGTTCACTGCGGGAATGTTCATTGCTGGAGCATGCAATGTTTTGTTTGGGTAAGCTGGACCTTCCTAGTTAATGACCAATTAACATTAAGTCAGCCACGAGCGTCGGACGGACATACTTTGACGTAAAACTATACATATACAAATTATTATATTTGTGCACTAGCGGCCCGCCCCGGCTTCAGACAGGTATTTAACAAAAACTTAATTTAAATAAAATATAATATAGCCTACGTCACCCGGGGATAGTGTAGCTTCCCAACAGTGAAAGAATTTTTCAAATCGGTTCAGTAGTTTCGCATTAAGATATGGGTAAAACTGTGGTCGAAGAAGATTTTTGTAAAGTTTAGTCCAGGAAATGTAGGAATGTACCTACATACATATATGACCTATCAAACAGTAAGTATACAATAACTACGTGAGCTATTTAAAGTCAAGTCTGTGTGACTCAAGAAAACTGCAAAAGTTGTTTTTATGTTTATTTATTTATCTATGTTATTTTAATATCGTCTTTGAAAGTTTACCCATCTAAATTTGTCGTCCGTTTCTTTTTATGAAACCTTGTCGTTATAAAGTTACCTACGTCGTTATGCCTACTTGTAGAGACGACATTTTTGATTGTTCGTCTAAGTGTATGTACCTCTTTAAACGAAGCCATATGTTAAAACTAGCCTAACAATCATTCCCTATTATCATTCCCTAACAGTCCTGCGTATAAAATAGTAACAATATAATATTAGGTAGATATGTTCTTACAATAACAGAACAATTAAATATGTAACCGATAAGATAATGCGAATGCACTTGTAGGTACCTATTAGCACATAGGTAGTAGGTACATATGTTTTATTCAGGGCTAACGAGATGAATAATCAGCATCAGCATCTATTGTGATATAAAGTTGGTATTATATACATATAAATACTATGTATTTGCCTATGTGTAAAAACATATACATAGGTGTTCAATGCAATGTATTCTGCCTGTGCACTATCAACCCATTTTTAATCGACTTCAAATAAAGGAGGTTATCAATTCGTCTGTTGTTTTTTGTATGTATTTTACGCGATAACACCGCCTATTATGGACCGATTTTGAAAATTCTTTCACTATCGTATAGAAAACGATTCCGCGGGGGTCCCATAATTTTTTTATCCCCAGGGGATAAGTATTTATCCCGCAAAACTCAAAATAAGTGTAAAAGTAAGGGAACTTAAAGTCGGTTTATCGTTTTTTAAAACACGCTATATTATCTTAAATCTTTTTCTCAATTCCATAGTTATGTATTTCTTCTAGAACTCTAGTGCTAATCGAGGACACCACAACGTTCACCGCTCTTTGCTTCGCGGTGCGGGGGCTAGAAGCATTGGGCGCGAGTGCGTATTCGACCGCCAGTTACGTATTCGTGGTCAATGCGTTCCCGGAGAGTATTGGATCTGTGTTGGGGATATTAGAAACCTTCGTCGGACTTGGCATGTCGGTGGGGCCTGCAATTGGAGGGCTGCTGTACTCGGTATGTATTTTGACCAATGAGGGTACCATTTGTTTAACTTATAAGCCGTCCCATTGCTCTCACTAGTGGGTAATAGAGGTAGAAACATAAATCGATCACCACACAAAAAAGTTATAGTACACAGGTTGTGGTACATCGTCATCAACGTCCACTGCTGGACATAGGCATACGACAACACAAATAGCGGTCCCGAGCCGCCTCCATCCATCAACTCCCTGCGACCGCTCCGATGTCGTCGGTCCATCAAGTGGATGGTCTCCCAGTTGTGGTACATTGGATCTTAATTTTCACTTCGAATATCGATTCAGCAGCTCAAAATACGTCGGAAAGTATTGTCCGATTCGTCGCACAACCTAAATTTTTGTGTAAGTGTGTACTTGACCAGTGGTAGGGAGCGTTCCTTTTTAATTTCCAAAAGTTTTATGTGTCCAATTAGCACAGAGAATGAGATAGTTCCGTGACGAAAAACCGAGGAAAATTAGTCTTGTCTTCCGAATCGGGGTCAAATATTTGAATTCGTAGCGTTCGTAGCACTGCTGCGTAACATTTGGGGTCTAACTAACTAATAAAAAAACTTGAATCAGACTCAGGGCTCATACATACAGCGTCCGTTTTAAAGGATCCGTTTATTTTTCCGTGATGGGGTATGTAGTTGTAGGAGCGAGTTGACAGGCTTGGCAGTATTCCGGATCCAGTAAACGATTTTTTCCTGTAGCTAAAAATCCGTAAAAAACGGTCCGGTTTCAATCCTTTACTGGATCCGATACCTATACTGACAGGTGTGTGGACTCGCTCCTACAACTAAATACGCCATCACGGGAAAATTAACGGATCCAGTAAAAGTAAAACTGAAAAAGATGCTGTATCCGTTTATGAGCCCTTACTCAACTCACTGCTGCTCTGACGATAGTTACATAATAATCGTAACCAATGAAGAAATAAATTTCCCAAATTGTTCGTAGCACTCGTAGGACCTTTGTAGCACTTGCGTAGCATTGTGGTCATTATTAGACAATTGTTAAAATTTTTAGAATGTATTCCAAAATAATTATAAAAGGCCTTTTGTAATATGTTTCAGGTAGATTGGGGGATTCAGCTTACCATTTTACAGTCTTGGAATCGTCATGATATTCACTGTACCTATAAATTTCTTCTTGCTAAGTGATTGTGAAGGTAATATTTTATTTCTTCGTAAACCGGTTTTTACAAACATACAGTTTTGCTTCAATGTCGACGATCAAAACAGATACTGGCCAGCAAAATTTTCAAAGAGAGCAAAAATTTCACTTTCTTTTCATTTCGTCATATCTAGCCGAGTTTTGGTACCGTAGTAGCCAGTATGACTCGCTTATCAAGGATTTTAAAATTGGAATCGAATAAAATAGCGAGCATGTTTATAAACCGAACGTTTACTTGCAGAATACGTAGCGGGATCAAAATCGGCCTCCATACTGAAACTCTTCAAGATTCCCTCTATCATAATCACAGGTTTTGTGATAGTCATCGTGTCAAATACTTGGGCGTTCCTAGATCCTACTTTGGAGCCACATTTGAGGCAATTTGGATTGTCCACTCAGCAAACTGGACTGGTTTTCTTACTGTTTTCAAGTCTGTATGGCATATTCAGCCCAATATGGGGATGGGTTGCAGATAGGTAAGATTTCATATTCCTTTTTGAAATACATAATTTATATTGGCTTTTTTCTGAGAAAAACTTCAAGTATTTTACAGTCATATCGTAAAAGAACATTATTTTATGTTACAGAGTACACAATCATTGGTGCATGATGGTGTGGGGACTATTTCTGTCCAGTCTAGGTCTACTTCTTCTTGGTCCTTGCCCGTTCATTCCTGGGCTGTCCAAGTAAGTTTTATAATGTTAACGACCGATGTGGCGCGGTGGGCGAAGGTCCGCCTGCAACGCAGGAGGTTGCGGATTCGATTCCCGACTGTTTGTCTTGCGTGTTCTGGGTATTTTTCTATGTATAATAAAAATATCTATCTATGTAATATATGTATTATATTATGTATATCAGTCATCTAGTACCCATAACACAAGCTCTGCTTAGCTTGGGGCTAGATGATGATGTGTGGATTGTCCAGCATTATTAATTTTTTTAGTTCTTATAAATAGTTTTTAAGGAAATTATCTGATCTAATAATTTTTTCTTACTTTAGAGAACTCTGGCTGGATTTGGTCGCGTTGTCCATACTTGGAGTGTCCGTTGCGCTAACATTGCTGCCAACGTTTCAAGGAGTTCTCACTAGTTCTATGTAAGTGATTTAGCTTCTACGTACATAACTAACTATCCTTAAACAAAATATAAGCTAAAAAAAAAAACTTGATGTTTATGAAATAAAAAATATCCAGCAGTCTTAGTTTTTTGAATAATGGAAATCCACGGAAATCACATTTGTCTGCCAGTTTGTTTGTTAACTAAAAAGAAGCACTAAGTATTTAAGAATGTCTATGCTTGAAGGTTCGTATACAATCTAGACCTAATCAGTATGTATCCAATTCACTGTAGGTACACTAGGTACCTTCCAAGGCCTCGATTAGGAAAGCCTCATGCTTGAGTTGGCACCTATTGAAATGTCGGGTAAGTCGGGTTACGTAGGATCATTTGACTTGTTACTAATGATCGTGTTACTATAAAGTATTAAAGTAAGTTTACCATTCATACTTATTCTTATACACTAGCCAAACTCGATGTGGAATGTTGGCAAACAAACCGCCCATACTTAATCTAAAACTCACTAGGAATTTACATTACATGTCGATTTGTTATCCTTCTTCAATAAATATTGCTTCATTATCATCATCATCATATCAGCCCATACACGTCCACTGCTGGACATAAGCCTTCCCTACGTCCAGTCGTGGACGTATATGCTAATATTGCTTACTCATTTAAAATTATCTGAATCATCCTTAATTGCTTACTGTGCTTCTCTTTAATTTAATTTCATTACGTTTGATTTGTTCAAAAAGTAAAGTAAGTAACTAAAAAACGGTGCACTGTATAAAAATATTTTTTAGTCCAAATCAAGCACTTCAAGGTCTATAAAAAGTGCGACGCTGCAGTGTCTATAAAAATATATAGTTAAAAACTAAAATCCGACTACATAAAAGTCATAAACAAGCGTTCACCTACTGTCCATAGCATTTTCTTTTGATACTTAGGTAGTCGGAGGCCTTTGTTACTAATTGTACCCTAGGTATATGGGGTGGGTGCCTTCGACTACCTAAGTATCAAAAGAAAATGCTATGGACAATAGATGAACGCTTGTTTAAGACTTTTATGTAGTCGGGTTTTAGTTTTTAACTATATATTGTTTTACACCTTTTTGCTAATAGTTTGAGAATCCTTAACCTCACAAAAGTTTGAGAAACGGTTTCGGAAAGTAAAAACAAAGACCTTTGCAACGATACTACAAACGAGCATATTTACTAACATTGAGATTTTCGACCCTTTCTTAGACCAACGCTATCTCGTTAGACCCCCATTTTTATCTGACGTCACATAGCCTATTTATAATCATCGGGCTATTAAGACGAATCATACGAAATTGAAATCGGACCAGTAGTTTCAGCGCTACGTGGGAACATAAAAATCGGCTACATACATATGTACATACATAGGGTGTCAAAATCATAACCCTCGTCGTAGTCGGGTAATAACACTGCTTAGCAGCTGTTTCAAGTTAGCAGAGCATTAAGAATAAGGGGGTAAGTGCTTGGGGTTAGTATCATTGATCTATGGCCCGGCAACACGCTCCACCGCTTGCCTTCACAATTTTGATGAGCAAAAATATCGATACTTTTTACCATACATACTATATCGATACAATATTTATATCGATATTTTTTTTTCATTTGCCCGTCTCTAGATGACCCTTTGCCATGGTAACAAATAAATAGTTTCCATGCCAACAGGTGTACACAAGAGGTTTCCATGGCAACGGGTGTGTCATCCTTCACTCGTCACATCAAACTAAATTAGACTCGAAATGGAAATAGATGTCGTCTCTTGCAAAATTTTATCGCGCTATCGAAGTGTTCCAGGTGTAATTTAGACCCAGCTATCTCTTAAGACCCTCAATTTTGTCGGACACCATATAGCCTATAACCATCGGGGTATTGAGACGAATCAATCGATACCTCACTTGTTGAAATCGAAGTAGTAGTTTCAGCGCTACGTGGGAACAAAGAAATCGGCTACATACATACATACATATATACATACATACATAGGGTGCTAAAATCATAACCCTCCGGTAGTCGGGTAAAAATAAAATATCACCATAAGTAAGCTATTTGCCGATCCCTCGCGTCTAAATTACAAGTTTCAATCATAGTTAGACCGAGGTGTTAAAACTAAAAAAATTCAAAGATACCCCAAAATTTACGATTTCGGCGAGACTACCATAATCACCACGCTTGGCAGGCGGATTGGTGATCGCAGTGTTGAAGACTAGTTAATAAAACTAAGACTAGTTAAGCTGATTGTACCTACTAGTTCTCTTGCAGCTACGAAGGAGGCTGCCCCGAAGCCCTGGCTACGTATAGTGCTGTGGCCGGCGTGTGGTCGTGCTGCTACTCGCTGGGCGAAGTCCTAGGACCGGCATTAGGAGGATTCCTCTCTGAACGATACGGGTTTCCGCTTACTGCTTCGTTGTGCGCTGCGGCCTGCTTTTCTATGGTGAGTATTCCAAGTACCTTAGAGTAGTTTTGCCTATATACATATACTTATATGTATACTTATTGTGCATATGCAAACTAATATTACGCAGACGACACGATTATGGTCCGCTTACCTACTCTTGTCTTTCAGCAGTTGAGTATAATGTAAATGGGACTGTATCCCAACTAACATGAAAACATAATTGCTGTGAACGTTATACTCTTCTTTCACAGGGCATGATAGCACTAACGTTCTTCTCACTGCGTGAATCATCAAAATGGTTGTTGCATTCAGACTGCCAGTCATACTCCATCCCTTACACGGACACTACGTGGAACTCGACGCATTTCGTGCGCACACGCAGTGCGCCACAGAGCCGTGTCGAAACATCGCCTTTGGTGACACCTTGCGATTGCAATTATAAAGATGGTAAGGAAAAATTGAATAAAATCTAACAGCTTGTAGAATATCATACTTCCTACTATCCTACTAATATTATAAATGTCAAAGTTTGTAAGGATGGATGTATGTATTAGTTACTCTTCCACACAAAAACTACTGAACTGATTGGGCTGTTGTATGGGTATAGTTTGGGACCTGGAATAACATATATGCTATTTTTTATCCCGATAAAACGCGGGTGAAGGTGCGAGTAGCAGCTAGTTTCATATAAAATGTCATAAGTACCTACTCATGATCCAAGAAAACGAGGGCTGCTCCTCCGGGAGTGACACAAGGTGACGTCTCTGTCCAGTTGCCACACAACGTAGAAGTTTGGAAACAAATGTGATAAAAGACAATGGAAAATCAATAAAAAATTACAATCGTCAATTAGGTATGTTTGATAGATCCGTCAAAACAGCGTTAGTTCAACACGAGTCAATGTGATAAATAATTGGTAAATACAAAACCACGTAGTTTTAGCAGATTTATACAGGTAATACAAGGAGCTCGGGGAGTTACGATTTTACGCTACTGGTAACACCAGAAAACCAGATTCGTCTTCTCATTCGCCGATAGCTTCGTTGACGTAGGCTTGTGTCACCCCACGTGACCGTTTAGCTCGGAATACCATACCTTATATCATATGTTAAAATTCATGGTCTTCCTTTTATTTCTGACACTATGTTATTTAGCAAAAAATAATCCTTATGATGAAGCCTTTCGATCGGTATGATAAAACTACAGGATAATTATTTTTCTCGTGTAACGGGTTCCATTCCCGGTTCAACCATGTAATTATTAAAATATCTATGAATGCAGTTTTAATTTGAAATAATGTCTTCTTTCAGTAAAATGTTCCATCTACAATATTTAAGATACTTTCCCTCCATGTGGCATGGCCGTGGGACGCCCTGTATATACCATGTACCTACCTAAAATTTGTTTTCCTCGCACAGGTAACGGCTATGGCTCATCACCACCCCGCCACTTCTGCCTCCTTCACAACAAAAGCAACAAAAGTGGTTCTGTTAGCATCACAGACACAATAGCATACTTCCTCAAATTCCAATACCTCACAAACATTTATATCCAAATACGAAAAGCTAGAAGAAAATCACAGTTCTCGCAATCGTCAGACGATAGCACTTACCAAAATTATTTAGAAAATAACCAAAAAAACGAACAAAATATCAAATCAGATAACGTTAATATCAACAATAACGTTATCTCGAAAACTAGTGAAAATAACAGTTATTGTGAATATCTAGAAGAGGCGATATTTGGAAGTCCAGCTGTCGTAGAAAAGTTGAATACGGATCATTTAAAGTTGAAGAAGAATAAACAGGGGTTGATAGCGAAACTTAATTCGTGCGAAGGAAAGAGAACCTCGGATGAAATTATAAAGCAGAATGTAGAGAAGGTGCATTTTTATGAGCAGACCCCAGCGTGTAGTTTTATGGATGATGTTTTTGTAAGTATTGTTATTAAAAAAAAATCCCCAAGGCTTGTTTTATAAGAAAATCTACGTAGATAAATTACGGTCTAATATAATCCGTATGACATCAAAAGAGGACAGAATCGTGTCAAAATAAATTTACGTTTATGGTACACAATGTGCGTGTTGTCAAAATGAGATTGATGGATCCCAATATACCTCATCTAAATATCTCCCCCTATGGGAGACCATCCACTCGATGGACCGACGACATCGTAGCGGTCGCAGGGAGTCGATGGATGGATGCGGCTCAGGACCGCTATTTGTGGCGTCGTATGGGGGAGGTCTATGTCCAGCTGTGGACGTGTATGGGCCGATATGATGATGATATCTCATTTTAAAGAATTTTTCTTTCCGCTCTTGGTTTTGTTAGAAATGGTTCCATATCATTATCATGGGCACGGATTACTAAATCTGACTTCTTTTTGCCAGGAGAACCATTCAGATTTATCAAGAACAATTTTTTTCAGGATGGTTGCGAATGCAAAGATGGTCTCACGTACGTCCGAGGTACTATCACAGTTTCGTCTGCAGGTGCGTGTGAAGTATAATACCAAAAATATGAATATTAGGTAATTAAATTAAATTCAATCCATAATTTAGTAAATATTATTAAGTAAATATTATTAGAGACAAAATCACTTTCGTTGACGGAAATCTCCCATCCAACCCAGGTGCGTGTGAAGTATAATACCAAAAATATGTATATTGGGTAATTAAATTAAATCCATAATTTTGTAAATATTATTAAGTCAATGTTATAAAGTCAATATTATTAAGTAAATATTATTAGAGACAAAATCACTTTCATTGACGGAAATCTCCCATCCTACCCATCCAATTCAACATAACATGTTACAAAGGGAAAATTCCCGGTGGCCCCTGAATTTGTGTAATAGCAAAGTTATTTTCCGATTGGCGTATTTTACTAGGCACCCAGAAAGGCAAAAGCGGTGTGATTGCCTCCCACGTTTGCGAATTTTCTCACCCCGCGAGAATACTGATTATGCTTACACCCTCATAGCTTGTCCAACCTCTCGCTCCCTCTTTACAAATCCCTGTGCATTTATATTTCTACCCTCCGCCCAGTATACATGTATTCGCACAGAAGATTTCTTCCCACGCTCACCCACACAACAACATTTCGTTGCCACAACCAACTGAAAAGAGGGAGCTTTCAAGTGTGCTTTCACCCACAAACATAAATTGGACAAACACTTCCATAAATTCCCTATCCAGTGAACTATGGTATCAATGTGTGTTGGGAAGCGTTACTTGATAGAATGCTACCTCGTATTTATGATTTCCTAGTGCAAACGACCTCTGCTGACGATTTCGCGACGTTTCATGGTAATTTTAGCAAACCTTGACCGCTGTCCATTATGAAAATACGTCCTGAATTTTCCTTAGGGCATTTTATCAACAGGAATAAAATAAACAATCTTGGGTTGCGGTTTTCCGCGACTAATATAGAAAACAACAGTACCAGGATATCAGGATTTGTAAGGTGGTTTAGCTACATTGGTAGGTAAGGTACAGGGGTAGGAAGCGCACATGGCAATATATTTTTCGGTATGCCGTAGGCAGCAATGCATAGGTTACTTACATTGTAAAAAATTGCTGAATAGGTTTACCTACAACTAAACATTATTCAATCCTCAATAATATTAATTGCCTAGCTTTTACATTTAAAATTAATGGCCTAATTAAATAGGTATCTACGAATTTTCACTGCCATACCCTTCAGTCTCGAATGACGTCATCCGATGTTGTTTTACAGCGTGAAGTGTTCTCGTCAGCATTACAACCAACAACAATGGGTACAGCGCCCATACCACCAGGCGCTCATAATCTCGAAGAGGGTCGAATTACAGACATTTAACACCTAAAACATTTACGTCGAAAAGTAGAGCATGCTACAATAATTAACTAAATTATTATTCCTTTTAGAATCACTCGACCAATTTATATGAAGGTAAAGCTGCTGATGGATGAATGATTGATCTGATTTTTTGTAAATACCAAAGGTTCCTCCGAATATAACATAAATAGACGAAAGTTTCTAAAGATGTGTCTAAGTTTCTTCGCGAAAAATGCCAAAATTACTGATTGGTTCGGGATAAAATTAAAATGTGGGCACGCATATGTATATTAGGCAGCACGCAGATCTGCACCTGTGCAGAACTGTGAACAGAAGTGGTTTAAATTTAGTAAAACACTTCTGTTTTCAATTATACTTTGCGATACTAACACATAGATAACAATGTAACAAAGGGAGGGTGATTGGTTAGCGCAAATAGAGGGAAAGGGTAAATCCCGGAGGGTGCGCGACTGACGCGAGTGAGAGGGCCCCTTTCTGATTCGCGCTTTATAACACCCTCAATAACATGATACCCTGGTACTCGATATATCAACTGCAGTAACAATACTGGACAAAGGAACCAACTAAATTATTCTATTTTATTTTTTATTTTATTGCTACATTCTCTAAGTGGAGTAAAAATAACACTTAATAAAATCAATATAGATTAACGTAATTTTTAAGTGCACGCTTCGGGTAACAAATTCACAATTTCATGGGGATCTGAGTAAATTATATTGTTCTTTTCATCAAAGGTGAGCCCAAATATGTTCCTGATATGAGCTATCTCCTCCAGAGCATTAATGTCTTTGTTCGCGACGTAAATCCCGTGCTGTCCACAAAAATGTGCAACACCTTGATGGTTAACTTCTATGGCTCGGAAAATACTTGGTCCAGTAAAGAGGGTTCTCTCATTCGTGCCATTTTTGATTTGGAATACTCCATTCGCAGTGCTTATGAAAATATCATCATCTCCGTCTATAGCGAATTGGTATATCTTTTCCTTAATGTGTTCGACAAGCTCTGAACCGTTTTCGTGTTTTCTATAAAGACGTTGCGATGGGTATGAGATGAAGTAAAGGTGATTCTTGTAAAACAGGTCCCAGATGTTGTGTTCTTTGACGACATGTGTGATTTGATCGTGCTTGTTCAACTCGTGTGCGTATATCCCTTCACTGCCGCCGAGGTAGACCATCCCATGGTGATGGTCGATTGTCGTAGCGAAGCCATTCTTCACTGCGGCTACCGGTGTAGGTACCTTTTCACCTTTCTTGAGATATCCAATTTCGAACTTATCTTCATCGTCACCTCCCACGTTGTAACTGAAGAAGATTGTATGATGCGGATTGGAAATGGACAATTGGTAGGGACGGTTCAGTCCGTTAGCTATCACATGTTTTTTGTGAAACACTCCGTTGATATGGAAGCCCTCGCACTTTGTATTGGCTTTTGCGATTGCACACAGAAAGCACAAAATGAAAATTTCTATAAACTTCATTGTTTGTGTATTACTTGTTTATTCAAGAAATGTCTGATCGTTTATAAAATACGTGCTTCACTTTACACATGGAATGAATCTGTGACTGGCCTGATGTGATCCGACCTTCATCTGCAATACATGGTTTCATGTTACACCGATAAACAATCGAGATTATTAATTATTGATCTGTTTACAAAGTCTACATTTTTACTACGTCATTTTTATTTGTACGAGTATGTTATAACATACGAAACCTACGTTCGCAATCCTTGGAAAATTTACTAGAAAAATGAATATAGCTTTACCTACCTCTGGATATAGGTACCTACCTAGATCGTTTGTTTATTGCTGGACAAGATAAAGTTATCGGTACATCCAGTTGACCTTAAATTGCGTGAAATGTCTATTGTATTGACAATAAACCAATTCACACATCCTGACCTTCCAGCCTTCACTAATCGGATAAAGTAAACACTAGCCCAACTTTGTTTTAGGTTCAGGTGAAGGACGACTTTTATTAGATTTAACATCATGTCTGTCTGAAATAGTAGGTACCTATGTAAGAAGCACTTTTGTAGTACTTACTTAAAGAAAGAAAATCTAAATTGACACCAATATCTAGACTAAACCGGCAATATCTAGACTAATATGATTTAGTTTATTATGCGAGCAACCAAGTGTGGGCTTTGCTCGCAAAATAAACTAAACCGTCTATCCAAACATTTAATAAAAATGCTTTTTTTATTTACTTCCGTAAGTATATTAAAAAATAAACAATACTATAAATAAGCTAAAATCATATAACTTTGGTATATATACTTTGGGATTTAATATTATTAACATTGAACAAACATTACATCTAGTATACATAGATATAACATAAATGCTACAACTTAAATATCAGTTCTTAGTATAAACACAGAATAACTAAGTATGTAGGTATAACTACCCGACCTTGCTCAATAATGTGAAGGTTTCCAAGCTATGACGTTTCGTAATAGAAAATTTATTGTCTGCTCTGTCCTTAGGAATAAGAATAACAAATTTGTGCTTTTTGTCCCGAACGTGGTACAATACCTTTTTGTTTCTTACGCTCACAAAAACATACAAAGACCTCTTTGTGCAATGATTTACTTCGTAAATTATGTAAGGACGGATACTTATGTTTACCTATACTCCGATTCAAAAACCTGGATATTTTTTGTATACAAAGGAACTACTTTGCAAAACCCAAGGAATATTGGTGGAAAATATTTAACGACCTTGGTATCATGGAAGCAGCTCGAAAACGTTTTTGGTTCTGAAAGCTTTCATTCATCATTTAATTGATCACTCGTTCGTTTTCGAAATCAAATTTAAACATATTTTCCTACACATGCGAGATTATTCGTTGTTGAAGTTTGTGTTTTAGTTTCTAGTAATAACTATGCTGTTACCTTCTTGTTTTCTGTTATTGTTATCAGTTTTTTTTCATTACATAAAATATCTTGTATTCTAAATCGGAGTATAAATGCTTCCCAAAAGGTTGAATTTCAGCGGATATTTTCTGAATAGGTACCGATGTGAAGTCTAGTTAGGTAATGTTTGAGTTCATGGTCCTTGCGTTATGCTGCTATTGCGTAACTGACCGCGATCAAAAATATGGACAAAACTAAGCTGTATAATGTTCTGCCCGCGTTATTCCCACAGACCATTCGCCTCGATGCGACCGATAGTTTCTTGTTCTGCAACATGGTGTGTACTGACTCGAGTTCCCACCTAGCCATCTGGCCTGGATCTCGCGAGAACAGCACCGTGTAGAGCTGAGCTGGTCTCCCATTGATCGCTTCCTGGCAAAAGTTCAGGACTAGATGGTCGTTCACAGCTTTCAGTACTTGAATGGAGCCTCCGAACTGCTGGTATTCCCGCCTTGTTGTCAAAGTTCCTGAAATATAATGTTTCGTTGATGTGCTTTTATATTTCTAGATATGATTTCGGAAGATTCAATGATTTTTTGAGAGTTGAAAGGTAACTTACGTGACATGTATTTTTAGGGAGGCAAAGGGTATCTAAATTAATATATGTACCTACCATAACTATAACAGTCAATCTGTACGCAGTACTTATTAAAATAAAAACGTCAAGTGCGAGTTGCGCCGCTCCATCGCTAACCGCATTCTATAAGCTGACATATTTTTATCGTTTCTTACGTCATGCAAATTATTTTGTTGCCCTATCTGCAATTCTCTATAACTATCACGCCCTGAATGGTTTTCCATACATGATTACTGACCAAATTATAACACTGCTTTTAATATCCATTCTGAAACTAATTTATTTTTCTGTTAACTGTGAATCCGATTAGCATTTACTACCAGAATGTTCGTGGTCTACGTACCAAGACCGTCACTTTTTACAGAAATTTATGTCTATCTTCTTACGATGTTATATGCCTTACAGAAACATGACTTAATCAAAGTATCGATAGTAGTGAACTATTTGATGGTAGGTACACTGTGTGGAGGCGGGACCGTAATTATAGTGATACGAACCAGTCTTTAGGGGGTGGGGTTTTACTGGCTTTGCGTTGTGGGCTAGCGGCAGAGGTTCGTAATGATAGGTCTTCCTCCGCAGAGGACTCAACTGGATAACAGTGACAGTGCACAACCATAAACCACGTTCTACTTACAAGATGCACATATGCGTGGTGTACATCTGCAATCAAAACATGGGTAATTCTATGGCCGTTCAGTTACGGAATTTTGTTGTAAATTTATCTAATATTGTTTTAGAAAATCCGTTAGATAAAGTGGTAATTTTAGGTAACTTTAACCTGCCAAACATCAGCTGGTCTCCAAGTGAGTTTGGATGTTCACTCGTCCCTGGCAATATCCAAGGTAACCAATTTGACTTATTCGATAATCTGAACACTTGTAATCTCTTGCAGTATAACTCGGTTTTAAACGCCCACCAACGTATATTAGACTTAGTATTTTCGAATCACGATATCAGCATCAAATCCTGTTTCTCGCCCTTAGTAATGGAAGATTGTCATAAGTCGATAATTGCAGTTGCGGATTTTGTATAAATTCATTCCATAAAACCTTTGCCCTACATTAAGTTTTCTTATAAAAATGGTAACTATACGGAAGTTTGCTCAAAACTTAATAACATAGACTGGCATCTTGAGCTACGTAATAAACCATTTGAAGAAGCAGTATCGTTTTTTTATGATTCTATTTATAACTTGCGCAATACTTTCGTGCCATCCAAACTTGTTACTCCCTCATATAAATATCCTATATGGTATAAGCGGCCATTGATAAAATTGCTTAAAGAAAAGCATAAACATCACGCTTAATACATAAAATATGGTAACGAGTATGACCAACTATCCTTTTCAACCTTGCGAGCTAGAGCTAAAATCTTGGAAAATGACATGTATAAATCGTACATTGAAAATATTGAGAGTTGTATCACTTTAAATCCGCGTGCATTCTGGTCATACGTTAAAACTAAAAAACAAACTAATTCATATCCTTCTATACTTCAGTACGGTAACCGCTCTTCTGATAAGGGTGATGAGATTTGCAACATGTTTGGAGAATACTTCCATTCTACTTTTGTAGATAGTGCAACAAGTGATGAGCGCACTGAAACAGACAATACTATGAGCTTCACTTCATCCTGTGACATAGGTTCAGTGGAAGTTTTAGACATGGAAGTTTTTAGACTATTAAAATCACTCGACCTCAATAAATCTGCAGGGCCTGACAACATTCCAGCAATCTTTATAGTGAAATGCGCCAACAGTCTTACAAAGCCTCTTTCTATCCTTTTCTCCCGTTCACTAACTGAAGGTATAGTCCCTTTAATTTGGAAAAGCGCCTTCATTACTCCCATCTACAAAAAAGGCTCTAAAAACAACGTTACAAACTACAGGCCCATATCGAAACTATGTCTCTTCACCAAAGTTCTGGAAAGGATTGTCTACGCTCAGGTTAACCCCTCTCTAAAACATTATTTTGATCCCGAACAACACGGCTTTCTGAAAGGTAGATCTACCACATCAAACCTCCTGCTCTGTAGCGAGTTCCTCTCTCGGTGTATGTCTGAGCTATCATCACAAGTAGACGTAATCTACACAGATTATAGTAAATGCTTTGACAGAATTGATCACGTTATACTATTAGAAAAGCTCAGACGTGCTGGTATTAGAGGTAACCTGTACAGATGGTTCTGCTCTTACGTCCGCAACACATGCCAAACAGTAGTGCTCAACGGATATACTTCCTGGAAGAGGAAGTATATGTCTATCCCTTCAGGCGTGCCCCAGGGCTCTTTGATCGGTCCTCTCCTCTTTATTATTATAGTCAACGACATCTCATCCTGTTTTAAGTATTCTAAAATTCTCCTGTACGCGGATGACATGAAAATTCTACATCCTGTTAAATCAGTTGATGATTCCATCCACCTACAGAGTGACTTAAACAGATTTCAGGAATACTGCACTGTCAATAAGCTTGACCTTAATATTTCAAAGTGTTATGTGTGTTCCTTTACACGTAAAACTAACATTATAAAGTTTGAGTATACAATAAGAGATAGTGCCTTATCTAGAGTCAGTAAAATCGTAGATCTAGGAGTAACTTTTGATGAGAAACTTCTTTTCGAGGATCATATTTATAGTATAGTGAACAAGGCATCCAGAGCGTTGGGTTTTGTACTGCGAATGTCAAGCGAATTCTCAAGCATCAAGATTCCAAAGATACTTTTCTGTGCGTACGTTCGTAGTCATCTAGAGTACTCTTCACAGGTTTGGAACCCGTGTTATGACGTTTATATCACTCGTCTTGAACGTATTCAGAAACGATTTCTGCGACACCTACAGTATCGAGCTAAAGTCTTTCTACCTGACTACATGGCTTTTTACAAAATATCAGATTATCTAGAGGATAAAAAAGCATGGGACGACTTTTGCTCCAACTCGAAAACTAACAACCTAACAAGGTAAAGGTTTCTTGTTCGCTTCTTTACTTTACCTTAAAAAGATTGAAGTGAACAAAAAATCAAAGTGATCACTTTATTTCCCTGTTTTACTTATGTAATTTTAATTTTGTGACGTGTCCAAGGGTCCTGTAAGGTCTAAAGGAAATAAAGCACTTTGATATTTGATATTTGATATTCGATGTCGTAAATTTCACTTTCTTCCTCTTCAGGAACGTAGAAAAATAGCGGACTTATGTTATCTGTTAAACATTGCAAATGGGAAGGTTGACTGCCCGGAGCTTCTTGAAAAGATAGGACTGCGAACTAATATTGGAACACTCAGGAAACCTAACTTGCTAAATATTCCTCCTGCAAAAACAAATTATAGGCAAAATTCGTCCACCATTAGGGCTAGCAGATGTTTTAACACTTTAGTAAAAGATCACGATTTTGATATATTTTTCAACAATTCTGTTCAGCTTAAGCGCTTATTAGGTAATAATTTCTTTGGCAAATTAAAGTCAGTTTTCATTATTAATCTATTTTGTGTGTTTAACCTTTTTCTTTTTTACTTAAAAATGTTGAACATCTACTTTCTGTAAATCTTTTCTAAATCGCTACTTTGTTTATTATATGTGGAAACTTCTAATTGGCCTTAAGTTAAATATTCTTTGTACCTAATCTGTATCTAGCTGTAAGTTTTCCTAAGATTGTAAAAATAAAATAAATAAAAATAAAATAAAATATTGTTTCTTGCGAAATTTCATGATTCTAGGCTAACGTGTACCTACTCGTAGGTACCCTATAGGTTTTGGTCGCTTGCAAAAACCATTTTTTGTGAATAGACTATGTACGTATTTACGGTTTTCAGATTTTCCCCTTTAGTTGTGCTATAAGACCTTGCTTCTTGCCAAATTTCAAAATTCTACGTCAACGGGAAGTACCCTATAGGTCTTGTGTGCATTTGAATCCCATACAAAAAATTGGGCTTAAACGGCTGTAACTTTTGATTGCGTTGACTTAGAAGTTTGATTTATATCACGGCTCCAAGACGTTACTGACCTGAGTATTTGATGTTTATTTCAACGCGTTTCTGAGAAAAGAGGGTTGACAGACGGACACAAAGTGATCCTATAAGGGTTCCGTTTTTCCTTTTTAGGTACGGAACCCTAAAAAGTAATAGATGTGACTAATATACACATGTACCTTCCTACCATGACTACTAGTAGATCTGTACGCAGTACTTATTCAAAAAAGTTAAACATCTGACTTGTTGTCTAGTTCACTCGTTCTCTTTATATGTATAAAGTATTCTATTAGTAACTTATTCCCGCAACGCTATCTTTTGATAAATACGTACACTATTAATAACTTATTCCCAGAACGACGACTGTCTGATCACGTCACAAAAGAGTCCCGAGCGATATACCTATTTTAGGTTTAGGTATACATACATGGTTTATACAACGGCTCGGGCGATTCCCGATGGACTGACTATATCTATTGATAGCATTGATATTATCGATGACTACATTTCGAGTCTGCCTCGCTAGAATATTCCTATAATTTCCAAGAATTTCTAATGAGGTTTTTATTTCTATGACATGTTGGGTATTATTCGGATGTATGGAATAATTTCCGGAATCTTTTGTATGCATTTATAGTTTAGTAAGATATTTAATCCTCGAATATTAAAATGCAAATTAGATTTAGGAATGTTTCAAGGCCCTGATTTTGTGTAATTTTCAATGAAAATCTGACACAAGATGTGCTAAAACCAGATTTTAAGTACGTATTCGGGGTAGTTCCTATTCGGTGGTAACTAACCGAAACGAAATCACAAACCAAATTCGTATGAACCGCGATGAAATACTGTCTCCAACAGGTGCTAATTCGCATTCGTGCGTTCAAATTGAATCCTACATCCTTGCTTGTTTTTCGCTTGTTTTAGGTTTTTTAGGGTTTGAATTATGTGACTGATGAAATTACAATCTGCAATGAAATAAATGGAAATAAAATAGTACACAGAGTTCCTTTGTTTCATTTATAAAGCTGACAACCATCGTCCTTGAATTAATTTAAATGAATAGAAAAACAGTGAATATCCTACTTCCTACTAATATTATAAATGTCAAAGTTTGTATGGATGGATATATGGATATTTGTTACTCTTTCACGCAAAAACTACTGAACCGATGGCTGAAATTTTGTATGGGTATAGTTTGAGACCTGGAATAACATATAAGCTATTTTTATCCCGACAAAACGCGGGCGAAGGCGCGGGCAACAGTTAGTAATATTCTGAATGTCTAACTTTGCATAGATGGATATATGGATATTTGTTACTTTTTCACGCAAAAACTACTGAACCGATTAGGCTTAAATTTGGTATGGGTGTAGTTTGGGACCTGGAATAACATATAGACACTCCCGGAGGAGCAGACCTTGTTTTCTTGGATCAATCTAAAATTAGTTTGTATATGGAAGTACTAGCTGCTACCCGCGACTACGCCTACGTTTTATCGGCTTACAAAATAGCTTATATGTTATTCCAGGTCCCAAACTATACTCGTACCAAATTTCAGCCTAATCGGTTCAGTAGTTTTTGCGTGAAAGAGTAACAAATATCCATACATCCATCCATACAAACTTTGACATTTTTAATTATAAGTAGGATTATCTGGAACTAACCGTTCTGTCCACTGAACACCTGCCAATAACCAGCCGAGTCGTTTCTGAAGTAGAGCGAGTACTCGGTGGTCTGGCCGGCCTCATCCCACAGCAGTCGCAGGTGCCGGTACTCCTGCCGAAACTTCGCGTTGATGTGCTGCACGTGATACAGCTGGTTCTCCGTTGAGGGCTGAAATGGGACAAAATTATCTGAGACTAGCTTTTTCTCGCGACTTCGGACGCGTTTACCCGACATTCAAATACAAATTATAGAACTAAACTTATGATACAAATCTTCGCAAACTTTTCGCTTTATATTATAAAGCTGGATTTGGGAAATTTATTTCAAGAAAATTTCAGTGATGATTATGGGACACATACCGAGCTATGAACATAAAATAGAGTAAATGTAATATTACGGTACAATACAATCCACACAGCATCATCTAGCCCAAGCTAAGCAGAGCTTGTGTTATCCTAACTAATAGTATAAATGGGAAAGTGTGATTGTTTGTTTGCTTGTTTGTCTTTCCTTCACGCGCGAACTAAGCACTTTATAATCAATTTGATTTTTGGCATAGAGTTCGTTGAAAGAATGGAGAGTAACATAGGCTTTTGTCCTGGTGAAACATCAAATTCCCATGGGAGATTTACGGGAAAAAATGATTTTTTAGAAACATTAAATTCGAATTTAACGCGTGTGAAACCGCGGGGATCAGCTAGTGAGTACTTATACTAAATGACTGATAATGATAATACAATATATTACATAGATCGATAATTTTTTACTGTACATAGCAAATGAACAGAACAACCGAGACAAATACTTGCAGATCGTACAGACATTTATTTGTCTCAAGGCGGGAATCGAACCCGTAACCTCCTGTATCGCTGGCGGACCATTGCCCGCCACGCCACATCGACCTTCAAAAGCATCGGAATATAATATTTCTTTAGCGGTTATAGTTGGATGAATCACCTGAAACAACTATATCCATAAAAGTAACTGGTACCTAATACCTATGCTAGCAATGTTTCTTATTCTAATGGTCAGGTTGTGAGATATCAAGCCTGGATCGAGATGATTCAAGCAGTAACTACCGACCTCTGCATATCGTATCTAATTAAGGTACATATTGAGGGATCACAGCATCCAATTTTCAGGATCCGTTTATTTTCCCGTGATGGCATGGCGTATGGAGTTGTAGGAGCGAGTTCACACACCTGACAGTATTCCGGATCCAGTAAACGATTTTTTTTAGCAGCCAAAAATCCGTAAAAAACGGTCCGGTAACATTCGTCTACTGGATCTGGAATACTGTCAGGTTGTGAACTCGCTCCTACAACATACGAAGAAAGGGATCCTGTAAAACGTATTATCCAAGAAAATAGGTCTGCTCTTCCGGGAGCGTCTCCAGGTGACGTCACTATCCAGTTGCCACTTTATTTCAACAAAATGTAGAAGTTGGGAAACAATGTGATAAGGGTCAATTGAAAAATCTATAAAAAAATGACAAACGTCAATTATGTTTTTAAATCAGTCAAAACAGGGTTAGTTAAACACGGATCAATGTGGTAAATTATTGTTAAATACAAAACCACATAGTTTTATCAAATTGTGTGACAAACTGACCATCGTGTCTCGGAAGAGCATACCGGTTTTCTTATATCATGGTAAAATGAATGCTGTGTGAATGAGCCCTAAGGTAGCATCACTGTAAACAACTCGTAAAAACCAACGTTTACAAGACTTGTTGATAACATCTGATGTTCTGAGTTAAATGAGTGACAATTGAACTCTAGAATCGTCATTACTTCAGATTAACTGGGTCGTTGGATTTGACCTCGGCAATGTCTTGGATTCGTCAGATGCAAGTGGGAGTATGGGTCAGCTTCTGGTACGCGGGTCATACTCCTACCTATCACAATTAACATACTTAAATTTGAATACCTATTCTTAATGAAGACAGATGGAGGTGGTTTTTAGACCTTTGGGCGGGACTGCTCTAATTATAAATTTTACTAGCTAACCCGCCCACGGTTACGCCCGCGTGGACTAAGAAGAACCACAAAGCGTTTTCGATGAAAGCGGCTTGACTTTTTCCAACACTTCCAATAATTATCATTATATTTCAACCAATTTACAAAAGTGTGATAGTAATAGTGATTCATGAGGAAGGTTCCTCATGAATCACTATCGATTGGTGAAAATCGCATTCAAATCCGTTCAGTAGTTTTTGAGTCTATCGCGAACAGACCGACAGACGCGGCGGAGGACTTTGTTTTATAATATATAGTGATAAATGCGAATGATGCCGACCAAAAAAGTATAACGGCTGTGCGTTCACCGGATCGGAATCAAAACACTCGCAGCGTAAGGATTTGTTGCTTTGTATTGGTTTCTATATGGAGGAGTCCTTACTAGGGGTACTCGAAAACTAACAACAAATCTAAGAAATTTTAAAATGTTATTAATTTAAATTTTAAATAATTTTACAAATTTACTTTAATTTTACACATGCATAGCATATTGTAAATAATCGTTAGTTCGTATATCATTAATGATTACAATTTAATTTGATACGGTAAATACCGACGCGACGACGACGACGACGACGCCCCGCGCAGGTTAGCTGCATACGCTCTGATCCGGTGGACGCACACCTTTAATAATTACTTAAGTAACCGACTGTCTTTTATTTTTTGAGGACTAAACGGATCTCGAATAAATTTAATAAGGGAATATATTGTACCTCTTACTCTGAAGAGAGACTTAAGGCTACTTTTTATGCCGAAAATACGCTTTCTAATGCCAAACCATGGCAGAAATTTCTACCTACATTAATAACTCATTGTTGCAAAAGTAAACCGACAAATGTTTTAAGGTAATAACGGGAATCTTGATAAAATTAAGGGCAGCCTAATTGCTAGAAAAAATTAGGTAGAATTTGAAATGAAATCGATCCTAGAAAATTGATACGATTATCTTTGAATAAGATTATCTTTGAAAATGAAAATAGTTTTTAAACTCAAGGAGGGTTCCGAGTTTTTGCTTTGACACAAACTGTGTCAACTTTATTGAGCCAAGTCGCATTGAGGAGAATTTAATTGGACTATTGTCGTTCTCGTATGACTCATATGGATGATATGATTCTCATTTTAATGAGCACCCAAGCGTATCAAGATTTTGCTAAGATACTCTATAAGATAAGTAAATAAATTAGATGAAAATAAAAAAATAGAGCTATAGAAGTTTGTGGATAAAGTACAGTAGCGTTCATTGTTAGCTGACCCTGTTATGTTTGAACTCAATTTCTATGAATATAAAACAATTTTAAAACAAGAATCTTTCGGTTAAATTAAGATAGGAAACAGTTTACTTTTAAAGCATTTAATAACATAAATGCTGCATGCATGCCATTCTCTCTCAAATACTTCTGCATACCGACTACAGTCAAGCATGTGGATTCACCAAATATATTTACCTACGTGTTATCTTACTTTACAAATGTTATGGCAAATTTAAAAAGTATTTTTCGTGAGCTTAATCTATAATGCATTATTGCCTTGCTATAAGAATGTAAGCAAACAGCCTTTAGTATGTAAGAAGCAGCTCGTAGTACCTACGTAAGAAATTAAGAGACCTGCCAGGGGGTCAGCTAAAGATGAACGCCACTGTATCTAGTAAGTAGTGGTTGAAACATCCCAAGAATTTCTCCAAAAATGTTGCAGCAAACGGAAAAGTCAATGAGGTCGACATCTGAACTCCTGTTCCGGTAGTAACTACATTTGATCTGCAGCAGTGTCGGTCGGTAGTTCCCTGTGACATGCGAAAATGTGACCCTTCGTACTAAATTGATTTGCTGTCATCAACACAGGCGATTAGCTTGTGATTCATGGAAGGGAAGTGGAATCGTGCGATAAATATTCAGGGATTAGTTATTATTTATTTTTTCGGTACTTTTCCCGTCGAAGGACCATAGTGGCACTACTTTTTAACCGACATCAAAAGAGGAGGTTATCAATTCGTCGATATGTTTTTTTTGTATGTATGTTACGCGATATCTCTGCCAATTATGGACCGATTTTGAAAATTATTTCACTATTATGTAGAAAACGTTCCCGATGGGGTCCCATAATTTTTTTATCTCCAGGGGATAAGTATTTATCCCGCAAAACTTAAAATAAGTGTAAAAGTAAGGGAATTTGAAGTCGGTTTATCGTTTTTTAAAACACGCCATATTATTCAATACCTAATTAATAAATTTAAAGCCCCTATTTTTTACCAGCTGGCGCAATCCAGCCAATTTATGAAGTGCAGTAAGGGTAGACTGATTGTAATACAAGATACGAGTAAAATTAGCTCAATTGATCTCCAACAATTGCGTGCAAGATCGCTTCAGTATGCAGTTGGTTTGGGATGTACATACCTGGAAATTTACCTACCTAAAAGTATATAGTCTAGGTCGTCCATAATATTCTGACAAAAAATGTTTTGGATGGCATGGCAATGGAAAACCATTTGCTTTTTATGGAATGCCTGGCCTTGCTACTACTCTATTTATTTAGAGTAATAAATAACGTACCGAATGCGAACGCCTCAAAAAGTTATTTCCTAATATTTTGGGCAGTTTTCATTTGCAAAAGAACATACCCCAAACGTGGTCATGGGGAAATCTTCAGTTTCCCAAATAGTGACATCAGGGCAGACGTTGAACGTTTTCACTCCTTCATCCGACAAGTGCATGTACACCTCGAGGATTTTCCACTTTCCCAAAACCTCTCTAATATCCAAGTTGTCGTAAGCGTGCTCCCGAAAGCAGTGTGTGACGTTCTCGTCAGTAACATTAGAAATTTTGTAACTGTACTCATCATTGCCAAAAGATTTCTCCAAACCGAACGTCGAAGAAAGTATTAGAATAAATAAATTAATAAAACTGATTTTAAAATTCATTTTGTAGCACGTCACTGTACACATTTTGTTGAAGAAATCGCGAAGTGAAAAATATTTTCCTGCAGAAGTGTTCGCGCGGAAATATTGCGCTTTTCGAAGACCGCCGGCAACTGACGGAAGGAGAGCGGCGCGCGCGCCTGACTCATGTCTCGATGCTATCGATGTTGACCCGCGATTATAAACGCGCAGAATTGACGTAACCTGAACCTAGCGTATGTACCTACCAACCGCCTTGAGAGGAATGAATGTTTCTTTTTCGCTTCTTCCACAGGTGGACAAAGATTTGATTAAAGTGATAATCAATTTACACTCTATTTCTTACTAGCTTCTACCTGCGGCTTCGCTCGTATTTTTTACTAACAAAAACGTAGGTACTTCTTGGTACCCGTAGTAAGTTGCTTGTTTCTATGAGAGGAATCTACATTTTAAATTAAATATAATATATTTCAATTAATCTTGAAGATTGTAATTGTCAATTAGTCATATAAAATATGGCAATTAAAAAGTAGTAGTAAGTTTTACTTGAACTAGGATAAGGTAAATTAGCGTTTACAAACTTACAAGGACGCGTTTTTAAGTAGCTAGCTGGTTGGGTATTTCTAAACGTTTCGAACTCTATGGCTGTGCAATTGAAGCTTCGGCATTAAAATTTATTCCCGTGATCAAGTTGTAAGCGTTGCGATGTAGCGAATCATTAATTGTGGCTATTGACCAATAAATTCGTAATAAGGTAGGTCTTGCGCATGTTGAGTCAGAAGACTTTAAGGCAGACTGACTTTAAGGATAATCGGTAGGATATTTCGCTTATTGCGCAACAAAAATTGTCCCAGTTGTTATCATCCTGTGCACCAAAAATCCTTATTAATATTATAAATGTGAAAGTAACTCCGTCTGTCTGTCTGTCACGTTTTCACGCCAAAACTGCTGAACCGATTTAAATGAAATTTGGTATACAGATACTTTTGAGCCTGAGAAAGGACATAGGCTACTTTTTAATACGAAAAAAGGGTTGAAAGAGGGGTTGTATAGAAGTATCGTCTTTTTAAAGCTAAAAGCTAGGAGTGTATTATTTAGGCCGTTAATTAGATATAAATATAAATGTAATTTAAAGTTTCTACATATTTAACCCTCAAGGGGGTAAAATATCAAAGGGAATATGTTAGTGGGGATGAAAGTTTGTATGAAAATCACACTGTCACTATTCCACGCGGACGAAGTCGCGGGCACAGCTAGTGTATTATAATTATAAAAATGTCAGCCAATAAAATTCAGCAAAGGTCAAAATGACAGCAATGTCAAAAATTTAATACATTAAGTTTGTCAGAATATTGGATTTATGTTTTAGCGATTTAGCTACTTATAATAAATAAATAATAAATAATACTGGACAATTCACACAGCATTATCTAGCCCCAAGCTAAGCAGAGCTTGTGTTATGGGTACTAGATGACTGATATACATAATAGAATATATTACATAGACAGATATTTTTTATTATACATATAAAACGACCAGAACAAGTATTTGCAGATCGTATAAACTGCATTTGTCCCGAGGCGGGAATCGAACCCGCAACTTCCTGCGTTGCAGGCACAGATAGTCAAGTCTCTAATATCAACTTAGCTATAGCTTAGTCCCTAATAGTACGTTATAAAATAGCGTACCTACTAACGTTGTCTAGTTAAAAATAGTTACTGATGCGAATCATATTTAGTTGTAATAACGAAATGGCCAACTTAATATGTATTTAGGCAGAAATATTATTAACTTCTTAGTGTTATAATATTGTCTTTTTATTCAATGATAAACTTAAGTAAAAAGTATTTGCATGAAATTCTCTCTCAAACACTTCTGCATACCGACTACGGCCAAGCATGCGGATTCACAAAATGTGTTTAGGTACGTGTTATATTAATTTACACAAGTTTTGACTAATAAAAAAATATTTATCGTGAGCTTAATATAGAATGCATTATTGCCTTGCTGTTAAAATACAGCCATTAATATGTAAGAAGCAGCTAGTAGTACCTACGTAAGAAATTGCATGTAAAACTCACCTGATCCACGGGCTCGGCAATATGTATCACAATACAAGTCCTCGCATAGTCCACTCTCGAGTCTCCCGCCAAATGCTGGATGAACTCCACTCCATACCACATGCCCATCAGGCTATCCACCCATATTCCATTTTGAGGCGATCTGTTCACGCAGTAGTCCCTTATGTCCCTCATAAAGGGCTGCTCGTAAGCACTGTAGCCTCCCCCGTACGCTTGTGATCCGTAAGTACCATAATTCGACCCATAGGAGTTCGAACCGTAGTTCGAGCCATAGTTAGAATTAGAACCATAGGTCGCGCCATATTTTGTGCCATAGGTAGACCCGGTGTTCAATCCGAAGCTAGGCTGCTGTGTGGGGTTAAACTTATTCGTAGGGTTGGAGTTAGGGTATCGTGTAGCTTCCGGAAAGTTGGTATTTTCGTACCTTACGTTGTACGCACTGTTGTAAAGATTGGCGATTGTTGATGGAGTTTGGTAGGCGTATGTGGAAGATTCGTAGCGGGGTTGGTAGGTTGCGGCCTCTGCATTATAAAATATGCAAAAGAAAGTTAGTATTCGATACATTTTGGTTGGGTAGTGCGTGAGATCGTCGCGTGAATGTGGGCTGTAATGTGTGACTGCGCACGGAGCGCGATAGGAGTGGGAAGTAAACTAATTAAGATCAATTTGTAGATACAGGATGAGATGCACGTTCAAACCAAGTAATTAGGGTATAGTCGTATTGTCTAGGAACCATTTTAACATCATGTTTCTCTTCACCGGTTCTTTACTTCTGTAACCTTGAGGCGTTGGCGTAGGAAAGCCCAGAACCGAATAAACCATGGAAACTTAAAATGCTAAGATTTGTTTCATCTCTCTGCCTCCGAATTAAATTATATTTTTTTGCAATAATATATCAATTATTCTACTTAGCTAGTAGATGGTACAAGTTTCTCTTTCAGATCTTTAAGTATATTAGGACGTTCGTAGATTTCTTAGCGAGCCTAACTGCTAAATACCTAACAGGTACATAGGTAATCCGTGGTTCATTCATCGCATTAATTAGTTAATTGGCATAATTCCACAAGTGTTCCTGTAACCACTGACCCTGTGTCCTGCCAGACGGATCAAAGGCCACTCGTCCACATCCTCCTCGAAAACAATAAGGAGTAATTACAGGTCTAGATACCTATAACAGGATCTCAATATGCAAATATAGGTCTTATTCATAGGAAGTTTGTGTCGGAGATACCTACATACGTATACATAGTTATACGTAGATTATGGTACCTAAATAGTAATATGAAGGAAAGTGGCTAATAAAATGGTTTTCAACAATGCATAATATACATTACCGTGAATAAAATTTAAAGTATACTTCGATTCCAGCATCTGTAGGTTATTCTTTCGTAACATGCATAATCCTCCAATACGGCGAGCATAGTGTTAATTGAGTGAACAACTATTACTAGGGACCTTAATAAATAAATAATGCTGGACGATCCGCACAGCATCATCTAGTCCCAAGCTAAGCAGAGCTAATTAATATGTATTAAGATTAATGTAGAGGTAAATAAAGGTATTTTCACTTCTCTTGCTCAAAAAGTGTATCATAATAGTGTAGCTTAGCGGGCCTAAAACTCGAGTTTAATAAAACTCGAGGAAAGAATAAGTATTTTTTCTTTTAAATTTTTGTCTAAAATCATCAGCCCTTACAAAGCATTCGTTCTCTTACATAAAAACTCGACTTCTTGGTGCTCCGTCAATCTTTTTTTTTGAAAATAGAACCGTCTTGGTGATGTTTTATGAAGGTTGATTCTTCCCTTCACGGTAGAATGCGAACTGTTTCGTTGCGGATTAAATAGAGATTTTAAAAAAAAGATGGTATTGGCGCTAAATCTCTAGAATTTTCTTCATTCCAAATCACAAACTTTTACGTTTAACTTCCTGACTTTTACTTCCAAATTGTGAACGTGAAAAATGTCATCAAGTGATAGTGAAGATGCTAATATGCAAATGGAAGAAAAGGGCAAAGAAATAATTATAAATCTGTTGCCGACAAAATCACGTGGAATATATTTAAAGAGTTACGAAAATTTTATGAAATGGAGAGATAAGAAACGTGTGGATTCTTTTACAAAAGGGGTTTTTCTCACTTATTTTGATGAATTATCGAAAAAATTCAAATCGTCGACTCTTTGGAGCACATATTCAATGTTACCTTACAAACGAAACACGACGTCGATATTTAAAAAATATGTAAATTTAACGGCTTTACTGAAGAAATTGTTCACTGGACACAAGAAATCGAAACATTTTTAAATAACGCTCCAAATAACAATACTTGGCAACAAAGGTAACCTACTTATGTACTCTACTCAAGCTAAATAAATAGATACCTACCTACATACCTAAATTATGTACCTAGGTTATTACGATTATTAACACACTTATTTTTTTGTTCAACAGGTTGCTTTAATTTATGGAATCAGCGGTGCATGCAGAGGAATAGAGCCTGCCAATATAACGCTAGAAGACGTAGAAACGGATACAAACCTACAAGCTGTGAGTCTGCCGAACACGAAAACAAACAAAGAGCGTAAATTTGTCATCAGTGGAGAATACCTTAATATAGTTAAAGCCTATCAGGAGTTGGTAGAGAAGATTTTTTCTAAATTATCAAAATGGTAAAGGCAAGTCATAGGCAAAAATAAATTTGGTAACATGCCTAAAGATATTGCCACTTATCTAAATTTACCAAATCCGGAACTCTACACGGGCCATTGTTTCCGCAGAACATCCGCGACTCTGTTGGCGGACTCTGGTGCGAATATAACGACATTAAAACGGCACGGTGGATGGAGGTCCGATCAAGTGGCTGAAGGTTATATAGAGGACTCTATACAAAACAAGTATCACGTCACGCAGCGGATTACGGAAGGAATCAATATTCTACCAAACATTACAGAACCCCAAGCATCTACATCGCGGGATTGGATGAATATGTCAACTCAGCTGAAGCCGCACTCAGATCTTAATAATGCAGGAAACTCAAGCATGAGTCGAGTCTCTCCAAATTTTACTCCACAACAATCAACTCAAAATATTATCACATCCCAATCACAGAGAACCGAAATAAAATTGCCCGGGAAAAACATATCACTAAACATTCAAAATTGCTCTAACTGCACATTTAATTTTTAATAAAATTTCTGATAATTGTCTAATTTTGAATTGTTTTATTTTCTCGCAATCGAAGTGAAAAGTAGAGTGTTTTACTCGGGCCAAAACCACCCATTATAACTCGGTCTTGTCATCCTCCCTCGCTACGCTCGGGAGTATAACAACCTCGTATATAATGGGATGGTTTAGTCCCTTGTAAAACAATCTACTATTACTCAGATTTAATTAAAAGATAATTTAAATGCGCAGCGCGTTTAAGTCTATTGTATGGAATAGCCCACTGCTACGTAGCTACGCCGTAGCAATTCGTAGCATGACTGAGCATGATTGCATGATTGAGTATGTATTCTTATTATTATTTAATACTTGCTCCTGCCCGCACCTTCGCTCACGTTTTATCGGGATAAAAAATATCCTATATGTTATTCCAGGTCCCAAACTATACTTATACCAAATTTTAGCCTAATCGGTTCAAGTAGTATTTGCATGAAAGAGTAACAAATATCCATACATCCATCCATACAAACTTTGACATTTATAATATTAGTAGGATAGGAAGTAGGATATTCACTGTTTTCCTATTCATTTAAATTAATTCAAGGACGATGGTTGTCAGCTTTATAAATGAAACAAAGGAACTCTGTGTACTATATTATTTCCATTTATTTCATTGCAGATTGTTATTTCATCAGTCACATAATTCAAACCCTAAAAACCAAAAACAAGCTAACAGTAACGTTTATAAACCTTTAATCTACTTTAGTGATCTTTGAAACTCGACAAATAATAAAGACGTTTAGAACGGGGATTTTACTATGATTTGAGTTATGAGCCCTCAGCTTTTTTTTCGACTTCAAAAGAAGGAAGTTATCAATTCGTCTGTATATTTTTTTTTTGTATGTATGTTACGCGATATCTCCGCCAATTATGGACCGTGTTTGAAAATTCTTTCACTATTGTATAGAAAATGATCCCGAAGGGGTCCCAAATTTTTTTTATCCTCAGGGGATTAGTATTTATACCGCAAAACTTAAAATAAGTGTAAAAGTAAGGGAATTTGAAGTCGGTTTATGGTTTTTTAAAACACGCCATATTATTTTGAGGTCAAAACTCAAATCATGTAAATTTGCCGTTGTAAATGACTTAAGTGTTAATACTCGTAACCAAGATAGTTTTAAAAGTTTTATCGTTAAATAGTTACTGATTACCATATACCAACCAAGCAGCTACAAACCCGACCAACAAAAACGAACTTTTCAAACCACAACCAGCGCAAATCCCCATATAACGATGGATATTCGGCAGATCGAAATTATACAGCTTCCTCTTGATATCATACCACTCCCAGTGCTTGATGTAGGTAGGCGATCTTCTGAGGATGAGGGAGAATATCCCGCCGTCGCCGCGATCTGAGCAGTGGTTAATGATCAAGGAGTCCTGGGTCCCTTGCAGGATACGGATAACTTGCGGGTGGCGGGGCGGATCGTCGGGGTACCATAAGTCTGCAAGAATTTAAAGTAGGTTTTTGGAACTTTGATCTCAATCATGGCAGCATGGACGTAATTAAATGCATGGCAGATACACGAATTACTCTACGAAACGATTGTTTGACTGGGAGGTGAAATCTATTCGTAGGCGAGTTGTCCGCTTAACTTTGGGGTAGGTAAGTAGGAGGTACTCGTAACTGTCCTCTATAGATTTTCGATTCGGGCGCGTTGTCCACTATGCTTTTTAGAAAAAGGGCTAACCTAACCTAACCCGAACTATCATACAAGTTGTATGTTGATGTCCCTTTGACAGTTATGAAAGTGGTTAGTAGATATCAGCACTAGTACTTAAATATACTTTACATTATAATGCTCGGCAAGAAGGTTTTACAAATTAAGCAAAGAGGCTGTGTAAGATGGTAATCGCAACACAGTACATTTTTATAGGAATTCCATTTTCAAATCTCATAACGTCACACTTTGTTTGAATTGTAAAGACTTTACAGTTCAAGCTATGCAAAACTCTTTGGTGAATCTCTTTTCTTATAAAATGATAAGAAAACTTTTGACTGAAAAAAAAACTGTGGAAATGGCGGCATTTGATTTGATTTGTGCGACTGTAATAAACTAAAGTTAAAAGTTAAAACTGTAATCAACAAGTTTAAAGCGGTAGTTCAGTATGTCAAGTACTTCATCAGATGAAGAACTGGTCCGCACGCCTGATTTCTGTCATCTCGAAGCAGAAGATGTTGTACAAAAACTTTTAATAAATAATTAATTTTTCTAATAAAAATTAAATTTTGTCATACCTAAGTATATAAATGTTTTATTTGCCTCGCCATTATGATGTAAAGTATAATGGTTACCTCGGTTGCAAGTAGCTATTACACCCTCGAACTATGTTCTCGGGTGTACTCGATCCATTAGCGCCCTTTGCGAGCGCTCGCAAGGGCGTGAAATTGGATTGAGTGCACCCTCGAACTATATTCGCCCTCGCTTCGCTCGGGCGTCTAAATATCTCGGGTGCACTCAATCCAATTTAGGGCCCTTTGCGAGCTGAGCTCGCACTGGCGCCAAATTGGATCTTGTTCTGTAATAGCTCCCTTACTACCCTTGTGTAACAATCTACTAATACTTACCTAGCTTCCTTATCATTCTCCACAGCCGAATTTATCCACGGTTTGTTTTAGTTTACCTATAAGAAAAAAAATTGAAGACAAGAGGAGAAACATCTCTTACCAATCCCTTTCGCCCTCATCTCCTTCTCCAAAGGCCTCTCTTGTTCCGCCACCCAAAGCCCTGGAGTCCCCGGCGTGTATACATATGTTTGCTCCAGACTCTGGCCGTCCTCGTCCCATATAACTTTAACTCGTCTCTCGGTATACATATCTCGCTTTTTTCTATTCAGTTTGAGGTCCAGCCAAGAGCCTGAGATAGGGATGTCGGACCAAGGGTTGCTCTTGGGAGACCGCCAGTTTTGATCCGTGTAGTTTGGTCTTACTAGCTGAAACAAATTATAAAAGAAAAAATATTTTTATATACATAGCTATAATGGAAGGATTAGGAACGATAGCACAGATTAGGTAATGTGATAGGGTTGGTTCGTAGGTAATATTTTGCTAAGTCAGTTATGAACTTAACCGACTGAGCAAAAGTTTTTTCGGTTAAGTTTAATTTCGTCGTTAATATTTTGCTAATAATTTGTCGGTAATTTTTATATATATCAAAATCGTTATGATAATATTGCATTTTGTTCAGTGAAGACTGCATATGTTTTGAAATTCTTATATATGTATGTAGTTTAGTGGTTTGGAACTATTAAAAGGTAGATAATGTAAGTACATATAATTAAACCAAAATACTCACAGACCAATCGAGCCAATCCCGAGACTCCGTAGATGCATCAGCTATAAACAGCGTCACGCACCCGACTTCGTTCGGCTTATTCGTCATATCCGGGGTATGTTGGGCATAACCAACCCCGTACCACATTCCGTACACGTCATCGATATTGAAGGTATGCGACCATCGTATGCTATCACCACAGAAGCCATGCACTTGGATGAAAACTGCAGAGGTGAAAAACAAATGAAACGCGAACATGATTCTGGATGAGACACAAGAGTAGTATGACTAGGCGCCTCCCGGGCGCAGCGATGTCAATTAGCAATTTGCTACCTGCCTGGGCTTCTAATGCATGGCGCAATAAGACGTGATTCATTTGATATGCAATCTAATTGAAAACATGTCATGATAGTTTTCTTAAATAAACTATTGTTAATAAATTATTGTTGGGATATTCGATAGATTAAAAAGAAAGACCTAGGTAAGTGCTTCCACCTAGTACCTAGTTCTTAGACTATGTAAGTTTTTCTTTTATTTGCAAAAGATCTAATTGCAAAAGTTACGGCTAGTTGTATCAAAACCCTATAACTAGAAACTACTTCTTTACGGGTGGGAATACTTCGGTTTTGTGTTTTCTACAACGCAAAAGAGGTGCATCGGGGGAGCTACTCCAGAATAGACCAGGAAGGTCTAAGACTGAAGATGGATGTTTTTGAATAGAGATGACGACAGTAACTAAAAATCACAAAAAATATGTATTTACCGAATTATACCTAAGCCATAGATTACAAAACACATATTATATTTTATGTTTTGATCGAGATTAATTATTATTTTGATAAAATAAAACTACAAAATACAGCCATCCGCCATGACACGTGGAACACCAATCAGAGAATACATAACTGTGACGTCATGCCGTCACAATATGTAATGTAAAGGCACAGACACACACAGTTTTTAAAAGTTGAATTTTTCTTTCGACGTCCATTTTTTTTTGCAGATAATGATTTTTTGCATTCAGTAGATGTCTAAAAATAGCACGGTGTAGTTTCTCAAAATCAGTTGTCATACCTATTGCAAAAGTAAGTATGTCGTGTTCACCAAACTCTTCAAACTGCGACAACTTTTCGTAACCAGTTATAGCGATGAGGCCGACAGCTGTGACCCTTTGCATACAAAAACTTCGATTTAGAATCCAAGATATTTTATATGAAAAAGACATTTATGAATGAAAACTTAACAAAACCTGATAATTTTATCAGAAAACAACAAGAAACTTATCACTAAAAACTAAAACAAAAACTTCATCAATGCTTAATTTCACATGAGTAGCTAAATATGTTTAATTTGAATGCAAAAACGAACGAGATGTCAAGCTTTCAAAATTTCCACCAATATTCCTTGGGTTTTGTAGCCCCTTTGTATACAAAAATATCCAGGTTTTTGATAATTGATTGTAATTTCTTACTAAACGTTCAAAGTAAGTAGGTGCCTACTTTGAGCCTAAATATTCTCTGCCTAACCAAGGTTTCGTTTTAGACACGTACTTTTAAAACGATGTAACTGTCTATCTATAGTCTAGGGCAGATTGGTGAAATACCTTAATATTATCATCATATCAGCCCATACACGTCCAATGCTGGACATAGGCCTCCCCCATACGACGGACGTCACAAATACCTTAATATTATAAGGTGTAATTATACATAATTTTTTCCATTTGTTTATAATAAAAATGGTAATCGTTGCAACCTTTCTCTGTCAGGCAGTCTTCTAATAAATATTATTTTAATATATTTAGTTAAATACCTATATAAGTAGGAGTTACAAAGATATACAACCCATTATGTTACGTACAATAAAACAAGCTTCTTTAAATAAATTAGTTTTCAATACGCTCTTTATTCTAACGCTTATCATGACATCTGTAAACAATCATACAAAAATATATATCGTAAGCATTTACACAATTTACATTTTCAATTAGGTTACATTACATTTACTGGCTGGATCGCAAAACAGCGTAAGCAATTGTAACTATCAAAAGACTCGATAGTTTTATCGAAGCAGCTGAATTCTCACAGACTCTCTTCAAGGCTGACGTGGAAAGATGTTTCATTGTAAAGACATTATGGATGCTGGCCAGGTCTTCAGGCGTCAATTGGTTCTCGTTTCTAGAGAGGACCACGCTAAATAGTTGAGAGTGAGGCAGACGCATGCAGAAGTTGAGAACGAGGTGGTTGTTGGCCACTTTCAGGACCTGAATAACGCCGCCGAAGAAACGGTACATGTTGTCCACAGCTGGAACAAAAAAACATAAAATAAATAAATAAATAATGCTGGACAAACCACAGAGCATCATCTAGCCGCAAGCTGAGCAGAGCTTGGGTTAAGGTTGATGACTGATACACATAATACAATACATTAGATAGATAGATAGATAGAAAATACTTTATTGCACACTTAAAACTAGAAAACAGTTTACAAATGAGACACCGCATCAGGCCATTGTGACTTGTATTGTTTATACAAGTCACAATGGGCGGTCTTATCGCTCAAGAGCGATCTCTGCCAGACAACCTGGTACATTACATAGATAGATATTTTTTATTATACATAAGAAATACCCAGAAAACCCTAAACGAATATTTGTAGATCATACAAACATTTGTCCTAACGCGGGAATCGAATAAAGCAACTGCAACCTCGTGTGTCGCAGGCGGACCTTCGCCCGCCGCGCTACATCGGTCGTCAGTAACTGTTATTTTGGTTTTTCAGTCTTTTCTGTGAAGTATTCTCTATCTATCTATGCATAGCGGCACGTAACTTTAGCGCTGACCGTTATTGCGCAGAAGTAAAAAATACCTGGGCGGAGCTAGCAGTACATTATCCATGCGCAGCTATCCCCTCCTCGTATCGCTCAGCGCTGGACTTACGTGCCGCTACTTGTATCTATCCTTTTAATCCTTCTTGTTGAGGAACAGCTACTTTGTCTCTTATATTTTTAAAACACCTAAGGTTCTTTTTTCAGTAACAAATAAATTATTCTTATTTATTTTTATAGGACAGTCTTTCTGTGGTAGAGACAATGTTGCTTTTTCACTTAGGTAATTTTAATGAAAATACTTACATCCATTAGGCACATCCGTAGGCCAGAAGCCCTTGTGTGAAGTGTTGACCTTTACGTGGTAGTCGTCGTGCCACAGACCCTCGTGCCACTCCAGCACAAAGTGCCTGATGCGGTACTGCTCCGGAAGGCCGTAGGTCCGGCTGATGTATGGAGAGTTCGTCAGCTGAGGGTACGGAGTTGGAGGAGTCGGCTGAAACAGGATGTATGTTTATAATTTGGCTTTACAAACATCATTATTATATTCTAGAATAAATTATTATCGTTGGTTTCTCCGAACGTTATCGTTTTTCTATGAACGTTATCGTTTTCTACGAGCAATAAAAAATTAATTAATAAAAAGGAATTTGTTTTTGTTTCACACTTCTAAAAATTCGCCGAAACTCACTAAGTTTCGCGCTATAAGTCCACCATGAACGTAATCTTCAAACTTCCTAAACTGTATTATCGGGCAATACGGGTTGTATTCAGTCCTCGTAGCTTTCTCCTTGTGGTAAATATACTCGCGCACGTACCACATTCCCAATAACGCCTCTTCATCAAAATCGTGAGTCGGATCTAAATTCTGGCAATAATGTACATTTGCGGCTATAACTGTTTCTTTAGCTATAAAGCTACTCGAAACGTATAAAGAAACAAACAAGCGAGCTATCATGTTCCTGGCAGCTAATTCAATTTGCGTTAAGTAATGACTCCAGCGGTTAATTGAGTGTCTCGTCGGCTGTGGAGATGCGACAGATGTTTGGGACTCTGCACTCCTGATTAACCTGCTAATTGACATGAATCATCCTTCACCTTGTATCCTGTTTTGAACAGAGAAATCAACTTCTCACGGTTCTATATAACTATTGACTTCCTTCCTTCAGTTATGTAGTAACTAATTCAATATGGGTTGATTTGAAATGCGAAGCGTGCTATAAATTAATCTACGAACCTACTACCGGTTTTTGGTCCTTAACCCGTCCCATGCAAAACCCCCCAAAACTAGTATTTTCGTCTAGTGCCCACACGGGTACCCATTGTGCATTCCATTTGATGATCCAGATGATTCCAGGTATCTAGTTCTAAGTTAGGTAGACCTAAATATACCTCAATATATTAGTTAAAATACTAACCTGGATATATCGTTCCTTGATGTCAATGTAAAAGCACTCTTGCGTATGCTCGATTTTGTATTCGCCTTTCATGTGAGGTATTTTTTCTACTCCATACCAAACACCGGATATTTGGTCCAAGTTAATGTCTCCATACGCCGGAGATAAATCATCACAATACTTATGATTTTCGAAATAATAACTGTTTTGACCGAAACATTGAACCGCTAAACCCAGCAAACCGAGAAACAAGATATTAGCCATTGGATTATCTAGAATAACCCGGACAAACGGATAAAATTTCGGATAAGTTGATCCGGGGGGACCAGGCGACCATACACAAAAGGAGATGTTTTGCACAATAATCCGGAGGATAGAGCGAATGCGAGAGCAACTAAGGTGGGCGGACTTCCAAATGAAACGCACTCGGCTCGACCGACGCTACAGCACTGCTACTAAAGTACCTAATTTATTGCTTACGGGAATAATTGTCTTATCAACTCTAACGACACGTTGTCACTCCCCATCCATGTGCATATATCCACTTTGCTAAAGTACACTTCAGCATACGTTACACACCATTTCAAGCCTTAAGTCAGTGCAGTAAAGTGGAATTCGATATTTTCTTTCACGAAAATTTTAACATGCACAATGTTCTCTTCGATAAACCGTTTCTGAAGGAAAAATATTTCTCAAGATTTTTCAGCGTTTTCTCAAGTTTTCCATTGTCCAACTTTTCCCGGCATGCTCTAATGCCAGGGCTGCATAAGCTTGAGAGGGTGGAGTGAGAAAAATCAATAAATTCCTCTGACGTCATTGGGGTGCATCAATCGGCCGATGGGGCGCGTGCTGCGGACGTCTGTACTGTAGATACTGGCAAGGTGGAAAGGTTAATGACCCAACAATGACGTCATTAGGTACTTACTGTGTTAAAAAACTTGAGGTTGCTTGGTCTAGACTTTTTTATTATTTTGAGCTAAACCGAATACCTACCGAAACACCGACAACTATCAAAGCTTGCTTGCAATTTTTTTATTGTTTTAGTAAGGCTAGATTTAAGAATAGGAATCCTAACGAAGACAATCATAGTGGATAAGTATTTGAGTAGGTAGTTATAATACTTCATACTTATTCATTGAGTAACGGCTTTTTAATTTTATTGTGATGTATGTAGATCATTTTTTCGCAAACAAAACGTTGCTAAAACATAATCGGGAAGCAGATAACCACCAACATAGAACATTGGAAAACGGTTTTTTTTCCGGGCCAAGATTGTTCGTAGTATCACATTACATAATTATTATAATTATATTATTAACGTAGTTGAGATCTTGTCTCTAAACAGTTCCCTCACGTTTTTACCTATAAATATATTTTTTTTGCCTTAAAAAGCCTGCCTGTGAGGGTGAAACGGGGAGCTATCTTGCGCGGGGTATTGGGACGTCACGTGACGTAACGCGCGATGCTCCAATCCGAGGTTATTTGTACCAGGATTTCATATACAACAGGAAGTTGGAGGTTTACTGCGCAGCTGCCGTAGAGCTTTGCTACGACATTGTAGAGTCTCGCTACGAAAATGTTGATCCCTGCTACGAAGCACTTAAATGGTGGACTTCTTCACAGTGTTCACATCAAGCTGATTTTACGAACATTCTACGAGTAATTAACTGAAAACTAAGACAAAACCTGACTCGGTCCCAGCTATTATATTTCAACTTTTTCGCAAAATGTGGGGACAAAGGCCTACAAAATGTTGCTAAGAACCATATGCCTAATAAGTCTAGACGAGTATTCTGATAGTTAACTCATTTATCAAACTCGCTTTAGCCATAAAGATGCTTCGAGTGTGTAATGTTTTTGTAATTGGAACTATTTTTATTAATTTAAAACGAGAACCCCTCATTCTAAAGAAAACCAAATCTGTTGTAAAAAAAAATAAACATGAACCCTGGAAACATAGGGGTATGTAGGCTGCTTGATCTTAGCCTAGCCCCCTCCTAACAATACATTCCTTTTTGCGGCAGGAGTGTACTGACAAACAATTCTAAACAATGCTGATTTTTAGATTATTGAATTTTTGCCTTATTTTTTGTTACCGGCGAATAAAAGACTAGCCACTGCCACAAGCCAAGTCAATCTGGGAGACCCACTTGATTACCTTTATGTTTGCCAGCTTGTTTTGAAATGCGGATGATTCGATAACATAATCGAAGACGAAAAAACTTAGTGAAATAATGTCAATATAGTGAGATATTTGATGAAAACACAGTTTGCGGATCGAAACTGACTGCTTTAATCAATGCACAGCGGGTAGATCTTAATACTAATTTGGATCTATCCTCCAATACCCAACATCTCCTTATCTAAATATGCCAATATAAATCTTAGTATAAAAAACTACTGTAAGAAACAAACATTTTAAATTAAGTACCTACCTAGAGAACAACAATTTCAGTGCAGTTGCAGATACAGATAATGCCTTTATTATTATTTCACTACATTTATTTTAAATCTCGCTAAAATACATTTTTTACTATAGAAAATACAATACGTAACATATAAAACTAATCTACAGTAAAAAATATATCAAAACGGTGGATCACCGGCCGCGAAGCTAGGCTCAAGCGGCCGGTGACTAGGGCTGCAGAGAGAGGAACATCCTGACAATACGCGCAGAGTCCAGGAGTACCGCCTTTTGAATCTAACCCTTGATCCAACTTCCTAGCGAGAGTCTCTTAAGATGTTGATCGAGGCTCTTCGCTATTACGCCATTAACTGAAACGACTATCGGAACGATGGTCGCTGAATCAACATCCCACATGCTGACTACCTCGTTAGCCAAGTCAAGATATTTACTGAGTTTATCTTTCTCAGCTTTAACGAGGTTAGCATCATGTGGTATGGTGACATCAGCGAGCACCGCCCTCCGCTCTAACCGATCTATCAGTACAATATCAGGCTTATTCGCGAGAATAGTCCTGTCTGTAATGATAGATCGGTCCCAATAGAGCGTGGCACGGCCGTTTTCGAGAACTGGCGCCGGTGTGTACTTATAATACGGAACTTCAGGACCGGTAAGGCCGTATCGGAGAGCAAGTTGCTGGTGTATAATTTTAGCTACTTGATTGTGTCTGTGCAAGTACTGAGAGTTAGCAAGGTGCGAACAACCCGAAAGTATATGACGAAGGGTCTCCCCAGGAAGATGACACGCTCGACAGATATCGATCGTGCCATCTTTCATAATATGCTTACGGTAGTTGTTCGTCTTTACCACCTCATCCATAATTGCACAGACAAAACCTTCGGTTTCCCCAAAGAGGTCACCGAAGCGTAGCCAATTTACTGAACTCAGGAGATCTACATCAGGTCCTGTGAGAACCTTGTAGAATCTCCCGTGTAGCTCTTTGCTCTCCCATATAGCCTTCCTGTCCTGAATGCTCATCACCGTAGGTTTGCGCCAGTTCTCGTTAGCTAAGGAGAGAGGGGTAAGGTTCTTATCAACTGCAACCACATCGCGATGCATCTGGTATTCGGCTTGAAGGAAATAATTTCTGAGATTGCATACCTCACGGTTGTGTAGGGTCTTGGCGTTTAAAAAGCCTCGACCACCACATTTCCGCGGGATATACAATCTCATAACCGAAGATCGGGGATGTCGCATGCGATGAGTGGTTAAAAGTTGTCGAACCTTGCAGTCCAAGGCGTCTAGTTCAGTCTGAGTCCATTTTAGTATGCCAAAAGTATAAGTGAGCAGTGGCATAACCCAGACGTTGAAAGCGCGCACCTTATTGCCACCTGACAAAAGGCTATTTAGCACTTTTTTAAGGCGACAAAAGAAACGTTCCTTCACCGACTGCTTCATGTCTCTGTCCACTATACCCAACGCTTCTGGCATACGAAGGTACTTGTAAGTTATTATTATTATTATTTAACAATTACCGAAGTTACCTTAAAATATTTACTTAGGCGGACGTTGTCTGTTGCGACGAGGGCGCAAATTATACTCGCGAGATGATATAGGTGATGAACTGGCCATCTTAAACTCGTCATTGTTATCCGAAATAGAGTCCGGGCCGTCGTCCTCGCTGGCAGCGCTGGCGGCGTCCGCGACGACGAGGGCGTACTCCTCCGGTGCACACGCCACTGGCACTTTAGGACTCGTCGCAACCGGCAACTCTTTACATTTTGCATCTGCGGGATTGTTATTTGACATGGTACTAGACAATGAAAATCTTTTTCTATTTATAGCTTTAGGTACGATCATTTGATCGACATGGCGTTTAACGGTACCCTTAGCAGCTGGTAGGCTTACTGAGAAAGACGAAGGTCCCACGCATTCCTTAACCTGCCCTTCCACCCATTTATTTTTATGCTTACTGTACTCGCGAACGTATACGGTATCGCCGAGCTGTACGTTTCGCTGCGTGCCTCCCGCGCACGCCTCCTGCTGCGCCTGACGTGCGCACACGTGCCGCGCCGCGCCCGCTTCTTCGCTCCCGGGCCGCAGGGCGTCCAAGCGCCCCCGCAGCCTGCGCCCCATCAGAGCTACTGCCGGAGCTACGTTAGTTGTGGCTTGTTCACAATTTCTATATTGGAAAAGCATCTTGCTTAAGGCTTGGTTCACGTCTACTCCTTCATTATAAGCTTTTTTAATACAATTTTTAACAGTACGAACGGCATTTTCAGCAGCTCCGTTACCTTTAGGCCGGTATGGGCTGGTTGGTGTGTAAACTATATTCTTTTTAGCAAAATAATCCTTCATCTCAGAAGATGAGAAAGGCGGTCCGTTGTCGGTTACTATCTGTACAGGAAGTCCAAAACGAGCAAACATTTCTCTAAACCTATCTATGACAAGTCTAGCGGCAGTACTGTACGTTTGAAACACTTCTATCCATTTACTGTGTGCATCGACGACTACAAGATAGTGTTTTCCTTTGTACTCCGCAAAATCGGCGTGTAAGCGTTGCCAGGGACGCGATGGGAAAGCCCACGGCGCACAGTGGATCGAAAATGCCCTCCCCATAGACATAGGATTTTTTTTTGTAATTATGCTTTTTCTGGTTGGAAGCCAACACATAACCTTATTAGGAGCCCAAAATATATCATATTTATGCACCTCTGGTGATTAGGACGCAGTAAAGATTTTTCGATCTAAAATTTGTATGGAGAAAAACATGAAAATCGATATTTTTCGGCTCTGGTGCGAGTGCCTGTTATTTCCTCTGGTACGAATTATGTCCTTATTTTTTGCTATTTTTTGACATATAGCACAGACCGGGAACTCGATGGACTTCAGGTGAAAAAAATTGAAATGTATTTTTAAACTATTATTTTGCATTTTACTCATTATCCAAAGTACATTAATCACCAGAGGTGCATAAATATGATATATTCTCCTAATAAGGTTCTGTGTTGGTTTCCAGCCAGAAAAAGCATAATTACAAAAAAAAATCCTATGTCTATGGGGAGGGCATTTTCGATCCACTGTGCGGCGTCAGCGGCGCGTGTGCCGGCGCGTCGCGCTGTTGCAGGCAGGCGGCGCACGCGCGGCACGTCGCTGCTATCTACGCGTCCAAACCCGGCCAGTACACATAATTGCGAGCAATGCTTTTCATCTTTACTACGCCTAGGTGACCCTCATGTAGCTCACGTAATATGTACCCTCTGTATGTAGGTATTTAGGCGGTATGATAATGCGATAATTAAAAACAATGCAACCTTGCTCAATAAATAAGTTATCCTTCCTATTGAAGTACGCTTTTTCTTGTTCAACATCTGTATTATCGGGCCATCCAAATGTTATATTTTTATAAATCACACGTAAAACGGGATCTGTTTGGGTTGCATCGGCGATATCTTTGTGACTAATAGGAAACTCATTTTCAATATACATTAGGTACGATACGGCGGTGTCGAGTGCCGGCGGTCTTGTGCCGCTCCCCGCTGCGCTAGCCTCCCGATCACGCCCGAACGGTAATCGCGATAAACAATCGGCAGCTGCGATTTGTGCTGAGCTTACCCATTCCACAGAAAAATCATAAGCTGCTAGTCGCGCCGCGTTGCGCTGCAACCGGCTGGCCGCCGTCTGCGGAATGCCTACCTTATTACCGAAAATGTATGACAAAGGTTTGTGATCAGTGCGTATGATAAAACGCCGGCCATATACATATTGATGATTCTTTGTAACCCCATAAAATATAGCCAACGCTTCTTTGTCTAATTGGCTGTAGGATTTTTCGGCGCTATTTAACGTACGAGAAACGTAACAACATCATGGACATCGGTGGGACGCGGAGCATGAGTGATTGCATTGACCTTCTTATTATCCGGGTGCAATCCATCCTTATCTACAATATGACCTACGTAGCACACAGCGGGTTTGAAAAAATCACACTTCTCTAGCTTTACTCTTAGGCCGACAGCCTGTAGTCGTTTCAACACCTCGCGAACATTTCTAATATTATCCTCTTTCGAAACCCACCCTATACACGCGTCATCAAAATAAACAGCAGTCATAGGTTCACCCCTAAGTATCTCTTCCATCAGTTTTTGAAAATTTTCCGGAATGCTGCTAATACCATATGGGACACGAACGTACTGCAAGGGACCTACGTGGGTACTTATGGAAGTAAACGGCCTGGACTCCGGGGACAAGATTATTTGTTCATAAGCGTGAGCCAAGTCAATTTTAGTAAAAACCTAGGCTCCACGCAGTGATGCATACAGCTCTTCTATTCGCGGTAGCGGGTATGGCTCGCGTCTAATTTTCGGATTAATTGTTACCTTATAATCCCCGCAAATTCGAATGGTCCCGCATTTTTTAACAACAGGGACGATAGGCGTGCCGTACTCGGAATACTAACTTTAACTATGGTACCTTCTCTCACCAGGCGGTCCAGTTCCCGCTCCACGGGCTCCCGCAATGCTAAAGGTACTTTTCGCGCTTTATGAAATATAGGTTCCTTATCCAACGACTTCAAGGAAAACATGTTCTTACACGTGCCTAGGCCTTCAGCGAAAACATCGGGAAATTCGCGTCGTAGTTTCGAAACAGTGTCATCTATTGGATTTATTGTTGTGTCGCAGCCAATGTTATTCATATGAATTTCAATATTTTTAAGTTTTAAATGACGTAACCAAGCGCGACCAAGAAGCGGAGGCCCGCCGCCGTTAGGAATCACAAACAAACGCAGGTCATGCGCCTCCCGCTTCTCCCCCGCGCAGGCATAACAAACTGACACATTAATGTAACCTATAGGAAGTATATTCCCACCAGTATAACCTTTGAACTTTAAATTACACTCCACAAGCTGGCAGCCTTTAAAATATTTCTTAAAATCATGTTCGTTGATAGCAGATATTTTACTTCCTGGCCGCCGCCGCCGCGCGCCTGCTGCGCCGCGCCTGCCGCGCCGATCCGGTGCACAGGAGGGTCCGGCCCGCCGCCGCCGGGGGCCGCGCTGGCTACCGCGGCGCCGGCCGCGCGCGCTGAGCCGCTGGTCTCCGCGTGCCTCTCCGCCGCCTCCAGTGCCAGAGCAAATTCTACCGCTCGCTTGTAATCCAAATCTGTCTCCGCGAAAAGTCTACTACGCATTTCATCACTTGCAAGGCCCGACACGAACTGGTCTCTGAGATTTTCTTCTAATTTCGCACCGAAGTTACATGTACACGCGAGATGCTTCAAACTTTGTAAATGAACACAGAGCTCCTCGCCGAGTGCCTGCCGACGCAAGCGAAAAATGTGCCGTTCCGCAATGTCCGATCGCCTGGGTTCTAGATGTTTTTCGACGATGGTGACCAGCTCATCGAACTTTTTCTTTTCGGGCGTGTCCGGAGCACACAAATCGCACATCAAGTCGTAGGTTGCTTCGCCAACTACGGTTATCAACGTGGCCACGTGCAGTGATTCTTTAATTTCATTTAATTGGATAAACTGTTTCACTCTGTTTACGTATTTAGTCCATTTCCGTGAAGACAAACCAAAACAGTCAATTTTACCGTACGGCATCGCGAAATTAACTGTATAAATCGGTAAATCGTCGCCAGTGAGATATTTGATGAAAACACAGTTTGCGGATCGAATCTGACTGCTTTAATCAATGCACAGCGGGTAGATCTTAATACTAATTTGGAACTACCCTCCAATACCCAACAAATATAACGTTGTATCATGGATTTAATAAGTATACTTTTTACGACCGGAGGCCGTACCTACAAATTCTTTGCGTTGAATCATGCGTTGACAATCTAGGCGTCGAAGATCAATGTATAGTATGTATTATGAGATGTTATAAAAAACACCTCGTGTTTTTTGTAGGTACTCTAGAAAAACAAATACAGTTAGTCATATGACCGTGTTTTTTAGTTTTTATTATTAATATTTATAATTATTTTAACCATAAATCCTACTAAATATTTTAAATGTCAAAGTTTGTGAGTATGGATGTACATACATATGTATATTTGTTCCTCTTTCACGCAAAAACTACTGAACAGATTACGCTGAAATTTGGTATGGGTATAGTTTGGAATTTGGAATAACATATAGGCTTTTTTATCCCGATAAAACGCGGGCAAAGGCGCGGGCAGCAGCTAGTTATAAATATGTGTAATAATATAATAATAACTACCTGTTGTACGCGCCTTCGCCCGCATTTTATCGGGATAAAAAATAGCCTATATGTTATTTCAGGTCCCAAACTATACCCATACCAAATTTGAGCGTAATCTGTTCAGTAGTTTTTGCGTAAAAGAGTAACAAATATCCATACATCCATCCTTACAAACTTTGACATTTATAATATTAGTAGATAATGTTTATAAAACGGATGACATGATTACGAAAATAACAATTATTTTCCCTATAAGTACATACGTAAAAGAAAGTCGAATTTATATTTTTTTTTTTTTGAAAGTACCTAAGTAATATTTTACACAAGGCAAAGTAGACCCATACAAAATAATGCTCAATTTCCTCGAAGCAGGGTCACATCTCCTCCACAATTTATCAATGGAATGGAGTCCCATGGGGGCGCCCCGGAGGGTTTGCGGTTTATAGCACCAAGGCTACAGAGGCTACAGAGAGATAACATTCGCATACTTTCAGGAAATCACACACACACAGCAACATTGGTGCTAGGTACGGAAATGCTTCAAGACAAAGTTGCGTTGCTGCTACGAGATACAATATCGGTGGGTAGAGCTATCTTTTTAACAGACATCAAAAGGGTTCTCAATTCGTCTGTATTTTGTTTTTGTATGTATATTACGCGATATCTCCGCCAATTATAGACCGATCTTGAAAATTCTTTCATTCTGTATAGAAAACGATCCCGAAGAGGTCTCATAAAAAATGTATTCCCAGGGGATTAGTATTTATCCCGCAAAACTTAAAATAAGTGTAAAAGTAAGGGAATTTGAAGTCGGTTTATCGTTTTTTAAAATACGCCATATTATAGCATATTGGTGCTACGTTTTATATAGCCTCAAAAATATTATGTATGAGCTGCAAACTCTGAATATTTGAAAATAAGAATATTATGTTCCAATAAATGCTTGAGTTGGTATTGGTGTTATTTGAAATCCAGACTGATATTTTATACAGATATAAACTTTATGACAAAGAAAATAACAATCAAATAATATAAACAAATTAAACTAGTATTTACAATTGAAACAATTGAGCTAACTGCAGACTGTTGCAAACAATCTACAGATAGCTCAACTGGTCCATATCAATACCAGTCGGCAGCGTCCCCAAGACGCTGACTGCATTGCCTCTCTGTATGGCAATGCTAATGCGCTGCGCCAGATACCAGCTCTCGGGTCACGCGTCGCTTCGACCAGGCGCTTATTGTTATTTATATTATTATTTATACAGATAAATACCTTACCTACGTAATAAGATCCCAAACTGTAACAAGCAAGTACAACGTAGGTATTGCGTTGGCGTTTTCTTTGACCTAATAAACTTTGGGATCAAAGAGTACCTAGCTAAAGCTCGTGAAAGCTAAGATTTAGTTTGATCAAGAGGTATTTGTTCTGATACAGTGCTGACCTTTTATAGTGACCTTTTGCCGTCGCGTGGGTGAATGTTAATAATGTGAAATGTTCGAACTATGCTTTGAGTAAGTATTTCACTAAGCTTGAATATTATCTTAGTTATTTTCATCATAGGTATGTATGATGTCTACCTACACAATTAAGATACAAAGCCACGGTTGTAAACCTTTATCTAGCAAATTTTAGTGTAATAATATAGCGTGTTTTAAAAAACGATAAACCGGCTTAGTTTTGCATTTATTTTAAGTTTTGCGGGATAAATACTAATCCCCTGGGACACCTTCGGGATCATTTTCTATACAATAGTGAAAGAATTTTCAAAATCGGTCCATAAATGGCGGAGATACTGCGTATGATAAATACAAAAAAAGTGCAGATGAATTGATAACCTCCTCTTTTTGAAGTCGGTAAAAAAATAGCGTCTGACAGGCGTGGCTCATTACGCTTATAATTGATTATCTGAGATTTTCTTAAATTCAGGGTAACTGGTAATTCAGAGATTTACTTTAATACTGGTAAGGACTTGGCATCTTCACGAACGTGTTATGATGAAGGGGCAGAACCTGCAGTTCACGCATGTCGGTGAATTACCGATATAGCTTTTATCTTAATACGTATAAATAATTTCATTTATTTATTAACTTGAGTCCGCGGCTAAGACTAATAACATTTTCTGAGATAAATGTACCCTATGGTTTTAAATGAAAATAGGAAGGTACAGCATCTTTTGCAGACAGGAGCTAGTTTTATATAAGTAGGATAGGATAATACATAATCTTATAATAACTAACTATAATAATACTAACTACAATTAAATTTTCACTTCTCTTGCTCAGTGTATCATAATAGTGAGTGTAGCTTAGCGGGCCTAAAACTCGAGTTTAATACCTCGGGCTAAAAAGTATTTTTTCTTTTTAATTTTTGTCTAAAATCATCAGCCCGTACAAAGCATTCGTTCTCTTACATAGAAACTCGAGTTCTTGGTGCTCAGTCAATCTTTTTTTTTTAAATAGAACCGTCTTGGTGATGTTTTATGAAGGTTGATTCTTCCCTTCACGGTAGAATGCGAACTATTTCGTTGCGGGTTAAATAGAGATTTAAAAAAAAGATGGTATTGGCGCTAAATCTCTAGAATTTTCTTTATTCCAAATCACAAACTTTTACGTTTAACTTCCTGACTTTTACTTCCAAATTGTGAACGTGAAAAATGTCATCAAGTGATAGTGAAGATGCTAATATGCAAATGGAAGAAAAGGGCAAAGAAATAATTATGAATCTGTTACCGACAAAATCACGTGGAATATATTTAAAGAAATACGAAAATATTATGAAATGGAGACATGAGAAACGTGTGGATTCTTTTACAGAAGGGGTTTTTCTCACTTATTTTGATGAATTATCGAAAAAATTCAAATCGTCGACTCTTTAGAGCACATATTCAATGTTAAGAATGACCTTACAAACAAAACACGACGTCGATATTAAAAAAATATGTAAATTTAACGGCTTTACTGAAGAAATTGTCCACTGGACACAAGAAATCGAAACATTTTTAAATAACGCTCCATATAAACAATACTTGGCAACAAAGGTAACCTACTTATGTACTCTACTCAAACTAAATAAATAGATACCTACCTACATACCTAAATTATGTACCTAGGTTATTACGATTATTAACACACTTATTTTTTTGTTCAACAGGTTGCTTTAATTTATGGAATCAGCGGTGCATGCAGAGGAATAGAGCTTGCCAATATAACGCTAGAAGACGTAGTAACGGATACAAACCTACAAGCTGTGAGTCTGCCGAACACGAAAACAAACAAAGAGCGTAAATTTGTCATCAGTGGAGAATACCTTAATATAGTTAAAGCCTATCAGGAGTTACGTCCCACTAATGTTCCAACGAGAAGATATTTTCTAAATTATCAAAATGGTAAATGCACAAGGCAAGTCATAGGCAAAAATAAATTTGGTAACATGCCTAAAGATATTGCCACTTATCTAAATTTACCAAATCCGGAACTCTACACGGGCCATTGTTTCCGCAGAACATCCGCGACTCTGTTGGCGGACTCTGGTGCGAATATAACGACATTAAAACGGCACGGTGGATGGAGGTCCGATCAAGTGGCTGAAGGTTATATAGAGGACTCTATACAAAACAAGTATCACGTCACGCAGCGGATTACGGAAGGAATCAATATTCTACCAAACATTACAGAACCCCAAGCATTTACATCGCGGGATTGGATGAATATTTCAACTCAGCTGAAGCCGCACGCAGATCTTAATAATGCAGGAAACTCAAGCATGAGTCGAGTCTCTCCAACTTTTACTCCACAACAATCAACTCAAAATATTATCACATCCCAATCACAGTGAACCGAAATAAAATTGCCCGGGAAAAACATATCACTAAACATTCAAAATTGCTCTAACTGCACATTTAATTTTTAATAAAATTTCTGAAAATTGTCTAATTTTGAATTGTTTTATTTTCTCGCAATCGAAGTGAAAAGTAGAGTGTTTTACTCGGGCCAAAACCACCCATTATAACTCGGTCTTGTCATCCTCCCTCGCTACGCTCGGGAGTATAACAACGTCGTATATAATGGGATGGTTTAGTCCCTTGTAAAACAATCTACTATTTTAGCCGACTAGAAAGAAAAAGAATGTTCTACGTTCGGCTGTAAATACCTATGTATGTTTTTTGAATGTTAGTTGTGTTTTGCCTAAATTATGGAGCGATTTTGATGATTATTTTGCTTATTGCATAGATAATGTTCCCGAGATAGTCCCATAAGATGTTAGGTAAACTCCAGGGATTAGTATATATCCCGTAAAATTTAAAACGCTGTGTAAATAGCAAGAAATTTAAAGACGATTTTTAGTTTTTTAAACAATGAATATAATTATGTTATTTATTACCTAAGTATCAAAAATCAACCGATACCGGAACCCGATTCCCGGTAACAGGTATTCCCAACCGAGGTTATGTGTATCAGGAACGCATAAATTGAAGAAGTAAACCGGTACAATCCTTAGCACAGATAGCACAACTATAACCCATATCGGCACGGTGTGTGCTAAATCTGAAATAATAATAAGCCCGCAGGGTAGCTTGTGGCGAGGTGTTTGTGAGTAGCGACATCACGGTTACCGAGTGCTCCCGGGGAAGATCCTGGTTCTCGTCTCCGCAAGCGGAGACGAGAACCAGGAACTCTTGCTTGCTTGCCTTCATTGGGTCTGAGTGGAGTCGCGAGAGATGCATCTTAGGATGTAGACTCGGGGGTGGAAGTAATGACGTAATAACGAGGAAACCCGCTCACGTGTCGAAATACCCCCCTCACCTCTCGACACCCCTTAGTCGTTTGCTCCGATGTTGTTCCTTTCCGGCATTGACGCCGATGTTTTGAAGAACCCATCCAGCATTCGGCAAGCCACCGTTTGTAACAGTATTGAGAGTTTGTTTATGGCAGGCGTCCGTAGTCTCCCCCATACCCCGATTACCCAGTCCATCCATTCATCACAATAGCATGGTTTTTTTATAACTTTCATTATCCTTTGCAATAGTCTATACCTCGTGGATATCATCTTCGGGTGTATCATATTGTGCAATCAAGGATGATGCCCGCCATGTGTAGCTCTTGCCTTTAGATTAATTCTCATAAAGGGCCTCCGCCGGCGGGCAGCTGTCTAAGGAGCCATGAGCTCAGAGTAATGAAAAGTGCATTTTAAGCTTGATATGACTCCCTGTATTTTTATACTAACGGAGTTGGTTATAGGGATCAAATGCTTAAGAAAAATGAAAGAAAATTGCTAATTGAAGTAAGATTTTTTGCATTATGTGCATAAAAAATATATGTTCCCAATAGAATCCTCGAAAAAAATGCGTTTTAAATTTATAAGGTACCTTAAAATACGGATTCATTTCCAATGAATCCGTAGCTCCGTAGCAAGCCCGTAGTAAAAACCTACGAGCTACGAGAATCCGTAGCACCGTAGCCTTTGCTCTACGCCGTCGGTCGTAGAAAGCCTACGATTATGGAACTACCCTCCGTGAAAAATGTCGCTGACGTCACGCAGGCGCTACGAATCTACCAGGCTATCATAGATGCAAAGTGGGTAGAAGCTTGACAACTAACCAAGGGAACTAGCCTGCAAGGGCCCCGCGAAAGTAGTTTGTTTCAATAGGGGAGCAGCATAGCGAGGCAGTCTTATAGTTTTCGCTACTATCGTGGAGGGTCGGTTAGAGGGTGGAGGAGTTATGACGTCACACACGTTGGGGTGTTATGCATGCAGTGGTATGGGTTTATGGTAAGTTAGTGGTTTTTGAATATTTCAACTATACTGGGAGATGCAGTTTAATATAGTAGATCGTTTAGTTTTGCAATTGATGGAAATAAAGTCCAAATCCCATTTTGCTGTACATTATTTTTTCTCTTTACTTAATATTAATAAAATATATTAATTAACCTTGCTGCCATCTACAAAACATACAAAAGTAGAGATTAGGTAACGACCATTTTTATGGCTATCATATAATTTATCTATCCAAATATCAATCATAGGTAATTACCGAGAAAACAGAATATTTAAAACAACTGAAAAATATGTTGTTCAGATTTCTAATTTGATGGGTCGCCCTTTAATTAAAGATAAAAACGGGAAACTAATTACAAGGAAACCCAACCCAAGCTTAGTCAAGGCTTTTCTTATTTTAATCAAATTAGGCGAGTCAGACTTGGATTGAACGACTCGTTATAAGCGGGATTGAGTTTCCGATTAGATACTTCGTAAAATTAAAAATACATGTTATTCGTTTCAATACCAGAATGAAAGTATAAAAACTATAATATTGCCTCAAGCACTTTAAATAAAAAATTATTAATAACGACTCTGTAACATTATTTGAACTCTGGGAGAACTATGATAACTAATATACACACATCTACAAACGTTGTAATGAGCCCTTACTTGTGTGAGTGTAGTAAGGGTGAAATTGCTTCTAACAATGTATGTTGCCCTGGTACAAGGGGTCACAAGTTGTCGCTACCGGTTACAGGGGTGCGCGATAGGAATACGCTAGGGGTAAATTTTGTAAAGAGCTCAAGTTTATAAAAGAATTTATTTATGATTTTATTAGGTTTAATATGTACATCTAATCATCACAGTTTTGTCTGTGGTTTTGTGGTGACACACACTTTAATAACAATTATTAAATAATTGATTAATTAAAATTATTTAACAAGCTTTTTGATTAAGTTTGCTTGTATATTAAGTATGTTTCAGTCCAACCTTGTCTGGTATCTTTAAAAAAATATAAAAAAAAACCTTGGTGCTGTAACCAGGCTATCCCATCATAAGGGTAGTCAGCATCGTGGGCATTTTACGAAGAAAAAAATTTTATACAACCTACTTCCCCTACGCGTGTTAAATCATGAAATGAAACTACCTACACAAACATTACATAAAATATAAAAAAGACTTAAATGTTTTTTCCTGATAAAACATATTTAATATAAACTTTTTCAATTACTTTGAAACATAAGTAGATATTTACAAACGAAGAGTTTGTGTGGTGTGTGTATGCGTATAAAAAAACATCTACAGAACTAATCTTTTTAATAGCTCTACCAGACCGTAAAGACCTCCACCTTGCGAAATCGTGGCCTTTGGCATTTCGTGACCTTTTCCAAGGATGTCCAAAGAGGAAGCGTTCGCTCTAGAGGTCGAATTCACTAGGAAAGCATAAAGCTGTAAGATGTCCCCCACTAGAGTAACTTAGATGCGCTGACATTTTGGTAGAACATAGGTACCTAAGTGAGAATATAAATATTTCCCGTACCGAGTAACTGAAAATCTTTACATGGGGAATCATTTCTGAAATAGATAGTTATGTTGGCTGTTGTAAACAAGTTACTTGTTGTTTTTTTATAGTGCAACCAAGTTCAAAGATAGACATTACCATAGATGAGAGCACAAATGAGAAAAAACATTGCTTGGTAATGTATGAGTAGGTAAGAAGTTCGTGAAGAGCACGAACTGTTTTAAAAATCGGTAGTAAAAACAAACCACCGAAAAAGGAAATTTTAAAACACTAAAAACTTTGCTGTCAAATCAGGAAATGTTTCTCCGCCCACACGTGCTTGGGCGGCCGCATGAGAGAGGTTAGGGCGGCGCAGAATGACGTCACGTGGCAAAGTTACTAGGGTTTCATAAAAAGAAAGGAACTGTGAAAACGATTTTCTTCTAAGGGGTGCAAGCGTGGGTGTTTAGTGGACCCTCGTTCATTAGTATGTACTATTTATTATATTCTCTGCTTTAAATAAATAAAAACGACTTGTCAACTAAACGGAAGCCTACTCTCAAATATATTTTAGAGCAATCTTAACGCTTTTGGGTATATTATGACGTGGGTAAAAAACAACTCACATACTGAACTAGAGTACGTTCCTCAGAACCGTATAATCCGACCAAATATCTGTTATGGGGTAGTGTTCGCTCATCTTTATCCGAAAAATATGAACCTATCATATTTTTCACTACTATTCCTATATACTACTCGTAAGTAATATATTAGCGAAACAATATACGGGCATAAGTACAGACTGTAAAAATATACTAATCGAAAATATTTTTCTTGTCATCATCAGCGGCCTTTAATATTCATAATATTAGACTGTTTTACAAGGGACTAAACCATTCCATTATATACGAGGTTGTTATACTCTCGAGCGTAGCGAGGGAGGATGACAAGACCGAGTTATAATGGGTGGTTTTGGCCCGAGTAAAACACTCTACTTTTCACTTCGATTGCGAGAAAATAAAACAATTCAAAATTAGACAATTTTCAGAAATTATATTTATAATTAAATGTGCAGTTAGAGCAATTTTGAATGTTTAGTGATATGTTTTTCCCGGGCAATTTCATTTCGGTTCTCTGTGATTGGGATGTGATAATATTTTGAGTTGATTGTTGTGGAGTAAAAGTAGGAGAGACTCGACTCATGCTTGAGTTTCCTGCATTATTAAGATCTGAGTACGGCTTCAGCTGAGTTGAAATATTCATCCAATCCCGCGATGTAGATGCTTGGGGTTCTGTAATGTTTGGTAGAATATTGATTCCTTCCGTAATCCGCTGCGTGACGTGATACTTGTTTTGTATAGAGTCCTCTATATAACCTTCAGCCACTTGATCGGACCTCCATCCACCGTGCCGTTTTAATGTCGTTATATTCGCACCAGAGTCCGCCAACGGAGTCGCGGATGTTCTGCGGAAACAATGGCCCGTGTAGAGTTCCGGATTTGGTAAATTTAGATAAGTGGCAATACCTTTAGGCATGTTACCAAATTTATTTTTGCCTATGACTTGCCTTGTGCATTTACCATTTTGATAACTTAGAAAATATCTTCTCGTTGAAACATTAGTGGGACGTAACTCCTGATAGGCTTTAACTATATTAAGGTATTCTCCACTGATGACAAATTTACGCTCTTTGTTTGTTTTCGTGTTCGGCAGACTCACAGCTTGTAGGTATGTATCCGTTTCTACGTCTTCTAGCGTTATATTGGCAAGCTCTATTCCTCTGCATGCACCGCTAATTCCATAAATTAAAGCAACCTGTTGAATAAAAAAATAAGTGTGTTAATAATCGTAATAACCTAGGTACATAATTTAGAGTTATCTATTTATTTAGTTTGAGTAGAGTACATAAGTAGGTTACCTTTGTTGCCAAGTATTGTTTATTTGGAGCGTTATTTAAAAATGTTTCGATTTCTTGTGTCCAGTGGACAATTTCTTCAGTAATGCCTTTAAATTTACATATTTTATTTAATATCGACGTCGTGTTTCGTTTGTAAGGTCATTCTTAACATTGAATATATGCTCCAAAGAGTCGACTATTTGAATTTTTTCGATAATTCATCAAAAAAAGTGCGAAAAACCCCTTCTGTAAAAGAATCCACACGTTTCTCATGTCTCCATTTCATAAAATTTTCGTATTTCTTTAAATATATTCCACGTGATTTTGTCGGCAACAGATTCATAATTATTTCTTTGCCCTTTTCTTCCATTTGCATATTAGCATCTTCACTATCACTTGATGACATTTTTCACGTTCACAATTTGGAAGTAAAAGTCAGGAAGTTAAACGTAAAAGTTTGTGTTGGAATGAATAAAATTCTAGAGATTTAGCACCAATACCATCTTTTTTTTAAATCTCTATTTAACCCGCAACGAAACAGTTCGCATTCTACCGTGAAGGGAAGAATCAACCTTCATAAAACATCACCAAGACGGTTCTATTTAAAAAAAAAATATTGACTGAGCACCAAGAAGTCGAGTTTTTATGTAAGAGAACGAATGCTTTGTACGGGCTGATGATTTTAGACAAAAATTAAAAAGAAAAAATACTTTTTAGCCCGAGGTATTAAACTCGAGTTTTAGGCTCGCTTAGCTACTATTATGATACACTTTTTGAGCAAGAGAAGTGAAAAAGTGGTTTATTTATGTAGTACTCGTTTGTCGGCACAATTTTTCCCATAAATAACCAGAATTAGTTTGGGCGTACGAGCGCTCCGCCCAAAACCGCCCAAAGGCGCTTTGTAGGGCGGCAACGGTTGTCCACGGGCGCCTCTTACACCAGGCGATCAGCAGTCACCAAGAGAGTTCCAGAAGCATACCGTAGACAGAGATATCTAGAGAAGGAAAGATTCACGCGTGCGCAGAGAATATTTGTACTCCCCCAACCAAGCACACTTATAAAGCGCGAAGCCAAGAGCGGTGGCGCAGCGTTTCGAATCGCGCTTCATGTGTGCGCTACATAAATAGTAAAATCAGATTAAATAATAAATTAGGACCAAACCCTTACAAAATGAGTACACTTAAACTAACTCAGCTATGATATAAGATATAACAGCCAAGTTAGTCTAGAGAGCATCTTATCTAAGGCTAGTATAGTATTTACCTACATAATCACCTATTACCATTATTTTGAAAAATGTACCGAGCTATATTAATCCCCAGGAGCCACCCACCGGGCGCAGATTTAGTATCCAGGTCCTTTATTGAAATAATCTAATTTAGGACCTACTAACATAGCTAAAGCAACTCCTACTGACACAATGATCTTATATTCTGCTTAGGTAGACTGACGGAAAGGTAGAACATACGTATTATTAGTTAAGCTCACGGTAAGCCCATTTCACAGTAATCCGCCTAAGTCTGTTATGCAAATCAACTAACTACGACCTTTAGAATGACATGAAAATGTAATATTCTACTTCTGACGCAGGTCGTCGGTACTTTCATATTTCATTTTACGTAACGTTTCGGGAGCAGATTGCACGACATTCACGAGGCAGGCATTAGCGAACCGGGTATTGGGCGGCGGCGTCGTACGGCGGCGTAGGTCGTGACGCCACCGCTAGTGACGTCACTGACAGGGTGGAGGGTGCGACAGCCGGCAGGGCAAGGGTAGTCGCCCCCCCCAGTGAAAGTCGGTCCATCGTCAGTACAGCCTGAACCGCCGGCAGACGAGCGCGCATAGCCTGCTGCTTCTCTATTTACCTACATAGTTCGAGTAACCCACGAAGTCATTCGTTTAATAATTAGGTACGGTTTTCTTATCAAATGAAATATGATAACCATTCAATATTAATATGTGTGCATTTGTAAGAAGTGTAACTTTAACTGCGCTACTTTATAGATAAAATAAAAGCTCATTCGGGAAATCGGGGAAGAGGTCAGTTCAACTCATCAGGGGGTTGAAAGGAAAATATTCATCAAGTGCCTCCTATCTTACTTTTCTTTTATCTCTATTCTAATCTAGAGATTCCGGGACATTAAATCACGAGTTTAATAGAACTTAACTTAAATTTAGATTTGACTGGCTAAGACGTAAGTGGATTGTAGAACTTAACTTAAATTTAGATTTGACTGGCTAAGACGTAAGTGGATTGTAGTAGGTAATATTGAAGCACACTTTATAATCAACTTGAGCTTGTGAGTGCCTACAATAGCCGCCACGTGAGGCTCTAGTATCTACACTCGTTTTAACATGTCCAACTTAACGAACTGCCCTATAAGCACGAATAATGAGGACTACGACTCCTTTTAAACCCAAGCTTTTATTTACAATCTAATTTCAGCGGCGATGCACGAAAGCTGCTAAAAATAACCGGGGTTCGCGCGCTCGACTCTCGCTCGCTCGCAGCCGGTCCGCTTTTCATTCCATACACTATTTCTGTCTTTTAGAAAAGGAACAAGAAATTTTGTATCAGAGCAAGAACAGAGAAATAACCCTCTTGGTGGACAATGAGAAAAGTGCGCAAAAAGAAGATTGCCTTAAGGCGAAAGTGACTGTGGTGTTCTTGGAAGTGATCTGTGTAGTTTTTTGTTAATCGGGGCATTTTCTTCATAAGGTAATTATCGAGGTTACTGGGTACTGAGATTTTGAACATAGCAATCTACCTACTAACTTTAATAATCATTACTACCAAATAACAAGATACATACCAATGTGTAATAAATTATCTCTATTATTCTAAGAAGCTAGTGAGGATTCGAAACTTTATCTATTCGTCTTTCTCTTACGGTATTTAGTTACTATGATATAGTACTTCAACGCGTTACTGGGAGAGAATATCAATGCTTTATGCGCCTGGCAACCTATAAATGCTTAAACCATAGAATAGATAATGCCGTTAATCCGTAACTCATAGTTTAGACGTTTATTGGTACTATACATAGCCTATTAAAGCCATCTCCACTGATTGCCTAATTATGACTAAAACTCATACCTACCTACATACTTATACAAGAATCAGATATAAAATGAGCAAAAACTTGGTAAATACAATTAAAAAACGATTTTTATTTTTAGTGTTTATTTGAAACTATAAAAACTCAAAATCTGTATAAATTCAACAATATAATATGGACATTAGACTCTCATATATTTCTATAGGGAATAATTATAACTATAAATCTATACAACACCTAGTTTATGCTTTGGATATGTGGCTAGTTCAGTCTACTCTCCTACATCTACAATAATCCACACTGGACTTGACTAAACCTAGTCTGTTAACCATCAAGATTAACAAAATATATAAAAGAAGATAAGTATTTTGTTTTGTCATTTATGGCTTAAAGCTAATAGAAATTGGTATCTACACTATATCTACCAAACCAAGTGTGCATTAAGCATGCTACATGTGACTATGAAGAACATTTGTTTCTTTGAATTGAAAATGTTACAAATATGTATGTACTTTTAATAGCTATGGTTCTTATAAAATAAATAATAAATTGTATCACTTAAAATATAAAGCTAGAGGAAATATTTGTGCACCGTTGCTTGTACATTGTACCAAAAATGTATTTCAAAAATATTATTGCACTTACATTCATAGTAATACCTACTAAAATGTTAGAAAGGCACACTAGCACCACCATTACTAAAATGTTAGATAGGCACACTAGCACCACCATTACTAAAATCTAAAACCAATTTAAGATTTGTCTTAGTACTCTAATACAGGATCTAAAAACTTTGTGACCTTGGGCCAGATTTCATCTGATGTTCTTCCTTCAAACTCATTCAGAATGCCTTTCATTTTGTAAAAATCAATAACTGGTCTTGTTATACTTTCGTAGATCTCTAATCTTTTTCTAACAGCTTCAGGCTTATCATCGGGCCGTTGTACTAAATCTTCACCAGTATCATCATCCTTTCCTTTAACTTTTGGGGTGTTGAATCCAATATTATACACTCTACCTGAAGGCAAGTGTACCCAACGGCTTTTCACTCTGTCAATAATCACTTCAAAAGGTACAACTAAGTTCAAAACAATATCGACTGGCTGAACTTTCCATAGAGCATCAGCTTGCTGCACAGTCCTAGGGAAGCCGTCTAACAGCCAGGGTTTGGAACTCACTTTCTGAAGCTCGGTCATCATGAACTTTATCATTACATCGTCAGGAACTAATTTACCTTCGTTCAAAAACTTTTTCACTTCTTTTCCCAGGTCAGTTTGTTTTTCAATGTGGTCTCTCAATTTATCTCCGCTGGACACATGTTCTATTTTATACTTTTTCACAATTCGTGAGGATATCGTACCTTTTCCTGAAGCTGGAGCACCAAGAACAACAGCTTTTATACATTTTGTCTTAGCACTCATTATTGTTCGACCTTAATTGATTATTTATAAATTATACACAGATATGTTGATAATAAGGCTAATATTTCAGTTTTATGTAAGCGGTTCACCGTTCCAATAGCTAACAATTTAATAATTTAAAGGGTTCTACCTCGATAGGTTTATTTACTGGCCGATCTTCTTTCGGTATGAGTTTTATACATTGGCACTTATTACGTAACTAAGATAACAACTGAGATATTGTGCGTGGGTTTCATGATAATCTCTAGATGGTTACACTATAGCAAATCAACACAAATACGTAATAAACTTTGAACAACAAAACAAGAATTCGATATCTTTCTTGCAAAGATTAAATAGGTCAAAGTACAACACGCCACAGATTACATAGAATTTGCCCCGGGCTGTAAATGTCAAAGTTGTCAAATATTAGCGCTTCGTTCCTATTCGATGAAACTCAATATTGTCTTATTGAAATAGCCTAACAGCGCTTTTGGGGCATTTAAATAAACAATATTTTAAATATTCCCTTCGTTAGTTTAGTTCGTAGGTAGTAAAACAGTTCATTATTTTGGGTTTTAAAGGCTGGCTCTCAAGTTTAAATTCGTGTTAGGTAAACCCTTAATGGAACGTAATCACCCGCCAAAGTTCAAAACATCTTCAAGTATGTATTTGATTTTGTGATCTGTTTTTCTTCAGAATGGCGCTTGTAATGCTACCTTGTGACCTGCCCTGGTGGACGAATGTGCAGCGACACTTGAAGCACCTTCTCTTAGCGTCTTCCCCCGCTAAACTTACTGCGAGCATGCTGAAAATACACGATATGTGCAAGTGAGTCAGATTTACCCAACACTCATCAAATGCTAAACCTAAGCATCGATCGGATTATGTTCCTTTTAATAGTAAGGTATGGTGACTATACTTCAATTTTAACGATTTGTATCGATATAGTATCTAACATGTATGTACGTATAAATTAATTTGTGGCATTGCAACAATTAATGTTCACGTTTCTTATTATTTCACGTTTTTGCCTTTATGTTCACATCTGGAAATATCCACAACTTACACAGCAGCATGCGCGAAACAATAATCAAAATGTTCATTATACGAGTACCTACATTTAAACCTGTACCTTTAGATGAATGACAGAGCGTGGCACCAGGCTATTTTAGGTACTCTTCCTATTATATCGGGGGTCTAGGTGCTCGCGAATTTTTGCGTTTCACTCCCAGCTTTTTTGTCTTCAGTTCATAGTACAAAGGATCTTTCTTATTCATGACATTTTCGCTAAATGTTCCTAAAATTGTCAAATAACTGGTTTCAATGAAAGCATTAGCGTCGTGGAAAGAAGCCTGTACTGACACTAATCTGCATAAAGTTCTTTCTTATCAGAGACTGTGGGATGAGCCGCTATGTGAGTTGGTACGGAATACCCTTATTAAAACGTCCACCTGCTAATCAGAACACGCTCGTCTACTCACCGTTTACAATTGGGAATCAGGAAATTGGTTAGATATATCTTCTGTCGTCCTAAAATCTAGATACCTACCCTTTTAGATAATAACTCATTTCGGGTGGCCATCTCTTTGCGTTTAGGTTTACCTTGCCTACTTGCACACCTTTGCCAGTGTGGTGAAACCGTTGATAAGTTCGGTCACCATGCAATGGCATGTGTCTCTCGTGCAGGACGTTTTTCCCGTCGTAGTTAAATTAATGACATCATCCGCCGGGCTTTTACCAGCAGCGTCAGTGTGGCAGCTACTTTCGAACCACGTGACCTTATGCGAGATGATGGTAAAAGGCCTGTCGGTTTGACTCTGATGCCTTAGAAGATGGGTCGGCCTTTAGCTTGGGATGACACGTGTGTAGACACCCTAGCGTATTTTTATCATGCAGGAACATTAGTAAGGGCTGGCTTCTAGCAACGTCAGCAGAATCCCTCAAACGGCGAAAATCCGCTTATCTACACCGACTTTTATAGCTAACATTTTTTAATTAAACTGTCAGTTAATTAATAAACCTGGATTTGCTAGCATCTTCTCTTTCTACCTACATATCCATCAGCAAGATTATAGAACTAATAAGCAAAAATCACCAACAGCATTGGCATCGATCCTGAAGACGACATCAAAGACGCAGAGCTGATGAAAGGCCTCGAGGTGTTCTTTGAAGAGGAGATGGCGGCGGAAGAACGCCGGCAGTTCCTCGACAACACCATCAGGATTATGGTGAACCGAGCACTACATCTCAAGAAGTGGCGCCCACCGAAAGGACTAATATTTAGTTTGCAGCAGCAAAGTGAGTGCAAGTTATCACTTTTAGTGCCCAGTGTACCTACTTGTAGCAGCAGCCTCTTCCTCGAGATTGCTCTGCTGCTAGCTAAGACTAAGCAATGAAAATCTTAACCATATTTTTGCCGCGTAAGTATTCGTGGGATAATAAATACCCTAAGGCAGGGGTGGCGAACCTTTTAGAACCAACGTGCCATTTTTTTCTAGAAAGAAATCTGGGGCCATAGACGTGCCACCAAATAATTTTAACCAAGTGATTACTGGGTGGAAAAATAACAATACTAAATAAAATACCTATTAACAATTCAAAATTCCATATTCCCAAAATTTTGTTACTGGCATTTTTACTTAGATTCCCTGTCTAATCTTTCACAAATAAATAAATAAACTATGTATGAACAGTATGAACTATAAATCTTTCGTATTAATCAATTCTGTTTCCTTGTTTCAATTCATTTTTGAAACCATTTTGAACTAAAAACGCAAACCATTACTTCCGTGGCGTGCCCTTAATATTGTGTCGCGTGCCATTGGTTAGCCATCCCTGCCCTAAGCTATTCCAAGTCTAGAAATATGTAGGGTCCTAGTACATCTATACAAAATTTGAGCCCGATACGGTCAATAGGTATTTTATGCGTAGAGGTAACAAAAATTCAAACATTCAACACAACACAATTTCGCATTTATTCGTTTGATGTAATAAAAGATTTTGTCCCTTAATATATTGCATCTACTGTCCAGCCTCGGCATTGCGATCCGCAGGAGCGCGCCGCCCGCGCCGCCGGCCGCCGCACTAGGTGCTGTACATGGATCATGTGCATGAGACATGAGTGTGTTAATAATTTTATTTCTAACTAGCAGGCCCGCCCGCGGCTACGCCCACGTGAACAAAAACAAAATTAAATTAGGTATAGCCTATGTGTTATTCTGATGTCCATAAAGAACTTTTTGCGTGAAAGAGTAACAAACATCCAAACATACAAACTTTCACGTTTTTAATATTAGTACGGACTAAGCTTTTGTTAAGTTACTATTATTTTTATTTTTATTGTGGCTATCTGTCGTTGCAGGTGACGCCACGGAGCTGGACTATAACTTCCTGTCGGCCCTCATCGCTCACGCGTTCTTCTCAACCTTCCCGAAACGGACGCTCAAAACACATCCGACGCTACAAGACTTCAATTTTACACATTTTTTTAAGAATTTACACAGGTTTGTATTTATAATTATGTTAGTGGACAGTTCAATTCGTAATTTTCGGTAAGGATTTTTGTCTTTATTCTTAAAATTGGTATACCGACAGCAATCACGACATTTTTTTTTCCTAAATAAGTCTACGTGATATTTTTCATAGTATAAATCAAAGCAGTATTAGAGTTACTATATTCTCATCGCTATAAATGGTCCAACCATTTAAAAAAGTCTTGTCAATGTCCATACTTACAATTATTCTTGTTCAATGATTCAATTCAAAATCAAAACTTCAAAAAAGTTTATAACGATCTCAGCCAATTTCGTGTTCAGATATAATAATTTTTGATATTTATTGCAGAAAATCACAAAGGAACAAATTAAAAAGTCTGCTCCATTATTTCGAGTGGCTAGATAAAAACAGTAATGAAGGGTCTATCAAAATAAGCAGACAGGTGAGTATTATACTGATAACCTAAATATCGTAGGTGTATTAAATGTACATAACGTTAAACCTACCTATTTATTATGTATTCTGTGACGGAAATTTATTATTTATTTATTGAAATGCTGGCTTTCTTATTAGGTTCTTTCGAATATTCAATAGGGCGTATTTTAAAAAAACGATAAACCGACGTCATATTCCCTTAGTTTTTCACTTATTTTAAGTTTTGCGGGATAAATACTAATCCATTTTATAGGACCCCTTCGCGATCATTTTCTATACAATAGTGAAAGAATTTTCAAAATCGGTCCATAATTGGCGGAGCTTTCGCGTAAAAATACATACAAAAAAAAACACAGACGAATTGAGAACCTCCTCCTTTTGAAGTCGGATAAAAACAGAGAACCGCTTTACAAAAATTGCCCCGAAGCTCGAACACCCTCCTCCGATATTCTAACGGAGAGGTGAGGTAAAAATGTACCTATGCAAACGTTACTAGGTACTTTTGAAGCAACGTAGACAAGACAGCTCGGACAATAACATTAAAAATTTAAATTTGGTAGTCCAACATTTTTGTTTTGTAACTTACTACCAGACCCTACCAGAGGAAGGGCAGCAGCTTCCTTCTGAGTATTTTTAAACACCAACACTGCGATCACCAATCCGCCTGCCAAGCGTGGTGATTATGGCAAATCCCCCCTACATGGGAGACCATCCACTCGATGGACCGACGACATCGTAGCGGTCGCAGGGAATCGATGGATGGAGGCGGCTCAGGACCGCTATTTGTGGCGTCGTACGGGGAGGCCTATGTCCAGCAGTGGACGTGTATGGGCTGATGATGATGATGAACTTAAATGACTCTTCAAAACAGAAGCAAGAAAAAGTTTCATGTTCCGTAGCACACACGAAACTACTGTCGTAGCAGCGTATGTAGACACTGCTTAGCCAATATCTTTCAAAACTAAAACTTGCTAGTCCGAAGTTCTTGTCCGTCATAAGAATAGTTATCTATCTGTACACTGTGAAAAACAGGAGCAAGAAACAGCGTAATTTTCCGAAGCACGTAGAGCAGTCCGTAGCAGCGTGGACATTGCTTAGCCGGCAATATTTAAAATTAAAACTAGCAAGTACAAATTTTTGTTTTGTAACATAAATGCCAATTCAAATCAGAAGAAAAGCGCAATTTTCCGAAGCACTTAGCGTAGCACTTCGTAGCAGCGTAGACATTGCTTAGGCAACAAAATTTAAAATTAAATCTTATTGGTACTTACATTTTGTTTTGTGACATAAATGCCTATTCAAAACTGAAGCAATTTAACCACAAACATGATACTAAATTTACCGTAGCAAGTAGAAACATATGTATGTATGTACCTAGCAGTCCGTAGCAGCGTAGACACTGCTTGGGCAACAACATTTAAATAAAAAAATTGCTAGTACCAACTTTGTTTTGCAACATAAATTCCTCTTCAAATTAGAAGAAGCTCGTATCACGTATTGTCCTAGCACTCCCTAGCAGCATAGACATTTAATTAATAATTAGCCAACATTTATAATTAAAATTGCTCGTCCAAAACTTTTGTTTTGTAAAATAAATGGCTCTTTCAAAACATAATCACAGATTAGGTAATGTTATGTTATGACTAACACAAAAACAAAAATTTTGGACAAGGAATATTTAGGAAATTTACTTCTGTCATACATAATTTATGACAGAAGAGAATCGTGATTTCCTGTAGCAAGTAGCGTCGTAGCAGTCCGTAGCAGCGTAGACCCCGTAGACGCTGACGTCATAGCCACGCCGTAGTAGGCTACGAGGCTAATGCAGGTCGTTGGCATATAAAACGATGCCAATCCCCTCCCCCGTGATTTGTTGTGTAACTTTAATTTGTTTTGCTAGGTAATATGTGCAATGTTTAGGTAGGTAACCTTTAGTTATGATACTTTGTAATTTGTATTATTAGAACAAGTATTTCTACAGTGACCAGTGACTTATTGTGGAGCTTTTAGTTTTGCTTGAGTTAGGTAGACTCATAATGGTAAAGTTATCTTATGTTATGATAGTAGTAGGTACCTAAATACTGGTGGTTTCCTGTCGGTACACGAACTCGCAGCATTAACGGTTTAGTTCTACGAGAAAACTCGACACGCACACCACTGCTTTTAGGTTGGATTGTATTAATAATTGGGAAATGTGTGAAACCCTATCCTATAACATAAAGAACCTACATTTTGGCAAAAAAAAATGATTATGATTTAAAATCTGACATAAAAGATGGATGTTTGTCTAGTCCAGATAAGGTTTGTCTAGTGTAGGTGGTTACAGTGAGTTAAAAAGCGAGGTAGAACCCATGTAGAGCCACATTCCGAATGAAGTTACAGATAAACATATTATAATAAACATACTAAGTCTAGGTACCTAACATAAACTGTGTCTTGCCTTTTAATGGTAGGTTAGGTATTGGTACTATTTGTTTTAACCGCTAACAAAGTTATAACCACTAAAAGACAAGATACAGTTTACTAGTAACACTCTGTTATTTTAACGTAAAGGCTTACCTTTTAAGTTTAAATAACTGACCATGTAGGTAGCCGTTTCTCAAAAAAGCGAGACTTGATAACCGCAAGCAGAAGCCTCATTTACAATCATCTCATGTTTTAGGTGATGACGTCAAAACAATGGCTGACGATAGAAGACTGGCTGGAGTGCACTCTGCCACTATGCAAGCTTCTGGTCCGGCACGAAGGCCGGCCCGAGAGATGCGAGAACGATGAGGCTCTGCGCGTCTGCTTCGCGTCCAGCAGAATTGGAGGAGACACTCTTATTGATGGGGACTCACAGGTATGCCTAGAGTATTTTCAAACGGCTTTTAATTAACAACCAGGATATTTTCAAAAGAAACCCAATTCGTCGTCGGGAACTGCGTTTTATATTTGATGTAAAATGGAGTTCCCGATTAATCGGCTATTAGTATAGTTGAAAACTATTGACGAAATCACCTACAACCAAAAAATAATGAAATCTGTTCATGTTCGTTTATATGCATCAACCATTGTTTCATGCTTTTGAGAGCAACGAAGTTGCATCGGCGGCGGTTAAAAAAGATCTCGCAAATTTTTGAAAAACCGTCCAGCCGGGGTGGCTCATGAAATGCACATAACACTCGGGGCATACGAGAATGAGGGAGTTAATTATTACAACTTCAAATATCTTGTATTGGCTAGGGGCGAACTCAACATTCACCATCTATTCTACATATCACTAAAACGGCTCTCCCTACAAAAATGCTACTTTCTTGCTCCATACACTATACCAAGAATACATACAACAGAGTAGACATAGAACTTAAAAGGTCTATCTTTTTCACCTGCAGGAATCCCTATTAATGTTCATGATGCCGGAGCTCTTACCCGCGATGCTGTCCGTAGAGGCTCTAGAAGACAACGAAGTGCTCAAGGTGGAAGGCGTCAGAGTGTTCAGCAGAATATGTGACAAGAAGCAGAAAACCCAGATTGATCTGCTGGAAGAACCTAAAACTGTGAGACACTTGGATTCGTTCTTTTTTTTACAATTGTCTCGATTAAGTTAAGACTCGAATCTCTATGGTTCGACAGTTTTTAAGCCCTACTTGCTATTGATAGGAAGCTTAGGTACTTACAGTTGTGTTTGTTCTATTGACAGGACCATCGATTATTTTTCTTTTGGAGGCCATCATACAACTGAGTACCTATTTCGTTAATCTAATTAGATTATTGATTATATTTAATAACCATGAGCAACTATTACCGCATGATTTGAACTTTATGAGCTTTTGCTCTAAAGACGACAGCAGATAACAGGTTTTCATTCAACTATTTTGCCTATTTTTATTTTGTAGGTCACAGTTTGTCTAATGGATGCAGAAGACTACAGCAAATTACCGCTCAGCCAATGGGAAGAGGACAACGTTCTCCGAGAGCTGAACAAATGTCTTCTCGCGTTCCAGCAAACTCCGATGAAGGGCAAGGAATCTAAGCATGAAAAGCGACTTTCCCCTATCGGTAAGGATTTGGTTTCTTTATCTTCCTGGGAGATTTAATCGAGCATGGCTAGGCGATTTTGACCTTAATCAATTTTAACACCAAATGTGTTTTATTTACGACGCTAGACTACATGAAGCCTAGTTTATCTTCAACTTTTAGGCTTTAACAATGGACACTCAAATTGGATTACAAAAACTAAATTGGATACATCGTCTACGTTTTAAGGCTTCTGCTTGACAAAAAATCGTATCTAGGCGCAAATTAAGCTGATTATAGATACAGACGTCCTCATTTGATAACATTTGTATATTTCTACACCTTTAGGTATCATGGTACTCAAAGATCCGCACTTCATACGTAGGTACCCACCTATTACCGGATACTAAAACAAATTAAAAAACAAAGCATGTTATTGAATTTGAGTCTGAACGAAAGTCTTTCTTTTCCTATCTTTCTCACAAAACTATCAAATAGGTACATAGTTGAAACTACTTGAAAAAAAATCCGCCTTGCGATATAATCAATCCGCCTGCCAAGCGTGGTGATTATGGCAAATCCCCCCATACATGGGAGACCATCCACTCGATGGACCGACGACATCGTAGCGGTCGCAGGGAGTCGATGGATGGAGGCGGCTCCGGACCGCTATTTGTGGCGTCGTACGGGGGAGGCCTATGTCCAGCAGTGGACGATGATGATGATGATATAATACAATAGTAAAATAATTAACAATTCGTACATACTAAGTAGTATGTGATACATTAGTAAAAAAACACCTTTTTTTACCCAACATCATGATTTTCCCTTTGCCTTCTAGGTGAATCTTTCTGTCATACGCCTCCCGAGGTAGAAGCGACGGTCATGATAAAGCAGGCGTCTTCGTGCAGCACTCTCAACAGTTACAACAGTAGGAGCCCTTCTCCGCAGAACTACTGCGCTGCTACGCTGAATCTGAATGACCCTAGTAAGTGGTTTGTTCTCTTCATTAGAGACATAAGCGACGGTTATGATAAAGCAGGCTTCTTCGTGCAGCACCGTCAACGTTACAACAGCAGGAGCCCGCAGAACCACTGCGCTGCTACGCTCAATCTGAATGACTCTAGTAAGTGATTTGTTCTTTAGTAAGTAATTTGTTCTCTGAACTAAGGACATAAGCGACGATCATGATAAAGCAGGCGTGTCCTCAAGCAGTACCCCGCTCACTCTGAATGATCTTAGTACATAATTTGTTCTCTTCATAAAGGATCCAAGACAATGCAGCCAGCCAGCATCGGCTGATATTTTGCTAGTCATTTCTACTACTTAAGTCACTTGCGAAAGAGGGAACGGGAAAAATATTGGCAGCGTTTTCGAAAAATGTAAGATTTCGGCGGGACTTCCCCTAAAATCGCAATTTTTTGGGATATCATTTAATTTCTTTGAGATTATTCCGAGTGCGTGGACTTACGCCCTATATTAACAAAACCGTTGCATATATTTTTTGTTACTTCTGAATTGTGATCACTGCCAGTTTTTTGTCACTTCCTCCCCTCGTCTCTACTGGCTGTATAGGTGAGAATTGTGCTATTATTTCAATAATTTTGCTTCAAGCTCGTAAAATAGAACAAATCCCATTTCGTACCGACTTTAAAATTCAATACTTACCTACATTTCAACATAAAATCTACCTAAAGAACTATATTTCCAGGTGTAGAGCTATCCAAACGTAAATGCTGGTTATCCCCCGACGCAGCGACTCTCAACAACCGTCGCGGCAAGTTCATAGTGCTGGGATCCTCGGGAGAATGCCTGCCGGTAACGCGGCCCACCGACCTCTCCGACACTCAGCAGGACAGCCTCTACTCCAGCTGTAACTCTAGTGACGACGAATTCCACAGCGCCAACGATAGCTTTGACTACGGTTAGTGCAGTAACACAACAACCCCCTCGTTTGGAGTATCCCCCGATCATCGCTCTTTAGGGGTATATGTCCAGTCAAAAATCAATCATCAAAGTGCTTTATTTCCTTTAGACCTTACAGGACTCTTGGACACATCATAAAATTCAAATTACTGTAAATTTACGACATAAAGTGATTACTTTGATTTTTTGTGTCGAGTTGGAGCAAAACTCTTTACAAGCTTTTTTTATCCTCTAGCTAGATAATCTGATATTTTTAGTACCTAAGCCTTGTAACAAAGGATAAGTTTGACAATGTGTTTGAATTTATTTATTGATAATTTTTGATAATCACTTTGAATTTTGTTGTAAAGAAGTAGTGGTGTATGAGATAGTAGCGGTCTATCCAAGAGTGGACTAAAAGCCTGATGAAGATGCCATAAAAATTTCGTGGATAGAGGCAGGTAATTTAACAATGTGTACCTACAACGATTTTAAAATCAAGTGAAGTTTTGATTGGTTAAAAGATAAGTAAGGTAAGCTCTAGATGGTTCTGAAACCTTCCTTGACCATGTTATCAGGTAGCGAAGACGAAGGCAGAGGCGAGAGCGCGCGACCAACTTCATTCCACTACTCCAAAGAGTTATCCACCGAAGAAAGACGGCTGAGTTTCGCGAGTCGACTCAGAGAGGCGTTGAGAAGAGAAGCGGAACATTCTTGTACCACCAGCACGACGGGAGACTGGTCTACTGACAGCTCCAGTTACGCGGTTGGAATCAGCATATCAGGGGCCGGAGTCAATGACAATGATATTAGGTCAGTATCATTAAATTTCTCCTCTGTTACGATATAAGGTTTCTCGTGTGACGACCAAGATCAATGCAAACGGAGCGTTGAACCGAGGGAAGTCGATGCAAGAAGGCTCACGATCTTGTGGCGTCGTTTGGTGGAGCCCTATGTTAAGTATTTGGCTTGATATATTATTTATTTTTAATTATTCAATTAATTAAAACGTTATTAAAAGCAATTACATTATTAAAAAGAAAACAAAAAAATTATAGATCTCCATCCATGATGTCTCTATGGCATGATAATATGCTGAAAGACTAAGAGGCATATACATAAAGATAAAAAGTCTTTATTATACGAACATACTGTGCAAATAACAAAAATAGGAAGCGATGCGACCTGCAGAAGTAAAATACTGTGTCGCAGGTCGCAACGCCCACCTCTGGGATTAGAGTTAAATGAGTTCCAACAAAGATACCTACATACATATTATTGATCTCTGATCAATGATCTCGATTCTCTATTTTTGATATGATAATTAGTGGATAACTCTTTCATTACATTATGACGATAATAGCCAGTTGCTGGATGCGGCGAAAGAAAGGCTTTCTTCAAGATAGCGGAGCAATTTTCAAAGCCAAAACCCCAATTTCAGACGCAAGATTTTCCTTACTTAGGTCCAATTTTCAATTGCAGGGTAAAACGCGGTGGGTCCGTGGGTTTCGTCCTAACTGAAAAGGAGACCATGAGCAACGGAGATCCCTCGCCGAGGCACCAACCTCTGGGCAGGAAAGAAACGGGGAACAGTTCCAAATACAGCTTTAGTACTGAATATACGTAAGCATACCCGAAATATTTGCTGTAAGACTGAGACAGGCCGTAATTTTCGCTCCGTATCAGAAGGTCTATCAAGGAAAATGACGTAGTTTGCAGAACGTCGGCACATTAAAACGTCTTTATGGTGGCAATGTCTTGAGCGGCAAAACGACTTACTAGTAAAACGTCCAAAATGTAAAATTGACACGATTATGAAGTACAGGTATCAACATTGTATATTTTGCTCTTTTCATAAAAGTACTTAGTATGGGGGGGAAATAATATTTTACATGTATGAGGTATTAAGTACTACTTGAGATTGATACTCCTTTGTGATACTGGCTGGCCACTTCAAATTTTACACTATGAACGAAATGTTGACATATTCATGACAACTGCGTCAAATATTAATCATTGGAGATTTCTTCTATGGGACGCTTGTGTTTTGCCTAAGAATGGAAGAAATTGATAATCCATTTATTTTCATAACAAGTCAAAAAGGAAAATTAGTACTTTTGCACGATGGATACCGACACAACCACAATGTTAATAATAAAAGCGGAACAAGCCTGTGGAGATGCGCTAAACGGGATGAATGTAGTGTTTCGGTCACATTAAATGCTAATAAAACTGAAATTATTAGAGGGGGTATAGGACATTCGTGTAAAAAAAACCCAGATAAAAATGAAAATGACCGTATAATGGACATATGTAAAAAGGAAGCGTGCGAGAAGTTTACTCCAATTCCAAAAATTCTTGAAAAAAAGTTTCGTGATTCAAATCAAAGTTTCATACCGAGTTTCGAGTCAAATAAGATACTTTATATAGAACAAGGAGGAATTTCTTGAAAGTACAAAAGACAGAGTTTTCATGCGTCAATGAAGTTGAGATTCCAGGATTGCTGGCCAAAGATTTTCTAGTTTGTGTTGATGGCACAGAGAACGACAAAATATTTCTGTTTTCCACTAAACTCTGCCAAGAATTTATGAAAAAACTGCCGGATAAGGCTGCATTCTTTTTCGGAGATGGAACTTTTAAGGTGCCTATACCGTTTTCACAGCTGTATTCAATGCACGTTGACATAGAGAGTTGCTCGGAAACAACCAATGTAGTACCCATTATGTATGCGTTGTTACCCGATAAAAAACAATTGACGTATGAGAGACTTTTTGCTCTCGTCAAACATCATTTTGGACTTGACATAAAATATTTTAAGTGTGACTATGAGGCTGCACAGATTAACGCATTCCGTTTAACATTTCCCGAAGGAAAATTTAGTGGTTGCTATTATCACTTCAATAACGCCGTATGGCGAAAGTCACGAAAATTAAAAGTTCCTGATTTCAATAGTGGAAGGAAAATAACAAGGATGTTAGCTAATTTACCGTTGCTGCCAGACGCAAACATTAGTGAAGTATGGTCCCAAATCCATGATGATGCCGAACGCATGGAGAATGATAATGTTTCGCAATTTATCAATTACTTTCACAAACAATGGATTAAAGATATGAGACCGGATGATATTAGTTGTTTTGGGCAAAGACATCGTACTAATAATGCTTTGGAAGGATGGAACAGAAGATTCAATGCCAGAGTAGGTCGAAAAAGGGCATTACCTTTATTTATTCACGCATTGCGAAAAGAAGCAAAATGGCAGGACCTTAAAATTACACGCGCTTTATTTGATGGCCAAAGACGTAAAAAAATGATATTATTTTTGATAAAAAATACAAGAGAGAAACCGATAAACTAAATAACCAGGAGATAACATCATATGTATTTTTACAGCGACTCTCTCATATAAAACGGATTATTTTTGGAGATTAATTTTGTTAATAAACATTTATAATTATTTTCTGTTTTTGTTCTTGAGTATGCCTAACGTTTTATATCGTTGACAATTTTATATTTTGGACGTTTTACTAGTAAGTCGTTTTGCCGCTCAAGACATTGCCACCATATAGACGTTTTAATATGCTGACGTTCTGCAAACTACGTCATTTTTCTTGATAGACCTTCTGATACGGAGCGGTAATTTTTGAGTCACACTTCAAAAAATTTCCTATGGATGGATGTTAAGGTGTGTTTCTTATACATATCGTCACCAAAAAACTACCGAGTGGACCTGGAATACTTCTCTGTCGTTTTCTTCATCGCTAAAGGTCGTGCCCGTCCTGGAAAGCTTTGACGGAGACACTGATGAACCGCTTCGAAACTATTCTCTTTCGGCCTATATTCGGCCCTTAGGGCTGCAGGCAAAGCGAGCCCCGTTATTGCCTTAATTTGGTCAGATCATCGAGTCGGTGACCGTTCTCTTGATCTTTTTTCCTCTATCTCGCCTAGTACAACCACTTTTTCGAGGTTGTCTAGTTGCCTTGGCGCGATGTGGCCAAAATAGCTGATAACTCGTTGACAGTAGGTCGTGGACAATCTGGTCATGATATTCAGTTGTTCAAGAATCTGTTGATTCGTTTTACTGTCCACAGTATGCGCAACATGCTCCTCTAACACTACATCTTAAAAGCCTCGATCTTTTTGCGCTTTTTGCGATCAGCTGCACGAATGGACATGATTCAGAGCCATACAGCCCCCTAGCATATGGATTGTTGTCTAGGGTAGAATAGAGAAAAATTACGTAACTTTGTCATCGAATGCGTAAATTATTTGAAATTCATTCCTTCAATTTCAATAATGTACGCAATGTAGTGCGGTGCGATGTCATTATTGTCTACCCGAGAGAACAAGCCCCGTGCGTGCTAAGTGTGCAGAAAGATTGAGAACACTAGAGATCGCAATAGTCTCGAGTCTCTGGACCGAGACCTGGAATAACTAAATAATAATCTATAGAATAATACTAGGCTATTTTTATACCCGAAAAAAAAAACGTATGAATCCGCGGACAGAAATAGTTACGTAGATAAAATATGATGGATGGTTTTTTTTAGTTTGTGTTTTATGCCTTGCCAACTCAATTATATTCTGCCATATGATTCTGATAAATGCCGCCTGTAATTGTGAGCATACAAATTCTTGTACCTATTAAAGCTTTTGTAAAATTGTGTTTCTTTCGTTGGTGGCTTTATTATAAATAAATAAATGTGACACTTGCAGGTCAGAGTTAGAAGAAGTTTACGAGCAGTTCAACCAATGGCTGAGTGATCCGATAGTAGACGCGGAATCGGGGGAGCACAAGGCGAGGGAATTAGATTCAAGAGATCTGGCTGTGATTAGGTAAGGAACATCACTTAAAGATTTACTATTTCAGATTAAGTAAACCGGTTCATCTGTCTATGTCATAATCATAAGTCCCGTCACGTCTTTTCGACGAATTTTTTTTGCAAGCCAATTTTCTACATCCCTGCCAAGTTTTTTTTTATATCCTTTTGTATTCTGCTGCTTAGCCTTGTCTGATTTTGCATCAATAACACGTTATGATATTCTGCTGTCTAATACATAAAAAAATATTAGAGTCCAGAACTCTCCATCAATTTTTTTATAATGAATTTTGATTTATTTAGGTTCATGTTTAAAAAATTAATATGTATTAATTTATATTGTGTGTATTAAGAAATACGTTGATACATTATATCTGTGATGTTTGGTATTTACATGATAAGTTCAAAAACTGGTTGTTGTAGGTCGAGAATTTGAAGTTTAAAAAAAATGTTACAGAGAGGAAAAGACACATGAAATGACATATCATTACAATGAAAAAATTACATGTATTTTGGTGCTAAGCTGTCGTCGATGTTCTATGTCTGGTAAAGATGCCCCAGATCCAAGATTAGTCATAGAAACTGTTTTAGATTTGCCGGTTCCCTGCTAAAGCGCACCCTCAGCGAGTCCATGGCAAGCGGCACGAGCTCTGGTGCGGGCTCGGCTGAAGCAGCCGAGTTGTACGGTCCTGGGCGGGACTCGCGGGACAGGGCGGCGCCGAGGCGGCTAGCGCTGGCGGCTAGGTCACTGTCGCTGGAGCTGGCCAGGCATAGGCATAGGCTGGCGGCGCAGTTGGTAAGCATGAGGGTTGATTTACTATTGAGTGACAGGGACAGATGAAGGCTTGGTGCACTACGGCGATTTACGACTTGACGTGTATAGTGAAGACTCATTTTGTAAATTCTGTTGTTGTTTAGGCCGAATAGAGATTCAACTACGCTAGCCATTAAAATATAGATCCACTCTCATCTCAATTAAAGGGTGGGTCGACTTTTTGTTAATCCGTTGCATGGGTCGTATAATAACTTCGGCCGATATTCCAGTACAGGCAGTACAAAATGTCTTACTATAGTGATACGTCGGTGGTATCCAGCCTTCATTTGTATATATGTAGATTTGTATATCTTGACTTGAGCTTAGTTAATCCGAGCTTCTGGTCAATACTTCAACAAGCTCAGCATGTGCTGTACACTGTGCATGTCGAATGACTTCATATTTAGATATCCCCAAACGAACGATAAGTTAAATAAATGAGGTTATGGATGAGGTTTCTAAAATTGAGTTTTCCCTGCACATAATCTCCTATGTCCCTCGATCCTTCAATAGATGGTTCTGCCCTGCAACTATCCAGCACTTCCGTGAAGCTTATGGTTGCTATGTTTTGACAGAAACGTAAAGTAAAAGAATCGATACCGGAGACGATTCTTAAAAGCACACAAAAGAAAAGCGAAGACGAAACACGGTCCGAAGACTCTGTGGGCAATTCCACAGAGACCGGCTCGACACAAGTCACCAACCCGAGTTTTAGGAAGAAAAAGTTGAATTGGATGCTAAACATGATAGTAGAGACTATCGAAGAGACCGTGGAATGCGAACCGGTCACTGTAAAGCTTAGGAAACCTAAGGTCAGGCGTCTGTCGCTAATATCACGCTCGAAACTAACTTCTTCGCTTTCTGTCGAAACATATCTGTGACGCACTTACCCACACACGTGTCCTCGATGTGTCATGCACTGGGTGACTCTTTGCACACTTATAATATGTTAGTTTAATTTTCGTCAGTGAATAATATTGCTCGCTAGAAAATCATTGTGCTACGCCCTGATAAAACCTATCTCAAAATCATGAATGGTCCTATTCCCACATGACCACTTATTCTCTATCAAAACCTAACGACGATTTTGGGCTTTGTTAACGCAAATCCTGCCCAGCATCAGTGGTGTGCCGCCACCGCTACCCTACATGGACTCCAAAACAGCCATGCGAATCATGGGCATTCAATGTATTAATGAATAGTTATTTACTCCCAGTGGAGCTTAGTTCACACGCTGGATCAGTTTAAACTATATCTGCTGTCACTGTTTCTATAGCGCTCTTTGTTCTATTCTAGCTAAGCCAACTAGCCCACAAGATAGTGGTGGGCGGGTCGTGCCGTCCCGTTGCGACCGGCAACTGGGGCTGCGGGCGGCGGCAGCGCGGCCAGCCGCAGTTGAAACTGCTGCTGCAGTGGTTAGCGTCGAGCGTGGCCGGCGTGCCAGCGCTACTGTACTATACTGCTGGGAATGAGCAGCTGTTCAAGGTAATAAATCACTATCAATCAAGTAGAATATTATTCCGTTTAATTTAATTTTTCACGATGCCCATTAATTACTATCAGATATAGGAAATATTTTCTTTGCTTTGATTATTTATTTTGTCTCAATAGATCTTTATTATAAGTAAACTGTAAATAGGCGTAACCAAATGTGCCTTGTGCTCCTACGGCGAACAAATAAATATAGTATATAATGTAATCCGACCAAAAATATTAATGTAAATCATGTGAATAACGGTAGCAGTGAGAACAGCATCAAATGAGTGAGAAATGTCACCAAGAGTGCCACATTAATATCGCACATTTGAGTCCTCCTTAAGATACCAAAGCTATTAAATTCAAACTCTTAAGAACTAAGATTTTGTATTTATAGTGCTTGCCCCTTACACATAGGGAAACTTCTAAGACTTTATGGAAAGAAAGGAAGGTTGCGGATTCAAGTTCCTTTAAGGACAAAATTGTTTGGGATATTATATATTTAATTTCTACAGAATAAGAAAAAGAAGGTAGTTACCTAATTGTTCCTTTCAGCTGGACACGTTGGTCCGCGTGCTAGTGGACCGCAAATGGACAGTGGGCCAGCTCGCCCGCTCCGTGCTCAAGTTCGCGCGCCACACGCTAGAAGACCCCACTGTGTACCCCGACAGCCAAACTCTCTTCGACGAGCTCATAGGCATAGAGAAAACACCCGACTCGTAGCTAAGGCTCCCCTCGCCAAGGCATTGCACTCATGTACAGACGAATAGACTGGAGAGTGTCGAGACTTGGCTAGCTATGAGTGAGAGCAGGAATGCTGTTGATAGTTTCGTACCGTGATGTGAAAATCAAGATTGGAGCGTAATTGTTAATAGGAAGACTGAGGGCTCCTATGTACACACAGCATCCGTTTTACGTGAACCGTTTATTTTCCTGTGATGGCGTATGTACTTTTAGGAGCGAGTTCACACACCTGACAGTATACCGGATCCAATAAAAGATTGTTACCGGACCGTTTTTTATGGATTTTAAGCTAGTAGATCCGGAATACTGTCAGGTGTGTGAACTCTGTCCTACAACTAAATACGCCATCACGGGAAAATAAACGGTTCCAGTAAAACGCGTCCTGTAAAACGGATACTGTGTGTATGAGCCCTTATGATTATGAGGGCTAATCATGAAAGGATCGCGGTAAAAGGAACAAGATGCCGTTGGCCCTACCATAAGCTTGCGTGCGAATACAATATTATAGCCTATCTCAATTTCTAAAATAAAATAGTTTGAATGCATTTATGTTATTTGTATCACTTAATTGTAAATGAAAAAAATAATAATGAAGTGATTATTAAACTGTGGTGTGGTTTTACATGTGGGTGGAATTTTAGAAAATATATACTTCATAGTTACATTGAAGCAATATTAGTATTTGATTCGAATAAAACGTTAAATTAATATTTTTGTATTAAACTATCATCAAACTATAGATTTAAATACAAGCTGTAAAATATGACGTAAATTATATAATAATAATAATTGATAAATTAAACTACATTTAAAATACGATTTTTGATGAATTAAACATATTACTATTACGGATTTCATAAAAATATTAACAGTAAATTATGGCAGTGTTAATGTAAGACTGTACCAGCTCATAAAAATACTGTTACATTTTATACTATTAGATATGTACTTTATATACAAACCCCCTTATTCATAATGGTCTGCTAACTTAAAATAGCTGCTAAGCAGTGTTATTTGTCACTCTGACTTTTGTGAATAGAAGAAGACAGAGTGAGAATTAACTACGAATTAACAACAATGCTTTAAGTTAGCAGACTATTATGAATAAGGGGGTAAGTTAGCAGTCTGTAAACAGTCTGTCAATATATCGTAAACATAGACAAATGTAAATACTGGCAAGTTATCAAAAATTCAGCTTTCACTTATGTTTCGTGGTTTTTTTATTGTTTTACTGTAGGAATTACGTGTATTCAAGTAATCATTTACTTTACTGTTTATAAGGCTCGATAATTAGTCTTCCATAGCTATGAATCTCAATGTGTCCAAAATTTGTTAATTTTGAGTAATGAACATGTAATGAAGGCTATACTTAAACCGGATGATGCGAAATAAAATTATTGCGTCGATATATTTTTGTTTTATTTTTAACATCTTGGTCTTTATGCAACTTACAGACAAATTTCAAATTGTTGACCTAAGCTGCTCTATGAATATTATAAATTGAAAATAAAATGCTTTTCTAGAAACCTTCATGTATTTACAACAACGTAGGACCCAGTTTTATGTGAATACACGCACAATACATTCATAGTACATAATATCCACAGGGTCATAATCCAACAGCAGCTCTTAACTCATTATGGTGGGTACAGACCCAACGAACGCGTGGGAGCGAACGCTACGAGTGGGATTCGACGATCGGTACCGAACGTTCACTCGCTTTCGTTGTTGTGTCCACACCAAACGAACGGATGCAAAACCCAGAGAAGGTCACTGAACCACGGCGAAGCGGTACTTTGTTGTATTTAGCTCTATGAGCTTCAGTAATTTGTCATCAGACAATTCCATCGCGATCGTAAACGGAAAGAACTGCCAAAATATGCGCAAGATCGATAAGTCCGTTTCGTGAAACCGATACAACAGAATGAGGATTCGCCCGACCGTCCACACCGCGCTTGTTCGTTCGCTCCATTTTCCTTTGATGTACCGACAGCGCACACACGACAGCGCGCCGGAGCACGGCTGAAGGCGAATGAAGGTCCTCGTTCGGGCTCGCTTGCTTTCGCCATAACGTCCACACTGGTTCGTTCGCGTTCGATTGTTAGCCTTTGCTCGCTCTCGTTCGCTTGGTCTGTACCCACCATTAGAGGTTAACACTAAAATCACTTACAAGGGGGCATCTGCAACTATTCCGTAACGATCTTCTTCCAATAGTGGACAAAAAATTGGAGTGAAGAGAAAACAATTTATACTCAATCAACGCATTTATTATCTTTCTGTCGGGTCGACGACTGACAACTAAATAGTTATGTCGTATGTAATGCTTTACTGGTTCGATTTTTTATGACAATCGATTTTGTTTCAATCTTGCTCAACATTATGTATTATTTTACAGAACTTACATAGGTGTCTAAAATACTTTTATTTTTAGAATCAGAATATTCAATAGAATAAAATAGTATTGTTGTGTTTGTTTTATTTGCTACTTGCTTCTGTCAGCAGCATTATACGCGTTTTCCAGTGATAAAAAGTAAGACAGATTGAGTTACTGTGGTAAACTATAAGTACTAATTTAAATACTTTTAATGGAAAAATCATCTAGAATAATATAATACTTTGTCGACTCGATAAAAATCGAAGTATAAAAAACGGGTTATTTTTCGAGTCGACAGATTCGCATCTCTATAAGTCAAAAGTAACTGAGTCTATCTTATATGTTTATCAGTTATCTGGTATCCATAAAACAAACGCTATTTAGGTTGGGACCTAGTCAACAATTAGGAAGCTTTGGCGTGCATATGTCACAAAGGTAATAAATTCGTGGAATGAGTATAACACTTTATTTCTTATTTGATTTATAGTTTACAATTTGACTTTTATACGAGCATATATTGCAAGCCTTAAAAAATAAATGTTATGATTTCTGATTTCAAAACGCATGAACTCAGCGGAAATGAAGGAAAACGCCACAATTCACAGGTAAATCCCCTTATAAGTCCTTTTAGCTTTAACATTACAAAATCCTAGTTAGTAAAAGTAAATGACCAGTTACCCTAAAAGAAAAGGCCTCTCATGCGGCGACCCATGCCTTGCCTGTCGTACAGAACATTGAATCGGTTCACGAGCTGGTTAATACCGTTGCAGCCTTTGGTGATCGTTCCCAGATACGTCATAAGAGCAACGTCGTTGCATTGCTGAAAAGAACAACATTAGGTTATAAATAAATAATAATGCTGGTCAATGACAGCATCATCTAGCCCCAAGCAAAGCAGAGCTTGTGTAATGGGTACTAGATAACTGATATACTTAATACAATACACTACATGTGTAGATAGATATTTTTTATCATACATAGAAACAGAACACCTGAAACAAATATCTGCAGATGATACACACATTTTCTTAAGTCCGAATCCCACAACCTGCTGCGTCGCAGGCGAACCTGCACCACTGAGATCACCACTTTACATTGTAGAAATTGCTGCACATGTTTTAATTCCATCTCGCATCGGTATGAACGCCCTTTAGATGAGTTGGAGGGTCTCTTCTTATGACTAACAATATTGAAAACAAAACTACTTACATTATAGAAGTGCGTGCGAAACTGTTGTGAAGTGAGCAATGGCAGCCTATTCGATAAGGCGCGCGCTTCCCTCAGCAACGCCGGTCTAGGCGGGAGGGTACCATCGCGGATCGCCCGAACTGTCGCTAACACGGCGCGCACGCGCGATACTAACATCTTGATGGCAGACCGCTGGGCTGTTAGGTGTTCCGCCACTGGAAAAATAGACAATTATAAGATTTATAAGTCTCTCCGATGTCCCACTATGCAGTAAACAAAAAAAAAATGCTGAACAGACAAATCTCCCAAAAGCGTTTTCAAAAATATACAGCGTTTACTATATTAAAAAATTAAAATGTTCAGATTTGACGTTTACTTGACTTAAGTAACGTCAAAATCTGAACATTCCCACCACGCGTGGCGTTAAGTACATATGTATGTATATATAAGTAACGCCGCGCGTGGTGTAGAAGCTAGATACTTTTTTATAACAAAGTTCTATAATCTTTATACATAGGGGGAGGCCCCCTAAGCCCGGATGGCTCCTAAAGCCGGACAGGTATTGAATCAGTGCAAAAAAGCACGCTTATTTGTTGCTTGTGCCGCGGTTAGAAAGCTTGTTCCAAATGAATTGCACGGGGGCCCAAACCAAAAGCCAGAGCTGACTCGTTCGTCGTGGAGCGTGGTTAAAACTTTGAGGTGAGTAAAAATTATGTCCGAAGTTATTTTTTGGGGTCTGTAAACAGTATTTTTGAGTATGGGATGACATTTATTGTAATTAATTATTATTGCTATTGTACTAATCTGATATAACTCATACATTTTTTTATGATTTATATATTATTACTAGCTGACCCGCCAAACGTTGTTTTGCCTTCAACCCTTATATCACTTAGGGGTATGGAAAATAGATAGCAGCCGATTCTCAGACCTACTGAATACGCATATAAAATTTGGTAAAAATCGGTAAAGCCGTTTCGGAGGAGTACGGTAACTAACATTGTGACATGGATATTTTTTATATAAGATATATTAATATTTCTTGTATGTACCTAAGGGTCCCTAAGTTCGGACACTCACAAAGTCCCCTAATCCCGGACAGTTTTACAGCAAGTTTATTTTTGTTCATATCGTTTCGACATAGATAAAAACGAACCACGATGTAAGAATACCCCCAAAAATGAGATATTGGAAAAAGCCATCGAAAGGTGATGTTTAAAAAAATCTGTGAAAAGTAATCAATGTGCCAAAAAGTTCACTGTTTGACTACATTACAAAAATTATCAATATAATCAATCAGTTGGCTCATGAAGTGTGTGCTGATGTTGAAGAGGGCTCATTTGTAAATTTTCAAGGCTGTACAATTAAAGTTATGGGGTTTTATGAAAAACGTTCCTGAGACTTAAGTTTATTTGAATTAAGATTAATTTCTCAATTAACAGTTGATTTGTTCTATTATACAAATAGGTAATTATATAGGATATAGGACTTTTTTGAACATGTCGTTTTTATATGTTCATTATTCCGTAGTCATCATCATCATCAGCCCATACACGTCCACTGCTGGACATAGGCCTCCCCCGTACGACGCCACAAATAGCGGTCCTGAGCCGCCTCCATCCATCGACTCCCTGCGACCGCTACGATGTCGTCGTTCCATCGAGTGGATGGTCTCCCATGTAGGGGGGATTTGCCATAATCACCACCCTTGGCAGGCGGATTGGTGATCGCAGTGTTGGTGTTTAAAAATACTCAGAAGGAAGCTGCTGCCCTTCCTCTGGTAGGTTCCCTTAGTCGGCTTTTACGACATCCACGGGTTGAGTTGGAGGGGTCGATATTCGTACGCCGCGACCCCACGGCCAGGCTATTCCGTAGTATCTACAAGTTTTAGAGCTACATTTGAGACTGTGTTGATTAGGTATGTAGTTGAGAGCTTCTTAAAGGGAAATAGACATTAAAGACTATTACAGGTTATTTATTTTTGTTAAACCTTAAATATCCATTTCTCGAGGACCTCCCCCTATCTAACACTATTTTCTATAATAACAGAACAGACCTTATACTAACTAACCTCATGCTTATCAATAAGGCAAAATAGAAATCAATAGATCAATAAATCAAATAAGCACCTCTGCAAGGATAATGTCAATATTGCCAGTAAGCTTACCTAAACTGTTGAGCGCAGCTTCACCAGAAGACACCCTAGCGACATGGTCCACACCAATCCTCTCAGCCTCTTCAGCAGCCAGCGTGTATGTGAGAGGTGCTAGCAACATTGTAGCTCTTCCATTTACAACATCTATCACTGACTCATACAGGACTACTGGTAATTGCTGTAACAAAGACCATATTTTAAAGGGACTACCCAAACTGTCCCACAAGAAAAATATAATTAAAGTGATTTTAATATTATAAAAAGAGGAAAGAGTAGATTTTTTGTTTGTTTGCTATATAATATCAAATCAATAGACTTTACTGACTGAATGTTTTATATCATTCCAGTTACATATTCACAAGGGTTCAACAAAATGATGATGATGGTCATCATTAAGATCATATCACCTCTCCATCTCTACCAGCTGGGTTCAACATCAGCATCACAGGGCACTCATTGATGTCACAAATCTGTCTGTGCACAGCAATGTCTCGCTCAGTCGGAGCCTCACCAGTTGTGTACCATCCCAGGAAATCCATGTCAGAAAATACTTGTTTGACTGAAACAAACAAAATATCATAGATGGGATGCTGTATGTCAAGTTGTTTTCATTCCATTACATGCTAAGTTTAATTATTGATTTATTGATTGTTTGCTAATTTTATCAATATGCATCAGGGTATTATACTATTGTACAGATATCTGCGCTGAAACATTAAATATTGAATATCATTATTAGAAAAAAGAAGTACTCACATTGTTCCTCCTTCAAATTGTAATATTCCCTATCAATAATGATCTCATCAGCAATAGCACTAAAAACTAGTTCAAATGAATTCATAACTTCAATATTTCTGCCCTTCTGTTTGCCGATTAGTGCTCCAACCACTGGAAATAAACAAACATTTTATATGCTGTCAACATTACAGGTGTTCAATCACACAATCTACCTACATATTTATTCCAAGGCTTGCGAGAAGACTATATTGGAAATTACTATTGTTATTGTATGTGACTGCAATGGGACATTTTAATTTTATATTATTTATATAATTTTACCCGTTTGTGGGGATCCTTCCTGTGCCCTCAGACGAGTCCAGTGTTCAGAAACATTCATGATCACCAAGGGATGAAGAGATACAGTGACAGAGCCGGAGGTGGCCGTCGTCACCACAACATTCTTTGCACCGCCCGGCGTGGCAGGCGCTGGTGAGGCTGGGTTTGGCGCGTCCACGGATGGACCAGAGGACGCACTCTCCACTTCCACCTCCATTTCAAAATCTATTCTATCGGCACTTGACATGATTACAGATTTTGCAGGTATCAAAGTATGTCAGAAGTTGTTTTATGGTGGTTCAATAGACCCAGATACAAATTTTGAATTGCTTCCGCCCGGGGACAAATCACAAAAACACAACCAACTTACAACACCACACCACCACACCGCAAACTAACGGTGCATTCCGAATTACGCTAAAATCAATATCATCGCGCTCTAGGCATGGAAATAATTGCTACTTTTAAATCATTATCATTCAATGATATTATAAAAAAAAATCACAATGATTTCACATGTGATATTTCACTGGCAAATGATTTTTCATACCTAAGATTACCCTAGCCGTCATACGTTCCGTATGCTAAAAATTAAGTATGAATTATAATTCATACTTCATTCTTAGCATACAGAACGTGATAAATTATCATCAATGTCGCTCCTACAGGTAGCGCTGCGCTCTTCTTACTCGTACACATTTTGACATTATACCTAGCGGCAACGAATCAGCAAAATATGGTTGTTCTTTCTAACACGCCCGTTCTAGCATGATTCGTCGTCATACCCACTCGCTCTACGTCGATGTTATTACGATGATTTCCGTATTATTTACGAACGATGCGATTTCATTAAGTGTGATTTTTCACATGCTACATGAAGAAAGGTAGCATATGCGATATATGATAATGCAAATCATATGATAAATCACATGCTATTTGTGATATGTTCCATGCCTATCGCGCTCACACGCGTTCCGTATTATCGTGAGCGCGACAACGTTGTCCCGTGTGACGTCATAGATGACATCATTACATGCGCCATTTTGCGATATCAACGACCATGCTACAAACTGAAATCTCTGTGAGCGTGCTGTCAAATCTGACAATTGGGTTTGTTTACTAACTGTTTTTTCTTTGGGTTTTTTCAACAAAACGTTCGTTTGCAAATTTTTACAAAGAAATGGAAATAAATATAGAAGACCAAATCAACGGTCTGAGAATAACTTTGATGATCTCTTTTTGTATTGCAATGAGATATTGACATTGACACCACGACACGACACGTGACCGTGAGCGCGCTCATAAGTGTTCCGAATTAATGTTAGCACTCATCTGTCAATATCGTGATATCTAATTTGGAACGCAAAATATTTTTGTGATCGCTATCAGCGCTGTAATCGTAATTCGGAATGCACCGTAACTACTCACTCAGTCAGACCAACCAACCCAACTCGGACCAAAATAAAAAACGAATGAGTGAGATGAGACAAAAGTATATAAATCTTTTGAAATCTTTGGATGAGACGATGAGACCATTGATTGAGACCCAATTTGGACCCAATGAGTATACCTACAATAACGTGAGACCAAACATTTGGCTAGGGCTATTTTTCCGCAAGCAAGGAGTATAATTAGTTGCTCAAACATTTGTGCATACGTGATTGCACAGGCACAGTTTGCGCAAGCAAGATGGAGCGTGTGGCTGGGCTATAACCAGTTTGCGCTAACGAGGTGGAGCGTATGGCCGGGCTCGTCTTGCTTGCGCAAACTGGTTTGTGCAAGCAAGATGGTGCGTGTGGCCGGCTTAACTTGCTTGCGCAAACTGTGTTTGTGCAATCTGCATGCACAAATGTTTGAGCGTGTAGCAGGGCTATAAGATTGACCCACTGGTCAGGGTTTTATCAGTAAATAGGTATATTATAAATGTACAAAACGAATGAGATCGTACACTTATATGATTTTCTCATGTTTTTATTTCAGACAAGCAAGACAAGTCGTACGGTTATTATTTTACGTATACGCGTACATTGCGCACTTTCGAACACCTTCTCGCGAGATTTAGATAGATAGATAGAAAATACTTTATTGCACACTTATAACTAGAAAACAGTTTACAAATGAGACAAAACAATACAAGTGACAATGGGCGGTCTTATCGCTCAAGAGCGATCTCTGCCAGATAACCTGGTACATGGTGATTTACATCTTTGCTCGCGAGCAACAATTTCGTCGGGTCGGACGTCAGACAAACTGCAGTCACCACAGAGCAGATACGATAGGAGGCGGCGGCGGCATAAGCAACTATACACCGTGACACTCAATTAGGTCCTGACGACATCACAATAGGCGTGGCCTTGGTCAGTGTAGTGTACTGTCTGCGTTCGTCCAGTACACAGCTTTGTCAACATTGCATTTTCATGCTATTTCCATGTTACTAAGAAGCAAAAGCATGAAGTGTTTTTTTTACTGTGTAAAAACTACTCAAATAGAAATTCTGATACTATGGATGTTATCACATTTAATTTGTAAGTAATTTTATATGTATTCTAATAAAATCTGCCCTCGTACGAAAATTCTTAGTACGTCCCTCCTACACTTAGTGACATCTAGTGTGAGGTAGTAAAACTACCTAGTAACATCGATACAGACGAGAGAGATGTGCTATGGGCGCGCGCGGCCGACTGGGAACGCGCGTTCCGAGTGCAGAAAATGGCCGTACGAGCAATAGTAGGGATCCCGAGCGACCAATCGGCGAGACCCCATTTCATTTCTTACATTACCATGTTTGGTTATATATCAGATGGCCATGTACGTCTGGCAGAACCATAGGTTATACGCCACGCTAGGCAGCACCCACTCTTATGCCACGCGCAGCCGCGATAGACTGGCCGCCGTGACGCGCTCGCTGGAGAAGTCTTCCAAGCAGTTGACCCACATCATGGGCCCAGACGTGTACAACCGGCTTCCCAGTGCTGTTACAGGAGCCCACAGTCTGCCTGCATTTAAAACTAAACTCAAACGCTGGCTTATTGAGCCAACGTTCTATAGCTACAATGAATTTATAGCTCTTAAGATTCAGTGATACATAATGGATTTATTATTATGTATTAGTTATTTAATTTTAGACATAAATTTTGGCACTTTTTATAATTATTTTGAATGTACGACTTAAATAATTCTAATCTTAACTTATTACATACATTGCAATTTAGATTATACGTATTTTACAGTGTTGTAAATGATTAAGTGTACAAGTCAAAACTTGTAATTATTATTACTAATAAATGACTATTATGACTAGTAAGAGATATAACCTATATAACAGTGAGCAGTTTTGCTAATGACCGGTAGATCATCATCATCATCATCAGCCCATACACGTCCACTGCTGGACATAGGCCTCCCCCGTACGACGCCACAAATAGCGGTCCCGAGCCGCCTCCATCCATCGACTCTCTGCGACCGCTACGATGTCGTCAGTCCATCGAGTGGATGGTCTCCTATGTAGGGGGGGATTTGCCATAATCACCACGCTTGGCAGGCGGATTGGTGATCGCAGTGTTGGTGTTTAAAAATACTCAGACGGAAGCTGCTGCCCTTCCTCTGGTAGGTTCCCTTAGTCGGCTCTTACGACATCCACGGGTTGAGTTGGAGGGGTCGATATTCGTACGCCGCGGCCCCACGGCAAGACCGGTAGATGCAAAATAAAAAAGATTGCGGGATCTAGCAGTCGTGCTATACACCAGTAGATGGAAAATAAAAAAGATGCCGGATCTAACATCCCCTCACCTCACCCCGCAAATTGTCACACGTTGTTTCCTAAGGAAATAATAGTAGATTGTTACACAAGGGTAGTAAGGGAGCTATTACAGAACAAGATCCAATTTGGCGCCAGTGCGAGCTCAGCTCGCAAAGGGCCCTAAATTGGATTGAGTGCACCCGAGATATTTAGACGCCCGAGCGAAGCGAGGGCGAATATAGTTCGAGGGTGCACTCAATACAATTTCACGCCCTTGCGAGGGCTCGCAAAGGGCGCTAATGGATCGAGTGCACCCGAGAACATAGTTCGAGGGTGTAATAGCTACTTGCAACCGAGGTAGGCTTTACATCATAATGGCGAGGCAAATAAAACATTTATATACTTAGGTATGACAAAATGTAGTTTTTATTAGAAAAATTTATTATTTATTTAAAGGTTTTGTACAACATCTTCTGCTTCGAGATAACAGAAATCAGGCGTGCGGACCAGTTCTTCATCTGATGAAGTACTTGACATACTGAACTACCACTTTAAACGTGTTTATTACAGTTTTAACTTATCAAATGAAAGGCCGCCATTTCTACAGTTTTTTTTTTTTCAGAAAAAAGTTTTCTTATCATTTTATAAGAAAAGAGAGTGTTTCACCAAGGAGTTTTGCATAGCTTGAACTGTAAAGTCTTTACAATTCAAACAAAGTGTGACGTAATGAGATTTGAAAATGGAATTCCTATAAAAATGTACTGTGTTGCTAATACCATCTTACACAGCCTCGTTGCTTAATTTGTAAAACCTTCTTGCCGAGCATTATGATGTAAAATTAATTACAACACCTTCTTCTTATCCCTTTAAAGTTTATGACATTGTGACCTCATCTTCGTAACTGCTCTGTTGCTGCTCTGTGGCAACAACCCTACAACAACAACACGAACCTACAAATAGACGAATCAATCACTATTATAAATACTATTCAGTCAAAATAGAACTTACCACTAAAAAGCGAATGTATTGTATTCTCTTTGAAGCGAATAGAGATGGGCAAACGAAAAAAATGTATCGACATATATCGTATCGATATTTATTAATAGTATCGATATATGCATGGTAAAAATATCGATATTTTTGATCATCATCATACTGCAAGCAAGCGGCGCGGGCGGCGGAGCGTGTAACTGGGACATAGATAGATAGATAGAAGATAGAAAATTCTTTATTGCACACTTATTGATAAGAAACACAAATACAAAAAAGACAATTTTAAAACTAAGTTACAAGTGGCGGTCTTATCGCTCGAGAGCGATCTCTACCAGACAACCGTGGATGGATAGGATTGTTGGATAGTACTAGGGGATCTGTGTGCTTGTATAGATTTAAATAAAAATACTCATAATAAATATTATGCCTAAAATAAACTACATATATAAATTTATATATATATATATATATATATATACATTTACTTATATACATAGGGACACAGGTATGCGTTCAATGACAACAGCCTAAATAGTGCTCCTTCACCATGGTTTTGAATAGTGGTAGCGACTTTGCTCGCCTCACTGAGACTGGCAATGCGTTCCATAGTTGTACAGCCCGGGTAGTAAAGGAATGGGCGAAGAAAGAAGTAGAGTGAACAGGTACTTGAAGTATAAAAGTTTCAGAAGAGCGCAGAGAAAGAGCGTGCGAATGATGGAGAAAGGTAAAAAGCTCTTTGAGATAAGGTGGTGCAGAGGCGTAAAACAAGATATTAAAGAGAAGAGAGAGAATATGAGAATTTCGGCGAAGCCGTATAGGTAACCACTTGAGCTTCCTGCGAAATTCCGAAACATGGTCATACTTGCGCAAGCCAAATATGAACCTTATCCCGACATTCTGCAGGCGCTCAAGTTTGTCTAACTGTTGCTCAGTTAGATCAAGAAAGGCCGAATCGGCGTAATCAAGAACTGGAAGGAGAAGAGATTGTGCAAGAGAGATTTTAGTGGCAATAGGTAGAAAGTTACGCAGCCTTCGAAGGGAACCTGCTGAAGCAAACATCCTACGGCTGATTTCAGATATCTGCGGTCCCCACGACAGATTTCTATCGATGAGGATACCTAAATTTTTCACCGTTTTGCTTTGCCCAACAGGGGTCCCATCAAAGACCACAGTTGGTAGAGTACCCCAATTTATCCGACCTATCATTCGAGAGCTTCCTACTGTGATCACTTGCGTTTTTGAAGGGTTGACTTTTAGACCAAAGCTGTTGCTCCAGTCCAGGATACGACCTAGGTCTTCGTTAATGGCGGCAATAGCACACGATAGCTGATCTACCGTAGCCTGCGTGTATATTTGGAGATCATCTGCATAGAGGTGGTACGATGAAGTTATGTTTTGAGATATAGAATTTATGAACATAGCAAAAAGAAGAGGTGAAAGAACGCCACCCTGTGGAACGCCAGCAGACATGTCGCACCAAGACAATGCCAGATCAATGCGAATACGCTGCCGACGCCCATGCAAGTAACTGCGAAACCAATCAGCCACTGCTGGAGATACGTTGAGAGAGCATAATATTGCAACTAGAATTTCAAAATCCACATTGTTAAAAGCATTGCTAAAATCTAGTAAGCAAAGAACAGTTACTTTTCCATCTTCCATGCCAGAGCGGATGTCGTCTGTAATTTTTACTAGCGCGGACACTGTGCTGTGGCCTGGGCGAAAACCAGACTGGAAAGGATTTAGGAGATTATTCATGGAGAGGAATGTGCTTAATTGCTGGTGGACAAGGCGTTCTAAGACTTTGGACAGGAAAGGAAGAATAGATATAGGACGGAAATCAGAGAAGCCAATAGGCTTGGATTTTTTAGGGAGAGGAGTTACTAGAGCTTCTTTCCAGACAGATGGGAATAAACCAGTGGATATCGAGGAGTTCAGGATGTGTTTAATAGCGGGAGCTATTTGGACAAGAATAGGGGTTATCATGTTTCGACTAATACTATCGTTGCCAACAGCCTTAGAAGAAATCGATGTAACAGCTCTCTTAACGTCACAGTCCGTGAACTGATTAAAATGAAAAGGTGAGTAGCCAGGAATCGGTGTAGAAGAAAGATGAAACAAAGTTTTCGATTTCAGTTGGATATCGAAATCTGATATAGAGGTAAAGTGTTTGTTAAGAGAATTGAGATTAAATTGTGGAGGGATTTTTGTACGTTCTTTTGATTTTCCGATTCCCAGAGACCGTAAGAACTTCCAAACCTATGCAGGGTCAGAGTTCTCTACTGAAGTATGGATATAGCGGCGTTGCGCGTCACGACACGCTCTATTGCAGTGATTCCGGCGATCTATATATCTTTGTTTATTAAATTCGGTAGGTTTACGCTTCAGTTTTGATTTGGCTACGCATTTCTGACGCATAAGCGCTTTTAACTCAGGTGTGATCCAAGGCGCAGGAAGGTGCTTGAGCCTTATCTTCCTGAGCGGGGCATGCTTGTCATAGAGATTGGTAATGACACTATTAAATATCTCTACTTTTACATTTACGTCCGCAGCATCATAGAGCTCAGACCAATCTATACCTTCCGCATCAAGTCGTAGTTTCTCCATATTAATGCCACTAAAATTTCTTTGCAGAAGAACCTCGGGTTTGGGCTTAGGAGGGCGAATTTTGTATGACATATACAACATGTCGTGGTAAGAGAAAGCTCCTGCTTCACATTGACCATGCCTGGCCACATGAGCAGGAGATGAAACTATGATGAGGTCAAGTAGAGAGGGAGAAGAGTTCGGGAAGAAATGAGTAGCATTTAAAGGAAGAATTGACATATTGCACCCACTTACAAGGGTTTCAAGTGTAGTGGACCGACTGTCTTTCTTGAGTAAGCAGGTGTTGAAGTCACCCATAATTATGAAGTGATCGTAAGAAAGAGCCAGATTTTCGAGGAGTGTTTCAAATGAAAGAAAGAAGTTTATTTTGGAAGAAGGACAATAAAATACACCTAGTAGCACCTTTGCATGCCGGAGATCGGCCTCAATGAAAAGATGTTCTCCCGCTTTGGAGGGTGGTGGCTGTGCTGACATACTTACTATATTGAAAGAAATATGTGTTCGGAGATATATAGCAACCCCCCCACCACCTGATCCAACACGATCGTTTCTTATAAGTTTGAAACCTGGAAGAGCATATGAAGAAGAAGAAAGGCAGGGCTTTAGCCACGATTCGGAAACCAGCAGAGCGTGAATGTTTTTATGTTCAAAAGAAGCAAGTAAGTCGGGATAGTGTTGAGGGATACTCTGAGCATTAATGTGAAGGACATTAAAATTCATTGGAACGTCAGAGAAGAAAGAAGAGATTGAGTCGGAAAGAGAAGGAAGACTACACAGATCAATGAAACTAACCCCAAGCTACGAAACGTAGTAGAAATCTTTGATTTCAAGAAGGAAGGAAGACCAACATATCGACCACAACTTTGACACTTACAGTCAAACATAGACAATCAGCGGTACCAACATAAAATAAATAGGAATGTGTAGCCCCTTGTTCACATTTATCGATATCGATGAATAAGCCGTCCTACTACAATAGGTAACCTGAAATAGATAATTGTCTAAAATTAGAAAAAATCGATTTTGATACGAATTTTGATGTTTTGAAATAAATATCGAAAATCGATATAAAGCTTTTAAAAATATCGAATAATTTCTGAAAACATATCGATATTTTGAAATATCGATATTTTTTACCCATCCCTAGAAGCGAATTACGAGATTTACGAGGAAAAGAGAGTTGTGTACGTTTTTATGTTTTGTATCGTGGTTGTTCATTTACTCTTATTTATTTTATGTAAAATTGTCCGCATTAAATTGGACCTACTGCTTGATTTATATCGGGCGTTTGGACTTGGACGGACATCATCGTGTCTAACCTCTTCAGGTCAGAAGACAATCTTATTAATCCCGATGGCATCCACAGCTGCAAAAGCTTTGTCCAAAGACATCTCTCCTTTATATTATAGAATACTGTCCAAATTCCCTCAAAACTTCACATTTTGCTTTGCATATGGATCAGCTGTGAAACCGCAAACAGGCAACCAAAACAAACAAAACATGATTGATTTGATTTATTGCGTCGACAACTCATACAGATGGCATGGAGCTAATTTGGAAATAAATCCATCTCATTATTCAGCTCTGAGATTCCTTGGCAAAGGTTTTGTTGCAAGATATCAAGAGAATTGGGGTGCTAATGTTTATTTCAATACACTAGTAGAAATGAAGGAGGAAAATATTATGATAAAATATGGTGTTGTCTCTCAAAAAGACTTGATTGCCGACTTGTTAGATTGGAACAACCTGTATCTCTCAGGCAGACTTCATAAACCAATTGAAATCATAAAACAGACAAATAGTTCTCAACTGCAGAATGCACTGCAGGCTAACCTTCGCTCAGCTGTGCACACAGCCCTCCTCAGCCTCCCTGAAACATTCTCGGAGTATGACTTTTACTACGCCATATCTAACATAAGTTATGCAGGAGATTTTAGAATGACATTTGGAGAGAACAAAAACAAAGTGAAAAATATTGTGGAACCCCAATTACAAAGCTTTCGCGAGCTGTATAAACCAATCTTGAAACAATTCCATGCTTATGTGGATTTTCCCACCATTGATGGAAATTGTCATCAAGATTTACACCCAGAGACAAAGTTCCACCATCTGATGCAGCTGCCAATGGTGCCTCAGCAAAGAATTGTGAAGTTTTGGAACCACGGAGGTGTCCACCAGGACATGGAAGAAGTACTCCGTGCTCTCGCTTATGATATTGATGGTGCTATTATTCTTAGCCAGATTCTAAAACACATTGTATGGCAATCTAGTGTGAGACAGTCTCTAAAGGGTATTCTAACAGCAGGACTGATAAAATCGTTGCGCTACAGTGCTAATAAGATATTGAAAATGTCTAAGTGAATGTACCTATTTTATAGTCTATAATCTAAAATAAAGCTAGTATGTAAATAGAATAATCTTTTCATTGATTTTTAATTAAGTTATACCTTTTTGTTTATAGGTTCCCAAAATGCTCTCCGATGAATCAAGCAGTGATTCAGAAACAGGTAGATTCAAACAATCAAAACCAAAAGAAGAGCAAAGTTCTAAAGAGAGGGAGAGTGGCTTTAGAGGAAGAGGTAGACCATCAGAAAATGATAGATTTCGTAGAGGTTTTGGGAGACAAAGGGATGAAAGACAGGACTATGATAAGCATTCTAGAGACAGACATAGAAGTTCCAGGAACTCTCCATTTACCAGAAGAAAACATTCAAGGGATCGGAGTCTGCGAAGAAGATCTCCTGATAAGTATAGAGAAAGAGATTCGAAAGGTGGGGCCAGACATCGCAGTTCAAGCAAAGAGAAAAGAAATACAACATCTAGGTCTCACAAATCTCCAGAATCAAGTTCAATATCTCGTAAGCCAACTGAATCAAGAGTGAGAGGACAAAAATCCCCAGAATCTAAATCAAAGAGGAAAATATCTCCTGAACATAAATCAAGAAATAGATCTCCTGAATCAAGAGATAATCCCCCCGAGTTTCGAACTGGTTCTCACAAGTCACCAGTAAATAAAAGCAGGTCTAACAAAAGTCCAGAAACCAAAAGAGATGTGAAGGAAGAAACAAGAAGAAGTCTAGAAAGTAGCAAAAGATCACCTATGAGGGCTGAGGAAGAGAGAGTGTCTTTATCTCCTGAATTTAAAGGGAAAAGATCTGAAGTTTACAGACCACCACCAAGTACATCAAAACGGAAGACTGATACTCCGATACTAGTTGAAGAACATGAGTCTGATCAGTCAGAAGAAGTCCAGGTTGGCTCCTACTACAAGATGATACCAACAGTTGTCCGAGAGAAATCTGAGGAGGAATCCAGCGAAATTGATTCCTCTGATGATGAAAGACTACGTGCGAAACTTTTAAATATAGAAAAAGAACTACAAAAGACAAAAAAGAAAAAGCACAAGAAGAAACACAAACGCAAAAGCAAGTCCAGTAAGGAAACGGAAGAAGCAACCACTTCAGTAGAAGTAACAAGCACCACTGATATAGATATTGATCACAGCAAAAAGGAAAGTCCTATGCCAGAGGTCACATCGACTCAGATAAGTGCTTCAAAAGAGAGCAGTGAAGAAGGAGAAATATCATCAGGAGATGATAATCAAGAACCTGAGGAACAATTTGATGCATCTGATTTACGGCATAAATTGAAACGCAAACCGGTGATACCCAGAGCTGAAACGTGTGGCCCTGCGCTGCCCCCTCATTTAGAGAAAAGCAGTCAGAGCACTTCTCGCGATACAGAAGGGCCTGCTTTACCACCTCATCTTACAAAGTCCAAAAATATTGGTAAGTTTTTCTGTGATATCAATGCTCATTTTGCTTTCAATCAATGGTAATGTTTACCATTATACTTTTCCAGGTCCGACAATCCCCGAAAACATGCGCAAAGTCCTGGCTGAGAAAGATTGCGAGATTATAGATTACGAAAGTTCAGATGACGGCATTGGACCAGTACCGGCCGACGCCGAATCCAAGTGGTCCGACGCACACCGCCGCCTTGAGGAACGTGCTTTGGACATGAAGATACGGACTTTAGACGGACATTCCATGGACAGTCAGAAGATAAAGAATCGAGAGGAATGGATGCTGGCACTGCCAGAGGGCAAGACAAAGTATTTGGGGCTGGAAGCGCGCAGTTTCAGGGCTAAAGCAGGCCCTGATATGTCTGACAGGTGATTATACTTTCCTTTTAGGGTAATGTCGGCTATTACCGGTTACCTAAGCAAAACAATATGAAATTTGCTGAAAAATCTACATTTTATAGCAAAACTGTTTAAAAAACATAACTTTAACTATTATTCTACCAAATTATGGCACAACAGACATTTAAAAAAAGTTGCTTTGACCGGCATTGCCCACTATGTGGTTGGCAGGTTGACAATATCGGTCATTCAGATTAACGGGACCAATCACTTAATAATCTTCGGGGACTCATATCCCAAGTATTCAGCAACAGGCTCATACTGAGTAGACTTGTCTCTAAATTTGCTCCATTTCATCTTCAATCTATGGCTCCCAAAGTTTCTAGATCCTAGAATTTAAAAAAATAATTTAAATGTTTAAAGTTATATACAAGTGATAGTGTATAAAAACTCAAATCCGACTTAAATTTATTTAATATTTATAATGTTCTTTTTTTTTAGTTTTACGGGAGAAATGGTAATCACTCTGAAATAAAATATTTATAGGCTCACTTTACTTGCGTCCGTGACATGCGGCTCATACCGGTCAGAGTGACCCGCATTGCCCGCATGTGCACTTTTGTGGTTAAAAGTTATTTAAGGAAAAACGTGTGGTAAATTGCTTGGAATCTACAATCAAAATAATAGTTAGGTAACTGATGAGCATAAATTATTACAGACAGTAAATAAAATATGAATATTACGATAGTCACCTCTTATTTTCTGAGGCCAGAAAGTTATAAGAACGTGGCGTTAAACACACTGCCGTTAGTGACGCACGGTCGGATCTAAGCGGGGATCGGTGTGTCGGGGCAGGGAACAATCACGCCACCCTCTTTGCATGTGTGCGTGCGCGTAAACGTAGTATTTTGTAAGAATGATTGGTGCCGGTATTGCCCGACATTACCCCACCGTTATTAGTTCAGAGATTGCGGGCTCAAAATTAAGTAGATATGTATAGCCATTGTTGTGGATTATATAGACCTACGACGCCGTTAATCAAGTTCCGAGCCATTGTACTGATGTGAAAGAAAGAAAGAAAAAAGAAAGATTTTTATTCACCTTACGAACTACTACAAAATAACTCTACAGAATAAAAACTATGAACCTTTTGTAATTATGCTTTAATAGCAGCAAACCCAACCCCTGATGGTTTCCCTAAAAGAAAGAAATAAATAAACCAAGCTATTGTGAGCAGGATCTTCATTTCTGTGATTTTACAAGACCTAGACCAACAGGTATGATGATAAGGCCAACCATAATCGTGTACATGCGAGTGCGTCTGCGAGTTTTGACGTTGACTTATGTAATATTTAATACAAGGTTAAGTGGTTTTGATTTTGTGCGTAGCAGAGCGCAAGGCAAACGTGGCTCCGCTCAGCATTGTGCTGGATACACACTGATGTATGCACCCAACGCTGGTTTTCAGCGGGAACCAAGCGAATCACGTCACGACCCTCTAGAAGTGCAAAAATACCTACAGCATAACAATAAAAGGTGTATATAGAATAATACTAGGTTATATTATAACAATACAAACTATAAATACAAAATACAAAAGCTTAAACTTACGTAAGTCTATATATACTCTAAGCAAAACTATATAAATTTAACAGTATATGTATAAATATAAAAACGCTTATTGATAAAGATTTATGCTAACGTAACATTATATTTTAGAGTGTTTTAGTGTGAGAATATACCGGAAGTAATGGGTCTCCTGGGGACACCAGTCTCTTAAGAGTCTGGGCAACAGGAGACACCATTGGTGTGTGTGTGCGTGTTTGTTGTGTAGTACGTGCGTGTGTTTATGACTAGTGCTCCTGAGGACACCGGTCTCTTAAGAGTCCGGGCAACAGGAGACACTGTGAGTGTAATGTGTGTATGTGTTGTGCGTGTGTAGTGTGCAAGTCTTTGTGAGTTGTGCTCCTGAGAACACCGAACTCTTAGAGTCCGGGCAACAGGGGCTTCATCGATTTTTGTCATATTTTCTTATGTATGTATGTGTACAGGGTATGTGCAATAAAAGTAACACATTTAAATTTCAAAATTAATAATTTATGTTAACTCTATTTTAATTTTCGTCAACGGTCTCCGTTGGTCGGCTCAGTCAGTCAGTCTGACTGTATTTCGCCGTGTGTATGTACTTTCAGCGAAAAGGGTAAATTTATAATTAATTAAATTGGTAATTGCTTGGATTAAGTATGAAGAATTTATTATAAAGTTAAAAGTAAATTAAAATTTTATGGGTGAAGTACCCATTTACAAAACACTATATAACGGACCGATCATTATCTTTTAGTCTTTACATGTGCGTTTACACTAAAGTCTCCCAGTCTGAACAGAACCATGATTTACTATACTTTTGATCAATTATTGTAAAACACAACCAATTATTTAATAAAAACATTTTAGATCAAGCTGGACAGACACTCCAGAAGAGAAGGCCAGGAAAGCGGCTGGTGTTCACAAAGAGGAAAACTCCGAGGAAGCTCTCAAACGTGACGCCAGGGCCCGTCTCATACAGAATAGGGACGAAGACCAGGAGCTGGCGGTGAAGTGAGTTCACCCATATTATGCGATGTAGATATAACCCTCAGGCAACAGCCCTTGTGCACTATGTTGGTTGATTGCTTCAATTTCTTCAATATGGCTTAAGAGTTCAAAATCTTAAAAGAGACATATGGCAGAAGTCAGACGTCTAGCTAGACTAGATGCTTGCAGTGTGGAGGGTCCCATACAGTTTTTTTCTCGCCTACAAATCAGGCCACCAATTCATAAACACATACAATTTATACATATGATATTAATGTTGGTATTGACTTTTTTCTACAGAAAACATAAAAAGAAACACAAGAGAGATGAAAGCTTGCTGGAACAACATGAAAGAAAACTAAAGAAGAAGAAAAAGGTAATGAGAATTTATCTATATATCTTACGGAGGCTTTTATCACGCTAATATTATATTGTAAATTCCAGCCCTGGGACATCGCCGCGTCCTCGTTGTGACGTCGAATTTTGTAGAGGATTTGCGTAGATTCAAATTGATTTATTCATACAAGAAAATATACATGTCTTGATGTGTGTACAAAGATTAAGTGAACATTGATCTTTTGAGTAAATAAATTCGTTAAACTGAAACCGACGTCAGTAGAGTCGTTCGGCTACATGAATACTATATACTATAACATACATATTTTTTGATTCTCTTCTTCAAAACAGTTAAACTAGCTCATTCCGATTCGGAACTAATCAGAAAACCCAAACAAATCCTCGGTTATATGCCTAATTACCCGACTACCGAAGAACGAGGGTTATGAGCTTGACACCCTATGTATGTTTGTAGCCGATTTTTATTATCCCACGATTTCAACAAATGCGGTGTCATATGATTGCGCTTAATAGCCCGATGGTTATAGGCTATATGACGTCAGATAAAAATGGTGGTCCAACGAGATAGCGGGGGTCTAAGTAACGGTCGAAAATTTCAATGTTAGTAAATAATTGCTCGTGTGTGGTATCGACGCGTTTAACCCGGCTCAAAAGTTGCCTTTATTTTATTCCAGATATAGAACTACATCTATGCAAAATTTCAGCCCCATCCGTTTAGTTTCGGTGACAAGAGGTAACAAACAGCCTTAAGGGTGATCGCCACCGAGTCCCACCCACCAATCGACAGCTCGAGCAGTCAGTGTATGCCTGGCGACTGCTTGACTGCACGACCGCCCGAAGCAGTTGAACTGCTCGAGCAGTTCCGTGTATGTGTGTACGCACAAGACAGTAGTTTGCTATGCACTCCCAGCTTAAAGCAGTCGATAATGGCTGCTCCAAGCAGTCCATGTTATGGCGGCCGGTATTTATTTATTACGTTATTTTATTACTCAGATTTCTGTGTCCAAGAGTCCTGTCAGGTCTAACGAAGACTAATGAAAGGAAATAAAGCACCCTACCTAATTTTTATAACTAACAAAACTCAAAGTTTTGTTAGTTATTAAAATTAGGTATTTGAATATTTGTAATGACTCATTATAAAAATTAGTATTCTCCCATTTTGTATCTAAACTTTGTAGATTTATTTCTGTAAATAGTATACAATTGTAGCTTTTAGATTACGTAGGTATATATTTTATGTTACTTCGCATATTGCTCACTTCTGTTAACGCTTTTTATTTAACTTTTAATTTGGTTGTTTCTGTTTGTTTTTGTACCTATACGAACTTGATTGAGATTATATAAATTATTTATTTTCTGAAAAATCCAAACTCAACCTCCTTAAATTTTTATCTATTGTTCCTAAATGCGCAATTCATACCTAACTGACACTGACAGAATTGCATCAATCCAGATGCAGAGCCAAAGCTAAAAGAAGAAGAAAAATTGAAAGAAAATAATTACATTATTCATGTAATGAGTAATCAATATGTTACCTACCTAGCTTCTCTAGTAGTATTAGGTGTGTCCTGTGAGAAAAGAGGCGTTTTAAATAAAATTTAAAAACAAATACATTTATTTATTTATCAGAAAGAAGAAAAGGACAATGATGGCAAAGCCGAGCGGCGTCCCTTCAGTCGCGACGTAGATCTGCAAGTGAACCGGTTCGACGAAGCTCAGAAGAAATCTATCATCAAGAAAGCTCAGGGCCTCAATACGAGGTTCTCGCGAGGCGAAGCAAAGTATCTTTAAGGTACCATGCACTCTTTTCCATGGATATTAAGTCTAGATTTAGAATGTGAAATACCTAAGTAATAAATGTACCTAATGAATATTATCGCTTTAGTGATATACTCAGCAGGATTTTCATTTATTTATAATTTATGAAATAAAATAATAAAGTGTACCTAATATGCATTTTCTAAAACTAATTGACTGAAGATACTCAGATTGTACCTAATTTTGGATCAATTTGCTTTGAGCCACGCGTAATTTCGTCATAACGAAATTACAAATAAAGCAATATAAATTTATAACACTGGGATTGAAAATATCATTATACTACAGCCAAATTTTTGTAGATATTATTTGTATTGTAAAACAACTTCCAAAGGCGTCGTCAAAGTTATACTCCTGTTATGACCAAGCCTTCTTTGTATTATTATAGCTTGTTCATATCAAATATAAGCTTAAAAACAGTGCTGCCGGGAAAATCTGTGTTTTGATAATTTCAAGAAAACAATAATCATACTGTTGTACTTCCTTACAAACAATATACAAAAACCTATCTTCAGAAGTTGTAATTAAACCAAAGTTTTTAAAATATCCTTTTATTTAATGGACTATTGTCTACAAGTCTAAAGCCTTTTTCTTTAGGTTTAAGGTTTGATGGCGAAATAAACCCTTAGTAGTTACGGTTTAGTTTCCCTCCTCGTGAACAGCTTTTTATGTTGAACTAACTGTAACTGCTGCCCTATGGATGGAATTTATTATGATAGCCAGATAAAACGGCTGTCTCTTCCATTTGTTATATTGATATTCCCCGAGGCATTAAAAAAAAATCATTCGTTAAAATAATGTTTTATCATATTTATCTACTTCCTCCAAGCTTTCTGTGCCTCTCCCTGCGTCCAGTCCTATCCGCGATGTCGCGGTCGTCACCCCCCCCCCCCCCCCCCTCAACCTTTTAATCATATTAAAAATTAAAGTTTTTAAATATAATTTTATTAAAAATTCAAATTCGTAAAATCAATAAATATTCACTCTTTACTAAATGCAAAAACATTAAACAATCATATAATACTCCGACTAGTTCAGAGTGTAATGTTAGTGGCAACAACTTCTTTTTTCTCCTCTACTTCCTTCATTGCTTGGCGCACAGATGGGCAGATCCTGGATTCACTCTCATGGCAGCAAATAGGCTCCTCTGCTGTCATATTCGCGTACGTCCATGATCGTTCACAATTCTTGTAGAAAGCCGACAACTGAAACAGAAATCTTGAATTAGAAACTCTGTAATCACCTCTGCCATCTATTGATCTTTCCTGAGGAGAGTTAGATAGCTGAACTTTATTTCTACCAATCTGATCGTGAGATAGAAGATGATAAAGATAAATTAATCTCTTTTTTACACTGAACGGTCGATAAGTATTATCCCTGCTACTAACGCAACTTAAGCGGGTGTGTCATGAACCGACTAACCTTAAGTTCATCAGCATTCTTGAGCCGGCTGCATATTACATCAGGCCCCTTGGCTTTAGCGGCGGTAGCGAGAGCGATGCACAGTTGTTTGCAAGTATTTTCTCCTTCCTCATCGCATTTGACTTCAAGGCCGGGGCTCTGGGCGATGAGAGGCGGCTCGTTGACATCTGCTTCGGGGCGCGGGAAGCCGGCGCAAGTGCAGTTTCCTTTGGGACCGTCGAACGGACTGCTAACGCTGAAACAAAAGAATATATACAAGGTTACTTAATTTTCACAAACGTTTTCATGATGATGGGCAGCACCTGCATTTCATGCAGTTCCAATGAATTACCAATAACCTTATATAGTATGTATAATGTATGTGTTTATTGTTTGTTGAACTAGTGACTAGCAAACATGCTCAAAAATAACGGCACTACTCAAACCCCCAAGATTTTTTGAACTATCAGATGTTCAATCAACCTCATTTTGGCGGGAACTGTAGAACATATCCTTAACAATTTGAAAATGCCTTGACGCTGGTGGTACTTACATATCTTGATCAGTTGCTATTGTGAATCCGACCACTAGAAGGACGCACAGGTCGCAAAGCAGCGCTTTGGTAGACGACATGGTGACTCTCAAGCAAAGCACTTACTGTTGTTGCGTATTGAACAATAGCAGTTTTATACTGGAACGTTTGTTTTCGTGGATGCTATTCGACACATTAGGGTGACCATTATTCGATTATGAATTATTTTTCTAGTTAATTTATTTCCGTAACGACTAGCGACTAGGTATTGCAATCTAGAAAACTAAATACGGCTATCCGGCATCATTAAACGTCTACCGGATCCGGTGATGCCCATTTTCGAAAAATTATCATGCTGTTGTATACATAAGATACTTTAAGCCGGCTGTACCTAGTGTAACACAGTGAGCCAAGGTATATATAATTCTAAGTGGGAGAACTGGGATCTGCACTGAAATCTCGCATTGTTTTCCAACATTTTCATTCCATTTACTTCGTTGACTTTGACACACAGCATCCGTTTTACAGGATCCGATTTACTAGATCCGATTATTTTCTCGGGTCGGCGTTTGTAATTTTAGGAGCGAGTTCACACACCTGACATTCCGGATCTTATAAACGTCCGTAAATAACGGTCCGGTAACAATCGTTAGATCGAAACTCGATTTGTATTTTATTACTGTTTGTTTTAGTTGTATTATCACCAAGGGGTGCCAAGATGACACCCCTCGAAGCTTGGTATCCGGGGTAGACCACTACAGTTCTATTCTTTTTCGTAATTTCTTTTAGTCAATACTTTGATTTTAGGTAATAATTATACGTTTAATTATCACCTAAAACCAAAGCATAATAAAATTTGCCGCGACTACAAGAGATTTAACATCCCTATATATAACATAAAAATATCAAAACGCTAATGCAAACTGAACCTACGCCAATTTTGTCAACAAAATCCGATATTTTGGCCCAGCACCTTAGCCTAACGTTTACAGCGGCCTTTAAATGCGTGGATATTATCTTGATCTAATCAAAATAATATTTCGGCTCCAACAGTCCGGCCTGATTGAAAATGTCACCGGATTGCAATTCCTACTAGCGACGATGCTTCTCCCCTACAAAATTTCAGATCCAGTCGGTGAAAATAATCTGCATTTAAAATATTGTTTAAGTACCTACAGCTTGGCAAATATTAGGCAGGAACTAATAGGTAATTAAATAGGTACGTACATGGCGGTCCTATTGTATAGTCCACCCTTGGCGTCGGCGCGCCGCCAAGGGTGGACAGTGAATACGATATTCTAATCCAGCCTTTCTCATTATTGTCCAAACTCATAGACACACTATAAAGCCAATGTTTGTGTTTGAACCTGAGCAAAGACAAGATTGTTATGATTTCTCGCATAAACAATGCACCGTTAATTCGGTCGCATGCATCGATGATGGATCATCAAGGCATACCTTGGACTTCTGCTGAGAACAACAATTTCATACATTGCCAGTGTCCAGGCATTGAGGCACGTATGAACAAGCACGTATTTTTGTTACGTTCATTTGCTAAAAACTATTGTAGACAAAGCATATTTTACTATCTAGCTAACCTACGGGCATGTCGATTACTATATTTTTCTAAGGACAGGTGTTGTATAATGTATCGCTACGAATAACGACGCGTCGATCGTTAGCTTACTTTTGGGGCTATATGATGCTGTGTGGATTTTCCAGACTTATATTATTTAATTAATACATAACCTGATGGTGGTAATGTTCTCCGAACCGAATTTCGGCCACATCGACGGCGAGTCTCACTCAATGGATAGTACTAATGTGCGCTGGTCATATTATAAAGCACAAGTATATGCGCAAACTCAGGTGCACTCTCTATTTCCTGATTCTTAATATCCGATCAGGGAGTTGAACACCGCCAACTTCCTGACACGTAGCTAACCACCTAATCTATCCACCCTATTCCCCCCCCCCCCTGTCATATGTGGGTAAGGTTATGTGGATAGATTAGAATTTATACCTCTTAGGACAGACCTGTTGAACCACTTGAATTCTGATTCTTATACAGTTCTCGTTTATGTACCATCCGGAAATCATTATCCATAACAAAACTGAAAACATTCAATTTCTACCAGATACCGAGGTACCTTACCTACCTAGTACCCATACTTACCTACCTACTAAGTACATAATGTACCTATGATATTGGTAACTTACTTAATCTGCACTAGCGGCGTAAGGGGGGGAGGTCCGCCCCGGGTACTAGTACCTCTAATCTTGGCAAGGGGTATCAACGGAAAGTCACAGCAACTCGTCTTGTGACTTTGTGTATAGATACATTTTTAAAAGCTGATGTGATTATTTTTGTTTTTTCTTAAGATTTATCCACGCTGCGCGCAGCTGACGACGTCACAAATCCAGACCTCCAGTATACGAACAATAAAAGGGGATCGCGCCAGCTTTTAAAAAATTATATTATACCTAAATAACTGAAATTCAGTAATAGTATTTTATACAATAAAGAGGTTTTGTTTGTCTTTTGATTGAATGCTGCATTATCCTTCTAGTAGGTAAGGTAAAATTCTTTCCGAGTAGGATAGGTGTATTATGATTTGCCATAGGTGGATGGCACAGACTATACTGCAAATATAATTCGATTTGTTTTGAAAAAACGAATAACAACTTCAAATTCGTTAATAGGTACTGTTTTTTCAATTTTGCGGGACAAGTACTAATCCCTCAGGAATTATTATGGATCCTATACAAAAGCAAAAGAATCATCAAAATAGTATATTCAGCCACTGCCGACTGTAGGTACAGTGTACACCGCGAAAAAATAAAGCTCTTCGTGAAGGGAATCAGGCGCGGTCAGTGAATCGACTAACGAATCGGTATTCAGTGAACATGTCAAAATAAAAAAACATATACCTACAACTACAACTGAACATAGAACCTCCTCCTTTTTAGAGGCCTTTAAAAATTTGCTTTATATTATTGATTTTTTACACTTATAAAATAAACAATAGAAGCTGAAGAGAGTACTTATTTATTAACACATTTACACATTACATTTTACGAATAATAAATTCATTCATTCAAAAAATTTATATACCTAACCAGTTAATGTACAGTTCTGATGATTAGATTTTTTTATTACAACATTTTTAGGCATATAATTTAAATTCAGGCTGGACTTGTCCTTACACTAGGTTTTTTATTTCTTAAAACAATTGTAAAAATTATAACAAGAATGCAGGAATAAGGTGACTTTACAAAAATATAGATGGTAGATATGTACAGTACAAAAGACTTCTTCTAATTCATTGGGTAGATCTATAAAAACAATACAAATACAGCTTTAACTTACGAGATGAGATAAAGAAAAGATAGTTATTGATAAAGAAAGGATAGTTATTGAATTAGTCAAATATTATGATCTTTGTTAGAAATAAATCCTAGCTGACCGAATTCACAGTGCACTTATATAACTGCATTTCATATGAAATAATGTCACAAACAACCTAATTGTATGTTATCTTTGAGGTGCAGGTTTCGGTTTAGGCATTTTTCCCAGGAGACCCTGAATTTCTTTCTTTTCATCATATTTCTTCCACATTTCATACAGATTTATTATTGATCTCACTATTTCCTGGATCTGAAAATAAAACACTATAATAAATATTTCATGTTAGAGGTTTTTGTTAATATAATGCGTAGGCTCTCACACTCGGAAATTCTAAAAAATAAAAAAATCCCAAAATTTACTTGAACCTGCTACCTTCTTCTAAATATGTAGCTTCTTTTATTTTTGCACACAGAATCTCTTTGACAGTGGCAAAAGGATGTTATGTTTTATATATTATGTTATTATATCAAATTATGTTTTAATCTCAAAATTATAATCACCTTGTCCATGTCAACATTTAACTCTGCAAACCATGGTTTGAGGTTCTCTTTTCCAAGCATGACACATGCTATATGGAGTGCGCTGATTGCAATCTGAAATCAACATAAACTAATTTAAGTAAAGGCAATAGCATGTTATTCCGCAAACAACAAAATCAATGAAATAATATCTACCTGATATGGTGGAAACAGCAGGCTCACATCAGTTCTCAAAGAGTCATTTACTATGCGCCAAGCATAGGTAAGAAGTTGGTCATCTTGACCTATGTCCTGTACAAACAGCAGCAATGGTCTATAGGGCTGATATACAATCAAACAACAATCTAAATTCTCTAGTAGATAAAACTCACACTCCAATATGTGGTTTGTTCTGTATGGAAACTCTTGTTGTCCATATGCATAGTTGAACTTATTTTTTATAACCGTCTGGCAAGTTGTTATAAGTCTGGAGTTAGATATTACACCAAATTCTTCAACTTTAGAGGCTAAAAATACACATGTAGGCGCTAATAGTAATGGATCTATACATTTCAAAGAGTTCCTTGCGTAAAACCGTTTGAAGTAAACAGTGGCTGTAGCAATAACTTGCTGTCTGAGTTTTAACTGTTCCCCCAGTACTTGTATTATGCTTGCGAAGAAGTTAAATATTTTCTGGTATTCTTCATCAGTAAGAATACCGAGATCATGCTGTCGGTCTCTGATGAGATCTTGCTTGTCCAATATCCATTGTTGATGATGTGAACTTTGCCAAAAATTTCCAGCCATTGTGTCAGCACGTTGTACAATTTATTCAGGTAGATATACAAATCTTATCCAAGATACATTTCTCCCTAATTCTGATAATTAGGTATGTAAATTGAGTATATTTTTCAAAGGTTTTGTAACATTTCTTCCAAAATAATATTTTTTTCCTTGCTTTTTTGTTTTTGACGTGACGCCTGAAGGAAAGACCCGACGAGAGACGATGCTCGTTCTTTGACGTATAGCTGACGTGACGTTAAGACTGATCTGACGTGTGACTTAGGACAGTGACATAACAAGCAACGGGCTGCATCTACTTGTCTGTCACCCTTCGATCAATTGGATGAAGCTTTATAGCCCGGCTACACGCTCACGGACTTGTTCGGCCAGCTTATTATCTAAGGAATTCCGAGCAACTTCAAAAACGTAGTGTCAAACACTACGTTTTTGAAGTTACTTATCAACATTTTTCATCAATGTGTATATCATTTTAGTCAAAAAATATTATATTGTAAAATCAAAACACAAATAGCAGCTTTACCCGCGCAGTCTGAAAATGATTTTTGGAAACAAAATAAGCTTCGAACTAAAATCAAATTAAAATGATTATTACCCGACGACCAATATTTTTTAGACGTGTCTTAATGCCGTAATGTGTATTCAAAAGTTGCAAAAATAATACCGGAATAAGTAATTTAACGGTCGGAGTTACCGCTTTTTTAACATAATAATCACCAATAGAAAATATACTTTAAATTGGATTTGATATCACTGCGGCCAGTCTGAAGCCTCCACTCCACCACTGGTGCGTTTTTATCGCACGATAATATCGCATGCCTTAATGCGATATCTGTTTTCAGTACATTTTGTAACCAGATTAAGTAACATGTTAAATTATTATAATAATATGTTTTGTTACTTTAAGCATACTTTACGTGATTAGACCCGTCCCGGACGAAACGGGACAATTTTTAAACCTTTAAAAGTAAAGAAGGACATATTTATTTATATGTATTACCTATACGCGACGAGAGCGTGGACGAGACGAAGCTTATTCTTTTGTACATATGTATATAAAAACTGTCCCGTTCCATCCGGGACGCGTAGAATCTTGTTACGTATGCAGAGACCGTTAATTTAATTTATATTACACAAAATAGATCTTACAGATTAAACGCTGTCTTATATTTTCTTGTGATATGTAAATAAATAATGCTGGATAATTCACACACACACAGCATCATCTAGCCCTAAGCTAAACAGAGCTTGTGTTATGGGCACTAGATGACTGATTTGATTTAGCTATAAATAAATAAATAAATAATGCTGGACAATTCACACAGCATTATCTAGCCCCAAGCTAAGCAGAGCTTGCGTTATGGGTACTAGATAACTGATATACTTAATATAATGTACTACATAGATAGATATTTTTTTATTATACATAGGAAACATCCAGAACACCCTGAACAAATATCAGCAGATCGTACAAACATTTTTCCCGAGGCGGGAATCGAACCCGCAACCTCCTGCGTCGCAGGCGGACCTTCGCCCACCGCGCCACAGAGGTCGTCCTATACTTAATACAAAGATTTATTTTACGTAGATATTTAATTTTATTACATATTATATTTAATATTTATTAAATACATACTAGTTTAATTTCTTTCTATTATTTGATTGTTATTTTCTTTGTCAATAAAATTTTTATAATACATAGAAAATACCCTTGACAAATATTTGCAGATCGTACAAACATTTATCCCAAGGCGGGAATCAAACCCTGCGTCCTGCTCAACTCCTGAGTCGCAAGCGGACCATCATCGCCCGGCGATATTACATGGCTTTTTATCTGTTGGATATACTTTATGGAAGAATACGATCTTACACACTGCTGCAATATTATCGACGACGCGATAAAATAGAAGTATGGCGAATATCGCAATATCGCATTGCAAAAAACGCGCCTATAGGGGAGACGCTTCAAAATCTTCTAATTTAATTTTATTGTGTCACCTCAAATGAGTAGGTACGTACATAATAAAAAAAAAGAACTTAAAGGATACGAAGAACAATATCGCATTATTGAAGATAACAAACAAATCAGCTATGCTAATAACATCAATTACACGAATAATTTAATGTCTTATCTAATCCATTGGATTAAATAGAAAAAATATTGATATTTGTGTACCTACGCACTACGCACCTGTGTATCGCAAATCGAAGCGAATAATAGGATTATCAACTTTGATATCTCTACTTTACCTACCTACCTAAGTAAGTACCTATATTTAAGTTAGAAATATTAGGTTATGCGTAGATATATTTATTTATGCTTTGAAATTAGGTTTATTAAAATCTTTTACAGCTTATTGATCATTTAATTTTATTGTAGTACAGCATTATTACATCATTTCACTCTATCCCAGAATATCAGCGAGAGTGAAGTCTTTCAAAAAATCGTTTATTGTATCGAAAATTTCTTCGCTGAGAATCCTGCTTACATCTTCTAAATGGTTTTGGATAATATCCTGAGTCAGATTTTGCACGAAGGAGCTGATAATCGAGTTGAGTACTGATGATCCGGTCATGCCAGTGATTTGAATCTAAAACAAAATACAAAAAAAATTGTAAATATTCTAGATCTACCTATTTACATTATTTTTTTAATTAATTGTAATATGAACTTACATGTGTATCGGCGATATCTAGCCTGATGTCCAGTTCTCTCAAAATCAGATGACCCCCCAATAAATTGGTTCCCAATCTCGCATCAACGCCAACTTCTAAACGGTTGATGAAAACCCTAAAAAATTTGTAAATTATTAGGATTAAATATTTTTTTCCCATCAGTAGGTATCACGCTACGTTACTATAGACCTACTTAATTTTAGGATAAGGTACCTCAAATGGAAAAGGGAACCTTGTTGCTGGTAGGATCACTTCGTTGTTCGTCTGTCTACTAAAGAGTGCTTTTGGATGGATGAATTATTTAGAAGTATATAAGGAACCCTCGTATGATTTGCACTTGAGCAGTTTTTGATACCACCGACAAAGAAGTAAACGAGCTTGAATTGGTGATTTTGTATACAATTCACAGAATGATTGTACTAGCTTCAATAATTATTTACTAGCACAACGAACCTGAAATCTCCGCCAGCTCTATGAAGCACCAGAAATGCTAATCTAGCTTCAGCATCATATTGGCCTGTAAACAAAATTATGTACTTAAGTGCCTACCATCAATTATTAATTGAAATAACATAAAACTAATCATGAGGAAGGTTACTCAATGAATCTGTATTATCTGTATTAATATTATAAAGAGGAAAGATATGTACTCGTATGTAACTATGTTTGTAACGAATTGGCTCAAAAAGTATTGGACCGATTTTAAAAATTCTTTCACCATTTGAATGCTACATTATCACTGATTAATATAGGCTATGTCCTGCATTTACTGTACGTTTATGCCAAATCAAATGTTTAAAAAATAAATTTCCACTCGTGCGAAGCCAGGACAGGCCGCTAATTACACATAAAATTGTAATGTATTTACCGGTGACAGTATACCATGGTAGAGTCACTTGTGTCCCAATAGTAAGACGCAGGGGATTGAAATTTACATAATCAACCACGAACCAACGAAGTCCTTCTCCTCTTAAATTGTTGACTGAGGCCGTCGCACGAATACTAAAAGAAAACCATTATATTTTATAACCAAAGTAATGGGAATAATCTTTTGTTATTATTGGTTAATCAGTGCGTTTTTTACCCAGAAAGGTTCACATCCAAAGGTCCAATAGTGTCAACCTCTAAAGGATCCAGAGGTGGATCTCCATTGATTATGACATCTCTAAAGCTTTCTAATGCATTAATTATTAAATTGTATCCTGTGACCTCTTCCAGTATTCTTTGGTCATCGAAGACTTCTTGGTCCTTGTTTGTTAGAGAGATTTTCAGTGAGTATGGTCCATGATGACTATCTACTTCTGTAACATTAAATACAATTTCGAATATTACATACTTAACCTAGGTCACAGTGTGTACTCGGTACCTAGGTACTTATCTTAACTATTGGAATAGAATAAAAAAGGTATCGTTTTGTTTGTTTTACATATATCAAAGAATTCCTTTTAATTTGCTACTTTACCTACATAGGTAGGTAAAGTAGTAAATTAAAATGAATTCTCACCGCCAGATATATGTAGGTCTGGCGGTGATTCTATGTCCCTTTAACCGGAGGTTGTGTCTAACTTAAGCGTACATGTAAAAATGTTTACAATAAAATAATAAGATTTAAAAAATACAAACCCTTAGCTGTTGCTAAGACATCAACTTGTGCTAATGCAACAGCGAATAACGCTACAACACCAACCAGGACTTTCATTTTTGTTTTCACGTAGGATATAAACAAATCTAGAGACACCTGAGGAAGGTACCTCTAAATATTAATTAGATTAAATAATCGCGATCTTTTATACAGTTGTTATCATAATAAGCTGGATGTAGGTACCTATCTCACAAAATTAAAGAGCTCTTAATCCGATTTTTTTTAAGTGTTATCTCTTCAATTATAATAATACATACCTAATACACTGATTGTGCAATTGTACTCTTTGCCTGCTCAAGCCGTACAACGTACCTACATGTAATAAATTTAATTACAAATATTTCCAAAGGAGGTATGATATAAAAATATATTTATTTTATAAATATTTTTATTTTATAGTTTCTCGTATGTTCCTATTTCCATTCAAAATATTTAATATTTTTTCTGGTGTTTCTGTAATCAGATACGCGTCTAATATCCTGACGAGATTGTCTTCAGTAGCAGTTACGATGTCTTCGTGATATCCTTCGAGTATCTTTACTCCTTCTTTATTCAGCACCTTGTTCATTGGCCATGAGCTGTTCTCTAGGTCTACCTAAAAAGTAAAGCCAGTCTCAGCACAATTATTATAACTTAACAGGATGACGGGATTATATCGTGCATCTACCTGCATTCCACCTACGACAAAGTTGAGTTTCAATTCATTTAGTTTCATAAATTTTCCATTATGTCCAAGACTTATTCTGAATGTCAGTTGTATATTCATAAAGCGTGCGCTGAAACCGTATTGAGTAATTTATTTTAATGTTGTTTATGCGTCTAAAGGAGAAACTTTAGACGATATGTGCGTTGAAGTTGCAGGTGAGTTACCTACCGTAATCTTCCAGATCCTTTTAACGCATAAATGTATAGAGCTTGACCTTCAGCTTGGTAAAAATCTGTAGGTGATATAAAAAGATAATTTTCAATTTAACAAATCAATTTAAAAATACGTCTGTGGCGCGGTGGCGGAGACCTGCGACACAGGAGGTTCGATTCCGCCTCAGGACAAATGTTAGTACGATGTTAATTATACCTAGAGATATTTATTTGAGGTGTTCTTGACGTTTTCTATTTAGTACAATAAAAAATAACTATCTATTGTACCTATATCAGTTATCTTGCATCCATAACATAAGTTCTGCTTAACTTGGGGCTAGATAATGCTGTTTGAATTGTTCAGTCAGCATTTAATCAAAGGCACTGTAATAACAATGTAAAGTTTAACTTAACAATGTTAATTTATAAACAGTCGTCAAATAAGAAAATATAATACATATTAAGCAACACACCTGAAGAAATGAATACTATTGGTATAGCCAGAGAGCCTGAAGCCAACATTTCACTCAAAGATATGTTAAGTTTCGTTACTGAAAAGTTATTGACTCCAATTACTCTCATTCCACTTGAACTATAAATCAATCTGAAATATTATAATTCAATTTCGTTAAAACAAATATCAAGAGATGGACAAAAACATATACAAATTAATGATGTCTTAGTACCTGACACCTTTCCCTGTGTAACTTCCATTAAAAGGTGGGATGCATAAAGCTTGCAAAGAAGGCAACGAAAACGGCAAAGAGGCCGTGTTACCAGTCCGCCATTTAGTGAAATATTCCAGGAGCTTTTTCTCTACCTCATTATTTGCTGCAACAGTCAGAGGCATCTGATTTAGGTACCTATGCAGACATCAAAAACACATACGTACGTATTTGTACCTGTTCAATTCAAACGATATGATATGAAAAGAATAGGTAGGTAATTTAACATAGGTACTTAATTTAAATAAACATACTTTTTTTGGACACTTAAATCAGACGTACAGGGCGGCAAGCTCGCAAAAGAGTAAATACAGAGAGGTACCGCAAATTTATTGCAAGCAGATTTCGCTTTGACTTTTTCCGAGGTAGGTACGAAAAAAGCTACAGGTAGTTCGACAAGTTTACAGTTAGCGCCAAAACGATACGAAGAGTAGCGTAGGCAACTTGTCTAGGGGCATACTTGCTGACCAGAGGCCCATTGCTTACCACAGGTCGTCGAGTAGCTCGGTCCAGCTTTGCCCATTCGCATCTTAGGTAATTGGGATGATGATGACTGAGGTGAATTACTTTTTACTAATGACTCCAGATTCTGTCACAAGGCAGTTGATAGAATTAAAGTATGCAGACAATCCAGAGAAAGATACGCTCAGTGTAACATTGTTGGAAGAGAGCTTTAAAGTGGAGAGATTTGCCTCCATTTTTTGTGTTCCGCTAAATTTGTCCATGAGTGTATTTTAATTTGAAATGCCGCGCGTAAGAAACATGTCGCGGGTCGCACAAATATTGCCGGGGGGCTGCATGCGGCCCGCGGGCCGTGCTTTGGACAGCGCTAGCTTAGACGAATGAAATCCGTTCCGTTATGGTTTTTTGTTATTGGCATCGTTGGCAGCAATATGTGTTGGCTTGCACCGAGAAAAAACTTATTGTCTTGGTTGCTCACCTTTTCTGCCAGTGTAAATAGATTTATAAGTAATAGTCACGAAATAGAGGCATGGCCTCCATTCTGTGACTACAAGAACAAAAACATAGGCTGCTTGATCTTAGTATTACAATAATAATATGAGCGGTAAAACAGGAAACCACCAATGAGATTTTATGCCTCGTTTCAATCGCGCAATAATATTGCATGTGCTATTGCGATAACTGTTTACAGTACTTATTGTATTAGGAATATTAGGATGCATACGATCATCATCATACATACTGTGCGATATTACCCACGCGCTAGAAGTATGGCGATATTATCGCACGATAAAAACGGATCTGTGGGGGAGAGGCTTTATAATCCATTACAGAAGGCCAACATCCAACATTCTTCCAACTCTTAGAAATGTCTCGTACTTTTATAATGTCATAATCAAAATGCAAGTTGATGTCATCTAAGAAATGTCACAACAAAAAATGTGCGTATGCCCAGTGCTGCCAAATCTACTAATTTTGCAGCAGATCTAACCAATTTTTTGAACAATGTACCTACTGATTTATTTGTTTGAAATAATCGAGGAAATCGAGTCCCTGATGAAATTTTGATGAGTGAGTAAAAAAGATTTTTTGTCAGGCGATCCGAATAAATATGTAAGTAAATTTTAGCAAAAATGCTAGTTACTGCACTTTTCATAAGGAGGACAGAAAACACGTTGAAATTTCATTTGACTCGGGTTTTCTTTTGAAACTCTAGTCGCATAGACCTCGCGTTCGTCGATAAAAAAATATATGAAAGGCCCGCATTAATACCTGAGCAGTTGAGGCTTGTGAGGGGGGGGGGGGGGGGGGGGGCTAAACCTCATGTAGGGGAGATTTCATTTCAATAATTTTAAAGTTGTGCCGATAAATTAATCAATTTTTCATAAGTGAATATCTCAGAAACCTGAAGCTGGAAATTATGTTATCATTTTATGTGTCCTCTATCCAAATATATAGTTTTCATTGTAGCATATAGTTTACTTTTTAGCATATTTCCTAGCATACAACTTCTCACATTGTGTTTCATCGATATTGATATAGTCCTAGAAATAAAGAAACACGGATCAGATATTGTTTAATGTTTCTTTAGACGAGAGATTTTGTTGATTGTTAGCAGTTAATCTAGCCGATTAACTGATATATGCTGATACCTACGTCGTAAAGTAAATAGAATAGAAGAATAGTAGATAGAAGGACGACGAGAATTTTGACAACGCCTCCAAAATATGGTCAACATTATCGTTCAGAGTGGGAGTTAATGTTTGAATTTAAAAAGTGACTTACCTAATCCAATCGAAAATGACTCTACAAAAGCTTACTGTAGGTATTGTAATAATATAATCTCATAACAATTTTGCCATTGTACTGACTAAAACAGCACCTTTTTACCAACACGGATTTAGCATTAAATATTTTTTAGAGTTGGCAGCACTGCAGCCTGGCTGGCAGCTGGCTGTCTGATGAGAAATAAATATTAGGACCCGGCGCGGCTAGTGACCTAAAATAGATCCTGAAATAGATATTGAAAGAAAATCTTGTAGAACGTCTAGTGCGTAAATGTGAACATCTTCAGCATACCTCATAATGGGTACTCTTAACAAAATTCAAGGTTTTCTTTACAACTACAAGAAGATTTTTACGATGTCGTCTTTAAAAGGATTAGCTACGAATCCAGCTCAGTTACCGTTTGTGGCGTTCTTGATTATAGTTGCGGAGTTAGTCATAAACGTCCTGGTAGTGGAACGTGTGCCATACACAGAGATCGATTGGAAAGCGTATATGCAAGAATGTGAAGGATTTTTGAATGGCACATTTGATTACAGTAAGCTTCGAGGTGATACTGGTCCCCTTGTGTATCCTGCTGGATTTGTTTATATATATTCCTTGTTGTATTTTGTAACTGACCATGGAGAAAATATCAAGCTTGCTCAATACATTTTTGTGGTTATCTACCTTATTCAGTTGTGCCTTGTTCTGAGGATTTACAGTAAGATCAGAAAAGTCCCACCTTATGTACTTGTATTGACTATACTCACATCTTACAGAATTCACTCTATTTATGTACTTCGACTTTTTAATGATCCAATTGCCGTGCTTTTCTTGTATGTATCTCTCAATTTATTTTTAGAATCAAAGTGGTATTTAGGGAGTATATTTTATAGTTTAGGTGTTTCTGTCAAAATGAATATTCTCCTTTATGCACCAGCATTATTTTTCTTTTACATTGTTAATCTGGGGCTCAAAGAAACCATAAAACAGCTTCTTGTATGTGGATTTATTCAAGTTTTATTGGGTCTCATATTTTTAATCAATAATCCTGTTGCATATTTAAAAGGTAGCTTTGACTTAGGTAGAGTTTTCAATCACACATGGACTGTTAATTATAGATTTCTGGATGTTGAAGTATTTGAAAACAAATGCTTTCATTTAACACTGCTTGCAATTCATGTTATGCTATTGATAATATTTATACCAATATGCCTCAAATACTTCAAAAGCTATTGTCGGCTGAAATATGTTCAGCAGCAATTTGAACCGCAAATAAGGGCAAAGAATCAAGAGATTAAAAGGAGAAACAAATTCAATAAAGATAGACAGAAGTTCCTCAAGAAATCAAACACAGAAGAAACATTGTCTAAAGATCAGGAGAACTTTTTGAATTCATTTGAGGCAATGCTGAAAAAGTCGTCAAATGAAGGAACAAAGAAATCAGCTAAAAATCAACCAAAACTACCTGAACCTGAAGAAAATACAGAATACTGCATCAACTTTGATTTATTATCACAACTGTTTATTCTGCCCATGTTTATAATTAATTTTATTGGAATAATATGTGCAAGAAGTTTGCATTATCAATTTTATTCATGGTATTTCCACAGTTTACCATATCTTCTTTGGTCTAACAATTTTTCGGTTATTACAAGGTTTTTGCTATTAGCTCTAATTGAAATGTGTTGGAACACATATCCAAGTACCAACTTTACCAGTGCATTGTTACATATTTGTCACATAACAATACTTTATGGTGTTTACAAGCAAATATCCACAGGATTGAAAATGGCCAAATCAGAGTAAAATCATTTGAATAAAACATTACTATAATATCTTGTAAATGTTTAAACATAACATACAAGTACAACTCTAAACAAGTTAAATAAAAGTAATTCTGCCTCTGTAACTTAGTAAAATACACATTTACACTATCGTAAATAAATACCTTTATAAATAATTATTTGGCCTATGTCCAGCAGTGGACGTGTATCGGCTGATGATGATGATAATTATTATATTAGCATAGGGATAAGTCACATGTGTATGTGTTCATTTATAATTAAAATATTAGATTACTGTATGATAAGTAGTTGGCGATGTAAATATTTTTATTTACACAATAAATTTAGTTTTAATATGTGCTGTTTTAATTTCAAACTGATTAAATTCATAAGCTTTTTCCTCAATAAAATAATAGGATCAGGAGCCCAGGGGTCCTATACCTAATAGTAAATTAGGTATAGGACCCCGGGCACAGATTAGGTAATGCCCTGGGACACCTACAAATCCTACTATCTATAGAGATAATGCAGATCTACTACATACAATTCATAGTAGTTTTCTGTCAGAGTACCTAACAACCTATCTATGCTAACTATAAATAATATATAAATACCGACGATCTCTGTGGAACAGCAGGCGAAGGTCTGCTCCTACTATGTAACTGATTAGATACCCACATTATCCTACTAATATTGTGAAAGTTTGTATGGATGGATATTTGTTACTCTCACGCAAAAACTATTGAACCGATTAGGATGAAATTTGGTATGGGTAGTTTGGGACCTATTTTTTATCCCGATAACACGCGGGCTAAGGCGTGGGCAGCAGGTAGTATTGTAATATTATTGAATTGTCCCATTTCCAATCATTTAATCCAATCCAATTATGTAATACTTCTTTGTTCACAGAATATTACCATTTATAGGTTGAATGGGTTGAAAAAAACAAAAATAAGCATTTTGGGTTGTTTATTTTATGAACCATATTTAACTAATAAAAAGAAATTATTATAATCTTAGATTTAGAGATGAGGCGATAAATACTTCCTTTGATATCACAAAACCCATTGCTCGGACCTGGCGCCTCAGTTTCCCAAGCTCACCTAACAAACTTTACCATCTTCACCCACCATCTACTTGTCTTATATATTTTTTACTATATAACAAAGCAATATTAACAGTCCGAAATATTATGACGCTGCCTTGGCTTGTCATCGAGCAATAGAATTAAATAAATTAAGTAAGTATAGATAGACCATGAAAGCAATCAAATGCGGAAATGTTGAATTAGGCCATCAAAATGGTTCAGCTGCGTCGTACAGAATATACAAAAGTAATTATCAAAAGGATAAGTATATTATTATGTAATTTTCATATACAGCACAAATTCAATTTTTAACTACATACCTAATTCATGAGTAACTGTATAATAAACATGCAGATTTTAAATCTACAAATGGCCTATGGGTCAGATTCACTATTACATATAGTAACTTTGCATGAAAAATATTGTGTACTTGTGCGGGATAATAATTACAGGGCATTTCTACCAAAATCAAATGAATATTACTATTCAGTCAAACGTACCCAGTCATGTAAATGCAAATATGGTTGACAAAGACAGTCAAAAATATACATAAACTGAGAGTACTTTTATAGTAAACAATTGCATACGCATAAATTTCGCACAGAGACACAGCGGCAGTCTTACATGGCTGGGCTTACAACTAAAGAATAATATATGATTAATGATTTTAGACGAAGCCGAAGTTTTTAGTTTTGATGGCGAGAAGGAGCTTGTGCTTAAGCACATGTCTCGAGGAATAGAGCGGGATGTAGAGCCGCGAGATGCAAGTGTTTGCGGTGGGCAGGTGCGCGTCGTCCGCCGGACGGATCGTCACCGACGGCATCGGCTGAAAGCCTTCCTCGGACGCCGGCAGCGCGGGCGACCCCGTCCAGAAGTAAACCTACAACAAACAGATAAAACTTTATGCATGCATAGAATAAAATACAGAACTAAATTTGAAGTGAATTCTATCTTCACAAGTGATCGCCAAGCTTTGCTGTTTAAAAATTTGTAACTGGTAAAAATAGACCAACGCTATACTATTTAACAAATACAAAGCAAAATAGATATCTGTTTGATCTTCTTCCACTAGTGGACAAAAAAATTAAGTGAAGAGAATATCAATAACACCTTATTTCTTATTTGATAATAATAACTATGTTTATAGTATAAAATTTGGCTTGTACAAGTGCTTATTTTGTAAGCCTATAGAAATAAAGTTATTGATTCTGATTGTAAATTGTTCCAACTGCTAGTAAAAACTGATCCCACTTACTGCAATGTATGCAGTGTAACAGGGGACTCAGGTGCTCTCGGGATTTCACAGTAGGTGTACTTGCACTAGTGTACATATTTTGTTTTCTTATAGTAATATTCCATCCCATTAAATCAAGTTAAATAGTTGAGAAGAATAATGTATATGGGAATGTGTTGCCAATTAAGCTACCAAGACAACTAATTGACCAGTCGAAAATCGTTGGGACGATTTACGGCTTTTGTGCGTATAATAATGAATGGAAATTTAGTTACCAAGTCCTGTCTCTCGAGATGCGTCATTTTGTCGACGATGGCCCACAGCCAACGCTTGAAGCGCGCGAGGCGCTCGGGCGGCTCTCCACTCTCGTCGTTGAAGCTGGTGTAGGAGACCAGTGCAGTCACGTTGATGTCACCGACGCCGTTCAGGAGCAGTCGTAGGTCCTCGGCTGTGAGCGCTTCGAGCGCGCTCTCTGGAAGCACGTCAAGCACGCCGACGCGCATCGCCTGCAAAAACGGTCATTTGTTAAGCTGTAATTTCACTACCTCGCCAGCGCAAACATTTGTTTCTGAGCAATCGCTCATTATTACAGATCACTAACAATAAGCTCTTGCTAGTTACTAATGTTTTTCGAGTCTTCATTTACAATGTCAATCAATTCTGAGCGTATTCAAAACTGTTCAGAACATGCCTGCTTTATCCCAAACACTGACTCATTGTTCGTAGATTGCAGGCATGATTTGCAAATAAATTAATAAACTAACAAAATCAGCTGTTTCTTGAAGGAATAAAAGATGAATAATTGTTATAAATGTAATAAATGGCAAAAAAAATTAAAGTGTAAAATCAGTTAATGTTGCATTATCAATTGCAAATCCTACAATGAAATGAATTTGCAGAGCATGGGCACAGCCCCGCTAGCACGGGCTTTTCATTTCTACTCTATCTAGACTAGAGAATAAAGATTCTTGTCTTCATAATCTTTCTCTTGCCCGAATATGCCGTTTCGAGAAACAAACCCTAGAAAACAGTTTCTTCGTAGAGAAGCGCTTTCTATAGCAACGGGAACCAAACCACAGAAAAAATATAAATGCTGTAAAAAGTTCGTTCTTTGCGTTTCATTACCAAGAAAATCAACATAAAACCACCCGTATCGCTAAAAAGAAAACTGAGCCCGTAAAACGAAACGTTTTTGATTACAGCAAAATGTCACTTTATTGTATTTGTCAATGTCAATTACAATGTTTTGAAGGGTAATTTCTTTCGTTCAAAGATGTATTTTTCTTTTATTGGACGAAAGAAATACCGATTTTTTTTCACAAAATGTTTCGGTGAAATACTGTCTTTGGCAAAGGCAGCAAATGAAGATTATTGAACTCATAGCATATACAATACAGAATAACGCAGATTTATTTGGTTTTGTAGCAAACAAACAAACAAATTATTCTCCGATGTTTTATGTTGCATTTGCTCGTAAGGGCAGCGGGGCCATTAACTAGACACAAAAACCCCAAAAATCAAAGAGATATTATTATAATATAACTAAACATCCAAATATTGCGAGTTGCGAGGGAAGGAAGACGTCTCGAGAGGTGTAGACAATTTTAGAAGAAATGTTTCTATTCTCAAATGTCAAGAAACGAGTAAATTGATCCCCATGTTCGCATCGGTAGACTCATCTCTAGGGTACAATAGAAAACATCTCTACCGCTTATTCTTCCGAACGCCGTGTTCGCGAACGAAGAAAACTTTCTACTCTCTACACCTAAATGTCATTTTTACGTAATTTTTTATCTATTCTACCTAGACAAGAAAGCCTGTGCTAGCCCTACAGATCTTATTGGGAAGTAATTCACCCCACATGGTTATGAAAGAACCCTTATGGTATATAATAGGGGTTAAATTATGAAATTGCCGTTTTATTGTAATAGGTACTTCAGATTAACATAGAACCTTCATGGTTTGAGATTTTTGAGCAAATTTTTTTCACAATATCACATAGGTTCCCTTCTTCTTTTAAAAAGACAGCATTTGATTATCGACTGTTGTTTTTTTATTCAGCTTAGCAATACTAGCAGTGAAACAGCCCTGACTCATGACTCGATCTTCACCATTATTGCTCCATGATAACGCGAGACCTCATACAGCACGAGAAACTGTTTTATCTCTACAGGAACTGCAATTAGAAACCATTCTTCACCCTCCGTATTCGCCAGGCCTTGCTCCAACGGACTACCATTTTTTTCGTGATTTGGTCAATTTTCTACGTGATAAAAAGTTTTCTTCCCAGGAGGCAGTACAAAATGCTTTCTCACAGTTTGTCCAATCTAGATCACCAGAGTTCTATCGCAAAGGCATAAATGACCTTCCTATTAGATGGCAGCAATGTATAGATAATAATGGTAATTGATTATATAATTAAGTTAAATTAAAAAAATAGTATCTAAATTGTTCAGTACAAATCGGCAATTTCATACTTTAACCCCTAATACAGCATTTTAATTCCTTCCAGTTTTTCACTCACTCTTTGGGTGTGCCTGGTGGGACTATATAGACTAATCTTATTATCTTAGTTTACCTCAAGCGCCTTCTCCTGCGAGAGCATCATCCTGTGCTGCGCGTATTTCCGCACGTAGTCGTATACGTTGATCGCCGTCACTTCGATCTCGCGTCCTCCTGGCACCAGCTCCACACATCCGCCGCCTTCCTCTTCGCACATTTCCAAACTGAAAATATTATGCACTGTGAAAAGTTTTATATTGAGATGGTTACAATGTACACTCGATGCGAACTATGAGAAATTTTTGGTGGTCAGTCTAAGCTAATTATGTTACTGATGAAAATCTATAATAATTAAGTTAAAATAGGATGGATTCTTCGCAGAGCTAATCCATGATGTAAGTACGCGAGATCTAACGTCAATATGTAGTAAAGACTCTCACGATTAATCCTATTTGCGCGGATTATGTCGTGTCTGATCTGGCCCCAAATGTGTTGTTATCATGGCACCGCATGGGAAGTCCCGTGGGTAGTAAGCGCAATAGCCTCACCTAAAGTTGAGATCGAGAGCTGCAAAGAGCGAGTGCGAGTCTCCCGTCTCAGCGTCGACTACCAGCTGACGCAGGCTCTCGTATACGACGGGGTCGAAGAAGGCGAGGTCGTGGAACCGCACCGGCCGGCCCAGCACGTACTTCAGAACGTGCCGGTTCAGGAACATTGGGCACAGCTCGTTTTGGAGCAGGCAGAGACCGATTATTCTGAAAGGATTTGTTTGGTTTCACATAAATCATAAATAGATAAATAAATCATTTAATAATCTCTTCGCCATTGTACGAAGAGATCATATACTTATAATAGATGCTTACATTTAAAACTAGTATAATATAACTTATACCGACATTGTGTGAGACTGGTGCCTATGTTTGGTTTGTAAAAAAACCTGTGTTACAGGTCACCGGGCTCCTACTCCGCGGCAGAAGTGCAGCTAATAAATACAATAGTTCCTTTAATAACATTATGCTAAGTCTACTACTTCAAATGACAAACCACAATTACAGATACTATAAAATGGTATAAATGTACCTGATAATAGTAAAAATTTCAACAAAATAATCAAGTAGAAAGTTTTTTTATATCAGGTATTGATTTAATCAATGAGTAATAAATAATAAGTCAGCATTCCCATAAAGTGCAGGGCTGTGTGTGTGTTTGTGTGTGAGATATGTGTTTAGGTAAGGTCTCCTGAGGGCACCAGTCTCGAAAGAGTCTGGGCAACAAGATATACCTACTCGTGTGAAAAATGAGTAGATGATAAGTAGAAGCAATTAACTTTAGTGACAAAGTAACATTGAAATAAATTAAAATTGTTTCACTGGTTTCTGGACTCTCTGTTTGATCATAATTAAGACTCCCTAGGTATTTCGTGACTATGTTTGCAACTTTATTTGTGCAGAGGATAGATATTCAATTTATTGTAAAGAAAGTTCCCTTGGAAGCAAAAGAAGTTGTTGGAGCAACGACATTTAAAGTTTTCAGTCTGGCATACTCTAGTCTTCTACGTTTACCTTTTTTTGGATCTGGGTCAAATTGCAATTTTGAATGTTTTAAAAGAACAGTGTGCAATACGTATTGTCTCACCGTTAGGACATCCCAGAACTTAGGTGTTTTGAATATATATATTAGCTTACCGAGCCCTCCGGTAAGAACATCTATATGTTTAAAAAGGTTTGGTCAATTACGACACCTAAATATTTGATGTTCTCTGCTCTTAGGAGATGGACATGTACAATTGGAGGTAGAGACGGTACATTTGTGTGCAAACTATTTGAGGTTTGTTGAAGGGAGTAGGTTAGTCCTATGAGCAAAAGCCAAGTATTTAGTTAAGCTTTCAACATTAAATTTAAAAAACCTAAAACCCGACTACATAAAAGTCTTAAACAGGCACTTGTAAACACGTACTTGATTTTCGATCCTTACTTAGACTCCGCGATCTCGTTAGACCCCATTTTTATATGACGTCACATAGCCTATAACCAGCGGGTCATAAGACACCTCATTTACGCTACGTGGGAACACGAAAATCGGTTACGTACATATATATGGTATCAACCTCATAACCCTCGTCCTTCGGTAGTCGGGTAAAAATTGTTTGTGCCTGGGTTAACTCATATACACTTTTCTTGACTTTAACTAAATCCATTAAAAAATATACAGTTTCATAATGAGTAGTTTGATAAGATGTGATAAGTTAATGACCTATCCAAACTTTCACATTTATCAGTATTAGAGTGTCCTTATTGACGTGAACAGAGCACAATAGATGAATCTGACTCAATGAGTGCCTGATAGGTCAATACCAGACCGAAATGCACCTATTTATATTACAAGGCATGGTCGCAGGCCTCCCTGCCTGTCAAATTGGGAGGCTTAGGTGTTCGCAAAATTTTCGCAGCGTTCTTGTCTTCCGTCTACAGCACTAGTTCTTTAGTGGAAAAAAATTCTTGGCTCCTCCTCCAAAATCTTTTTTATCCCAACGGCAATGGGACGGGCCTCTGTGTTAGTTGACACGGAATTGTTTGTTACAAACGCGCTCTAGATCTGCAGATCGCGCCCATCTCCTAACCGTTTCTAAATGGGAGTCAGGACATTGGTTGCAAGCACTTCCTTCACATAATACTGGCCCTTTATTGGATCCCGTAACTTTCCGTATAGAAGATGTCTTCGGTTGGGTGCAAGGTGTTGCGCGCTTGATCAATGCCAGTGTGTTACTGTTGTCGAACAGCTTGGTCATCACGGATATCGTGTACTAGGGCTGCCGGTCGGATTTCTCGCCATGCCAGTCTTAACGACATCATCCGGTGGGCCTTTGTCACCGCTAACGTACCAGCTATTCTCGAACCGAATGGTCTGTTGCGAGACGATGGTGAGAGGCCCGACGGCATGACATTAGTCCCTTGGGAGACCATTGTGAGGGACGCTACATGTGTCGACACACTTGCGCCTTCCCATCATTCGAGGACATCCGTGAGGGCTGGTTCGGCGGCAGATTTGTGCGAGAATCTCAAGAGGCGCAAATATGCAGGTCTCGACAGAGCCTACGCATTTGCTCCCCTTGGAGTCGAGACCATAGGTCCGTGGAGAACCGAAACTCTCAGTTTTCAAAAAAATATATGAGCGCCTGGTTGAAGCGACGGGTGACCCGAGAGCTGGTGAGTATCTGGCGCAGCGCATTAGCAATGCCATACAGCGGGGCAATGCAGCCAGCGTCTTGGGGACGCTTCCGACTGGTATTGATATGGACCAGTTGAGCTACCTGTAGATTGTTTGCAACAGTCTGCAGTTAGCTCAATTGTTCCAATTGTAAATACTAGTTTAATTTGTTTATATTATTTGATTGTTATTTTCTTTGTCAATAAAGATATGAATTACCTATCTATGGTGTGATACATATAATGAGAAGTATACATACAGATATAGAAGCTCAAAAAGTCAACACACCTGCCAACATTTCTAAAGGCGTTGATCCGCTCGGGTGTGGCTCGGCCTTGCCTCGGCGAGTAGTACCCGCGTTTCCCGGGGGAGTAGAAGAGAGGTGCTGCGTCGTCCGTAGTGACTGGCGGGGCGGTCGACGTGCCCGCGCCGGCGCCAGCCGTCGAGGGGCCGCTGGTTGTGGCGCCGCTGCCGCGCTCCGACAGTGAGAATACGTCCAGATCTGATGAGAAATAAAACTGTATTAAAAAACGACGATATCTGTGGCGCAATGAGCGAAAGTTCCCCTGACGCAGACGGTTCATATTTGTTCATTGTACAATGTTACAAAATTTTTATTAGTGAGTAATAAAACAATTTTATTTATACCTTTAAGTGTTTATAGTATTGGCCCTAATCTGGATGTTTACCATTTTTAATATTTTTAAAGCCCAACTAAATACGGCTTTATGTTCTGTGAGACTAGATGTGTATGTCAGCAAAAAAGACGAGACGATATAATAAAAAAAAATACCTAAAACAAATAACGGTTATAGCTGCTTTATGGTAATAGCTATATATTTACTGTTTGTTCTACTCACCGAGTATCGCCTCCGAGGGATGCATAACGATGAGATCCATGGCCTCTCGAACCTTCTGCCGCAGCGCGTCCTCGCTCGCCAGCAGAACTAACAACTGTGCGGGCGTTAGCTCCAGTAGCATACCGGTTATCTTACCCGCGAATGTGGGGTGAAGGGAGTGTACCTGTGGATACAACAATATTATAACCTAAATGCTTGGATATAAAATGCGGTACTGAATGAATCTAGTAAACAATCTAATTTTCCAAAAAAATCAAAACCCCGACGACAAAACTTTTTAATTTGGACGAACAAAACAGAATGGCTGTAACTTTTTGTAAACATAGCTTACAAACACTCCATGCCAAAGACTCAAAATCAGTTAATCCATAAGGGATATGATGTTACAGACAGACACGTGGATACACACGTTAAACTCCAAACATTTATTTTATGGGTCGCATGTTTAAATTTAGGAATATTCATCTTACCCTAGGATATAATCTTTCTCCTAGTTGTGCCTGGTGTAGTGTCAGGTGCTCATTGTGGCCACCAGGCCGGTCGCCGCTGTAGCCGGCGCCTTCGGTCCCTGGTGCCGCCTGCAAATTACATCAAATAATAATAAATAATGTTGGACAATTCGCACAGCATTATCTAGCCCCAAGATAAGCGAACCTTGTGTTATGGGTACTAGATAACTGATATACACTACGTAGATAGATATTTATTATATATAGAAACCACCCAGAACACCCTTTATCTGCAGATGGTACAAACATTTGTCCAAGGCGGGAATCGAACCCGCAACCTCCTGCGTTGCAAGCGGATCTGCGCCCGCCGCGCCACAGAGGGTCGTCAAAGTTCGTCAAAATTTGTACTTTGTTCTATAAGTTATAATTTAGTAGCGGTTGTATTCTTAGTTCAAATCATGTTACTAACAGCACAATCCTGGTTTGGAAAAACCACAGGTTCGTAAATATGCTATTTTCATAGATCCGTTTGAAAATACATCCTATCCTAATAAACGTCAAAGTTTGTAAGGATGGGTGTATGGATGGATATTTGTTACTCTTTCGCGCAAAAACTACTGAACCGATTAGGCTGAAATTTGGTATGGGTATAGTTTGAGACCTAAAATAACATTTTTTATCTCGATAAAACGCGGGCGCAGGCGGGGGCAGCAGCTAGTACTTCATAATAATATCTCCAACTGCCTAATTAGGCATATAGAGGAATGGAAGGTAGAAAGGAAGGACATCTGCCCTGTAAAATAACTCTGGCATTAATTACTGTATTTTTGACTGAGACATAAAATGTAGGTTGGTGCATTAAAAATACCTGTGGTGAATAAGGTCTAGCATCGACGCTGAGAACTCGTCTCGGCTCCCTGGCCGAGGGCGGTCGTGGCGCCGGCCGGCCCGGAGTGCGGCGCGTTGTGTCTTTCGATCTCGCACGACCTGCTCCACTTCTGGAAATTATTTCATTTTCAATTAGGGTCAATATTCAAATATTACCATTTTGATCAATTGGTCTATTATCTATTACGATGATGATTTTCAGGTCAGTGTAAGGTCAGCAGTCACAGTTCATATCACAAGTTGTATATACAAAAAAGTCCCGAAGATTAACCTTTCAGACAGAAAATAACTAAATAGGGATCTAATCAGTCATTTGAGTGCTGCGAAACAGACAGACACACATGTTAAATGAACACCTCTCTTTTTATTAATTATATGCGTTCGTCAAAAATATAGATAGATAGAAAATGCTTTATTGCACACTTAACAAAACAGTTTACAAACAATTTGAAACAAAAAAGAAATGTCGGTCTTATCGCTCAATAGCGATCTCTACCAGACAACCTTGGATGGAGAGGATCGTTGGATTGAATACCTGATCTGGGCGCATTATTTTAAGAAGCTAATACAAATTACAAAAACTCTAATCATTTACAAATCTTACATACGAATACCTACATATATAACAAGAATACCTAAATACATAAACCTATTTATACATAATAAATATAGATTTAAATATATAAGAAAATGGTTCGACAATGGTTTCTGCGACGTAAGATCATCCCTAGCTGGATATATCATGGCAAATATTTAAACGATATTGTCTTACCGCGGTCCGCTGTTGCTGCTAGTGCCGCCTGATGACGTGGGTCCGGTCCCGGCGGTGCCCGCGGTCCCATTAGTGCTACTGGTGTTCGTAGCACTGCCACTGCCGGTGGTGGGCTCCAGTGGCGGTAACTTCTCATTGGCTAGTAGAGCCTGGAAAGACATTGATGTTGTTTAGTTATTGTACCAGAGTAACAATAATGTACTATAATTTGTCGAAACAGTAATGACAGCAGGCCACGACAATAAATCATTATATTTTAAAATAATTTGTTAGCACACTTGAGTTAGATTTTTAGAATTAGAGTATCGTTTCGACAAATGACGAAGACAAAAGATGTGAAGGGCTTCTTGCTATTTTTATGATTCTGATCTTCCGCGTGGATACTAGAATAGCAGTGCTCTGGTTTCTTACCTCAGCGAGGCTAGTGTAGAAAGAACGGGCCACGCCGCTGCCTTCGCCCGGCTCGTCCCTAAATGTAACCTTGACCCTGTTCACTACTAGAGGTGGCTGCGCGCTGTGCGCTCGGCGGTTCTGGCCCGAGAATGCACTGTTCAGCTCGGCAAACGTTTGTTGAAGCAGTTTGGCACGATCGCGTTCCATCTAGCAAACAAGATTTTCTGTTACATAAGCGTATCTATCGAGTGTAGTTGGAGCATCGACAAAAGACGGGATTTCAATCCCTTCTTTTGTCTGGCCTCCTACGACGGACAAAGCGACATAACGCCACGATGTGCCACTGACACAACGGTGTGTTATTGACACGACGGTGTAAACGGTGTTCACGCCTCAATGACACTCTTCAGAGTCTTATTGAGGCGTCAACCCCGTCCACATCCACAAAAGCTGAAACGAAGCTGACAGCCCCTCAGATCACCAAAAGTTCTGCTCCTGTACTTCAGGGAGCTGGGCTGGTTAGGTTCTTGGTTAGGCAGAGGAACAATGCTCAATACAGTGCTATACGAAGATGAGATGTCACTGTTGATCCCAGTTACCCCACTTAGAATTAGTGTGGCCGGCGAAACGTCAATTTGTTTTCTTCTCACATCAATTCCACACTGATGGGAGACTCAGGGGTAGGATAATAAATTGTCTGAATTACCCTACTCTACAACAACACAAAATTCACCTCTCACCACTTATCCATATACGTAAACATAGCTACATTACCACATTTAACACAGAAATACTGTAGAATCAGCATCATAGAAACAGCAAAAGAAAACCTACCTTATGCAATGTGAGATCCCTCTGCTGCGAGTTTCTTAATTTCTCCATATCGCGTCTAAACTTGACTTCCTTGACCGGGAAGCCACCGAGCTCGGCGACCACCGAGCCCGGCTCTAGGCCCACATCCTCAGTAAACACGCGCCCGAATAGGTCTAGGGACAGACGCCAGCGCCCTAGGAGTAGGTCGTGGGATACGGATGCTCCGAGCGATGGACAGGCACGTCTAAACAAAAAACAAATAAAATAAATAATGCTCAATATTTTTATGTAGCATCATCTGCCCTCAAAGTGAGTAGAGCTTTAGTTTTTATTACTTATTAGAATATATTATACAATACTTATTGAGGGCCGTATCTCACCGGGTCGACACGGCGACATCGCTGGCAACGTATCCAAAAACTAATGTATGGCAGACGACGACGTTGTAAACCGCAAAGCCAGTTAGCTGCCATACAATAACGAATGAAAAGTTCGGATACGATGCCAGTAACGTCTCACAGCGACACCGGGAGTGCGGTAGGGCCATAAGACCCGGAACAAACATCTGGAGATCATACAAAATTTGTCCCGCAGCGAAAATCGAACCCGCAAACTTTTGCGTTGCAGGCGCATCTTCCCAAAAAAATTAGGATATGGCTTGAAGTAAGATAGAGCATGTACTTACGGAGCAGCAGGAACAAGCGGTGTCAGTAACGGTGGCGGCGGGAGTCCCGAAGTCTCCACAGTTACGTTAGCAGATATCTCTTGAGATTCTAATGGATCAACCACGCTTAGTAGCTCGCCCTGTAAGAAGAATTTAAATCATAATTCTAATTTAAATGTTTGCATGCATATACTAGCGTCTCGCGTCGTTACATGCATAATAAGGATAAAGCCGAATGCCGTTGCCAACATACAGCTTGAATCCGCAACGTAGAATGTAGATGCATGATCCAAGAAAACAAGGTCTGGAACTCCGGGAGGGACACATGCGACGTCACTGTCCAGTCGCCACTTTATTTAAACATAACGTAGAAGTTGCTAAACAAATTAGATAAATGTCAATTGAAAAAAAAATGTCAATCGTCAATTATATTTGTTAGATCAGTAAAAACAGCGTTAGACATGATTCAATGTGATAAAAACAAAACAGTTTTATCAGAGACATACAGGGAGATAAGGGAGTTACGATTTTACGCTACTGGTAACACCAGAAAACAGATTCGTCTTCTCATTCGCCAATGGCGATTATGACGTGGTGTCACCCACGTGACCATCGTGTCTCGGAATGCCATACCTTAGATTATTATTATACCGCATCATGGGTAAATGTATGATTGGAAACAAATTCTTTGTAAATAAGTTTCTGTTAGCTTATTTTTAATACGAATTCACAGTCGACAGGAGTGTACCAATTTGATGGCTCGCGTGTAATTTTGATAAGAAAAAGTCCCCCAAATAAGTGGAGTGACTTACAGCACGTACAATAACGCTCTTGCCAGGGCTCCGGGACGAAGATGGTCGCGGCTCGGGAGCTATCGCGCTCGATGTGCTTGGACCTTTGGGGAAGAATTTCATCAGTTAAATACATGTTTGCTTTCTTATACACTGTTATGCTATCCAAGATATTTTTTTTGTAATCAAAGATGGTAACCAAATAAATATTGTTGCAAAATAGTTTTTCAAGATATCATTAGAGTCTGATTCTGATCTGGAGTCCGATAGTATCTATATTATACTATCTATTATTAGAGAAAAACGTCATCACCAAGTTGGACTCAGTTTTTGGTTTTGACAGCTTCATTGGTCTCATATCCGTTATATAACTTGAATGTGCACCTTTTTGGCAGCCCTTGTGCAATTTAACTTGTTGTTGTCTGATATTTTATACAAACAAAATTTCAAGACTTTGTTGTAAAAAAATATTTTGATTCTAGAACATGCATATGAACTGCATTCAACAATTACTGAAGAAATTGCTTGAAATAAGAAAATAAGTGATATCCCAAAAGTTTACGATTTCGGTGGGATTTGATTACCCCTAGTGAGAGGGCTTACGCACCATAATAACAAAAACCTTAAATAACAAGTAATATTATAATCTAATGTTACCAGGCAAAGGCGAAGCGCTCCTCTGAGGCGCTTCCATGATAGAGCAGGCCGTGTCGACTAGAGTGTGGAATTCAGAGGGCTGCGAGCTCGCGTCCACAAGGCTTGTGCTCGTGCCTGCTGACATTGTGTGCGGGTGTCTACAAATACAAATAAAATACGACCATTACGATATTTCAGGTAGAAGAATGCAATACAATCCATAACTCCCACAAAACAAAATAAATAACATAGACATTAACATGAAACACAGAACTACAATGGGCCGCCTTATCGCGTAAGAATGGTTGGAACTTGTAATGTCATTATGGGTAGATTAATTGTTTTCAATGACATCAAATCAGAGGAATGATGTGCCACGGCCTTACAAAGATGACAAAAGGAAGGATTACAAAAGGTTGTCAAACTTACCTGTGATGTTTCTTCCTAGGAATTTGTCTAGCTTCATTGGAGTCAGAATCCGAGAGATATTCGCCGTCAGTGTCAATTTCCATTTTCGTAGCCGCGTCCTTTGAACACGATAAGTCCTAAAAAAATTATCAGTATTATTTGTAATTATAATGAATCAGGCAAATATAGGTCCAAGATGTCGTATAAATGATTCTTAGTAAATTACACAACATGGCATGCGTTTTTAATTAAAATTCAAGCTAATACAGCTTTCATTTTGTCAACTGAATTGAAACAGCGTAACTTCAAGGCACGACGCATAATCAAATAGTGTAGTTTTACCTGGGGTTCATCTCGAGTCAAGGTATGCGAGTGAGTAGGCGGCGCGGACGCAGGGCGCGCGGGCGGTGACCAGCCGCGGTCTGAACCACGGGTGGACAGGCCAAGCCTTCTAGGGATCACTGGAAAGGCACTGCAGTTTTAGTAAACTATAGTTTAGTAAAGTTAATCTTAACTAAGGATCAACAAGGTTTCAGAGAATGCATACTTCTTTCATCTACAACAGCTGACCATCTATAGTTGCAAAAGGAACTGCTCCCCCCACAACCCTAAGTATCCCAACACTACCTTAACTATCACGGCGGAATTAATGGGGTGTCCTAATCTAAGTCCGCGAGACGTATGAACTTTTTATTTTAGAATAATAAAGATGCTTATGGTCAAGAGACAAGGCGATAAAAGACAAATTTACCTTCTAACGGGTTGTTGACGCCAGGAGGCGCGTCGCCTGATGCGGGGACCGTGACCGGCTGTCGCGGCATTCCGAACAGCTCCTCCCGCCGCGCGTTAGGCTGCAATAGTTGAGGTTGGTCGGCCAGCGGCAACGCCTCTTGCATTGTCACTGTAATGCACAACATCCATGAGAATCCATGCTGTTTATTGAATCAGGATCCAGAGTCAATTCAATGGTTGAACAGTAGCAGTAATGTTTATGGAAGCATGCAACACTACACTATATCAATATAGAGAATCCTCTATAATTTTAAATGGGTGCTTTTTTAAGCCAACTTACTGTTGAATGGATCCGGCGGTGGGCATCCCAAGCAAAGAGTAGAATCCGAGCGTTGGAAGAAGGAATGCGCCCTTCCGCGGCCGCCGTCGATTTCGCCGTCAGACTCATTCGCGGCTGCTGCGCCGCCGACAACCATCTCTTCATCGCCTTCCTCGTTCTCATTCTCATCCTACCAAAGAATTACATTATTAAACATACAGTTCATTTTGCTGTAATGTAACTTTTATAAAACCTATGAGTCCCAGAACTGTCCAATGTACACGTAAAAGCGCGCTATGATATATATTCTCTCTTTTTTAGGACAAGGAAACTTTATTATTCTCTTTGGTTTCACATTAATCTACCACAATCTTATTGAATATAGCACTGTTACATTTAATTAGGAGTGCGAATTTATGTCAGCTCTTACTTAAATCTGACTGACAATAAAAATATAACTTGAAATAATTTAATGGCAGGATTTTTTGAAGGCCAGGAAGAAGCCATTTTAAAGAAAGATGATGTTCTAATCGAATTTCGACCACGGCGGCCAGTCTCAACGGAGACCTGTCATGTGCGCAGGACACATTATTGTGTACAAGCGTGTGCGAATTTTAAAGAATACTCTTTGTTTGTATTGTGCTTACCGCAGTCCAAAGCGTGTTGTGATGATGTGGCTGCGGCTGCGCGGCCCGCATGTAGTACACCAATGCATCCAATACGTAGGCCACGTGTTTGAGCGCCGCCACGTCCAGCACGGGCAGTTGCTCCGCGTGCTCAGAGCTGTGCGCTCTCAGGAGAGACAGGCAGTAGGCGAGGAACTCGCGACGTGCGCTGCCGGCTTCTACGCCTGGAAGTCATTAGAAGTTACACTAATGGAGAACATCTCCCCATCGTCCGAAAATTCGGACCCCCAGAGATTTTATTTAAGACAGAGATGGATATTATTATAACAGATCGGCTGTAATGATTTTTATCAAATTAAGCTAAGAACACACTCGATCACTTCACCTTTCAAATAAAACAATCTAAAATGGTTCATTCCCTTGGGAGCTAGCAACAGACAGACAGACATAAAGAGACACGTTTAACTTCTGACTGCGGTATTGCAGTTTAATTACAAGGTAGGGGAATACAATTTCGTAAAGCCTGTATTTTACCCGACTAATAACCAACTGAGGAAGGATATACAAAATTGTGTGCCATAATCCATCACAGCAGTATCATAATATATCTTGGTTGATTTGCCCTTGAACTCCAGTTCCAGGCCAGAACACAAGAAAATTAGGTTAGTCAGTATCTTACCTTGTTCACGATCCCTAGTCCTCGGCGCCTCTGAGAAGCCAATTATCCTAGTAGCCGGCGAGGTGACGGACGTCGTGCGTCGAGCGGCGGGCGCGGCGGCTGCGCGCGTGCTTTCGGTCGACGTCGACGCGTTGTTGGACGTCAGGGAAGCGCCGAATCTGTCACGCATACTAATATTATTATTGTGGAGATAGACCAGCATATTGACAGATGATAAGATTGATGAATAACCCGTAATACTGCGTTTTTTACTATTGTCAGGCCCTGGCTTACTAGAAAATACTTTCAAATAAGTTATTGATTGATAAACATATTTGGAGTTCTAGGCTTTGAGTAATGGAAAGGAAATGAAATTTATTCAATAGTTAAAAAAAAAATCTTGCTTCATTTCTTCAAGCCCTAATTTTGTTTTTGTTCTCATCGCAGTGATGATGTGATAGTTATAAGTGTAATGAATGTTTTATCGTGTGATGTTGACGCTAGTGCATATTATACAAAACAATGTAGAAATACCTGAGTTGTGCTTCAGTAGCGTCCATCACCGTGACTAGCCAGTCCCAAGTAGGCTTGAGTTGCCTCTCGAGGTAGCATTGCAGTCGTAACGCCTCGCGGTAAGAAAGCGGCATCATCCGCGGTAGAGGGAGCGATACACGCTCGTACTCCCAAAGGAGGTCTGCTATCTGACGGATGACTATACCTGTGACGCAAAGTAGAGGATTAAAGACTAGTCAGTCTCTAGCTGTGGCTACGCTAATATGGCGTAACCTCTAACAATAAATTAGATTTAAAATAGCATCAGTGATAGATAAGAGCTAGATATAAACTGCGTCATATCAGCCCATATTGGTCCACTGCTGAATATAGGTCCTAAACGACGACACAAATTGCGATCCAGAGCCGCCTCCCTGTACCGACACCCTGTCCCCGTGGCCGATTCAACGTCGCAATCATCTATCGTGTGGGAGGTCTAACACTCGCATTTAATCGTTTTTGCCACACAAGAACCTTAACTCCTCAGCGGTTATCAAATGAAGGATTGAAATTACTTACCAAATGCCCTGGCTAAGCAGGCAGCGGTAGTGGAGGTGGAATGCGGGTCGTGCGCGCCGGCGGCCGCGGCCGCGGCAGCCGAGCGGCGGAGCGATGCTGGGTCTATGAAGACCAAAGATGAGCCGCCGGTCAGACGCACGCCGCTGGTGCCACCGGTCGCGCCGCGGGACGACTCACGTGACCTACTGGAATTGGAAATATAAAGTTAGTCAGGTAGTTATACCTTTCGAGCTTTTACATAAATATAATTATAAATAATAATAAAGTTGTATTTTATAACAACTCCGATAATTTAATCATAATCGAGTCATTCGTCAGCTTACATATATTTGTAGTACTTGAACATTATGCCAGAGGGAGGGTTTCGAGCGAGACGACTAGCAAAGTGGCATCGATAAAGCGGACCGACAGTTCAAAATATACACATCTTCCGCTGGATACTAAATCGTCGATTCCGCTGCGCTTAGTGTCAGAGAACAGAACCGTAAATACCAGATTCTCGATGTTCAGTTGGAATAGTGCACTCACCGAATAGCCCACTGCATAGAATGCGGCGCGAGGTTGGGCCTGACGGGCGGCGCGGCGCGTCGCTCGGGCGCGTCTCCATCGTGCAACGGCGGGTCGGCCTCCGCGTCCTGTTCGTCAGTCTCTCCCGCCTCGGAGTCTTCGTCCTCGGGCTGAGTGGAGTCTCCGCTCTCGTCCTCTGGGTAGAGAAGTAACGACGCTATCCCTGCGCCGTGAACACAATCATCATGCTTGAATGTACAGTGCAAAGCGAAGCGCTAAGCAGGGCAACTAATTTTAATACGCTCCAGGGCTAAGGTGTATTTATGTTATTTCCTGCTTGTTATTCCAGTTTCATAGTTTTTTCAGCAATCAGTCCATACATTAATACATACAAGATCATAGAGAGTCAAAAGAAATAAGGTGTTGGGGGTCCTAGTGTGCGTCAAACGAATCACTATTCTGCCGACCTTATCAAAAGTGCAATAACTCTGATTTCACACCAAAAAGAGTTATATACATATTCATGATCAGTAAAACGAGTTCTATATTTTCTTCTAAGACAGATTTTACGTATCTAGTCGATCCAGTTTTTTATATAAGCATAACCGCAATATACCTACACATACAAGGATTTGGTAAAATAAAATCTTTAAACTGCGTTTTTCTCCAAAGTATCTCGGACAGAGTTATTGCACTTTTGATAAGGACTGCAGTATGCGAAACAAGAGCAAATGAGCCTTTTTGAAGGATAAATGCTTTTATTCTCAATTGTATCCTCCCTTACTTTGATAGATCCTATAAGATTGAAACCTTTTTTAAAGATACTTTCGCAAATGCACTAACTTACCATAATTTGTTAGGGTCAAAGTAAACATACCAGCATCAGAGCCCTGAGTGGCGCCGGTCTGCACACTCCTCTGTGCAGACTCTGCGTTGTCCTGATCGTCTGAATCACTCTCTGTCTCCACCTCAGCCATCAAGTCCAGCTCGCTCTCACTCTCGCCGCCTTCCGCTCGGTCGCCGCCGTTTTCAACGACTACGTGTTGTTCTTGACCCCTGGGATAATGCTTTTCTTAGACAAGGAGCTTATTACTAAAAGAAGCGGTAGTTTTGCATACTGAACAAAAAGCTCCAAAAAAAGTAGAGTCGAATGGTAAAAACAATGAGACTACTTTACCGCGATAGAGAATTTACGATAAGTCCGATTTATGCCATTTATTGGCTGGATAGTATTATGATTCGGCAGCTCATTTGTTCTATATCTGTGGGTATTCCGAAAGCACCCAAAGAGCGGCGAAAATAGTTTATGCTAGTCATCCACTGAATGGGATACCTATTCAGAATGCATGCAATAAGTGGCGAAAATACTGTCATCCATTAGTGGCATAGGCTTTGGTAAATTGGTTTTTTATTTAAATAATAGTCAAATCACTTCACTGTTACAATAGCATAGAAACCAAGGTTACACATCATCATGTTGCTGGTCTGTGGGCGGCTGCGGAGCGGGCGCATTAGGCTCGTCCGTTTCTGATGCATCATCGTCTCCGCCCATCGCCTCGCCCGCGACATCTTCCGCGTATTCGATCGCTACGGGGGTCGATGACCGGTCGGGGACTAGGGTCGAGCTGCCCATGGATGTTCCGCCGGTCGCGTTACTACGGAGGCCGACTAGATTGGACTCTCTGTAAAATAGTGGGTTGCTGATTTACTTTGCGAAGAACAAACACGCTACGCTGTTTGTTTACAGTTGTTTCAGGCATTCTTTTATCAAGAAAAGGCTTGTATTTGGCCTCATCTTGTCTGATTAGGAGCGATGATCTATTGGAGCATACTGATTGGAGGTTTTTATCTTTAAGTAACCAAAATTAAAGTATGCTGGATAAAGATAGTTTAACATACCTTCTGGAGTGAGCGAGTCGTGAATGTCCAGTTGAAAGCGGCTCAACGCCAAACAGATCCTCACTTCCATTCACAAGATCCACGTAAGTCGTCGCTAGCGGGAATGGTGCAGTGGGTCGCACTACGCCGAGCCTCACTGGTGCTAATAACGCATCGGCCGCTTCCACTAACTCTTCGACAGAGAGAGCGACTAGTGCAGCGAATACTCGTCGGCAACGGACCAAGGAGGATGTTATTGACAGTGGTCTGAAAGAGATGGAATAATAAAGCGGTTAAACAAATGACAACGAAAATTCAGTCAAAATTATAGGTGCAAAACACACTATTATGTGTTTTCGTGCCACTCCAAAAGGTTAGCGGTTTCATACATATAGTAAGGTAAGAGTTAGACATTAACACAGCTACACAGAGTACAGTACGGTTGTGACTAAACACAACACATTGTGTTTGAAGCCTAAGGCAGGTTAACATGTGTCGTATACACATGTTGTTCTTACCCCTTCTTCTTGGCTGCTCCTGGAGCCATTTCGATGCTGAATATAATGAATATTCTAGCGACGGAGCGCACGAAACGCCTGGCCACTTCACGGGCACGCTCAGCTCGTCCCGGAATCGTGTCGTTCTGTTGTTCGCGGATCAACGTATGCAGGAGTGTGTCTAACATCTGATGAAACAAAATCATGTTTTATTTTTAAGGCTAAATGACTACCTTACATTTGTATTAAACTAATCAATCACTTAGGTAGGCTGTGTACAAATATAAGTAGTATTATTATATGTATAATTTATTGGGCCTCTCGATGAGTAATTTGAAAACTGTCAAAAATGTTGATGCAGAGACTACCTACAACTTTAAACAATCAAGTTATTTGATAATATACACACATCAACATCGTCTAGGGATATTTTGTATAAAGTTCTTGAACTCTAAAAATACTGGCCGGTTTTAAAATCTTTTGAAGACACCTTATTTTTTAGGCCTTTTTGAATGATTCCAAATTTGAATTTGAACAAATGAATAAAAAAAAAAAGATTTGCGCGGCATTGCTATAGCGAAGGTCGAAAGTTACAATTTATCTTCCATAGTTTATGGTAATTTTTTGTGTCAAATTGAAGTTTTAAAACACGTTATTAATTAACTTCGATTTTATACTACTAAATGCATCATGCGGCGGCGCCATTTAACTAGAGATAAAATGTTAAGGGCAGTAGGTATGCTCCAAGCTGGGGCTACTCAGCTGAGTGTTGCTGAGGAGATTGGAACAAAACAAAACGTGATCTCAAGGTTATGGTCACGTTATCGTGCTACCGGTGAAGTGGCTGAAAGACACCCAGGCGGGAAGCGCATAACCACCCAGCGACAAGACCGATTTTTGCAAGTTTCCGCTAGAAGACAACCAAATGTTACGGCAATGCAGTTGGTTCAAAGGCTCCAGTCAGAGCACCAGTTGCTGGTGAGTGACCAAACTGTGAGGAGAAGACTGCATGAAGCCAACCTTCATGCTCGCAGACCGCTTCGTACTCCAGCACTACGCCGAGGAAATCGTGGACGAAGATTAGAGTGGGTTCGTGAACATTTGCTCTGGGAAGAGAACCAGTGGTCTGCGGTGCTGTTTACCGATGAGTCCCGATTCGGTTTCCATCCCGATTCAAGAAGAGTACGTGTATGGCGAGTTCCTGGTCGTGAGAGCCGTCTGCAACACCCTCAGGAAGTCCATCCATACCGCGGTGGGACAGTTATGGTTTGGGCGGGAATACGTATTGGTGGAAGAACAGATCTCGTTTGGATCAGAAACACCATGACTGCTGAAAAATACCGTAACCAGGTGCTAGTACCAATAGTCTACCCCCATCGACTACAAATGGGCCAAGAATTCACGCTCATGCACGACAATGCCCGTCCACACACAGCGCGAGTGGTGACCAGCTGGCTGCAGGAGCACGATGTGTCGGTCTTAAAATGGCCTGCGCAATCGGCAGACCTAAACCTCATAGAGCATGCATGGGACATGCTCCAAAGAAGGGCTATGAACCATTTTCCTGTAAACATCGCGACTGAAGAGCAACTTTTTTTGCATCTTAGCAGGACCTGGGACAATATCCCGCAGCAAGACTTTGATAACTTGATTCAAAGCATGAAAACCCGTTGCAGGACCGTTTGTAACGTCATGGGTGGTTTTACTGACTACTGATTTTTCGTATAATTGCAAAAACCAGGAAATTTTGCATAATTATGCATTAATTTTTTTTTAAAAACACTACATCCTAAATGTATGTATGTACATTTTTCATATTTTGTTTTTTATTGAATAAAATTTTATTTACACAATAAAAATATTTCTATTGTATTCGAAGGTCTAGTCTACTAAACGGGCTTTTCAAAAATATATACATGTTGCATGTTATTTATAACAAATTTTGAGTAAATTGAGAAAATATGAAATATCCCTAGACGATGTTGATGTGTGTATTTGATTGGTTTTATTGTATCAAACAAACTTGATTGTTTTTAGATCGACTTAAGAGATACTTCATACTTATAACAGACACAGAGTTCCAGAAATTATTTTTTTAAATTAATAATTACCCATAGCTCTTGGTTAGATACGAACTTGTGACTCCGCATTTTGATCTTACTTTCAATGATGCCACAATCAAGTCTGTTTGAAACAAAAACTGACCTCATTAGTGCACTTGACAACGAGCGCGTGTGTAAACTTGTCTAGAAGCGTGGTGCCTGATTGATGCGGCGACGGACTGCCCGGTCGCTCATTATCACTCGTGGTTGACGCGCCACACATCATCGCCGCTTCCACGGCTGGCCAGACACCTAAACAGAATAAATAGAACTATGATAAAAATATATTGAATGTGTGAGATATTCTAGCTTGGGGAATTGCTAGATTTTGGTCATTGACACATCGAAAGCGTCTTCAAAAGTCGTCAAAGATCAATTTTTCCTACCAGCGCAGAATCCTGGCGACAGACTGTACTTAGGAACAACTCTAAGCATGTGTGCACTGCCAGGTATTTATCTGTTTCGGTGAGGGTTATATCAATTAACGTCAGTTAAGCAGATAACACAATACTCGACCTTGACATTGGGATATCGAGACTCGCGCCATGGTGAAGGAGCTCGGAGAGGCAACATCCGAGCTTCACTGACCAGTCCAGTCAGTGAAGCTCGGAGATGTCTCGTGGAGAGACGAAACAAGTTGACAACTAACTTTGATGAATACTATCAGAGTAGGTTATACGCGGAATTGTTACTAAATATTTTTTCATTCTAATATTTTGCAATGGATTTACGCAAAGTAACGCCTGAATCTATTATTTATCAAATTTGCTGATTCATTTGTTAGGTGGTATTATAAAAAGTCAATGTCTTGCCTAGTAAATGCAACAGGGCTCGCCTAGCGAACCTCGGCGGCTCTAGATCGTGGTCTGGGGCATCGACCTCTGCGTCGGATCCCGGCTGCTTGCGAGGCCCTCGTCCGCGGCCCCCGCCAGCGCGGAATTGACGCTGCTCCAGTGCCTGGCGACCGACTGTTTGTACTAGGAACAGTAGGATAGACTCGCCCCTGTGAATATTGTTAAAAGGTATTGCATGGGTACGAGGTTGAAGTAGAAGGAAATGACATTGGTTTGACTGGTCAGAAGATTGTATGAAAGTTATACAAGTGCTTAGAAATAGGTGTTCTAAAAGGGGGTCATTCCGATCCAAGTCCTGAGAGGATCAAATTGTGCTCTAGATATATAATTGTTTTAATTTAGTATTATTTTTTGTTTTGATACAAATATTTGCTTTTCGTGAAACCTTGTGCAGTTTATCAAAAACTTTACCTAGAGTTGAAGTGTGTAGCTAGTTGCGTGTCCCTGGCGAGTCTTGCAAGTAAATCGCATCTTGCGGCCCAGTTACCGCCGACGAGCGCTTTGCATCGGCATTTCTCCCAGCAGTCGCAATACGCGGTCGGAGACGTGCGTTTCAGTTTACAGTCATGACCTTTGTGGCAGACCTACAATAAAACAATAAACATTAGACCTAAAAACAAGTACCTCATCCAAAATCCAAATTAATGTATAACAACAGTATTTATACAACATCTTATTTACAAACGTATTCCTACAAATACTGGATCATGTCAACCATGTGTGTAATCTAATCTTACCTTAGCGCATTCAGTGCAGCAGCACAAGGATCCAGTAAGTCCGCAAGTCTTGCACTCGAAAATATCCTAAAAACAATGTTCAGTTTAGATATAGACTTTACTAATAGTGATTTCGGCAGTGAAATTGTGGGAATATCTTTATTATTATATTATAAACAATAAGATTATACAAAAGCTATGTTGTCAATTTATCATAATTTTATTCCGCATTTACGCTATCAGATGTATGTTATCAAGAGTGATTCTCTTACATATTATGAAACAAACTCTCCCGCCGTGTCTGTGTTCGCGATAAACTCAAAAATAACTGAACGGATTTTCATGTGAATAGAGTGATTCATGAGGAATATTTAGGTACGAGTATATGTATAATTTTTATAAGTTTTTATTTTTATAATACGTCACGGTTTTGTGTAAATTTGTTGAAATATAACGATAAGTGTTGGAAGTGTCGGAAAATGTCAAGCCGCCTGGGAGCTTTCATCGCAATGGCTGTCTATTCCTTTGAAATATAATCTCTACTACCCGTGCGAAGCCGGGGCGGGTCGCTAGTGTAAAACAAATACCTGATTGATATGCTCCTGACCAGTCCAAGTAAAACTGCAGGTATCATTGCAGCAAAGCACGAGTAGTGGCGAATGGTCCGGATGAGCGTTCGGCGGGAAGATAGCCGCCGCTCGCTGAGTATCATCAGCGTCTGAGCATGCGCGAATGGCGTCTAGGATAACGAGGGCAGCACGGTAGGCACGCTCCGCTACTGCTGCCATTAGAGGCGTTTGTCCCATTCCATCTCTGAGAATACATTTAACAATATTATTCTGTTATTATATTTACCTCATAATACGTTATTTAGCACCTTTTATAGATTAAGTAAAGTTTGAGCTCTAGCCTAAGCTTGGGCACTGGAAGCTGCAACACAGTTTTAAACTAAAGCAGTTTCCAATGTTTATTTTTTATTTTTTTTTATTTAAATACTTTATTGCACACATTTAATAAAATATACAAAAGGTGGGCATAATGCCAATGGCATTTTCTACCTGCCAACCACACATGGTAGAAAACAAAACAAATAGGCGTGCTATAAATAAATCTAAGCTATGTAATAATAAGTCTAATTAGTTACATTAGAGAAAACTACAGCAACATAGTAATAAACTTAACAAAAGTACATAATATTTATGGATATATACAATACATATATACAATATTATAATAGTATAATAGAAATTAATAATTACATTACCTAATTACAATGTTTTTAAGGAAGGTAGGGAACAAAAAAAAAAAAAAAATGGTTGAGTTACTTAACTAGGCGTCGGGTAGAGATTCCTTAAAAAATGCTCACGTGTCAGCTTTTTAAAACAATCCTTTGATTCGACTTTCCTGATGTCATACGGAAGAGAGTTCCATAGTCTAACAGCCTCAATAGAAAATGATTTTTCACGAAAAGATGAGCTGTGTGCCGGTATCTCTACAAGAAGGTTACTTGATGATCTGAGTGGTCTGTCATGTGTATGTGAGTCAGCCAGAAATGAAAAACGGTTCTTGAGGTAGCCAGGAGCAGATGGATCTTTAAGAGCAGAGAAAAGAAGACAAAGTACCCTCACGCTCCTACGTTCGCGAATTGGGAGCCACTTTAGCTTAGCTCGATATTCGCTTATATGGTCATATTTGCGCAAACAAAAGATGAAACGAATGCCAGTATTAAGGAGACGGTCGAGTTTATTTAGTAAATCTTGATTAAGATCAATGAAAGCTACGTCTGCATAGTCTATGATTGGCAATAGAAGCGAGTTCACTAAAGTGAGTTTAGTAGTGGTTGGCAGAAAATTTTTTAGACGGATAATAGAGTGAAGGGCAGCATAGAATTTTCGGGAAATTTCCTTTATATGAGGAATCCAGCTAAGCTTTGAATCGAAGATCATGCCAAGGTTCTTGACTGTGGGTGTGAATGGAATTCGATGTCCATTGTAATAGAGTTGGGGAAGGGTGTTATGGCAAGTGATTTTAGCTAGTTGTCGTGAACCACCAATGATTATAGCCTGGCACTTGTCTGGGTTAACTTTAAGGCCAAATAGGTTGGACCAGGACTGTAAACGAGAAAGATCGTCATTTATAGCTTGAATAGCAGTATTTAAATCATTGAAGGGAGCGGAATTATATAGCTGAAGATCGTCAGCGTACATATGAAACTGGCAAAGGAGGTGCGGAGACAGCATGTTAATGAATAGAGTAAATAAGAGAGGGGATAAGATACCTCCTTGAGGTACACCTGCCTCAATGTCCGTCCACTCTGAAAAATCTTGACCATGTCGAGTTTTTTGACGCCTTTTACTTAGATAAGAAGTGAACCAGTTCACGGCTGATTCAGACAGGCCAAGTTTTGGAAGAGCTGCAAGTAAAAGGTCATGATCTACTACATTAAACGCATTGCTGAAATCAATTAGGACTAACACTGTTAAATGAGTTTTTTCCATGCTAGCTCGCAGATCTTCAGTTATATTTAAAAGGGCAGAAGAAGTACTATGTCCCTTCCTGAAACCGGATTGAAAAGGGTTGAAGAGCTGATTAGCTGATAGGAACTCTGTTAGCTGAGCATGTGCTACCGATTCAATTATTTTTGAGAAAAAAGGTAATATTGATATTGGTCGGTAGTGCTTCAGCATAGAGGGGACAGGTACTTTTGGCAAGGGGATAACATACGCTTGACGCCATTGATCCGGAAACTGGGACTGGGTAAGAGAAAGGTTAACTATGTGAGTTACAGTGGGGAGAATAAATTTCAAAATGGGTGTGATCATCAAACGACCGATATCATCGCTACCTACGGCTTTGGTTTTGTGCGATAAGATGTGCTTATGAATCATATCCTCACTAACTTGAATAAATTGGAAAGGCTCAACGGCTGGTGATGACATATTTGCGATTTCATTTTGAGCTGCCAATTTAACGGCACGGTCCATCTTTTCACACGACGAGAAATGGATGTTTAAGGTGTCTAGGTCAAAGTTATGCTTATACTCGTGTGCTTTAGATTTTACTATGCCGAGCGACCGGAGAAATTTCCAAAGGCCAGCTGGTGTAGCGAGGTGAATTTCCGCCGCAATATGCTTCTTTTTGGCGTTTCGGACTAGAAGGTTACATCTGTTTCTACTCTTTTTATAAATGGTCCAGGTTTCATCACATCGATGACGTTTAAACCTACGAAAGTCACGATCCCGTTTCGCCATAGCTTTGCAGATATGATCTGATATCCAAGGAGAGGGAGGGTGTTTCAACTTAACGGGGTGGATGGGGGCATGTCGATCGAATAAAGCAATAATATTCGAATTTAAAAAATCAACCATGCTTTCTATGGAGACCATTGATTGGACATCGTTCCACATTATATTTGAAGCATCTTCGGCCAGTTTTGAAATGTCTATCCGTGAAAAATTACGCTGGTTAAGAATTATTGGCTTCGGTTTGGGAGCTTTAATTCTATAAGCCAAGTAGATTAGGTCATGGTGGGAGAAAGCGGGTGCAGAGAGTTGACCATAGTCATCTACAAGATCAGTATCAGAAACGATTATGAGATCCAGCACCGTGCTGCTAGTCGCAGTATGGTGTGTGGGCTCAGAGTTAATAATGTTAAGATTAACTGACTCTATTATGTTAGTAAGTGTCTTGGCCTTCGGATTAGTATTAAGACAGGTGTTAAGATCACCCATTATAATAGAGTGCGGATAGTCTGAAATAAGGTTTTCCAAGACTGATTCAAGTGTTTGAAGATAGTTCATAGAAGTAGTAATATTGGGTGGGCAATAGATTACTCCCAGAAGAAATTTCACACCAATGTCAACTTCTATAAACAAGTATTCAGGAGAAGCATTATACGGTGACGGAGATTGGCTAACTATTTTAAACGAAAAATTACTTCTCAGATAAACTGCTACACCACCACCACCCTTGCCAACACGGTCATTGCGTATAAGCACAAAGCCCTTGATAGGGTAAAAAGGAGATGGAAGAGAGGGTTTAAGGAAAGTCTCTGAGACAAGGACCGCATGAATATGTTCTGATTTAAAAGATTCTAGAAGATCAGACATATGTCCTGGGATGCTCTGCGCATTTATATGGCATACATTGAACGTTTTGTGAGAATGGCTATACACATTTTCTAACAATTCTCCCAGAGACAGAAAATGGTCATCACTATCGCTGATACTCGCAAAGGATGCTTCAGAGACAGACTCGGCTGTTAGAAAAGACTCTTCATCGCTAATAGACATCCAAAACAGAATAATAGTACCTACTTAAGAATATATAAATTTAAATACCTACTAAATTTATTTATAGATATATGAAAATAATATAAATTTAAAAAATAAATAAATAAAGAAAATTATATATATTACAGTTATGTAATAAAAGTTTCTGCATCTACTTGCTGGCATAATAAAACAAAACAAAAATTAAATGTATAGCCGTACCTACTGCAAATTTGTCATAACTACGTAGAATATCTAAAGAACAGTAAACTCGGAACAATAACAAAAATTAGAACCACAAGAAATACTTATTATATGGTGAAGAGCAGATTCTTCCTATCGTGCGTGTAATGGAGCGTAATATTTGCGTTTGACAGTTGAGATCCACAATAAAAAGTGACTGAACATGTGATAAATGATCAATCTATCAATGTTAAGTTTTTGTCAGTGTCATCGTTGACACAAGAAGTTGAAATTTTTCGTGAATTGTATGTTTAGTAAACAAACATTGAGCTAAAATTAGAAAACGAGCACATTTTATATTAAGAGGGTGGTATAGATTTTGCCTTTGCATGTACGGTGCATAAAAATTGCTACGAGGTGGATTGGCGGGGATGAACTACTTGTTTTGTTTCGCCTTTCTCGTCTCGGGAACGTTCCTGTTAGCCTTCACCTTCGGCTCAGTCACTGCCGGACTGGCTTGCTTAGGGTTCACTTTGGGATGATCCTGGTCTTGCCCCAGGGAGCTGCCGCTGCCAATGCTCTCCATAGGGAACTTCGACATGATGTTTTCTAGTTCAGACACCGACGAGACTTTGATACGAGTGTTTTCTGGCGTTTTAACGTAAACCACTCCATTACTTGTCCAGCAGTTCGTGATTCCAAAGTGCCTCCTGGCAGTAAAAAACAAATTGTGTCTATTTTTAGTGAGAAATTCTCCGAGAACAGTGGGTCTTGACTTCAAAGCCTTCTTCGTGTTCCAAACTGTGTTCCTTACATTGATGTCGGTGAAACGGACAATAATAGGACGGGCTCTTTGGTTACTCTTAGCTCCTAGACGATGACACAGGTAGATTGTGGAAGCTTGAAAGTTATTCAATTTCATGACAGACTGGATCAAATTCAGTATTGTGCTAGTGCAGTCTTCATTTTCTTTCTCGGGCAAGCCGTGAAAGATAAGTGCATTGCGACGAGTGTGGTTATCAATGTCATCCAGTTGAACAGTAAGAGTGTCAATTTGTGTCCGTAGTAACTTGAACATATCCATAGCAAAAAGCCTAAACTCAGTGAATTCTTGAGCGAGCACATTCTGATTCACATTACTCACGGGACTTGATGAGGGCTGCAACATTTTCTCAAAGTGAGCCATCCTGGTGCCGAGGCTTGCTTCAAGCTGCTTTTGAGTCTCCAAGATCTTTTGTAGGGTGGGCATTGTTGAAGTTTCCAACCAAAAATTCAGGCAGAGGTAGCACTTATAGGTTATAGCCAGCAAGTAAATGCAACATGAAAGTTTATTGCATGGGAAAGGTGTAGAATCTATGCGAAAGATAGTTTCTAGTCCCAGAAAGAAATGCGTTTCACACTTCTATCACATAAAATAAGTCTTAATACTTTTAATAATAAATATTTATGAAATATGTAGATAAGAACGATGTTAGCTGTAGCTACGCCTCTATGTTCTTATAGTAGTATATACAATTCATATTTACTTACAAATAAATTGATTGATTGAAATTGATTGATATTAACACTGAAATAATGACGCCTATACTAGATAGAGAATAGTGGAAGAAAAATACATGTTGTGACCCCACCTAGAGTAGGATAAAGATAGAGTTACAATGAAACCACTCTTAATAATAACCCTCAATGGCTGCGTCCGACTTAGAGGTGTAAAAAACAAAAAAGTAGATGTACTCACTTTGCAGTAAGCAGCTGCATGAGGAAAGGTTGAAGCGCAGTGCTTTCACAAAGCGCTTTGAGCGCTGTCAGGGCATTGCCACGGCGTTCAGCGGGGTCCGCGCTCACTGGCCCCCCGCTGTTGCCTCCAGCTCCGTTATTGGCAAGTCCCATCAGGCTGTCTTCATCTCCAGAAGCTTCAAACGTCTCCGGCGGCCACGATATAGCCGGGACCGTTTCGTCATTGACGGGGCCAGTGCCGGCCGTTGCTGCCGCGGCGTTTTGGGCCGTCGCGTTGTCGACTAAAACATAAGTTTTTTTTTTCGATGTAATAATAATATATAATAAGTAATAATAATTGGTAACATAACCGCTGATTTCTGGAACGCAGATCTAATCAATGGTCAAACTTCTTGTCAAGTGCTTATTGGGTTGATTTTGAACAACAACTAGTCAAGTAGTCTGTAAAACAATTAAAATCAAGCCTATGCTAAACATGTATTTTTCCAACGCTATACGTATTCAACTCTATTCGTCTACTTATTTGCTGTTTGGTAGTTCGAATGATAATCAAATAGTCATGTTTTCCGATTCGTATTTTTACGACAGTCGATTTTGTTATTTTTGCTAAACATTTTGTATTCTTTTACAGACCTTACTCAGGTTTCCTAATGACTTTTGGAATCAAAATATTCAATAGAATAAAATAGTATTATTTTTGTTGTTTTATTTGGTACTTGCTTCTGCCCGCGGCATTACACGCGTTTTCCGTGATAAAAAGTAATACAGATTGAGTGACTGTGGTAAACATAATCATATTGATTATGAACATCTAGGGAACTTCATAAGTCGTGCAGATTACCAAACAGCAAATAAATGATTGGATAGGGTATAGTTAATACATTTTCCTATTTCATTCAAGCATTTGTCAAATCATAGGTTAACTAATTAGCGTTCCAGCAAACGGCTGTAAAGCTCGTAATATGTATGTGTTAATTGTAGCAGCTTTAAAATATTGATAAAAGTTACTTACCTACGTCAGGCTCCTTGTTAGAAGTGGGCGCGCACATATGCACACATGCATGTAGTATATTCCTGTTACCGTCGCAACGCTCTTGCAATATCGCCAGTATCTGTTGCTCTGAAATGAAACCTATTTTAATATTGTCTCTTCTCCTACTTTACTAATGAGAATACAATTTCCTAAATGTAAAGAGATGAACTCACTGCTGGTGTCAGATTCAAGTTGGTGCAGTAGTTGACGGAGACCCTCGAGATCGCATCGAAGTACGCGTGGCATCATCAGCTGGGGTTCTGGCACTATTATTATCAGGGCAACCTGCAAACAATGTATTTATTTATTTACAAATTTTTGGTAAAACTTACAGCTAAATTAAGAAAATACAGGTGAAAATATAAGAACATGCCTGGATAAACCAGTGCATATTTACTGATGTTTTGTGACATGATTAGTGATTTGGCAAACACTCTTACAGCTCCCTTACCGCCGACTACTCGAACCTAGATAAAGGTAAATTCTCTTGTCAAGCGTTTATTTAGAGGGGGTTGGTTTAGTTCTTGACCAGTCCGTTAAATTATTGATCTCCATATCTAACATCATTAGAGAACACATGTTTAGAGATTTAATCAATCGCTAAATATGCATTATGCAACTTCTTTGCAATGGTCAAGCACTTTTTAAAATATTAGTCAACTAATAAGAGTTTACAAATGTATGAAAGATTATTTATCGGGTATCTTTTGTTATATTTTTTCCTACGTTAAAACGTTTACAAACATTCCACATTAAGTTTGGGTAGTGTATAGGTGTATTAGTTACCTGAGACTTCAAAGCCGTGTGCTGTGAATGATGCGCGCCATGAGGCTGCAACGGCAGAGCGTGAGCGGTGAGCGCCCTCGCAGGAGGTAAATTCAAAGGCGGCGGCTCACGGACCATGCCTACACAATCCCGCGACACTGGATACAATGCGCCGTTACCGTCCAGCATTATTACAACGGGCTCGCTTCCCTGTTGACAATACAACAATGTATCACATGTAAAAATGAATGAGCCATGTGAATAAAAGTACCTACGGCTACACTTACTACTTCACACTTTAAATCTTTAGTGAACAAAATATTTAGCTTTGTTTTACACTTTTGGAACTTCGTCGTCAAAAAGTTGCTTTTGGTATTTTCTAGTAAAGTTCACAGTAGCAATCCGGAATCAAGACGCGGGGTTTAACCCCGTGAGAGTGAGTTACCTGTGTTTTTACAATACATCATTATGTCAGCGCTGGACACACGGCTATATTATTCGTTGACTCTGGCCAAGTACGAAAATAGATGGCGAAAGCCGCTGCGGCTTTCGCCATCTATTTTCGTACTTGGAATCTTCGAAGCTAGAAAGTATTACCTCTGCAGCAGTGGCGAGGTGTATCGACGACCCATTAGAGTGGCCAAGTAGCGCCGAGTTATCCGTGGGGAAGACACTGTCAGTGAGTGCACGAGTTGTTCCCACTGCGTATACAGCGTAGGCGAGGGCACCACCTGATCTTTTCACGACTGCATGCACGCCGCGACTGTCCACCTAGAAGAGGTTTAAGTTTAGAATGACACAGTTCATGTTGTGAAGAAGTACAAACAAGGAATACCAACTACTGGTTGTATAATAACTTTTCTCAAATACGTCAGTGACCTGTTCGAAAAGGAAGGATCCCTTTTTTTCTACATGTGTAAATTTCCACGGAATCCCATCCAGTACTTGAGGAGTTCAAATGTAACAATATTTCTTAAACACAGCTCAAAAAGTTACGGTCGTTTGGCCTTACCCTAATAATGTTTTGTAACATTAATGAAACTTACAGCAATAGTAACAACTTGGACATCAGCAGGCAGAGAGATCTTCCGCGGCGACCGTTGCACGCAGTCCGGCCCGCGAGGCCCGGCAGACCCACCCGAACCCCACTTCACAGCAATCAAGTCATCTTTCCGCACCAACCGGCAGTCTTGCAACAGCGTCGTCCAATCCTCGGTCGTCGAAGGCACAGCCTCCTTCCCATCCTTGCTGACTGTAGGGAACCTTACAGCTGCGTATGCTCCGTCTACTTTGAGCACTCGGCCTAATGGCACGCTCTTTACGTCTTCTAGGAATACCACTTCTTTTAGCGGCCACTCTTCTTCATCGCGTTTCGATTGTCCGTCGTTTGATGAGCCTTCATCGCCGCGTAGGGTAACGCGTTTTGCTCGTTCTGTGGAACAGAGGATCGGTTTATGTAACCCCTAGGATACTCTTTTTACAGACTTTTTTGACAGATTTTCATTGATAATTGTCAATTCGGATTTGCGTTGGGGTATTCAGGGATTAGAGATGAATTTAGGGCCTTATATTATATTACATAAAGCTGTGATTTTCCAAATAAACAAGATATAATATAAAATACTTACTGTGTGATGTACTAGTATCACTGCAAGTGGACGAGGCAGGGCTGGGCGGCGGAGGCATATCGAGGCGATCGGCCATATCCTTGTTACTATCCTTATTGGTCTCTTTACTGCTGCTGCCCGATGAAGATGCCTTCACTGACGACACTGTCAGCGGTGACTGGTTCTTTGGGCAGTAAAAAGTTTTATAAATTTATAATAACTGAAAATTTTATACACATACACCCACTACGGAAAGTGCCTCGCTCAGATGAGGAGAGGTTTTGCCATTATCACCCGACTTGGTACAGATTGCTGATTATAGTTGATAGTGGCTGTATGCAGTAGTATTGGGCCAACATGTAGAGATTTTCTTGGCGTATGTTGGTAGTTGACGACCAACACTAGACGGCCAACAAAATAATGTCAGTTTTTGTGCACACATCAAAAGATCATGGCGCGCTCAGCAATGCAGAATAATCATGTGTAAACAGAGACGGTGACAAAACCTTTGGGATTTGATATTTTAGCCTAACACGCTGACCGCACACCTTCGCTCAACGTGTATGTACCTACAGCGGGCATTAAAAATATACAGAAGGAAGCTGCTGCCCTGTCTCAGGCAGGAACATTAGTCGACTCTTACGACATTCATGAGCTTAGTCGGATGGATCGATTTTCTCTCTTCGCCGCGACCGCCACGGTCAAATGTTATTACCTAGAATAATTTAAATAATTATGAAGGCTATCAAATATTTTAGGCATGATGAATATGTTACCTGTAACTCCCGTTTATCTTTGTCAGACACAGAGCGGTCAGGTTGCGGCGGCTGCAGCAGTTTGAAACGGCACATATCGGAAAGATTCCACGCCGCGTTTTGTAGAATTCCTACTTTGGGAACGCCTGTAGACATGTTGAAACCTAAAACAGACATTTAGCTTAGGAAACATGCAACAAGTAAAGATTCACTGCTATTTCTTATTCCAATAATTATAATAGGTACTCCTTATACAAGATGTCAATGTTGACACACAGTATAGTGCATTTATTCCCCAGTCTAATCGGTCAATAATTAGACCGATTCCTTGAACGAGCAGAGTAAGACTTTTGGTGTTTTACAGCTACATTTCAATATCTCAATAGGTGTAGACAGTGTAGTGTTCATAAGATCAACTTACCAACAGCACCCGGCTGGTACATAGGCGCGTTCTTCATGGTAACGCTGTGGCCCGCCTGCAGATCTTGAGGCGCCGTGGACGAATGTCCGCGTTGTTTGCGAGAGCGAGCCCGATGCTTCTCCCATAGACGAGCTCGTTGACCGAGTGGTAACACACCCCTACGAAAAAAGTTATAGTTACTAATTTGGAAAACTTAAGAGGCCTCCCAGCCAGACAAACGCAGCCTGCGGTGACGGCCAGGATTTTTTAAATAGTGCAGTAAGGTGCCTTATTTACATTGTATACATATCTACATTCTAAAATATATTTTTCGAAGGATTTATAAGCATAAAATAGCTACATTTGCATGTTTTTTTATGTTACTTATTATCATTTTGTTTTGACATAATGATATTATAAGCTGGAGAAGCCACTGGCTCCTGAAACACAGTTTTAAACTAGTTCAGGAGCCTATGGACTCACTACTGTCTGTGAAACAATAATATGTCAATAAAACAATTTTTACTTTACTTTTTACTCTACTTAATCGGTGTACCCACAGGAAAACGCTCTTAGGAGATTAAGGTTTTTTTAGGGTTCCGTACCTAAAAAGGAAAAACGGAACCCTTATAGGATCACTTTGTTGTCCGTCTGTCAAACCTCTTTTCACAGAAACGCGTGAAGCTATCGAGTTGAAATTAACATCAAATACTCAGGTCCGTAACCTCTTGTCTCTACGGACCATAGTCAAAACGTTTAAGTCTATTAACATCAAAAATACTGAGGATCTCTGGGGTATCTCAACCAAAGTACTAAGTTCAATTATAAAGGAAGTGGCTCCTTGTATGGCCTATATTTTCATTAGTTGTATCGACGCAGGAGTTTTTCCTGATCTCATGAAATATAGTAAACTGGTTCCTCTTTTTAAATCTGGAAGTCACACTGATCCGGCCAATTACAGACCAATTTCAATGCTTCCAGCTATAAGTAAAATTTTTGAAAAAATTATTCTCACACTGCTGTCCTCTCATTTCATCCTTAATAGGCTACTCCATAAAAATCAATTTAGCTTCACCAAAGGTAGATCAACAACCGATGCTGGTACAGTTTTACTAAAGCATATATTGGATGCCTGGGATAAAGCGAAAAACGATATTGGTGTATCTGTGACCTTTCTAAGGCTTTTGATTGTGTAGATCATGGTACATTAGCTATTGGCAAAGAAAGATCTAGGGGCTCAAAAATTGAATTAGGCGTCCCGCAAGGCCCTTTTTTATTTTTAGTATACGTAAATGATCTCCCCTTTTTAGCAAAAGATCTGTGTGATATAGTCTTATTTGCTGATGATACTTCACTGATTTTTAAAGTTGACAGAAATAAATGTAATTATGACGATGTAAATGATTCGCTTTCACACGTACTAGATTGGTTCACCGCCAATAACCTCTTACTTAATGCTAAAAAAACAAAGTGCATTAAATTCATGTTACCAAATGTAAAAGAATTTCCAACTAAGATAATTCTAAAGGATGAGATTGTTCACTTTGTAGACTCTACTGTTTTCTTAGGGTTACATATTGATTCCACTCTTCAATGGAAACCGCAAATTGATGCTCTCGCAGGCAGACTTAGTTCAGCAGCCTATGCAGTTCGTACAATTAGATATATTACCGATGAAGATACAGCTAGGTTAGTTTATTTCAGTTACTTTCATAGTATTATGTCCTATGGTATTTTGCTTTGGGGTAAGGCAGCTGACATCCAGACTATCTTTGTTCTTCAAAAAAGGGCTGTACGCGCAATTTATAAATTAAAGCCACGCGACTCTTTGAGGGAATTATTTAAAGAAATAAATATTTTGACAGTAATATCGCAATACATCTATGAAAATCGAATGTATACGCACAAAAATAGAGATAGCTTTTTGAAAAAGTGTGATGTTCACAATAGAAATATAAGAAACAAGAACAAATTACACATCCCAGCATATAGATTACGAAAAGTAGGGAAATCATTTATGGGCAATTGCGTGCGCTTCTATAATAAGCTACCATCTGAAGCAACTGAACTCCCTATTCGTAAATTTAAACAGTACATTAAACAAAATCTTATCACGAAGGCCTTTTACTCCATAGATGATTACATCAATGATGTTAATGCTTGGCCAGATGTCGCTCTGTTCCGCACTGTCAATAGTATGTAAGAAATTCAATGTTCTGTTTAGCTTTATAGAAATATTGACATGTATCTAAATCGCATTAAATTTAGATTTAGGCATACAGACATAGGCAAAATAACAATGTATTAGACACTTAAGTGATATTATAAATGTGGTAGTGATTTCTTTTTCACTTCTTCTTTTTTTTTTGGGGGTAGCTGTGAAACTGTAAACACATTCTCTGTTTTTGTTTTTATTCTAAATATTATAAATAATACAAATTTAGCGAAAATAAATGCATAAAATAAATCAGTAAACCCACCCACCTGCCATACAGTGTTTTCCATCCAAAACAAAAACTCTACACTACACTTTACAACTTTCTTCACTAGTCCAGTATTAGTGTTCAAAACCAAGATGGAAGATATCCGAAGCACAATGTCTGACTTGGCCAAGTCATTTGCCCAGAGGATGGAGCAGTTTGAGAGTGGGGTGCCTAGGAGTCCTGCACCTTCCACTGTAGCTGGTTTGTCGACAGATTACTTGGAGTTCAAGACTTTTGTCACTGGGGCACTGCGAGCACTCCAAACACAAATAGAATTCGTGGCAAAAGAACTTGATAATCTGGAGATGAGAGGCCGGCGAAAAATACTGCTGCTTCATGGAGTGCCCGAACAGCAAAAGGAATATGTGGCACAGGTAGTTGCGAAGATCTTGGTGGAGCAGGTGAAGCTGCCTGGTGTTACAGCAAACGACATAAGCCGTTGTCATAGAATGGGTCGTGTGGTGGTGTCCGATCGCCCACGGCCTATACTCTTCAAGCTTCGAGACTTGACGCTCCGGGGTAAGGTTTGGGCAGCCAAGACTAGTCTAAAGGGCTCAGGCATAACTATGTCCGAGTTCCTAACAAAAGTCAGGCACGACACGTTTATGTTAGCTCGCGAACGCTTCGGCATAACAAAATGTTGGACGATGGACGGGACTGTCTTCGTCATGGGAAACGACGGAAAGCGCCACCGAGTTCGCTGTCGTGCGGATCTTAGCATCATCGAGCCCGCGGCTGCTGAATCCGGAGGTTCGCAAGCCGCTGCCCTGATGCTCGCGGCGCCCACGGGAAGGCCAAGGCGCGCGGCGACATCGTCCAAGAAGACCTAGATCCCATTCGTATAGTTTGCATTATGTGGCCATAAACGAAGGTACAGGTAGTTTTCTGTATTAGCCAATCTGCTCAACATTAAATATTGTCCACCCAGTCCAACCCTCACAAATCGATAATATTTATTTTGTTTGTTTACCTATGTGCCTTCAACTTCTTACGAAATGGCCCTGTCTCTAGATTTGGTACTGAGCAATCAAGTGAAACAAATGTCACTTTGACATAACATTATCACGTACCTACTAATTTCTTCTAATTTTTGTAATTTGCTTGACGATGGCCACACGTAATTTTTATGACTTCAACTTTTTAGGTCTTTTGTTAGTTAAGTTTAGTGCGTTAATTTACACTTTCTATTTTAATTGTGTTTGTCTTAGAGTTTTTGATAGGGGTTTTTTTGTAATCTACTTAGACACAACTGGCAGATGGATGGGTTGTGTACGCAATAATAAATTAGGTATATATATATATATTTTGTATTAGTTATATATTATTAGATTATTCGTATTTATTATAGCATCAATTTGATGCCACTTAGTAGTGAAAGTTCTGACAGCGATGAATACGTGTCATTCAACGGCACTGATTCTGATAGTGACGACAGCTTCTGTAGTATTCCTTCTCTTTCTAGCTCTATCTCTTCTTTCTTTTCTGATGTTCCAAAGAATCTTAATGTCCTTCACATAAATGCCCAGAGTGTCCCTCAACACTACCCTGATTTACTTGCTTCTTTTGATCATAAGAACATTCACGCCTTGCTTGTCTCTGAATCATGGCTCAAACCATGTCTTTCTTCTTCTTCTTATGCTCTTCCAGGTTTCAAACTTATTCGCAACGATCGCGTTGGGTCAGGTGGTGGAGGTGTTGCTATATATCTTCGATCCCACATTCCTTATAATATAGTTAGTGTGTCTGCACAGCCACCACCCTCCAAAGCGGGAGAACACCTTTTCATTGAAGTCGACCTTTCGCATGCCAAGGTACTACTTGGAGTGTTTTACTGTCCCTCTTCAAAAATTAACTACTTCCTCTCTTTTGAAACTCTTCTTGAAAATTTGGCTCCATCTTATGATCATTTTTAATTATGGGCGACTTTAATACTTGTTTACTCAAAAAAGACACTCGGTCCACTTCTCTTGAAACTCTTGTTAGGGGGTGCAACATGTCTATTCTTTCTCTAAACGCTACCCATTTCTTTCCTCATTCAGCTCCCTCTCTTCTTGATCTCATAATAGTTTCGTCTCCTTCTCACGTAGCCAAATATGGTCAATGTGAGGCAGGTGCTTTCTCTTATCATGACATGATATACATGTCCTACAAAATTCGTCCTCCTAAGCCCAAGCCCCAGATAATTCTGCAGAGAAATTTTAGCGGCATTAATATGGAGGAACTACGACGTGATGCGGAGGGTATTGACTGGTCTGAGGTCGTTGATGTTCCAGACGTTGATAGCAAAGTAGAGATATTTAATAGTATCATAACCAACCTCTACGACAAGCATGCCCCGCTCAGAGAGATTAAATTAAAGCACCTTCCTGCACCTTGGATAACTCCTGAGTTAAAATCACTTATGCATAGGAAATGTGTGGCCAAAGGGAAACTAAAACGCAAACCTACCGAGCTAAACAAACAAAGGTACATAGATCGACGGAATCACTGCAATAGAGCGTGTCGTGACGCGCAACGCCGCTATATCCATACTTCAGTAGAGAACTCCGATCCTGCTAAGGTTTGGAAGTTCCTACGGTCACTGGGAATCGGAAAATCTAAAGAACTTACCAAAATTCCTGCACAGTTTGATCTCAATTCTCTCAATAAACACTTCACTTCCATCTCCGATCTCGATATACAACTGAAATCGAAAACTTTGTCTCATCTTTCTTCCACGCCGATTCCCAACTACTCACAACTTCATTTTAGTCAGTTTACTGTCTGTGACGTAAAGAGAGCGGTGACATCTATATCCTCGAAGGCTATTGGCGATGATCGCATTAGTCGTAATATGATACTCCCCATCCTTGTTCAAATAGCTGCTGTAATCCAACACATACTAAACTACTCTCTGTCTACTGGCTTATTTCCAACGGCTTGGAAGGTAGCCCTGGTTACTCCTCTCCCAAAAAAAACAAAGCCTGCTTCTTTTTCCGATTTCCGTCCTATATCCATTCTTCCTTTCCTGTCCAAAGTCCTTGAACGACTTGTCCATCAACAACTCAGCACATTCCTCTCCAGAAATAATCTTCTCAATCCCTTTCAGTCCGGTTTTCGTCCAGGCCACAGTACCGTATCCGCGTTGGTTAAAATAACTGACGACATACGCTCTGGGATGGAAGACGGAAAAATAACTGTCCTTTGCTTGTTGGATTTCAGCAACGCTTTTAATAACGTTGATTTCGATATTCTCCTTGGAGTATTACGCTCTCTAAACGTATCTCCAGCAGTGGCTGACTGGTTTCGCAGTTATTTGCATGGGCGTAGGCAGCGTATATGCATTGATGATGTGTGCTCATCTTGGTGCGATATATCTGCGGGCGTGCCTCAAGGCGGCGTTCTTTCACCTCTCCTTTTCGCTATTTTCATAAACTCAATATCTCATAAAATAATTTCATCGTACCACCTCTATGCAGATGATCTCCAAATTTATACGCAGGCCCCGGTAGATCAACTACCTAATGCTATCTCCGCAATCAACGATGACCTAGATCGCATCCTTGACTGGAGCAAAAGCTTTGGTCTCAAAGTCAATCCTGCAAAAACGCAGGTGATCACTGTAGGAAGCTCGCGGATGATAGCCCGGGTAAACTGGAGTAGTCTTCCAACTGTGGTCTTTGATGGGACTCCCGTGGGGCAAAGCGAAACGGTGAAAAATTTAGGTGTCCTGATTGACAGGAATCTGTCGTGGGGACCGCAGCTCTCTGAAATCAGCCGTAGGATGTTTGCCTCAGCTGGTTCCCTTCGAAGACTACGGAACTTTCTCCCTATCGCCACTAAGATTTCTCTTGCACAATCTCTTCTCCTTCCATTACTTGATTACGCTGATTCTTCCTTTCTTGATCTTACTGAGCAACAACTTGACAAACTTGAGCGCCTGCAGAATGTCGGGATAAGGTTTATATTTGGCTTGCGCAAATATGACCATGTCTCGGAATTTCGTAGGAAGCTCAAGTGGTTACCTATACGGCTTCGCCGTAATAGTCACATTCTATCTCTTCTCTATTTGTCCTGCTGTCACTGACCATACCCTTAGTTTCCCTTAGTAAAATGTATGCATATATGTATATATATATATAAGTATGTATGGATAGGTTTATGTATTTAGGTATTCTTGTTATTTATGTAGGTATTCGTATGTAAGATTTGTAAATTATTAGTTTTGTAATTTGTATTGATTAGAGTTTTGTAATTTGTATTATCTTCTTAAAATAATGCGCACAGATCCCCGTATTCAATCCAACGATCCCATCCATCCAAGGTTGTCTGGTAGAGATCGCTCGTGAGCGATAAGACCGCCAATTGTCACATTTCTTTTTTTTTTTTTTTTTGTTCAAATTGTTTGTAAACTGTTTTGTTAAGTGTGCAATAAAGTATTTTCTATCTATCTATCTCTATCTATCTATCTTCTTCCACTAGTGGACAAAAAATTTAAGTGAGAATATCAATAACACCGTATTTCTTATTTGATATTAATAACTATGTTTATAGTATAAAATTTGACTTGTCTAAGTGCTTATTTTGTAAGCCTAAAGAAATAAAGTTATTGATTCTGATTCTTGGAGCCATGATTATACATCAAACTTTTAAGTCAACGCAATCAAAAGTTACCGCCGTTTATGCCCATTTTTTTAAAAATTTATATAGGAATCAAATGCATACAAAACCTATAGGGTACTTCCCGTTGACCTAGAATAATGACATGAAGCAAGGTCTTATAACACAACTAAAGGGAAAAATCTGAAAACGTGAATTTGTCGTTAATTCACATAAAAAATTATGTTTGATTCTTATCATGGACCAAAAACCAATAGGGTACTTTCTGTTGACCTAGAATCATGAAATGCGGCAAGAAGCAAGGCCTTATAGCACAAGTAAAGGGGTTTAACGTAATTACGTAGTCTATTAAAAAAAAAAACATTTTTCATATTTGCAAGCGACCAAAACCTATCGGGTACCTACATCCCGTTGACCTAGAATCATGAAAGTTGGCAAAAAACAAGGTCTTACTATTACGGAACCCTCGGCGCGCGCGTCCTCCCTTGAAAACGGGACTGCGCTAACCTAAAAAATCTTTGGAACTTCAATGTTTCCCCTGTAGATAACGGCGCTAGAGTCCGTAAGGAAGTCCCAAAGATTTTCGACTAGTCGTGTAATTGTCTCCGTCGCAGTTGTTTAGCGTAGTCCCGTATTCTGGGGAAGATCGGGGGTTCATGTCCCACCGGAGTCGTAAATTTATGGGATATATTTAATTTTTTAGGAGACTATCCATCATTGTTAGAGAAAATCATCCCCATTCCAAAAAAAATACAGTTATGGTTAGGCTACCTCCCCTAACTGCTCCGTCCAAAAGAGCCACCCTGTATTTATGTGTTTTGTTTATTGTCTGGAAGACCCTTCAAAAGTCAAAAGTCAACTACTGAACCGATTAGGCTGAAATTTGGTATGGGTATAGTTTGGGACCTGGAATAATATATAGGTTATTTTTTTATCCCGATAAAGCGCGGGCAGCAGCTAGTAAATTATAAAGCTATGTGTGTACTTACCACCAATAGAGCGCGCCAGATTCTAGCTTAGCCACAGTGTATAGAGAGCACACGTGGAGAGATATAGCCTTGTCAGATCCAAATTCCGTAAAGGATTGCAATGTATGCTCTAAACGCGAAGCACCTGGTGCATGAGCTGTAAAGAACAATGAATTAGAGTCTGTGCAATAATCGCTAGTGTGCAGAATGTAACTCTATGCTAGTATGCAAAATTTTACTCTATTCAAAGGTCTCAAGTTTGCTTTTACTTTAGCAGTTTTATAGAGAACTCACCAATCGATTCATCCAGATAAGTGGCGATGCGTCCCGAGTCGGTGAGTACTGAAATACGAATGCCTGCCGCACTTATATTGAGGATACGTTCTCCCGCAGTCAGGCCGAGCCAGTTGGCGCGGGGGTGGAAATTGATACCAGATCCGGAAGCCTGTGACAAATTAACAGATTACCTATGTATATGTTGCAAGATCCACTTTGGGTCGATGAACCACAGGAGTATGTATACTCATATTGTATCTTGCAGGGTAACAATAAAATCGGTGGTATCACCAAATCACTTAGGTGTTTCAAGTCCCAGGGATTTTACCAAATCAGGTTTTTTCAGTGATATGTTAATACAAGTTAATTGTTCAAGCATATACCGGGATTTGGTGTGATACCCTGCGACACTTATATAAGGTGCGGCGATGAAATTATGTCATCAGTGCCTTGGATAAATAAATAGCTTACTCATCAACACACAAAAAAAAATTGTTAAAAACTAAAACCCGACTACATAAAAGTCTTAAACAAGCGTTCACCTATTGTCCATAGCATTTTCTTTTGATACTTAGGTAGTCGGAGGCCTTTGTTACTAATTGTACCCTAGACATATGGGGTGGGTGCCTCCGACTACCTAAGTATCAAAAGAAAATGCTATGGACAATAGGTGAACGCTTGTTTAAGACTTTTATGTAGTCGGGTTTTAGTTTTTAACTATTTTTTTACACCTTCTTGCTAATAGTTTGAGAATCGTTAACCTCACAAAAGTTTGAGAAACGGTTTCGAAAAGTACAAACAAAGACCTTTGCAACGATACCACACACGAGCATATTTACTAACATTGAAATTTTCGACACTTTCTTCGACCACCGCTATCTCGTTAGACCCCCATTTTTATCTGACGTCACATAGCCTATATCGGGCCACCATCGGGCTATTAAGTTGAATCATATGATACCTCATTTGTTGAAATCGGACCAGTAGTTTCAGCGCTACCAGGGAACATAAAAATCGGCTACATACATACATAGGGTGTCAAAATCATAACCCTCTCGTAGTTGGGTAAAAAGCAGAACTGTTTCGGGTCCGAACCTTTTCTAGGTTCAGTCTTTGTCGCAGTCTTACAGCAAAAGATAACTGATTAACATGTGTAAAAGATGTAAGATAATAATTAAACTTACATCAGCACGCTGGTACGGATGAGCGTCGGCCCAGCGCCATTGATGCAACTGTCCCTGAGTGGATAAAGCAACGAGCTCGCTGTAAGTCGCTGCGATGTGCGTGAAACGGATGTTGCTATCCCAATACTCCAGCTCCTCTGATACCCAGAGTGGAGATGCTGCCATAGCTGAGTCTTTCTTATTCTTGTTCTCGCCTGAAATGGTTCTAGATTTAGTATTTCATTTGCAGAAACCATGAACCGAACCTTATTATGCTCATCTTTGATGATCATAATAAGGTTCAGTCGATTTTGAATAATAACAAGCAAATTTCTTTACCAGCAGAAGCATGCTACCAGCTTAACATCACTAGCTTGGCTTAGCACTCATAAAGGAGACATGTGGCAATGTAGTTTTTGTCAAACTATGCGCGCGATGAAGCGTCAGCCTAGATCAGAATAAGTAATATCACGTCAAGTCTTAAAAAGTGAGACTTGCATCAGCAAAAACCATAATACTGACCTCCTTCTTTATCCCAAGAGGTGTCCCGCAGAGCAGACTCAAGCCACCTGCGCGGTCCAAAGTACTGGCGCTCCCTCCACCGACTAAACTCCGTAGGTCGCTCCTGAGTGGAGCTACTGCTTTCTCGACTTGCGCCGCCGCGGCCCCCGCTCGTAGCACCGCTGCCGCCGCCACTACGACTATGGACACGCAATTGGAATAGTGTTAGTTTACACACCAACTTGGTAATTCATTCCTGGCTGTTGATATGGCAATGGATGTCTTGACACAAGTTGAGTCAGTGCATCTTGGGCAATGGTCTGATATGCTTCGAAGAATGTACAATAATGATCAAGCCAGTATCAATGACCAGGAAGAGCAGGATTTTGACTAACTACATATTATTCACTAATTACAACAGACAATCTAGCCTAAAAGCGTCAGTGGTTTTCAAACTCTGAACTGGTTAAGTACTGAAAACTCCACTGTGGATACATATAGATAGAGCATAGAAAGTGCTGTCTACTCTAACTCTGCAATACGACAACACCCAACCAAACAAAAAGAAACAGCGTAAGCTAGTAGCGTGCTAGATTGAGTGGGATATGATTTGTTTATCAGGATATAGGGACAGGATGAATGGACCAGCGATGTGGTGCTGATATTCTAAAGACTTTGTTAAAGTACAAGGGGATATAATTTTTTTGTGATATGAAATTGGTGTGTAGAGGAAACCAATTTCGTCGGATCGCCGCACCGATAAGTTGACAAAACATTGTCGGTTGTCTACAATATTGGATTAAAGTGTCGCACCAATGCGTCGGGCTTTGTCGCCGACTTTGGCGTGTAGATTCCAATAGAACAATAAGAATCTGTATCGCCACAAAGATGGTTCACCCTGCCCCAAAGGAAAAGAAAGGGCGGAGCATAGCTCGACAGTTATACCTTCTGATAGCCGCGTACCCGAAGATATCCTCCGAGAACATAGTGTCAGCATCGATGATGACGGAGTGCTCCTGCTGCGCCGCGTGGAACCCGCCCCCGTCGAGGAGAGAGATCAGATCCTCGGGGACATAGCCGTCTCCTCCTTCCCCCCCTTCCGGCTCCTCGCCTTCCTCGTCGTCCCGGGAGAGGAGGTTGTTCACAGCCAGGTTCACATCCAGGTTTGTACGCTGTTGCACAATACAAACAACATTATTTTGGGCAGTTAGTTGTAGCAATACATTTGTATTTATACATGCAACACAATATCTATGCATAATAGATGATCCAGTCAATTGTATATTCATGATTCTTGAGATGCAGTTCTATGTGCATGCAATCTACGTGTTACCGTAAGGCGCGGGTAAAGGACCGCAGATAATAGCTGGATCGAGAATCGATGCTATGCTTTGCTGAAAATGTTTGTTGGAATGAGTCCAACAGACTGTCATAGAAACAACCATAGTTATAGACTTTCGTGAAAATTCACATACTTAATACATGCTAATATACTACTAATATTATAAATGTTAAAGTTTGTTTGGATGGATGTATGGATATTTGTGACTCTTTCAGGCAAAAGCTACTGAACCGATTAGGCTGGAATTTTGTATAGTTTGGGACCTGGAATAATATATAAGCAATTTTTTATCCCGATAAAACGCGGGCGAAGGCCCGGGCAGCAGGTCATCCATAAATCAATATAAACATTCCCTGAGTCTGGGCATGGAAAAAGTATATATAATATATATATATATAAATAATGAAAATTACTTATATATATATATATATAAATAATGAAAATTATTGTAAAAATCCTGCAACATAATTACGTTCTGCAAGTATTTTCTTTTCATGTATTTGTTTCGGGATAATCTACAAAACTATACTCAGATTCAAAACCCTGGATGTTTTTTTGTATACAAAGAGGTTACAAATGCCAAGAAATATTGGTGGAAAATATTTAACGTCATTGATCAAAGCAAAGCACAGCAGCTCAAAAGAATTTTTGGTTTTGAGAGATTTCATAAATCATTTAATTGATCTCTTTTAAACGTTTTATGTGAGATGTGAGATTATGCGTTGTTGAAGTATGTGTTTTAGTTTTTAGTGATAACTTTGCTGTTACCTTGTTTTCTGTTATAGTTATGAAGATTATGCGTTGTTGAAGTTTGTGATTTAGTTTTTAGTGATAACTTTGAAGTTGTTTTCCGTTATTGTTATCAGTTTTTATTAAGTTTTAATTCATAAATGTCTATGTTGACATAAAATATCTTTGATTCTAAATCAGAGTATAGTAAAATTCCTCAAAAAATTCCTAAGGCACAAAAATGATTACAATTCAAATGAGAAACCTAATATAAATAATTGAGATACTTACTATTTTATATTTTCATAGATCATACCTGCAGTTCTCTAATGATAAGACTCCTGCTCTTTCCCTGCAGGACAACTTGAGCCTGAGTCACAAGATCTTCAGGCACGAAGGGCGCCGGCACAGATACCACGCGCCCCGAACCCGCACCAATTATAACGCCAGTTGCACGGCTTGTTGATCCAGCTATGCGAAAAATTATTGATACAAATACAAAATATTTTATTCAAGTAAACCTAAATTATTATTCATTGCATGGGTTTGGGACCCTCTTTTAAGTATAGAGATACCTGTGTTAGAGGGTTCTGCTCTTCCGTAATATAGTTATGATATTATAACATTTTAAGGTGCGAATTTGAAGAATTAAAATTAAACAGATTAATAATGCTTTGCAAACATTTGCAAAACATGTGATTGTATGTGGTGTTTGCTGTGTGTATGTCTTGTATGCAAGTGTGTGTACCTAGTGTGTTGAGCTTGGTTGTATGTTACGAAACAATATCCAAAAGTTTTTCAGCTTCCTCATAGCATAGTGTTAATAGCCATTTACAGATATTTAGGGATTTTTTGCATTCATAATTATTGATAGGGTAGATTTTTAAGGTTTTGTTTATAGAGTTGTAGAGGAAGGCAGATTGCTTTGCATACTGTCGCGACGCGAACTTGGACTGAGTAGAAATTTAAGGAGCTACTTTTTCACTTCTTCGCTTATTAAGCAATTTGGGTCATACTCAAGAGATCAAAGTAGCCTCAAAACGGCGCTTAAGATATAGAGTTTCCTGACTGAAAGTAGACCAGAGTCTTGGTAGACCTCATTTGTAGAGTATCAGAATGGCTTAAAATACATAGTTTTTAATAAAGACCTCTGTGCTCTTTCGAGTTCTAAGAACTTGGTTTTAGTAGCTCCTCCCCAGATTGGTATGCAGTAATTTTGAATTGATTGAGCCAATGATGTGTAGATTTGGTTTATTAGTTCTTTTGGTGCGATATGACATAAAATGTTTAAGATCCAGACTAGTTTACGAACTCTGTTCATCAAAAGTTCGATGTGATCATGCCAGGAAAGTCGTTGATCACTCACTATTCCTAAGTATTTTGTAGTTTTAACTTTTTTTATGTTAGGACAATGACAGAAGGAGTCAGTGAGGTTACATTTGTGTATTTTTAGGGTGTAATCATCATTGGGTTGGGTATTATTATATTTAGTAAACGTTATCAAGTTAGTCTTAGAGACATTTAGGGTAAGTAAATTTAGGTTAAGCCATTGAGATATCGCAAAGAGTCTCTCTTCAGCTCTTTTTTTAACATCATTCCAGGATGTGCCGGTAAAGACGATAGCAGTATCATCTGCATAAGAGAATATATTTCCGTTTTTTATATTGAGGTTACAAATGTCATTTATGTAGATGAGGAATAGGGTCGGTCCCAGTACACTCTCCTGGGGTACACCATAGGCAATAATATCCTCATCACTAATAAAATCTCCCACTTTAACGCGTTCCTTACGATCACATAGGTAGTTTGTCAAAAGTGCTAGTGGCATTCCTCGTATTCCTACGTTTTTGTACAGACACAGTATCAAAAGCTTTTTTTAGGTCAAGAAATGCCGCTAGACACTTTTTGCCGCTATCGACTTGTTGCACAATAAGATTACTTACGGTGCATTCCGAATTACGATTACAGCGCTGATAGCGATCACAAAAATATTTTGCGTTCCAAATTAGATATCACGATATTGACAGTTGAGTGCTAACATTAATTCGGAACACTTATGAGCGCGCTCACGGTCACGTGTCGTGTCGTGGTGTCAATGTCAATATATCATTGCAATACAAAAAGAGATCATCAAAGTTATTCTCCGACCGTTGATTTGGTCTTCTATATTTATTTCCATTTTTTTGTAAAAATTTGCAAACGAACGTTTTGTTGAAAAAACCCAAAGAAAAAACCGTTAGTAAACAAACCCAATTGTCAGATTTGACAGCACGCTCACAGAGATTTCAGTTTGTAGCATGGTCGTTGATATCGCAAAATGGCGCATGTAATGATGTCATCTATGACGTCACACGGGACAACGTTGTCGCGCTCATGATAATACGGAACGCGTGTGAGCGCGATGATATTGATTTTAGCGTAATTCGGAATGCACCGTTATTGTTGCAACAGCTTCTTCAGTAGAAGTTCCTTGCCTGAAACCGTATTGCGAGTTTGATAGTATTTTAAAATTATTTAAATATAGCAACAGTCTTGTATTAATAAGTTTCTCGATTATTTTCGAGATAGATGGTAACACAAATATAGGTCGGTAATTATTAATATCATCTCTCTTTTATATACAGGTGTAACTATCGACTGTTTAAGGAGGTTAGGGAATATACCTTTAGTAAAACATAAATTTACTAGATGACATAGAACTGGAACTAAAATACGCTTAGCCAATTTTAAAATTTGGTAGCTTGGTTGATTGATAAAGAACACAATTAATGATACACACATCTAACTTGAAGCATACATCATCACGCGTTTGCAGTTTTGTACAAAAGGGTTACGCAAAAGGTTATCACATAAATGAATACTTATCCTTACCTTGAGAGCTTGGTGCAGCTCGTATAGAATTCCTCATAATCCTTGCTCGAGTGCGCGGCTGCTGGCGAGAGCCACAGCCGCCACCGCTTCCGCCCTGCTTCCCCCCACTAGCTCCACCCCCGCCGCTGCCACCTCCGCCATTCCCACCATTCTTGCTCGCATCTGCCTTGCTTAAGTCCAATCTGTCAGGAATGATGGAGAATGCAGCACGGCAGATTGTTCCATCCTCGAGCAAACAGGCGATATGGGCTGGCCCGGCCGCGACGGCTCGCACGCCGCGCAAAGCGCTGAGAGCGGACGACCCAGCTCCAGTTCCGTATCTATTCCAGCGTTCCGAAACTTCTTTCAATCTGAAAAACCATTTAGCAAGATTTAGCAATAGCAAAGTTTGTTGAGCTTACTTCAGACAGTGGTGTTGTTTATGAATGGGTAATTCTCATTTGCTACAAAAATCAGTGTGACCCGTCACTTCCGTGGCGGATATCAGAGTTAAGGGCTTTTCAATTTTGAAAATCGTGTGATAAGTCTCGAGAAGAGTACACCATAATTTATTTTAAGATCTTTTTATGTATTTGTACTGGATGTGTACCAAAAGAGACAGTTTTTTGTTCGGACTTAACAATCGCTACAGCGGCTGTTTATAGATAAAATCTTCACAGTGTATATAATTCTATTGCCGCTATAACAAATATTAATAATATGGCGTGTTTTAAAAAACGATAAACCGACTTCAAATTCCCTTACTTTTACACCTTTTTTTAAGTTTTGCGGGATAAATACTAATCCCCTGGGGATAAAAATTTTATGGGACCCCCTCAATAAACTACAAATTCAGTTTTCGGCTTTTTCCCTTTACTTGTGCTATAAGGCCTTGCTTGCAAAATTTCATGAATCTAGGTCAACGGGAAGTACCGTAAAGGTTTTCGGTCCATGGCAAGAATAAAAAAAAATTCTGTGAACTAACAATATTTTACGGTTTTCGCAAGTTTTCCTTTACTTGTGCTTTCTTGCTTCCTGCTAAATTTCATGATTCTAGGTCAATTTTTTTCTTTAACTACGGAACGGTAAAAGAAATCCACCTTTTGTACGGTGGTACGGAACTAGCAACCCGCAAACTCGGGATCCCGCACTTTTTTGTGATTTCTTTCCAGTCCCGCAAATCTCGCAGATCTGCTGGATGATTGATGTCCTCTTATAGTGCTACTAGCTGCTGACCGCGCCTTCGCCCGCGATTTATCGGGATAAAAAATAGCCTATTATGTTATTCCAGGTCCCAAACTATACCCATACCACATGACATTTATAATTTAGTAGGATAGTAATCCTACTAAATTATAAATGTCAAAGTTTGTACGGATGGATGTATGGATATTTGTTACTCTTTCACCTAAAAACTACTGAACCGATTAGGCTGAAATTTGGTATGGGTATAGTTTGGGACCTGGAATAACATAATAGGCTATTTTTTATCCCAATAAATCGCGGGTCAGCAACTAGTAGCACTATAAGAGGACATCAATCATCCAGGGTATGAGTTACCTACTGCAGTGGTTCTTCACTTTTTTGGGATGAAGGTTACGGTAAGGGTAAGGTGAAATTTGTCAAGTGGTCCCTCTTGACAAATTTCTGGCTTGTCATGAACCACTAACCGTTTGGAGGACCAGCAAGGCGTAGTCAGAATTTCAGTGTCGGAGAGAGGAGTTGATTATGCAATCAACCCTAACGAACCTAATCCAACACCTTTAGAACACACCGACACCGTGGCCCAAGAACCGTGGATCAGGAAAGGCCAAATTTGCGGCCTTAACATACCAGGAAGCAAACTTCTCGCAACTACAACTGTAAGCAACCTCAGAACTTGCACTAATAAACGAATTCTGTTCCAGAGACCTAACAGCAGTTAGACTATACGTATCTCCCACCAACAACATCTCCATATCGCAGGTAGTCCTAGCATCAGCCTACCTACCAAACAATACCCTCACCGGAGCTGGTGACCCTAATTGAGTACTGCAAGAGGGAGAAACTTGAGCTCATCATCGGCACAGACTCCTACGCGCATCACACGCTGTGGAGTAGCGACAGGTGCAACGACCGAGGAGAAGAACTGGTAAATTATCTCTACTAACCTCCTCCTAGAGCCCAAACAATCATTGACTTAACATTATAGACCTCACAGGTTTCCTACTCCTTCAAGGACTGGCACGTTTCTAACCAAGCCTCATGCTCAGACCACAGATGGATAAGATTTAACTTAGAATTGTCACAATCGAACCCACAACCTAGGCGCGTCCCACGTAAGGCCGATGAAACTAAATTCTTCCTATTAGTTAAATCAAAACTTACCGATATGCCTGACCTACAGAATCATATAGAGGTAGCGGAAATTGACCACTACATAAACCAACTAACATACACTCTTACCAACAGCTATGAACAATTCTGCCCTTTAATCACGCCCAAACACAGGGCGAACAGACAATGGTGGTGTCCTGAACTGCAAAAACTCCGTCGCAAAGTAAAGAAACTGTTCAACAGAGCCGTGAACGCTGGACAAGACGAAGACTGGGTTAATTACTATAATGCAAAAAGAACCTACAAAAAGAAAATTCGCCTACGTAAAACGGAATGTTGGGAGAGGTTCAGTACCAACATAGAAAACAACAGTCGGGCCGCCCGTATTAGAACCATCTTATCAAACGTGCCGGAAAGCACCCTTGGATGTCTCATCAAACCTGACAATACCTTCACCAAATCAGATGCAAAAACCAGCGAAGTGCTACTGAACACGCATTTCCCAGGCTGTCAAGTTACAGACACTTGCATATGGGAAGAAACATCAGAGCGAACGCCTACCGACCTAGACTGGACAACAGCCCACACTATGATAAACAACAAGAAGGTACTCTACCCATAAGCCTGACATCATTTCTTCTGAAAACATTAGGAAGACTGTGATAGAGAAATTAGAGACCATACCTACACTCTCACAACCCGCTACACCCGCAACATGCTTACAGCAAAGGCAAATCAACAGAATCTGCTCTACATAGCATACGCATAAGCGGTGGACTAACGTCAAAACAACCAACACTAGCGGCCTTTATATGTAGATATCGACGGAGCTTTTGACAAGACACATTTCACCAGCATATACAGGGCGCTCACTAGATATGGTTTCGCGCCGATACTGGCTAAATGGATAAACATCATGCTCAAAAACAGAGCTCTACAAGTCAAAATCAATAAAACCACAAGAGGTATAGTGGCCAGAGGCTGCCCTCAAGGTGGCGTACTATCGCCCCTATTATGGAACATAGTAGTTGATGAGCTAATCCGCAGGCTTAATGGCCTCGAACTGGTCACGGTGGGATATGCGGACGACCTCCCGATCCTGGCGACCGGCTATTTCGAGAATACAATATGTGACCTGATAAAACTATCTTTTAGAACCATCGAAACATGGTGCAACGACCATGAACTCTCGCCTCTGCTCTGATAAATTTTAGGCTGCCATGCCAGTGACCCACAATCTTCATCAAAATCTCGTCAAGCGGAGTGTCTAAGTGAGTAAGAACTCCGAAAATGCTTTGAGCCATGTGTTGGATGAGACATTTCGGGGGTGTAAGGATGGCGCCGCAGACCACTTTGTGTGCTCCGCGGACCACTCTGATGCTTCCATGGATCACTAGTGGTCCGCAGACCCTGGTTAAGAACCACTGGGTGTAGCAAGTTAAAAATAAATATTAAAATATTGAATTTTGGTGTTAGAGGAGGATGAATAAATAAATGTTAGAAATAAAATAATTAAAGTGTCCAATTCAATTCAGTCCAATCCAGCACAATCTGACCACTATAAGAGACAAACTAATGTAGTGAAGAACTCAATGGCACTGTGATATAGACATATCAGCTCTCAGCTGCTCTTCTAAAATTAAATATAATTTCTTTAGCACAATCAAAGTGCTAAAATGTTTCACAAAAGCTAAGACAGTTGCTTTGTATGAAGCCTGGTTTTCACAAGGCCGACCACCCAGTAGTCAGCAACTGTACATTCTGCTGTCTATACAGCACAGTCACATTCCTGACATGTCCTCATTACTGGTCTGCATAGGAGACAGCAGTACATAGCTACTGTATTACTAGTTTTGGCCTTTGTGTTTTTGACCCCTTGGATTTTTCATGTGGTCAGCACAGTAGTTGTGCGAGCAAAATGGCAGATCAGTGGAATATAGTGTGGGTCCACTGTCCTTCGCCACTGACTGGCCACTGTGTGGTTGCATTTGTATGGAGCAAGTGATGGCCCAGTAGCTAAGCTTCTGGGAGTGGGGGAAGGTCAGTGGACATTAGAATCAAAGAATTTTGAAGTCGTTGACCAACACGGGTTGGAGCAGACTCAACTTTGTTTCCACGGACCCGAAAACACCTGGTACCTACTGGGTCTGTGAAAACCAAGCTTGCACATCATTTACTAAAATGTAAGCCCAGTCTAGAATAAGATGCGTGATTTGGTTAAAAAAGGTTGCTTTTGTGATCTAGAGAAGATTGGAACAGACATTTTACCAGAAACGGTAACAGGAAAGAGTTCATGCTATTAAAAATTATTAAGACGATTATGAGGTTCTATAAAGACTCGGTACTTATCACAAGGTAAATACATGTTGTACAAACATTCCAGATCAAGACATAATAAAACATAGTTCTATGTTAGGTCTCTGGAAGATGAGCACATACATCATCACAGTTACAAGGTCTAAATACTCTCGAGAAGAGAGATAGGAGGGTCATATAAAAGGAAAAATCTAGATAATGTAGTTTGATAGCCAAGCAATTGGTAAATATGATTACGTCAAAGGAAGAATCCCTGCTAATTCTGCGAATGATGTTGGTAGCAAAAACAGCGCATCAACGACGAAGGTACATGATGAGTATTGGGTTTTTTATCAAACATCACGGAAATTAGCAAAATATACTGATAACGTGGTGTTAGACAGTTCTATCACAAAGATTTGATGAAAGATGAATGCACTGCAAGGTGAATTTCATAATGTGGAAATGGAGTCTTTCTATCCGAATGATAAAATAATTACTCACCGATCTATCAACTGATCCTCGGTTCCAGGTAGAGGATGAACCACGAAATGCATTGAAGACATTTCCAGTTCGTTCTGAACTCACAATGGATCCGAATTAAAGCACTCTAACATCTGTAGAATTCACCACAATAATGAAGAACAAAAGAATCATCTAAAATCCTGTTGTAACCACCATATTACTCGTGGTTTCTTTTCTAGTCGTTTCTCGTTCTCATCAAATACATGTGAGTCGGTACATGACGAAAAAAGAAAGAAAATATCAACATGGCTTCTCTTGTATTTCGTTTTGGTATGTTGGTATGCGTGATTTGAATCGATTTTGTAGGGATTTCAACAACCAAACTGAGAGAAATTTATTCGGATCATTGCCGATTCTTCGTGTGAAACCAGTAGCCTTACCATGCATAACACATAACGTACATTTATACCACATAACGTTACGTTATCAGCGTTATTTGCGCTAATTTTAATGTAAATAATGCTTCTCGTTATTAATAACGCGTTATAAGTACTAATTTCTAACGTAATATGTTAATTATAACACGTTTATAGCACTTTTTTGACGTATTAAAACGCGAATTAATATTAGAGGATGTTGTAATAAGGGTTCATTCAGATATTTCACTTCATTGCTCAAAGATAATAGCGCAGGTAACGCGTTAGTCACATTAAAATTAGTGCAAATAACGCTGATAACGTGTTACGTTGTGTTATTATTACTCTCACCGAGAATGGCAATAATTTTACTGGCAGTTTGTTTGGTTGATTGTGACGGAAAGAAAAAAATGTGAAAAATGGCGGCCAAGTCAAAGAAGCGGCTGTCGAAAGTAGAAAATAAATTATTAAAATTAGAGAATTTACAATTACAAGATGTTATATGTCCTATTTGCCAGTCCATTTTAGTTCAACCGGTAACTTTACCATGCTATCATAGTTTTTGTTTGAGTTGCTTTAATGGTAGTATAGAAAATAATGCTCTGTGTTGTCCCTTGTGTCGACTGAGAATTGGATCTTGGCTAAGAACATCATCAAAACAAAGGGGTATAGTGAATATCGAGCTTTGGAATCATATACAAACTAATTTCTCCCATGAAGTTGAAATCCGATCTAAAGGAGAAGATATATCTCTTCCAGAAGGTAATTCTCTGTTCTGACAATAACAGTTTGTTATATTAACATAATTTATTGAATTAAAGATTAAGCCATAATAAATTCTAAGCTTACTATAGCCCTAGTAAGATAAAATTCTAAATGTAATTTGCAGAAAAACCGAGGCTCAGGCTTAGTGCTCCTGGTGAAATAAGATCAGAATATGAAGCAGAATTAGAAAGATTGAGAAATGAGCGGTTGCATCTGGAAAAGAAACAAATTGAGGAGACTGAATTACTAGTAAAGTATGTATATTTCCCCCACCCATCATGGGAGACCATCCACCCAATGGACCGACAACATTGTAGTGGTCGCAGGGAGTCTATGGATGGAGGCGGGTCAGGACAGCAATTTGTGGCATCGTATGGGGGAGGCCTATGTCCAGCAGTGGATGTTTATGGGCTGAGATGATGATGATGTACATTTACTACAATTCATTTATTGAATTAAAAATCAATTAAATATGAATTTATTCCATCTCAATTATTGTGAAGCTTTTATGTGTGTGTGTTATTCTAACTATCAAGACGCTAACCTAGTGAAGTAACAGAATGTGAACTGAGGCAAAGGCCCACCATCAGACATGTAAAACTGCCATCAATCTATTTGTAGCCTTAGAAAGGCTATAAATATATCACTAATTCTCTCCATATATTTTAGGAAACTTCAAGAGGAAGAAGAAGAGGCACATAGGAAGTATTTAGAAGCTTTAAAAAGTGATGAAATTGTGGCTCTTCAAATGCAAAAAGATAGCTTGAAACATGCTGTTCCACATCCTAATTCACCATCCTCTTTATCGAAACCTAGACTTAAGAATACAAAAATTGATAGTTACCTATTGAAGCACAAAGTTGCCATAGGCAAAGAGTAAGTAGTGGCAATTTTACTTGGAATAGTAGGTAATTTGTGCCTAATCTATAACAGGTTTCTTTAAACTTATTAACAGAAACCTCCTAGTATATGTATAGGGTGGTGATGGCCAAATCCGAAACTTTTGAGAGTTAGAGAAAATTTGTGGAAGGAATCATGCATTAGTAATACATATGTTTACAAAGGTCCTTATCAGCAATAGAAAACATTGGTTCAATAAAATGGGATATCGTTTTTTTCTGATTAGGGTAAGATTTCTGTCAAAAGTAGGATTTAAAAAAACTAAATTATGTAGTTATTATTTTCTTATAAATCGAAGGCATAACTCTTTTCATGACTTTTCTCTAACTCTCATGGTTTAGGACTTGACAATCACCACCCTTCTTAAAAAACTACCCTCTATCTATACTATAGGTAATATTAATATATTTTTCATTTACTTAAACTGCAGCATTTTGCCCTTACAATTTCATTTGCTTACCTATATCTAAACTCTTTATCTCCTTTTTAGTCTCAGCACTGAAGATGTAGATGCTTCCATACCAAAGGCTCCAGTCAGCAGGCAAGTGAATGAAACAACTTCACCAGAAATGGTTCCTTGTTATAAACTTATCAAAGGCATAATAGACAAGAAAAAACTGTATCCTGGTGTATGGAACAAGGAAAATGGAGATAAGATGAAAGAAAAGGTATGTATATACTCCACCCAAAGGTCGTCGCCAGATAAGCCGGGGTAAAATGCCCCCAAAGCAATCGGGCTAATTTTTTTTTCTGAAATACCTTATACTATGGACAACATCTCAGCCCAGTTTCAACTCTGAAATATCACGCGTTTTTGAGTTAAAAAAAAAGTAATTTTTTTTTCAAATCCATTTTTCTCCGAATCTACTTTACAATATTAAAAAAAGTGTTTATGGGTTTTAAGATATCATTAACTAGTATTCCTAGAAAAATTCGCTCGATAATCGGGTAAGTTGGTCATAGGTAAAAATGCGATAAGTAGATTCGGAGAAAAACGGATTTGAAAAAAAAAATAACTTTTTTTTTTACTCAAAAACGCGTGATATTTCAGAGTTGAAACTGGGCTGAGATGTTGTCCATAGTAGAAGGTATTTCAGAAAAAAAAATTTGCCCAATTGCTTTGGGGGCATTTTACCCCGGCTTATCTGGCGACGGCCTTTTATGTGAAATGTTTATTTTTAAATGCTTACTTTCCTTGTCGATTTATAACTTTATTTCAATAAATAATGCTACTAACGTTATGTCTGAAACTCAGCGTTAAGCATTTGAATTTATTGTACTGAACTTGCTGTAGTTTGTTTTCAAACATTTCACGTCGAATATGGCAGGAGTAAAGTTGCAGTATCTTTCTGAGATGTAAAAATATTTCTCGTAATTTCAATAGAATTGTACTGTAAAAAAAATATGTTTCTTATTGCAGAATGATGAACCTAAAGCAAAAGAAGATAGAAGTAATGACACTGAAGAAAAAGTTAAAACTAAAAATGGTGTTCCATCATTGTTAGTCTCTCTGCCTTTGCCATATTCTGGAATCTTACAGCAAAAAGTAAACCTGGCCAACAATAGAAAGGAAACTGGAAGTGTTGATTCAATGAGAGAAGAGTTATGTTTTTTCAAACCTATTCTAGTATCAAGACCATCAAGGTTAGTTAATTGAACTTTAATAAGATGGCGTGTATGTGCTTTGCCGCTGGGGAGTAAAGGTTCTCGAGTGGCGACCGCGATGCAATGCGAAACGGAGTATGGGAAGACCTCCCACTCGATGGACCGACGTCGTAGCGGTCGCAGGGAGTCGTTGGATGGAGGCGGCTCAGCACCACAGCTGAACATAGGCCTCCCCCAAACGACCCCACGAATCGTTTGGGGGAGGCCTATGTTCAGCAGTGGACGTGTACGGGCTGATGATGATGAATTTGGCGTGTTTTAAAAAACTATAAACCCACCTCAAATTCCCTTCTTATTCTTATTCTTACTGGGGGAACTGAGATCTGCACTGACATCTCGCATAGGAGCGTATTGTGCATTATCCCCTGCCTAGACAGGCCCTAACCAGCCTAACTCCTTGAAGTACCGGAGCTTCAAATTTTTTACACTTATTTTTAGTTTTGTGGGATAGAAATTTTATTGGACCCCTTCGGTATCGTTTTCTATACAATAGTGAAATAATTTTCAAAATCGGTCTATAATTGACGGAGATATCGCGAAACATACATTAAAAAAACATACAGACGAAATTGATAACCTCCTCTTTTGAAGTCGGTTACAAAATACAAGTAAAATTAACCAACAGCAGTGGCTTTTTTTTATTTGTTTAGGGTGGCTTTAGTGTCACAGCGGCCATGGTAGGCCAATTGTGATCGCCACTTCGAGTGTTCATCCTTGGAAGTTGCGGCGTTTATAGTTCGCCTCTTACCCTTGCAGCTGCGTGGAACTTATTATACGAGGGATTTTCATCTGGGTGGTGTCTTGTAGCTCGTTTGGGCTGAGCAGGTGCTTGCCCAGATGACTACTACGTTTTTGCATCAGTGCTCCACTCTCCTAGCAGATGGAGGGGCGTTTCATCTGCCTCCTCACAGAGTCTGCAGGATTTTGTGTCGCATAGCCCCAAATTGAACATGTGCTTGGCGACAGTGTCCGGTTAGGGTTCTTGTCATGATGCGAAGGTTGTCTCTGCTTAGCGCTAGGATTTGGTTGGTGCACCGTTTATCGAAGGCTTTGATCAGAATTTTTGAATGTCTCATGCCGTTGGAATTTATCCAGAGCTTGGTCGATTCCTCGTAGCAGGAGTTCAAAAGGATTCTTTGAGCCAGGCTTTTAGGTATGCCACAAAACGGCTCGGGGCCAGACTGAGTCCCCTTGGCCCCGGAACGCGCCAGTTCATCGGCACACTCATTGCCGTTGATTCCCGCGTGTCCCGGTACCCATTTTAGGACAACTCTGTTGTTCAGGCCCAGAGCGTTCAGGCGTGACAGACAGTCCTCGACTAACCTGGACGTGATGACCTTCGAATCCAGTGCTAGGAGGGCAGCCTGGCTGTCAGAATTGATGAAAATGGTTTGGTTGGCGTATAGCTTTTGCAGATTAACATATATCGGCGCATTCAAGAATGGCAAATACTTCTGCTTGGAAGACGGAGGGGTAGTTACCCAGGTTAGTGCTACTGCTAAACCTAGGTTGCTCTCCATACACTCCAAAGCCTACGTCCGGACCAATTTTGGAGCCGTCTATGTACCAGGACAGGCTCCCGTCCTTGCAGAGTAGCTGGTTGTTTGACCAGTCTTCTCTGGAAGGCAGTTCCACTGTGAAGTGTTTTTCAAACACATGCCGTGGCAGCATGACATCAGTAGTCATGCTCAGGGTGGGTGATTCCAGAGTAAGTAGAGTCTATCAGAGATCTGTTTCTGGGAGAGCCAGTTCCTTCGGCCCAGGGCGCTGGCCCTATACATGCTGGTCTTTGCCTCCTTATGTATGTACATGTGAAGCGGAGGTAGTCCCAGCAATGCGTTTAGTGCCAGCCCCGGGGATGTGGACATGGCTCCGGGGACATGGCCTCGGGGACGTGGCCATAAGGCAAGCAGTCCTTTGCAGGCTGCTTAGTTTGGTGATTGCGGTCGACTGTAGGGCCTTGTCGTACCATACCATGGAGGCGTAACCAAGTATTTTACTTCTGTGGAAAAGGATATGATTTTACCGTTAAGTTTAGGCTTTACAAGCTTGTCTAGCCTTCGCTTATTTGTGAAGGTCCCCTAACTAAATAGAATCAGTCAGGTCCATCTCCTCCACATATCAAAGATTTAAAATAATATATAATAATGCATTTTTTGTTTTCTCATAAATCGAGGTCGCGACTCCTTTCACGACTTTCCTCTAACTCGGTTTCGGATTGTGGCATCTACTTACATCTCAAAAAGCCACCCTGTTAACTTGATTTTTTAATAATTTGCAAAAAAGATAAACCATCTCGAAGTAGGTACTTAACCTAAATATAACATGTTATTAATTTTTGAACACAATTTAAAGTACGTGTCGCTTTGAGATCCTTCTCAAATCGCAAGTATGTGATTTTAATATGCTTTTTTTATTTGTAGCTTTACTCTAAGCATACATACATATGTAGATATATTTTTATTATGTACAAACACCCAGACTCTGAACAAATATCTGTATATTGTGTGTATTTTGGGATATTATTAAATTCTTTAAGATTACCCCAAGTGCGGGAATAAGCACTATAATAACAAAAACCTTAAATATCTGTAGATCTTACAAAAATATCCGGCGACGGGATCAAACCCGCAACCTCCTGCTTCGTAGGCGGACCTACGCCGTTTGCGCAGAGAGCAATTATAAGCTATGCACAGTTGGACATCGTCATCACACTGTTAAAAATTCATTTAGTTCAACAGATTCATGTTTCAGCACAAACAAGGACCTTCCAGTGCGCGTGCCAGGAATACGCGCAACGCCTACCTCAACATCCTCTTCTTCGCCGAGCTACTCGCGCCCGCCTACTCGAATCCAATACCTCGACAGTCTTTGCCGGCTACGAAACCTGTCCCTAGCCAAAAAATTGCCATCAGCTTTTGTGATTGCTCTGAACGAATTAAAAGAAAAACAGGTACTTACCCATGTTTTAGTTTCTGATAGGTTTATTATATCATGGTGGCTTCTGCCTGCCTTTTTACGTGGTAAAAAGTAGCCTCTTTCCCTGGTTCATACCATCCATTGTCTTGCTAAATTTCATTGGAATCCATACAGCCATTTAAGTATGCAAAGGTAACATTTAGATTTATTTTTGCTTTATAATAGTAGTATAAGAAGTATGGAGAATGGGCTACAGCTTTGGTTTCCTATTTTTATCTAATTTTTTACCAATATCTTATTGCAGGTCATTCCGGACAAATGCAGTACCACAGTTGTACCTAAAGTGAAGCAAACAACTTCAACTTCCTGCAATGCAACTACACATGTTAAAAAGAAAACTCAAAAAGTTCCTGATGACGATAAGTTAGAAAGTACTAAACCCAATTTTGGGAGGACAAGATCTATGGGAAATATAACTAAAAACGAAAATGAAACTACACCCAAGAAAGCGAAAATCACCAGAAAAGCAATATCAGATAGAAAACCATACCTTAGAAGTGATTCCAAAAAGTCAGTGGAGAAGAAAGTTGTCCCTATAGTAACAACTAATATTAACAAAGTAAATATAGCTGTGAAGAATTTAACTAGTCCATTGAAAAATTGTGAAGTAAAACACATATTGCATGAGCAGCTTAGGATAGAGAAAATAATTGAACAGGAGAAAAGTGACATGGAGTTTGCGCGGCAGTTGGAAGCCGAGCTAAATGTGCCGCGAACGAGGCGAGCAGTCAAACGGCAAGTATCGCTGACACACGCTCTCAGACCGGTCAAAAAATTAAAAGTGTAAATAACCTTGTATTCATACATTTAAGAAATTATTGTGATTTTAATTTAGAGTGTAATAGTTTTAATGTCATGCATATTAGGAACGAATACTGCTAAATCCATAGGATTTAAGCTTTTATATATTAGGATTTTATCCTTTATTTTATATAAAAACCTCAGCCTGATTAGGTATTATTTTAGCTATAAATGAAAGCAATAAAACTCACCGATATTTTAATAACTGTAATTGAAATAATAATTTATGCCAATATTACCGTCATGCAATTGTATTATTAAAATCCTTGTAAATGTACAGTTTTTATTATTTTATTACTATGCCTTGAGTGTGTGAAGTACCTGATTTGTAAAGATCCTTTTAAATACTCCCAGCTTGTATGATTAAATAAGACTAAGTAGTCTTACCCCCGAATACTCAAACGAATCTCAAATTTAAGCACGACTCAAGTGACGATTATTTGACAGATTTTCATTGAAAACTGTCAAAATATCGCGACATAAGACGTGCTTACATCTAAGTTGCGTTTGAGTATTCGGCCGTTAATCTTATCTCTCAATACTCAAATGCAACTCACATTTAAGCATGTCTCAAGCAAGTCATCATATGAAACACTCAAATCTGATTTGTGATTAACCCTCAAATACTCAAACGAATCTCAGATTTAAGCACGACTCAAGTGACGAATTTTTGATAGATTTTCATACTGTCAAAATACTGTGAAAACTGTCAAAATATCGCGATATAAGACGTGCTTACATCTAAGTTCCATTTGAGTATTCGGCCGTAAGTATTTGGGCATTATATATATTAACCTCGTAGAACCGATAACCGTTGGGGAGTAAAGGTTCTCGAGTAGCGACCGCGATGCAATGCGAAACGGAGTGTGGGAAGACCTCCCACTCGATGGACCGACGACATCGTAGCGGTCGCAGGGAGTCGTTGGATGGAGGCGGCTCAGGACCGCTATTCGTGGCGTTGTGGCCTGTTCAGCTGTGGACGTGTACGGGCTGTTGATGATGATTTGGGCATTAGTCAAACTCTTCATGGGTAGGTCTATTCAGCTCCACATTATCAATAACAAGGTAGGCTAATACATCATTCCATCTTCTATTACTCCTTGAGATGTCCTTTTTCATGGCTGGAACAGCTTGTGATTTCGAATTTTCCGTGATGATCTGTAAATCAGTGGAATAGAACTATTATCAAGTAAATTGTTTTGTAGCATGGGTGTGGTAGATGAATATGCTCCTAATATGTTAGTTTAAGTTTAAAATAATTTTATTGGTTCACAAGACACAAGAAAATACAATACTATATTTCAAACATAGTCTGGCCTTATTTTGCTGAAATCTATTGCAACCTCTGATATGATCTAACAAAATGTGATTTGCGAGCAATGCAACTGCATGTAATTTGTGAGAGGGGCAACCCTCCCACATATTGACATACCATACAATCTCTGAAGATTGAAGTAGGGTAAATGACTTGAAATTAACAGGAAAAAAACAGGATACATGTGTATTGAATTTTGTTGGATGTTCACAGAATTTTCGTGCAGAATTGTTACTACACTTGCGAGCTATAAACTGGAATCACCAGTTTCCATGGAATAAACTGCAGATTGGTGTATACCATTTGAAAAGAAATTTTGTTAGCTTTCGAATGGTATAAAAATTATTTAAATATAATTAAGTTTCCTACCTTCATTTAGTGAATTATTACAATAGGTCAAAGTTGTGGATGTTTAAATTAATAAGAAGTCATATGAAAATATAATTTTTTTATTTAAAATCTATGTTATTTCCCGCTTAATATTTTGTATTGCCCCCCCTGGCCCTAATGACTGCTTGTAAACGGTTTTTCATTGACCTTATGAGTTTCCTGATGGAATCCTGTGGAATTTCCTGCCACTCTTCGTTAAGAGCAGTTTTTAGGTCTTCTATTGACGCCGGAGCTGGAGATCTTCCTCGTACCCGCCTTTTCAGCTCGTTCCACAGGTGTTCGATAGGGTTCATGTCAGGGCTGACGGCTGGCCAGTCTATTGTGGGAATCCCGACTTCTTCCAGGTACTGTCTAGTCGCACGAGCGGTGTGGCAGCGGGCATTGTCGTGCATTAGCAGGAAATTTTCGTGAATAAACCCGGCGTAAGGGAGTACATGGCCCAGCAGAATGTCGTTGATATACCTTCCTGCGGTTAGTCCTCGTCCCCGACATCCATCGGGTACGAATACCAGCTCCGTTTTAGCTTCAATTGAAATCCCCGCCCACATCATACAAGACCCACCCCCATATGCCACTGTTTCCGCTATACAGCATTGTGCGTAGCGCTCTCCCGGTCTCCTGTAGACTCTCCGTCGACGGTCGCTGCCATGCAGGCACATCCTAGTCTCGTCCGCGAACAAAACTCGGCTCCATTGCTGTATATCCCAATCTAAGTGATCACGAGCAAACTGAAGTCGGGCTTGTCGGTGGGCTGTAGACAATTTGGGTCCCGTTGCTGGTCTTTTTGGGGTCAAGTTCTTTGAGTCTTCGCCTCACTGTCCACTCGCTGACAGTTCTCCCTCGAACTTCTCTGAGCTCCCGCTGGATGTCAACGCCGGTTAGATGTCGATTTCGGAGAGAAGTGCTGACAATAAATCGGTCATCTCTCGCCGAAGTGCATCGCTGTCGTCCAGATCCTGGTCTTCGGACTAAGTTTCCAGTCTCTCTAAACCTCTTGTATACTTTGGAGACACAAGACTGGCTCAGATGAAGCTGTCGAGCGATAGTACGCTGAGAGAACCCTTGCTGGATTAGGGTGACGATTTGAGCGGCTTCTATTGGTGTGGTTTCCATTTTCTTGTAATTCCAGTATTTTGAGTGACGTGATATATTGGACTGATGACAAAATTGCATAAATTCCCAGTTTTTATAGGGATTCAGGAGTTTGAAAATGTTTTGTTCCAAAAATTTATGTCTTTATTTTCACGTTCCATGACATGCTATGATATCAAAAGCGTTTGAAAGCTAATAAAATTATCTTTAAAATAATATACCACAACCTACAGTTTATTGCATGGAAACTGTAAAATATGGTCTGCAAAAACCAGCGATGAAGTGATTCCAGTTTATAGCTTGCAAGTGTAGGTAAATATTTTAATATACTAACTACCTACAAGCTAATAAATCAAAAGTTTGACTAAATATTTATACCTTCTGTTGAATATTCCTGTTTGGAATTTCTGTGCAGCTCTCTCAAGATCCTAACTGGTTTTTATGCAGGATGTTATTCAGCTGTAAATTATTGTTTTGAGTTACAATCCCATTTTTATAAATATGAAATATGAAAGCATAATAAAATAAAAACATTACCACAATTCACACCAGTTTTCACATTCTTGACTGACAAGCCATTATCTCTGTTCAATTGCTACTGCACAAAAAAAGAATGATCATTCATATAGACACTTTTAAGAAAACCTTACAAATGCTCTCTTGCTACTTACCACAGCTATCCATGGATGTTAGATAGGACAGCAGCTGCTGGTAGCATTATTAGCTGCCACATTCATGTCCATGTCACCCACACAGCTGCTCATCAATCTATCTTGTTCTTTATTGATTATTCACTCATAATATTAAATTCACATCCAGTCCCCCAAAATACCACAATATTAGATATCTTTCACTCAACTTAAAAAATAAATAATTTATGTCCAAACCAAAATGAGTAAAACATCCATCTCAGAGAATTCATACCTCTTTATTATCCAAAGCGCCATCAACATACACATCACTACACACTGTGCCTTGATCATCTTACATCTAGTACAAGTCACCATATTCATGTAGCATTTTGAGGATTCTATAAGTGATATTCCTACCACAACTTATATTAAAAGTTCTAATCTCTAATGTAAAATAAAATTAAAATTTTGTATCTTAAAACAACACAACATCATCACACAGACGTCTCAGATAAGATTGGCGCTAGAAACATCTCACCTCATGTCTGGGGCTTGCTGTTCCATCCTCCACTGGAGCCAGGATTGCCATTGCCGTTCCAATTTTGACCATTTGGCCAGCTTCCTTGATTCCAATTTCCTCCCTTACCTCCATTCCAACCCTGATTGCTACCTTGGTTCCAAGAAGGAGGTGGTCCATTCTGGCCCCAGTTTTGATTATTGTTCCAGTTTTTTCCAGTGTTAGGGCCTGGTGGCCCCTGCCAATTGTTTGGTCCAGAATTACCAGGGGCACCTAAAAATCCACCCCAGCCAGCTTGATTTAGGGCTGCAGCAACTAAACTGATAGGTAAATTGAAGTTAGGTGGTGGTCCTCCATTAGGATTTATTCCTAAGTTCTGCATGTTGAGAGTGTCAATATTATTGTTTCCTCCATTGCCACTGGGCACCCCGGAGGGACCAGAACGATTATTGTTATCCCATCCACTTTGACTGTAAGGATCTTCTTTCCAACCCTGATTAGGTTTATTTTTAACTTTGGGTGCTGCACTTGAGACAGATATTGATGCTCCTTTGATGACATGGTCTTCACCACAAAGACTTTGCGCTACTTCAGGATCTAGAAAAGTAACAAATCCAAAAGCCCTGAATGGTCTAGGTACAAACACATCAGTTACCTCTCCAAACTTTGAAAAATATTCACGAAGATCATCAGCAGTTATATCTTCAGTGCACCTTCCAACAAACACTTTGCATGGCATTTGTGGGACCACTCCTTCTTTAGAGTTAGGGATACGGACATCAACCCAGCGGCCATCAATATTGTGTCTCTGTGCAAGGGCCCTCATTTGTGAAGCATAAGTAGCAAATCGAATAAAACCAAACCCCTTGAAGGCTCCATTTTTATCTCTCTTCAACTGGACCATAACTACTTCACCAAACTGCTCAAAATATGATTTGATAGACTCTTCATTTGTTTTCCATGGTAAACCCAAACATATTAAATCGGAACAGGTCAGTTTCTTCTCTAAACGCTTCGTTTTAGCTGCTGAATTCTCAGGTGACACGTCTTCCATCTTGCGTTTGTTTTCTTTTGGAAATACACAAACATAAAGCAGCTTACCCCAGCCGGCTTCAGTAGGGGGATGAAGTTTGCCATCGCTAAGTCGGATACCTCTCACACTCCTGCTATCTGGATGTCGATATTTTAGGCCACAAGCGCCGGGGAACTGAGCCACGAGCGTCGTTAACAGAACGGTCCCATCAACCTCGCATGGAATCTCGACTGCATTAGAGTCGTCTTCATCTTCACTGACTCTCAAGTATTCAAAAAGATCTTCATCACGTTTAAACAAAATTACTTTGTGATCTTCATTGTAATTTCCACTGGAACCCATGGTGGAATTTTGTCACACGCCTTGGACGCCTTCGGAATAGGCACAATATAGGTAAGTCGCTTTTTTTTCTACAGATACGCAGACCACAGCCGCCGTTCCGTCCGTCACGTCAGTCAAGTCAAACCAGGGTGACCATCTCAAAAGTGGCAATTCTGCCAAACACTGACCAAATTCTGCCAAACTTGACGTCATAAATGACAAAAATATGCCTTCATACTATCTTCATGGAAGTGGAAAAATCAAGTTACATTTAGTTGAGCTATGGTTAAGGTCAATGTGGTATAGACCGTCTGTCTGGGTACAGCAAGAATTACCACGTATTCTGGACAACTACGAGGATGGCAACATAATCTAAGAAAAAATAAAGCTGTTTTGATGCTAAGTTCTAATACGCAGTGTAAACACTAAAACAGCAGCTAAGAAACTTATTAATCTTTGTAAATAAAATGTTTTGTACCCCTGAATGGCAAGATATGTAAGCCGGAATAACACGACAAACGCTGTACTTTGCTATTTGAAACCATAATCATAGGGTATGAGGACAAGGCCGCATTCGTCAATTGCTTTGTGTTTTTAAAAGTAGAGTTTTTTTCATAAACCTATGGTTTCTATGTACTTTTGATATGATTATTGAGCAATCAATTAAATGTGTAGTTTAATAAAACTTGGCTTCAAGGTAATAGAATATACAAAATAAGTAAATTAATTGATGTATTGACCTTATATCGTTTGCAACGGTCTGCAGATAGCTCAAGTTATTCTTGTTAATATGGTATATAGGGCGGTACAAACGAACGTTACCCGGAGGGCAGCTACTCGAAATTTTCAAATGGTGTCGTCCTATAATCACGTGATGTTTTTTAGTGTTTTTTTTGATCCCCCTTGGTGATATGTGGTGAGGTTTAATATTATTCCTACGAAAAATGCCCAAAAATGTACGTGATTTTGGGTTGGGGAGGGAGGTAGATAGATAAATAGAAAATTCTTTATTGCACACTTATTGATAAGAAACAGAAATACAAAAAAAGACAATTTTAAAACTAAGTTACAAGTGGCGGTCTTATCGCTCGAGAGCGATCTCTACCAGACAACCGTGGATTGATAGGATTGTTGGATGGTACTAGGGGATCTGTGTGCTAGTATAGATTTAATAAATAAAAATACTCATTATGCCTAAAATAAACTACATATATAAATTTGGAGGGGGTCTTTTTTTATTTTCCAGGGTCTAATTTAATCCTAGAAAATTAAGGACCGTAATACTGTCTGTGTATCTGTTTGATAATACGGTTGCAGGTTGTTTTTGACTGGCATGAAAATCTGAGAAACATAGTTTCACCAAAATCATTTATGTACCTTCATATGGAATTCCTTAGAAATCGCGCGTTCAACGACAAAATAAATACATTACTTAAGCTAAACTATATTCACAGGATTATAAAAAATTACTGGCCTTTGGCATACGGTTATCAACCCGACTAAAATCATACAAAATATCAACCTATATTTTGACACCGATCGGTATAAGTCGATCATAATCAAGGATTAAATTCATGAAACAGTAGTTTCCAGTTCGGTAATAAAAAAACAGGTTAATAAGTCTTTTTTGCAGATTAAATCTTTAATAATTACTAGGTATCTTGCTAAATTTACTATATTTTGTGTGATCTGTTTGATTAGCTTAAATGTAGGTACTTTATCGTTATATCTATTGAATAATTTTAATGTTATCTACATCAGTTAGTGTTCGTATTATTGTTTTGTCTCAATTGTTAGTTTGTTGGTTTTTACTAATGAAATGATAAACTGATTTTTAGATTATAACGACACATAACATATCGCTTAGTGGAAATTACTAAGATTAAGTTTCTTTTATGTTCCATTACTGTTAAATAAGCCGTTTATTTCCAAGATAATAAATATTAAATAAATTAAATTATAAGATGACTTCATTAAAAAATTAATTTTATACGAATTTTCTTGAAATCCTGCAAATCTGCCAGAATCTGTCACTTTTGTAAATCGTCGTTATATTCTGCCACAGCAAAAATTTTGCTGCAAAATCTGCCAAAATGGCAGAAATCTGCCACAAATGGTCACACTGCGTCAACTCACAGAAAAAGAAATAGAATGAATATGAAAGGAAAAGGAATTATTGGTCCTAGGGAAAAGGGAATGAGAATGACAAGCAAAATCATGCAAAGCCAAAGCCGAGCAAAGCGAACGGTCATTTCTACTCTATGATTTTCTTGACAGACAGATGACAATAGGACGAATAAAAGCGGAAGATGCAGAGCCAAAGCTAAAAGAAGAAGAAGAATAAAAGTGGTGTGGCGCCAAAATCAAATTAGATACATAGATCACAGAGTACTGATAAGACTGATGACATTGATTGCAAAAAAGTTATCTTCTTTGGTTTTTTGTGAGACTATAAAGCACAGAAGAAATAATTTTATAAATTTGAAATTTGTACCCAAGTTTGTACCTATCTAAATAAAAGGTAAAGGTAATACAGGTTGAATAAGGAGTGATCATACTTGCTTATGTTCATAGAGTGTAGGTACAGGTCGCCAAAGATATACAAAATACTTTTAAAAAAGTATTTAAATTCAAAATGCAAATACTTTTCCAATTTACTATTTCAAATGCAAAATACAAAATACCTACTTTTGCTTTTTGTATACTAAATGCAAAATAGGTACTAATGTTCTTTATTTATTAAAGATTTTAACATTACAAGCTCTTCAAAAAGAGCTTCAGACATGTTGCGTCTAGTTTGTGTGGTGTTTTTTAAAACACTTACTTGTATGTACCAAATGGGAAGAGATTAAACTTAGCGCCATTAACGCCCTCTTCAGATTATCTTAATAAAGAATTTGTAGACACAAAAGCTAAGGTTAATCTTAATCGCTCAATAAGTCAGAAAATTAACATAACGATCTGTAGGTGGCGTTAGGGTAGTTTCCAATTCCAACTCCCCTATAACCCCTATATACTACTGTACTATATACTAAATGCTCCTATCCAACGACATATACATATATTTGGGTATCATTTAGACGATCAGCAGATTAAAGAGGATTTCGTCAGCCGAAAAATAGATTTAGCCAGCAGAAAAAATGAAATGAGCTGCATATAGTGGTCGGCCAAAATGATTAAATTGGTCAGCAAGTAGTTTGACACTAAGCAATAGCCTTTCAAATATTTTCGCAGCATTATTTAATAAAGCAGCAGCAAATCGTGATAAGCATTTTATAAAATATGGGACGCTGTAAGATTAATTGTTATTTGCTATAGTTAAAAGTACCTACCTGCCTAGGCATACTATAATCTTTTGTGTACGTGTGGCACTGAACTCCTCCTTAACGGCTGAATCAAATTTATTCACATTTATTGTGTGTTTTTCAATGGGTATCTATCCTTCAAGTCCCTCCGCCGAAATTCCGACTTATTCACCCCCGGGGGGCGAATAAGTCGGTTTTTCGGGGGGTATCTGAAGGTCTGAAACTAAGTTACTTGGATGACAGACAATGCCAAAAAACAATTCTTCTATTAGTTAGTAGTAGTAGTCAAGTCAATCTTTTTTCTGCTTAACGGAGGTAAAATCCTGCTGATCAAATAATTTAATCTGCTGACCAAAACATTAATTTTGCTGATCAAACAGCTATTTATTTGCTGACAAAAAATTATTAAGTTGCCGAGCAAGTACTGCTGATCGATTATGTTTTATAGCCCAAAATATTATATGGCTGTCCAAATAGGTTTTTGACTGATATTTCCAGCTGACCAAATATTTAAAATAAATAGGTACCAATAAATTTACTCCCTATTTATTTCTGTAAGTGCGACGCTATTTGACGCTGGATGGCAGGAGTATGTCATTAATTATCGATGAAACACGACATCAGAACAGAAGTTGTGAGCCAGGAAAAATGCTAAGAATATGCTTTATGCTAAATTGACTACTTTCATGCTAAATCACTCGAAAATATGCCAAATTTTGCCGTAAAAATGCTAAATTGGCGACACTGACAGATATAATATATGAATAACGTTCATATTGTTTTATATAACTGTCATTTTGCACATAGACTTTCAAAGTTGCAGTGCCTCTATCTAGAGACCATTTGCCGAATGGTTGACCCATGGACGACCCATTCAATTGAAAATTTTAGTGGTAGGTAATAGGTACATTTAAAACTTAGTAGTAAAACGTATTTCAAATAAAATACCAAATACTTTTTAAAAATAGGTATTTAAGTACCAAATATAAAATACGTATTTTGTATTTGCATTTTAAATACAAGTATTTCAAATAAGTCACAACCCATAGATAAAGTTTATAGGATTCTTATTCTATGTCACAACCGATATTATATATTAAATTCCTTGGTCACAACTCTGCAGGTCGCGTCATGGTTTAATGGCGCTGACCTTGATGTGCAGAAGTCGATTTTTAGATTGTTACGCCGCTTTACACTTGCACAGAACCCTCTGCACTTTCGCCGAGCGCTATTAAACCGTGACGAGACTTGTACCTACAGTTAACCTGTCCAAACGAGGTAAATAAAATGTCAAAACGTGAACTTTCCACCTCGACGCGGAACCGGTTGGTCCGGTTAGGTCATCACTTCAGATCACATAATTCCATCAGTATGCAAACTTATTTAATAAAGCCAAAATAATTGCGTACCTACCTTGGCCTACCTATCTAAATACTTTAAGAGGTACCTACTCAATTAAGCAATCTATTGGTGTCCATTCTGTGGTTGACCTACAAAAACAGGACAAATTTGAATGCAACCAACTAAAAAAAATTACCGCGGCTTCTTCTTCTTCTATCTAATGGTAGAAATAAACCGAAACCGAGGGCACACGAAGTTTCTATTGATATCGATTCAAATGTACAAATCACATGTTCAAGTTATAAAAAATTACTGAAGAACATAGGTATACCCACTAGCGGCGGGGTTGGGTCCGCTCCGGCTACCAAGATCGCATCGTGCTCCGGATTAAGATATCAGCTAAACACGCAGGTGTCGCTGATTCTGTGTAGTTTTGCCTAAACAAATAAAAAGTCATTTGTGAAATGTGTTTTAAGTTGGTTGGGGACGACAAGTCCTTAACATATGTACATATATATATATATATATATTAAACTAAAAGCTCTTTCCAATTCCTACTACGTGTGTACCTAACACACGTTTTTTTAATGATTGCTTCACAAATAAATACTAATAACTCAATCCCTCGGGAATAAAATTTATGTGGGACCACAAAGACATGGTAACATTGTGGTGGACAAAGGTATGCTCAAACAAAAGAAAGGAGCCGTAGTAACTATTGCAGGAACACGCTAATATGTGCCATAACACGCAAAGAGCGAGCGCGTTTATTTGACAGTTCAAATCGTGCTCTAATGGCACCGTGTCCATTGAAGTACTATATCCTGGTAATTCTTGCGCTGGAAGCCAACTTTGCTGCACCAAAATCACTAAGAGATCAAACCAACTGGCTGGCATATGAAAAGCACCTTGATGACGTTAGTGTTGGCAGACTTACCACAGCAGAAGAAGTAAAGACTGCTGCAACACTTCTAATGGAGAAAATGCAGCGAAGGCCTCAAAACCAACTCGTCTGAAACCACCTAGACGCGATGAGCTTCCACAGGCAATAAGAATCCAGCTGAGGAAAAAAAGAGCCCTAAGCCGATTGTGGTCCCGAAGCAAATGCCCAAGACTGAACACCGAGCTCAACAAATTGACCGCAAAGAAGCAGTGGATACCTGGCGAGGACAAACCTGGGAAGCGCGGATTGATGAGGCAACGGAAAAAGAGACTAGCCTGCACGCTCTCAATCGACAGCTGGCCAGTGCACCAACACCAACATACCTACCCACTTCTGAATGTACAAGGTCAACGAAAATTTGCGCCAGCCAATCGTGCTGAAATCCTGGCACATCATCTCGAAACGCAATTCTCTCCACACCCGATCCCAACAAACGCCACTGAAGAACTCCTTGCTCACTACGCCACTATAGAGACCACAGTAAATTACTTCTTGGCACGGCCGACCCCCACACTCAGCGGAGGCTCCCCAACCGAAGTACGAAGAACGATACTCCGTCTGCCAAAGCGAAAAGCCCCAGGAGACGATGACCTTCCAAACACCGCTCTTCGCCACCTACCACGAAGAGGCGTGGCCGCCCTCACCATGCTGTCTAATGCCATCATGCGCACCGGCCACTTCCCCGACGTCTGGAAGGTGGGAAAAGTCATCGTACTCCCTAAACCTGGAAAGGACCGCCGATACCCTTCCAGCTACAGACCAATTACGCTGCTTGCTACGACGACTGCCAAACTCTTCGACCGCCTTCTTCTTCGTCGGTTAGTACCTCATATTGAACCTAGACCAGAGCAGTTTGGTTTTCGCAGCCATCACTCAACAACTCTCCAACTCACACGGATCTTGAATCATCTTGCCCATAATTGAACAGCAACTGCTCCACTGTTGGGATCTTCTTGGTCGTGGAAAAAGCGTTTGACCGAGTGTGGCAGCCATCATCCAGGTGGTTGCATCTTTCCTCCGTGGACGAAGCTTTTACGTTGCAGTCGAAGGAACAAAATCTGAGCGCAGAAAAATCATAGCTGGAATACCCCAAGGGAGTTGCTTGTCCCCAGCACTGTACGCACTCTACACCAATGATATCCCGACTCTAGAGAACCAACTTCCACCTGGTTTGGATGAAGTTACACTGGCACTCTACGGAGCGGGCAGCGCGCGTTAAGACAAACGCGCGCCGCCCGAGCGATGCTCCGACCCGTCTTAACATTAAAACTGCCGCTGCGAACGAAGATCGGGGTTTACAAACCTATATCCGCTCACGCCTTACGCAGCGCCGGCGTGGTATGCTCTGTGCTCCAGAATAAACCAGAAGAGGATTCAAGCCCAACAAAATATCGCCCTCAGAGTCTGTACAGGTGCGGGCTGATACATGCGAAACTCGGTCATCGCACGTGATCTACAAACAGAGCCAATTAAGGAGTTTGTGGTAAAGCTGGCGCGCAAAATGTATGACCTTGCGGATAATTCCCGTTACGGTCATTTCAACGGACTCTCACCCCTGCACGCAAGACCGCCACATACAAAATCCTCATGGCGACCACTACCCCGGGAACTGTTGGTATCCCCCAATGACGCTCCGGTTCTTGATTACCATCACAGCCAATCGGCCAATGGAGCTTTGGAGAGACCAGGAGGACTCTCAAAGCGAAATCACACGACTTGAGTGATGTTTCGTTCGACGTTGAGGCCAGAATGAAGAACCTATGTATGTTCGATTCTTAACCCGCCTTTCGCATGGCCTAAAATGTTGAAGACCCCTGAATGAATCTCACCGTGTCGCGGTAAGGAATGGCAAGATAAGTTATGTATGACATAGGCAATACGATTTTGTCCGATTCCACGCCGTATATCTGTGTAACGCGTTTGGATTGTCCATAGTGAATAGACACCCAGGAAAGAGCTCGTCCCTGTGTGGGACCATCTCGGGTTCATTCTCTATAGTAGTAAGTAGGTACATAGACAGTGAAAAACATACCTACGTACGGCCGAACATATTTAGAAACTACTCCTTTTTTGAAGTCGTTTATAAATTTGGAAATTTTAGTGTTATTGTAACATTTAAAAATGTACCTACGTAGTTTATTGAACCTGACTATCCAGCAATTTTTTCAATTTTTCGCATTTAAATATTAGATATGTACATTTGAAATAGAGGCAACTTATTTATTTATTTTATAGTAGTACTACTCCCAGCGAAAGGATTTTTTTTTCATAATTAAAACAAATCGATTGTTTTATTGCAACCGCATTTTGTACCTATGATAATAAATTTTAACAGTCTCAAATATGGACCCGGTTAGGGCACCAAAATTTACCTATTTCAAATTCTATAATGTCCTCTCACCATGGCAAAAATAACGTAAGTATTCGATTAAACAGAGTCAATGCAATTTACCTTCATATTAAAAACAAAATCTATATCAATAATTACGAATTTACAAATAAATACCTACTTGGATTAGAAATAGTCTGGTGAAGTGTAGGGGTGAACAATAGATGGAACTCTACCTAATAATTACGTACCTACTAGTCTAGTACATATGTAGTATAGTTTTTCCATTTATTGTTAGGCGTTACGGTGTGTCGAACAGATGGGCAAAAACATCCACGCATCTCATTACACTTACCTACCATGTAAGCAGCTTAATATGTTACATACCCGCAAAATTAATAAAAACTTAAGGAAGAGACTCGATCTGGCAAAGAAAATATCTCTCTTTCTTATCTCACTTTCCTCAAGCAAGGATTTTGCGCTAGTAAGCAAAAGGTCAAAGACTAGTTTCGCAAGCGCTTTGGCTGCTTGAACAAAGGCGAGACCCCTTCACTACAGGCAGGGACCGCGAAAGTACTCCATGACGGGGGGCTAACTTTTTTTGTCATCCCCTCCCTCCAAACTCTGGCTCCAGCTTCCTCCGGTCAATTTACTGCAGATAAAAAACTTTTTTAAATATTTTTGGATGTTCTTCCGAAATTTTACAAACAAACATATGTATGTACATATACATACATAATGTAGGTGGAAATAATAAAAGCGTGTAAAAATATATTTAATCCTGCTCTCTCCAACAAGTTTTCTCACGTAGGTATCAATCAACACGTTAGGTATAACATTTTTTTTACCTGGTACTAAAACGGGGGCATTGGGGCGCGGCCCCCCGGTCTGTTTTAGGGGGCATTTGGCCCCCCTGTCTCTACTTCCACAGTTCTTGACTGCAGCCGAGTCACCGCGCCAGGAAGCCTGTCTATGTCCAAGGCGAACCTGCCCTCTCACTGTCATCAAGGAACTGCATTCCCTTCCCTTTGGTTAAAATTAAATCTTCTATTTAAGTATTGACAGTAACTCGATATTCCAAGGTTTTCTTTGTTATAGGTAAACTGAAGTGGTCACGTACAGATAAGATTAAAAAAAACTAATTTATGTGTATCTATTAAATAAATAAGTACGCATAAAAAACTGAATAATAAGGATTATGCAGTTCAGTTGTTTACAATAGTTTAGGAACCAAAAACACTATCCACTATTTCTATAGACAGAAGGATCTCTGTGCGTGCATTTGGATTGCAATATTTCTGGAAGGATACCCGTAACGCAAGTTTTCTTTTCGGACCATAGAAATGAGCAACGTGCCATGCAATTATTATTCCAAGTGCGTGGTCGGTCAGGTACCTAACTAAGCTGTGGAATTTTGCCTCGACTCAGACGTAGCCAACTGCGGGTATGGTTGGGGCCACTGACACCAACCATAACATTGCACTCACATAAGTAGGTAGGTAGGTAGAATACCTAACCAACCTCCTTCTTTCTTTTTGTGACAAAAAAGGTTTGGTCAATGCTCCGGTGGTGCATTTCGCTGAAGCTTCTATTTTTGGTAGGCAGAGTTAATTTGTCACTATTTTATGAATCAAACTTGGCATGATAAAATGTAATAAAGTTCAAGATTAAACGTGTCTTGCAAACTATTGGTCATAGTTACCAAAATATTTTAAGCGGTGATCATAAAAACGAATTTTCTCTAAATTCCACAAATAAAACTCATGAAATTATTTAAATTATGCGCATAACGCTCAAAAATGTTAACGAAGGTACGAATTTCTCCAAGTTAAAAAAAAATATCACCCAAACAAGTCAAGATTTTTTTATTCTTTTTTGTTTCAGTTTGTTCTTGCCTCCACGTAAAAGTACCTTTTAGGTTATCCACTCACTATGGGACACCTGTATAAAATGATACGCCAACCAAAATCACTTAGCAGTCTGTTGGTCTGATGTAAGATATTACACACATTTTACGCACTAACATTTTGCGAGTTGTCTAGCTATACCAGCTTATTACAATGGTGTCGTAACAGTTGTTGCTTTAGTCTCATTTAGGTCCCCTATTGACTACATCTTCGTTCGAACGTAAGGTGGGTAGGTAAGAAAGAATCAATTGTATCTTTGTAATAGAGTATGGTCATTTAATAAAGTGTAGTCACCTTTTTAATTGAGTATGGTCAAGCTTAAACTAAGCTTTGATCGAACGAGTTTAGGTATCTACCCAAAGCTTTCAGTTCAACGCTAAAGCTCCGCACACATTGATCCAACGCTGCTACCGCACGGCAAAAATGTGATTTAGCAACTGATACGATTAATTTAAACAATAACATTAGTTACTTAGTTATAGATTAAAAATAAATATTTTTATAGAGGTTCGCTTCCGTGTGTACTTTCAAATTAGTCAATTTAACGTTGGCGAGCGCACAGAAATGATACAACCGAATTTTTATGGCCCTGGCATGGCACCCCTCAGAGATTGGTACCCGGGGCGGACCCACCACCTCCCCCTAACGACGCTAGTAAACCTAGGGTACTAATATAGGTTCATTATTTGCGCCTTGGTAGCTATCCTAGAAATAATCAAAACGCCAAATGGGTAGCTATACCGCAACTAATCATACACAATAGAAAGCTATTTCGAGCAAGGACACTATGTCTATTACCGAGCGAGAAAGATTGCTAAAAAATGCAAGTGAATAGTGATTTCTTTTCACACGGCCTCAGGTTGTGCATGGGCATGACAATCAGCAGCATGTTGTCTAGGTACCTGTGAATTCGTCATTTTGTACCCGCACATAATCACCACCTAAAATGCCGGTGTCGTCTAGGGCGGGAAAATTTAAATCCATCGAGAGTATATCGAGAGTAGAGCTAAAGAAGAGAGATGAGAAAAAGCATTAGATAATAGTTATCACCTATGGCCAAAGTGCTTGGGAAGATAAATCCAACGAACCCAAACTTGACGTCTTTAATTCGTTTCGCTTAGGAGTTCCTATGGCCACCTTCGGTCTCCATCAGACCAGCTTAGATGATATCATGACATTTCATTATCACCGAACTCACATAAGTACCAAATTTCAGCTCAATCGGTTGAGGATAACTGGTCTGCTTTGATTATTTAGTAAATAATCAAAGCTGGTCTGAAATTCATTTGCATGATTTGTCCCACACAAATAACAGGGTCTTAGAGTATCTAGAATACTCTAAGAACAGGGTAAGTAGAATAAAAGCTTGTAAAAATATATCCACACAGGTGATGTAACGTATTTATCAAAGTATAACCCCTTTGTGTGCTCCATAGCGAAGCCGTTTTCTGTTTGTTCTGGTTTATATTCAGTTAATATATTTACCTACGAACGGCTTCGCTAGAGTAACTAAGCTAAGCTGACCGGTTATGTTGATAGGTAGGTATGTATGTACCTATTTAGTGCCATGCAATATACCTACTTACATAATACATAATTATACAGACAAAGAAGGTGGCATCCTACTGTAGAGGAAATAACCCGAGTTCTATTTATTCGTAGCCCGAGTTGTTATCCGTATCGTTGTCATTCTGAGTTCGATGATATGTTACTTATATAAAACATGTTGTTTAACTAACATCAGCGAATTTTTGAAAATTCGTGTCGTTACATCATTACCTACCTGAAGTCTCTACCTTATTGTTTTATTGTTTATTGGAAATGGTGCCGCGCGCGTCCGTCAAGTGGGTCGTGTTGTGAAACAGAGAGAGGCGTGTGAGTAGTTCTGCGCAACTCTAGCCTCGGATTGGCGCGCGCGCGCACCCCACGCTATAATTTCTCTTGCATTGGTAAACAACTACAAACAATATCTACCTGACTAGAGAAACCAATCCCGCATTAAAATCTCAATCCCGCAAGCCTTCGTGATTTGTCACCAAACCCTTGGTTACACGGGATTTGCGGGGCTGCAAAAAAACTCATAATTTGCCCATTTTTACTTTCTACGGTAAATTGCATAGACTCGTAGGGTAGTGTACATTGATTCTATAGGGTTAAACGCCCATAAAAAACCAATTCAATCAAAATTAAGTATTAACGATGCTGGAAAAAAGATCAAAAATTCGTTACACTAAAATTACTGTATTTTTCTGTCTAGTCCTGGTTCATTCATCGACTAGTCTATTTTGTATCTGTGTTCTATTTTTTAGAACCCAGATAGCGTAACGAAGTGTCCATCGGTTCTTGGGAAAATGTATAGGGCCAGTGACTGATGTCCTTTACAACATTAAAAAAGTGTAGAAAAATCTAGAAAACAAACGATTTTTTGAACCCGTCATACCATTGGCCAAATTTTTATTTAGTATAGGCACAAATAGGCTCGTAGGCCAAGGGGGCCAACCTATAGGGGGTCAATAGCATAAGTCCCAAGAAAAGGTTAGAAAGTGGATTAACTGCTTGTTAATGAGGTCGGGACGAATAAATTAACTACGTATTCGGAAGATGTATATTTTTCTTCGGTTTAATTTATTTCACTCCCGCCAATCCAGCGGATCCTGCATACATACGTAAACCCGCATAAATCGTGTAGGATCCTGCATTTCCGGGATTGGATTCCCTATTACACCACCTACCTACCTATTTTATATATGAGGTGGTCAGAGTAACACATCAGACTACTTCATCTTTAGTGTAGGTACTACTTGTACCAAAAGTCAAAAAGTTAAAATTCTTTATTTCTGATTTCCGTAATTACTATAAATGTACACTTAGAAAAGGTCAAATTGTTAAAATTAAACACTGACATGGAAATAAAGTGATATTTTGATGTCGTTCGCTTCCGTGTGTAGACTAAAGTAAAGAAGCGACGAAGAAACCTTTAGCCTGTTAGGTGTTATTTTTCGAGTTGGAGCAGATTCCGTCCCAAGCTTTTTTATCTTCTAGATAGTCTAATATTTTGTAATAAGCCTTTTTACAAAGGATATGTTTGATACTTTGTTTGAATTTATTGTTGAAAGTTTTTGCAACTCGCTAGGAGTTTTGTTGTAGAAGCGTAGGTATACATTACTCTTTAAAATATACATTAATCTTGTGTTACCTAGTTTTGGGCACAGCGAGTTTATTATTAATATTTACAGTATGTAGGTATGTCGCAATTTTTAGGGTACCGATCGATATTTCTATGAGTATACAATAAGTTTTCATAAATATGGTATTGTCATTATATTTATTTCTTTGAATTTATCACGTAGGGATTGTCTAGGACCCATGTTATAGATTGCACGAACAGCCCTCTTCTGCAGCACAAATACGGTGTCAATATCTGCAGCGTGCCCCCACAGCAATGTGCCATACGACCATTGATATATATCTACTACGCACTAGATTTCGCAATGCGAACACTCATTTTCTTCGACTAAACTGTACTGCAATCCATACACCTTACTTTAGTGTGGCTTCGACGTTCACGCAGCGTGGACGCGTATGGAGCTACCCTATTAATACGAAAATCCTATGTTAAGTGTGAATCTGGACGTAAATAACAATTACGTCCAGACAAGAAATAGCAATTAATTAGTCGAGTAGGTAAAATTAATTGTTGTATTATGTAAATAAATAGGTAATTATATCGTAATACTACAACAGATAGAAATTATTCTTCGTAAATATGCCATTGCTAATACACGCCATTATAATCATAGACTAAAAATTCAGATGTTCCATTTCAATACCGGTTGTAGGTAAAATATGTGATTGTTGGATGGGATGACAGACTTGACGCGATGTTTTTAGGAAATTAAGAAATTAATTAATTACTACACATTTACTAATGTGGCAGTTATAGACGCTAAAGCGCACTCTTAATTCTTGAAAGTATGTACTTGTATGCAATAATTAAATTATTGTGTTCAATAATATCTTAGGACATACTTAGATACTAATTTATTTGACTTCTTATTTTAGTTGATTTTTAACTATTGTTAACTTGTCTATGTTTAAATAAACGCATAATAATTCATTTTATTTTACTTTTCTCCGTTACTTGCAATCAAAAAATTTTTAAACGTGTATTGAATTCTTACGAAGTTTTGTAGGTAAAAAAGCTGTGTCACCTCTGCGCGGTGTAAAATCTATGTTTGAACAAAGCGCGTCAAAGTCAAACACGCTACTCAATTAGTGATGTACCTACATCCTAAATCAAGTCGGATGGTGATTTTATCTATTGATATCGATATAAAAAATATATACTATATTTTAATTTTAAATTAATTATTCGTTTAGTATTTACAGTACTAGTAGTACAGTTACAGTACTAAATCGACATTATTAGGTCCTCTAACCTTCAGTTTCATTACTTGTAGGTTTCCCAAAGATGCAAATGTCAAAGAGAAATGGATAGATGCAACGGGTAGAATTAATTGGTTGCCAACCAAATCAAGCACACTCTGAATTTTTTTTAGTAGTCGATTTAATAAATTCTAAATAAGATTTCGGTGTACGAAACCTTTGCCGGGAATTTCCTGCGTCCAATCACGTCACTGATTTGATGAAGTTTTTTGTTCAATCGTTGAAAAATAGGTAAATGTTTTCATATCCACAATAAAATTAAAAAAATATTCCAAACGCCAGTTTCATAACAAATACGTTTTATTTCTGGGGCAATAAATACAATTTTATCTATTTCTACCTGTCTTTCTATGAATCTATTTATAGATGATTTAAAATGTTCGACTGTTTATGTACCAAATACATAAATAAACTCCCAACAAGTCTTATTATTGCATTTAAGAAAATTATTGGGTATCTATCGATATCGATAATGTGATTCATCGTACTACCTGTGGTGCAGCCTTGGTTGAGTAGCAGTATATCGACTTATCGCGCGAATATCAATCATATATCTAATGAAATTAAGTTTATAATTGCGATCACGAGAATACCGCCATCTATGATCGAGTAGCGGAATTAACTCGTCAATCGAATGTTGATGTGACTATAGACCCTAAATACGTTCTGGTGCTAAAGTAAAATAAATCTTATCAATAGAAGTCAAGGTTTATTTCCAAATTTGTGACGTTTGCTAGTTTTGACTAAACTTAAATCTACAAATAAAACGAATTGTTTCTTTGTAATGCATTATATGATTATCGGTTTATTTGTGTGTCGCTGTCAAGGTCATCGAGCAAGTTGCGGGAAGTTTTTGGTTTGGAAGAACGTCTCTATATATTATCTCGATGACTGCATACTAGAGATGAGTCCGGTATTCAATAACTAACTCAGTACCTGTTAGCATGGTCCTAAAATATCTAACGCTATTGTAAAATCCGCATACCGCTATGGAATAACTGCGCAAAGCGAGCATCGCGCCTAACCGACCGTGAGCCATAACTACCCAACGCTTCAATACCTATACTTACCTAACTATCATCTACGCATAGGTACTAGCGGACCGTTCACCCGTAAAGTTATGTAGCTGCAACAAGTATTTGGTATTTCTAACCAAATCGGTTAGATGGTATTTCTAACCAAATCGGTTAGATGGTATTTCTAACCAAATCGGTTAGAAATCAGAACAGGTATAGAATATTGTAACGTTATTGGGTACCAGTTGGTACTAGCGGTATTGAAACAAAATACCCAACTAATAACCGGTAGCCAAAATATCCAATAACTCCCCATCCTTACTGCATACGCTGCAGAACTAACCCCCGAATACTCAAACGAATCTCAGATTTAAGCACGACTCAAGCGACGATTTTTTGACTGATTTTCATTGAAAACTGTCAGAATATTGCGACATAAGACGTGCTTACATCTGAGTTGCGTTTGAGTATTCGGCCGTAAGTCTCTTCGATAGCTTACCTTTTGTGTGGGCCCATTGAAGTTTATTCATCTAAGGTTATTCCTAAGAATACGGTAGTGTCTACAATTTCTAACGTTTCTCCTTTTACGTTTAATCAGCCTTAAGCAACTTGTTTTACATTTGGTAGAATAAATATACCTAGGTTACATAAACGGTAAATCCAGATTTGATTTTATCAATCAAACATAGATAGCATCTTACACCAACAAAGCTTTTATTTCCTAGAATCTGGTTATCTATCGTGATACCACGATATCCACTGATAGGTAATAATATCGATAGGACGTCAGGTACACTTTGATTTATTTTTATTTTAGGATAGACCACTTTTATTGAATGATATTATCAACCATGATACGGAAAACCATGGTACGGAAAAACATCTTAAGTGACAAAAATCTGGAAATCTCTTTTTAATCGTAACATCTAGCTAAAACAATTTAGAACCTAATGCACAGATCATTAACTTTTAGTGTGCTAATCATCGAGAAAAAACTATTCAGGAAAGCACTTCATTTACATCTTTGTTCCCTATTAGAATTCTGTGGGAAAGCACCACTACCGCTCAGCACAAAAATGTGCATTATATTATGGGCTTTCAACTCGCAATATTCAGTACCTGGTCGACCGTATTTTTTTTTTTGAAATTATCTTTAATACGTTAGTTAAAAAGACACAACTAATATAAATAAACAATTGGTTTTCTTGGTCTGACCTCAAACCAAACACTCATTGGCTTAGTGTTGCTTAACAACGCCACCTGCTGGAGTAGCTTTAGTGTTGTTGTGTCGTTAGAGCAGTTAGTTGCTCCCAGTTTAAAAAATTATTCGTCAATAGACGTCAGGAAGAGTCAGATTTTTCAGTATATTGTATTTATCAACGAACAAAAATAATGAACTTTGTCTATTTCATCTATCGCTGAATCGCTGACAACTTTCCTACCCCATTGTGACGTCATATCCGAGTATACGCCGTAAATTAAAAAAAAAAGTATCATACATGATAGATGAAGGCTTTGTAGCGTCGAAATTTTGTCTATGTGAGTGCCCTATCGATAAAGCCGAGTATCGAAAACACGAATTAAACGACATTTTCTAAAAATGAATCCTAGCTAGATCGATTTATACCCCCGAAAACCCCTGTATACTAACTACATTTCATCAAAATCGTTGGAGCCGTTTCCGAATACAAGAATTGCTCGTATAAAGGTATAAGATATATGTACCTAGTTGCATTTCATATTGACGTCATCAGATGACAACCAGCTTGCGGGCCACTTGTTTGAAGCATGTGGGAAGGCATTTGTCACTGTAAAATGTAGGTTTTGGAATAAACAAATACATATGTAGGTACCTAGAATAACGATATTCAGCCCATATTTGAATGCACATTTTTGTTGTTTGGTAGCGGTATTGGATTAATGTGCACAGTAATTTATCTGTGGAAATGTACGTAAGTTGTTGTATTATCTAAGATTATTATACGGGGAATTACCTACTTACTACGTATGAAGCAATCGGAAGTGCATGTATTTACTACCTCCGACCCGCGACTTCGCACGGGTTTTTCTGGTACAAAAAGGACCGTAAAACGGATTGAATTGACTCCATATTATGGTCAAATCTAGTTCGTAATAAGAATGTATGTATCTTTATAAGGATCTTAGTCTGTTTTGTGAACGAATATATAAATAAATTTCTATTCACCCTAGTTTCTATTCACCCCGTTTTACCCGGTAGCTTATAGGTAGGCAAGGTACGTTAATCCAGATCTAAACCTATATCTATCTACCTATGCAACATTTCAGTCCGAATATCCATAGTTAGGTACAATAGTGTTGGCGTGAAGGAGTTACAAAAACATCTAAACATTCAAACTTTCGCATTTTTATAATACGCACGACTGGAAGGCGAACTGTAACTACCAAGCATAGATGAACCTATCAGGAAGATTTTTTTTTCATTTCTAACTAAACCATAGTACCTACCTACTCGCTGTGTCGTCCGAAACGTCGTCGTCGCCTCGTCGTTATCAGGAAGGAAATTAAAATTGGTTTTGGGTGTGAAATTGAGTTTTAACAGGAAAACAAAATAAATGCGTAAACACGACGACGTGAATGAACCCAACTCGCGCAATTTATATATAAATATATATATACAGGTGTCCCATAATGAGTGGACCTTCAGGTTACTTGTGCGCGGGACTAAGGCCAGTCTGAAGCAAAAAAATAATTTATAAAATCTTGACCCGTTTGGGAGATAATCAATTATGTTCTAAACTTTGAGAAATTCGTATGTACCCTTGTTCACATTTTTGGGTATTATTGTTTTATTTTTGGAATGTACAGAAAAATAGTAGTTTTTATGAGCACCTCTTATAATATTTTGTGAACTATGTGACCAGTAGATTTCAAAACATGTTTAAACTTGAATTATTTCTTTTTACATTTAATCAAGCACAGTTTGAGCAACTGTGGTGTAAATTTATGAAAACCTCGAATGCCATGTACGTTAAAAACATGTCCATTTCAAGAGAATTCTGAATAGACTATGATATTTATTAGAATATTTTACTGAGATAATATCTCATAATGGTTAAGAGGCGCTAATCTACCTAAAAATCGAAGTATACACACATCAATAAACATAATTTTTCACCACTCGCTCGATGTGTGTGTGAGTGTTGTCTTTACTACTCTGAAATAGTGAACCAAATCTATGTTTACTCCTAACTCTTCATAAAACCTATTTTTGTTAATTATGTAAAATTATTTATTACATTATGTTTAATTTAGTTTGACAACGCCCCTATAAAGCAACACTTTGACATACCTTTTAATTTAATTATTATTTATTTTATTTTTAAAAAACATTATTTGATTTTTGACCTCTTAAAGCCAACAATTTGTTAGGAGTCATGTTTATCTATTTTTTCTTTGTACAATCCCATATAGTGTTTCCTATGTGTAAAAATATATATATGTATTTAAGTTTTTATAAAAAACTGTCACTTAACAAATGTACTAACCCAAAAGGGGGTAATACTGGACTCCGAGGGGTAAACTTCAGTTCAATGGTTTTTTGAATTTCGAATAATATAACAATTTTTTTTTGACCGTGGGGCCGCGGCGTACGAATTTGGACCCCTCCAACTCAACTCGTGGATATAGTAAGAGCCGACTAAGGGAACCTACCAGAGGAAGGGCAGCAGCTTCCTTCTGAGTGTTTTTTAAACACCAACACTGCGATCACCAATCAATCCGCTTGCCAAGCGTGGTGATTACGGCAAATCCCCCCCTAGATGGGAGACCATCTACTCGATGGACCGACGACATCGTAGCGGTCGCAGGGAGTCGATGGATGGAGGCGGCTCAGGACCGCTATTTGTGGCGTCGTACGAGGGAGGCCTATGTCCAGCAGTGCACGTGTATGGGCTGATGATGAATACATATATATATATCTACATATATATGTACATCATTTATAATGTAAATTATAATAGGATTATTAGGATTGTTAAATAAACTTATTTTGACTTTATAACAATCTAGCTGCTGCCCGAGCCTTTGCCCGCGTTTTATCGGGATAAAAAATAGCCTATATTTTATTCCAGGTCCCAAACTATACTTTTAAATTACAGTCCATTCCGTTCAGTAGTTTTTACGTGAAAGAGGAACAAATATCCATACAAACTTTGACATTTATAATATTAGTAGGATAGGAGGCTGACCTACGTAAGAATTTATATAGAAATTAATAACTCAGTAATATTTAATTTAATTAATAAATCAGTAATTTAATTCTTACTTACAACAACTTAAAGTACCTACGTGCATAACACATAGCTACTTAGGTATAATGATATAGAAAAAAAACTCCGAATTATTCATAAAAATATTTTTCAACAGTTAGATAATCTGTTCACAAATAATTTTCTTCGTAAGTACATAAACAACTCTATATTCATACGATCATCATAGCGATGCGTCAATTACAAAATATGTATAATAGCTACATACCTAAATAAAATATATGTGTGCGCTACATAATTTTATGCTAGACATAAAGTTATCAATTTTATCATACAGTTTTAACTTGTGAAAGACAGGTGGGCTCCCAACGAGTCACATCCACCAGATCCAGTCAGTGTGACTCGTTGGAAGTTTTTTTCCCATCGAGTTACACTGTAACACGGTACCGAAATAATTTGTTTCTAAAAACTGCACGGCTGCAATGGATCCATTGCGGCCGTGCAGTTTTTAGTTTTCAGAAACTAACACTATAAGTAGGTAAAGTATTTATAATCTAAAATATTTGATTGCAAAATGGTTCGTTATCTTTACGTACGTAGGTAGTAGGTACTTTATCACTTCCTTGTTAGCCATAGATAGGCCGATTGACTTCACATACACATTGAAAATGTATGAAACAAGTATTAACTTTCAGATTTTATACGATAGGTGATTGATATCAAAATAATAATTATTCGGCTTTAATGATAAGGCGAGCCGACGCAAACAAGATGTGAATAAAACACTGTCTTTGAATATTTTAGTAACGCTTTACTTGAGCATAGATATTTTATAAATTAGGCATCAAATAAATTCAATATCCGGTTATTACAATAGTGACACATTTATACAAATAATAACCATAAATTTGTGTTCAGTTTGATTTAAAAATATAACACAATATTCAATAATTTGAGTGTTTTGAAAAAACTAAAAACCTACTGGAAATTATTTCTTATTTACATTATTTTTTAAGTTTTGCGAGAATTATCCCTCGGGATTAATAGGGACCATCTTGGGATCATTCCCTATACAATAGCGAATTTTTAAAATATGTTCATAATTGACGGAAAATCGACGAAAATACATTAAAAAAAAATAACATACAGCCGAACATAGAACCTTTTTCTTTTTTTGAAGTCTGATGCAGTGGTAGGTTCATGTCAGTACATAATTAAAATAAAAGCTATGAAAAGTTCAAATAGTAATCTGAAATAATATAAAATCTAAATTACATTCTGTTATTAAATAAATATATTATCAATGAATAAAAAAAAACAAGCTTAACATATATTTACTCGTATACGTAACGTACGCATATAATTTACAAAATATGATTTAAAGATTACATGTTGTCGATCGCGCAAGCGAAAGGAAACCTTGAGATCGTAACAAGAAAAACTTGATCAACCTTGCCTTAGGTACAACAATATGAATAACAAAACATTTCTCGAATAAGTTGGTGCAAAATTAATTAAATACATATCATTATCAGTTTTATTCTTAACTTCAATAACTTACAGTTCTTACGTAAAATTATAAAAACACAAAGTACTAGGTATTATGGAATGACAAAAAATAAAAACAGTACAGGTGGCTTTTCGAGATGGGAGTGTTGAAATGAAAGGAGTCATGACCTCGATTTACGAGAAAACAAAAACTGCATGATTAGATATTTTTTATTTATTAAAATAAATACATATTTGCTTTTGTTGGAAATCAAATCGATTGTTTTTCAAAAAAATATAACACATGTATTTTACCAACATAATATGAATTTGGTTGCTGATATGGATGCATCTTTGTAAAATACTGCATCATTGAAAATAAAAGGAAATGGCAATTTTTTTCGGATTTAAGTTTGATTACAGGGGAAGTATTCAAACTAAAATTGTAAAAAATTGCCATTTCCTTTCATTTTCAATGATGCAGTTCTTCATTAAGCTTGTGAATTTTTTTAATAATCTTTTCGAACAACTTTTGCTTGCCGCTAGCTTGCTAGGTACTTGTTTTTTTTTTATAAAATCTAGATAAAACATCGATTAGTAATGAATTTTGTAAACCATGAAGAAAAAAAAAGTATGCAGTTTTTAAGTTTTCATAAATTTAGCATCCCATCCCTTATCGACTTTTCTCCGCCTTGATTTCAGATATGGCCATCTATCTACTCCTATCTCTAGGAGCCACCTAGCAGTCGAAAATTCGGAATGTTAGAAAACACTAAGTTGGCTACGTAGTTATAGTTACAGGTCCTAGGTGTAGGACATGTGAAAATTATAAGCTCACGTTCAGTTTCCGCAATAAAAATATGATATTTAAAAACCTGTCACTTATGTCCATAACATAGATAATAGGTACACACCGCTATCATAAATTTTAAGATCCTTAACGATATTTTTTTCCTAATTAAGGTTCGACCTAAAACAAAACGCAATTTTTGACCAGATTATATTCATTTGTCTAACTTATTTTACGTAGTTGACAGTAAAAACAATTTTATTATTTCTAATGTCTCAAAATCTTCTTCTATAGTTTTGTAGTATGTTTTTCGACTTTACGGGAATAACAAACAACTTATCAAATACGGACCTAACTATAATCGTAGTATTCGATTTTTACCAAATTAAGGTATAAATCAAAATATGATAATTCTTTTGAGTTAGGCAAAATATATTATAGCGCAACAAGTTTGTGGTTAATCAATTTCCAATTGCCTAGTTAGACACACAATTTTGGAAATTGTGTTTTTTATGATTGCACATCAGTAAGTAGTTAAGATTATAAAATTAATAAAATATTTTATCAAACTAATAATTCTACTTCGATTTTGTAAAGTTAATGTTGTGATGTAGGTATTACAACTTGTGATACATAATAGACCTGAATTGCAACTATCCTCTTCATCACACACCCACATCATCAGTGCTGATGTTGGCGGTTAACCTAAATATGTACCTACCTACCTAGAGACTAAAGTGAGTATTTTCGAATAGGGCGGTACTTGAATCCCTAGTGTAGTGAGCGGATTTATGCGAACCTAGCGAGGGATTCAGATCATCCGCTTGAAGCGAAATTAGCTTTGGCCCCAGTCACATACACTTTGCACTTCCAAAAATCCAAAAGAACACAATAATGTGCTAACGACCTTACAGCAGATTTACTTTTAATTCTCCCTTGGTACTAAAAGTTGAACATAAGTCCTTCCTAGACATTAAGTTACCGTTTTCGTATGGAGAGCTGCTGAATAGAAATCATTTTTATTTTCGTTACACTTTCCCGTGAATCGAACACTTTATGGTGGCACCGGCACTTTACTCCACTGTAACAGATTTAGCGAGATTGCGCGGGCAATCGACGTTACACTCGCGAAGAACAGCTATGTGATAGGCAAGCAACTGCATGGGAATAACTGTGAGGATACCCTGGAGACAGTCCACAGTCTTCGGGATCTGAAGGCACCGAGATGCAAAGCTCATGGTCTCCATATCTCCTTCTTCGCATACGATGATTGGCCGTCCTTGACGAGCCGTTACCTGTTGCAGTGCGTTCATACATTTTGTATAAACGGGATCGCGCATCACTATCATCATCACTGGCATCGAACTATCGATCAATGCCAAAGGCCCGTGCTTCAGTTCACCAGCCATTATACCCTCACTGTGCATGTATGTCAGTTCTTTGACTTTCAAGGCTCCTTCCAAGCATGTTGCGAAATTGTATCCGCGACCCATGATCAGTAGTGAACGTTGATTGTACAGTTCTTTAGCGATAGCCTTGATCTCAGAGTCTAGGGCTAAGACCTGACGAACTTTGGAATCCAAATCATGCAAACCGGCGATAATTTCAGTACGCCGTTTAAGAAAAGAAATGCGGTCTTCACTGATCACGAGAGCGAACATCACCAGCGAGATGAACTGCGAAGTATACGCCTTAGTGGAGGCTACTCCGATTTCAGGGCCGGCGTTGATGTGGACACCGCAATGAGCCTCGCGGCAAATGGAGCTTCCTACAGTGTTAGTGATACCGACGATAAGAGCACCTTGCTTCTTGCAGTAACGCAGTGCCATGAGAGTATCAGCCGTTTCTCCGGACTGAGAGATAAAGAAGCAAACATCATCACGGAATACAGGTGTATTCCTATCCAAGAAGTCTGATGCTAACTCTACCATTACTGGCAATTCTGTTAACTCTTCTAGTAACTGACGGGTTGCCACAGCACTGTGGTAGCTAGTACCACATCCAATCAACATTAATCTTCTACAGCGTTTTATTTCAGGTATATAATCTTTGATACCTCCAAGGGTCACTGTACCTTCAGCAAAATTAAGGCGACCTCTCATGGTATTCACAATGGATTCTGGCTGTTCAAAGATTTCTTTTTGCATGAAATAATCATAGTTGCCTTTCATTATCTGTTGGAGCTCCACTTTAAGAGTTAAAATTTCACGTTGGTGAGGGTCATTGCTGCTGCCAGAGAGGCGATGAATGCTGAGAATTCCATCTTTAATATGTGCAACATCATCATCCTCAAAATATAGAACCTTGTTAGTGTGCTCGATTACTGCTGAGGCATCAGAGGCAAAGAAATATTCAACATCCCTTTCTTCCTCTGGTTCAAAATGGGCATGGCTGTTGACCCTGGGTACAGGTGGCACAACACCTCTGGTAGCTTTGTTATTTGTGTACATAATAGGGATGTGGTCACTTGACAAGCGGCGTTTAGTTTTGATACCAACCAACAAAGGACTACCTCTTCGTGTAGCAACACATTCATTAGGAAAGTACCTTGATTTGAAGACCAAAGCAAAAGCACCTTCGAACTGTTGGATTGTCTGCTCAACCAGTTCCTGGAAACTGTAGTCTTTATGTTGATTGTAAATGTGATGAATAAGTTTAGCAATAGCTTCAGTGTCTGTCTGTGATTCAAAAACATATCCTTTTTTCTCCAGGAAGGTTTTGACTTCCTTGTAGTTGGTGAATATTCCATTATGAGTTACCACAAATGCATTGTCTTCTCCCGAGCGCTGAGGGTGCGAGTTGATGGCACAGGGCTCTCCATGGGTGGCCCAGCGCGTATGGGCGATACCGCAGTGGGACTCCAAACTCTCATCCACAAATAGCTCAACACTACGCTCCTGAAGCAGGCCTTCTAGTGCAGCTATGTTCCCTTTTTCCTTTATAACTGCGATATCTTTTTGATCCGCAGCGTCGACGGCGATACCAGCAGAATCGTAACCACGGTATTCTAGCCGTTTCAATCCATTGACCAGTACTTCTAAAATTTCACGCCGGCTTTTAGGCGTAAGATGGTTTATGTACGCAAAAATTCCACACATTGTTATCGGTGTAGTACAAAATCGACTGAACACAACCACGGCTAGCGAGATACTGCTGCAATCACCAGCACACCCAAACAATATTAGAGGCCAACACGTATTGCTCCTACCACTATTTGTTACTTTCACTTACGGCACGGTGGCACACGTCATCGTGTTTCGTTATCAGCAGCTAGCTTGCGCTTAGCAAAAGTAAATAAAGCAGCTTCTCCGTTCACTTTACGGCATATCGTACACAGACTTTGTTGTAATCATAATGATGAAAAAAGAGCGAAATGCAAAGCAAAGTTGTGCATCTGCCTGTCTGTAATTTATTTTGTAAATTTTATCTGACAGTGACACTGATTGAGTGAGATCCACACTGACTGACCGCTGACGTTTCATTGGAGTTGCCCCCATACTCTACAAAAGTTGTCCGTATTCCTCTGGTTTTTTCGTTGTTCTCTCAGTTTGCCTTTTCTTAATAGGTACTAAATAATGTATTCAGTAGATAATACAAGAAAAAATAAAGAGTGGCACTAGTGGCGCATTCGTATGGGCCTTATGTGTGTGGTTTTTCTTAATTTTCGGTCGCCCGTATTAAGTATAACAGAGTTTGCTTTATCCTCATTGGCAGTAATTAGGTACCTAGGTAGGTAGTCTAGACATGCGACCGACCTTATATTTGCCGGCGGCGGCGCGCCGTCCCAGGTTTTTATGTCGCATAAGTATATGTATTTAAAATTAACTAGTACTTAGCCCCTATCTATAACGTCGTGTCGTGACCGTTTTAGTTTCTTTCGTCTGTCTCGAGGGATTCCGGAGTTATGACGGTATAAAATTCCATGACGTAATGTCGCAAAAAGTTATAAAATGGAATTATTATATTTTGCATTCTCCATAATCTGGAATGGTCTAAGAGGTTAGCTAAGTTTGTTTTGGAATCCGGTGTACGAATTCGTAGTTCAAAACAAAACAAATGACAGTTCGATCTACCCTACAAGAGCTCTCATTTGGTAGGTATTCGTAGGTAGGAAAACTTTGGAGGTCTTCTAAAATAAATGCACTTTTATTTTAGGAGACCTCCGATTTTATCCCCCGTTGGACCACTTTGTCTTAAAAACCCTTCGACGAATTTCGCCTCACTAAGTAACTAGCATATTTCACATGTCTCATACATACACTTATCAAATTTCACGCAAATCTGAAGAAAAACGGTTGGAGAGTTATGCTCGAAGTGACTATTTCACCATACAGCCGAATCACTCAAGCTGCCACTGAGAACTTTGTTCGCTTCGCTCACTACTTTAAAATATATTTTATAGCTTTATACCTATGAAGATATCAATATTTAGAAGTAGCAGTAGCCTATTGGTTTTGTATGTGGGCTTTATAAAATTATGATCCTGGCCGTGGGGCCGCGGCGTACAAATATCGACCCCTCCAACTCAACCCGTGGATGTCGTAAGAGCCGACTAAGGCAACCTACCAGAGAAAGGGCAGCAGCTTCCTTCTGAGTATTTTTCAACACCAACACTGCGATCACCAATCCGCCTGCCAAACGTGGTGATTATGGCAAAACTCCCCATGGGAAACCATCCACTCGATGGACCGACGACATGGTAGCGGTCGCATGGAGGCGGCTCAGGACCGCTATTTGTGGCGTCGTATAGAGGAGGCCTATGTCCAGCTGTGGACATGTATAGGCTGATATGATGATATGATGATATGATGATCCTGGTAAACTAGACCACCGGTAGCCCACTGCGTCGTCAAGGCGTGTTTGCTAAGCAATCTCCTTGCTTTGAAATCGCTCGTAAATGGCCAATGTGATAATGATAAGGCTCTTAAATAAGAAGAAAATACCTACCACAAAATATCAGAGAGTGAATAAATTTATCTCGTGTAATTTGTTTGCGGTGGTGGGTGACTTAAAATGGCGGTCAGACTCTCAGAAGAGAAGAATAAATAATATAGGGGACTAGACTAGCTCTGGACCATAGCTAACATGATGAAGCGATAGACTTTATTGGCGAGCGGAGCTAACCGCGAAAAAATCGGAAGTTTTTGTTAGATCTTTGCAAACTTTGATATTTACAAATTTAAAAGGACTGGATCACAGAAATAACTTGTTGCTTTCGGGCTGAATTGAATACAATGAACAGGTCGGTATTTAGCACTATAGTTTATCAGTACAGTAATAACAGCGAACGGAGCGAGCGTAACTTTTTTATCGCAGTCGGAGACCATCTACTGCCGCGGCGTCGCGCCGCGCCGCCGCCCCGTATGTAGTCGATCAGTCGTCGGCGCGCCGACCAGCGACCAGAGTAAATAATCTGTTTTATCAAAACTAAGAAACATAGCAGTGGCACGCTGGAGATATCTAGCAACCGCAATTACAGAAAAGAAAACCTTGAAGGAAACTACATTCTTACGTACTGGAGGGATATAATTATATGTTCCTTGGAGAGAACTTTGAACAGATTCTCTGGTGGTCGTTGGTCGGCGCGCGCCGACTGATAGAGACGGCGGCGCGGCGGCGGCGGCGGCGGCGGCGTCGCGAGAAAACAGCGGCGCGGCGCTCACAGCTAAGGCTCCGCGCAAACGAGCCACCGACCACAGCCACTGGTGGCCAGCGACAGCTACTTAACATACTTTTTCATATATAATTTGTATAGACGCGCCACATACATGTAGCCTAGCCGGTGGCGGCCACTCGCTGCAGCAGTGTCCGTAGCGCGCGACAGCCACCGGTAGCTGTGGTTGGTGGCCCATTTGCGTGGAGCCTAAGGTACTCATCTCTTGGATCGTAACGGACACATAAAATTCTTTCAACATGTTAATATCACTGTAGTTCGTAGCTGCTTTAACTGATGTAGGTCTTTATATAATTATTTATGCTATAATAAGGATAAATGAAAATAAAATAAAATTGAGGGTTTTCCCAAACGGCGGGTTAAAATAGATAATACTTCACTGCCTTATCTACCTTCTAAAGAGCATGTGTGACATTATAATAAACATGAAAATATTATTGGTTGGTTTTAGACGTAATTTTTTAGTAAGTACTACCTACGGAACTCATCGTGTGCGAGTTTGACTCGCGCTTGGGTCAGTTTAATTAGATCTAGATAGGTATTTATTGTCTCCCTCCCACTTCCCACAGAACAGGGAAATTATTATTATAGGTACCTATTATAATTATAACTCCCTCTAATCTACAATTTGCGATGGCGCTAAATTAAAATCACCCAATTATAAAATTATCTGTAAATAGTATTTTGCTTTCTACAATCTTTGAAATAACAGTAGAGTTTTTGCAGTAGGTAGGTAGTTTGTCGACAATCCATTTTCTTTGGAGCCATGTTTTAGCAAATAAAATAAACTTCGATTCAATTGTATTTTGGAGCATCTGCGCAAGTGGTTCGATGATAGCCCATCAGTGTGAAGATACGCTGCCGTAGGTAAGATTATCAAACTACTGGCACTGATTTCTTTTAACACATCGGCGGCGGTGGCCCACTTGTCTGTGGATTTGGTCCTTATATTATGAGAATAAAACAACTGACTGAACTTCTTCATTTATTATAGGACTTAAGACTGTTTTTACAAAATTATTGAAAAGATTACAAAGTTACATTTAGCTTAAAAATGAATGCAAGTTTATGTCCGCGGATAGGTACATAAGGATTTTCACAGTTTCTCGAACAAAGTTTATGAGAAAATAATGGATGTGATCGATAAATTACAACCACAAAAAATTACACAGGTTTGCTAAATTATCATCATCGGTGTTATTATTTGTGTCATATAACTTAAAAAGCTTCTAATTTTACCTTTATCGGATTTTTAAAACGTTTTTAACGCTTTTTTCAAACATTCATTACATTTCTACCACCATAATGGGATACGATAAGGTTTACAACCAGAATCCCTCTCGACCTATCTGATGTTTTCCATAATATTCCTACAAACCTACATTTTAACATCACAACGAGTACTTCTATTAGAAAACAAAGCATTTATCCAATTTTGTCAAAAAATTTGTTCCTTAGGAAATCACAAGAATTTTTTTAAACATTTTGCTAAAATGTTGAATAGTTTAGCGTATTTTAACAATTGAAGAACAAAAATGAAACGTGCATTTAAAAAAGGATGGGTATCGAATTTTTTCATGAAACAGTTTTATTTAAGTTTGTGTAGATTCCAAATTCAAACGATACCCTACTCATAAATAGTTCTATAAATACAATACAATGTTATTTAAATCAACAGTTATGTATTTCCTTTGATTACAATATAAAATACGACAGCCACTCCTTTCCTCCTAAACTCTTTTCGGTGAAAAATTAAAACAAAGCGAGCTTTCAAATGAGGAAACTCAAACTTGACGAATAACTTACGACTAAAATAATCACAAAGATATAAACTTAAGACGTAACTAAAACAAGCTAACTTTAAAATGGTGCTTTGATAAATGCATAAGTAGTAAGGGGCGAGTAAGATATGACCTGTGAAGAAGCTCCGATTATGGGGGGATACTACGGGGTTACGTATGCGAATACGGTTCAACATCAATAGAAGACATGTATGTAAAGACGGTGTGCCGCCCCCATCGGCCGGCCAGCGGCTGCGCCGGCGCGGGACCTCGCTCGACGAGTGGCGGAGATCGCTAGCGGACTGTGAGCACTTACAAGCGATGGTCGGCGGCAAACCTACTTTGTGTGAGATGCCCTGTGGTTATTTCTTCTTCTGGGCCTTCTCAGCAGCCTTTGTGACCTTGCCGGTAGTCACCTCTTTGAAATTGACGCTCTGTAACAAGATGCAGATTAGGTACCGGGTAAAACGGGGTGAATAGAGACTCCAGGGTGAATAGAAATGGACGAAATACTGGAGCAAAACATTATCTGACTGACTTATAGTAATTTAAAGAATCTCATATTGATTGCCAACTCAATTTTCACTATTGTCGAAGTTAGATGTGGCCGCCTGTAATTGCGGGAACACAAATGCATGTAATAATTTTGTACACATACCAAACTTGTAACGTCCTTCGTAGGTCCAATTGCAATAAATAAATAAATAGCAGTGGAAGTATCCTAGTCCGTGACTGTTCACCTCCTGTGTCTGTGGATCTGACCTCTCTGCAAAAGGATCTTTTACTCCAGTATTCCGTCCATTTCTATTCACCCTGGACTGGAGTCTCTATTCACCCCGTTTTACGGTAGGTACAATGTTTTCAATCACTGTTTCTAGAGGTACCAATTAAACTGTCCTCATCAATAAAAAGGAGTTCTTTACCTTGATCACGCCAACGGCAACGGTTTGACGCATGTCGCGCACAGCGAAGCGCCCTAGCGGCGGATACTCTGAGAAAGACTCGACGCAAAGCGGCTTGGTAGGTACCAGGTTCACAATGGCCGCATCCCCAGATTTGATGGATTTAGGATCAACCTCCGTTGTTTTACCTATAAAAATTGATAGTTGGTCGTTAATGTTATATTATATATGTATTTTTAAATTATTTTGGACAATCCACGCAGCTTCGTCTAACCCCAAGCTAAGCAGAGCTTGTGTTATGGGTAGGTACTAGACATGTGCGCCGATCGGCGTGGCGCACGCCGCCGATCATTTTGGCCACGCCGCCGCCGATGTTTTCATCGGCGTCAGCGTCAAAACTCAAATCATATCTAAACTAAATAAATCACTTCTTATCAAATTTAGTATATTTTATATGCAAAATTAGTATTTTTAAGGTTCGGTACCTCAAAAGGATAAACGGAATCCTTATAGGAACACTTTGTTTTTCGTCTGACCTTCTGTCAACCCCCTTTACCCATGTTCATTTTAAGACCCACCTGTCCGGAAACGGTGTTGAGGTATCTGAGCATCTTGCTAAGGTCTTCCGGCGATTCTGCCACACTGACTATATCGTCAGCAACCGAAGGTATTGAGCCAGATAGACATAATGGTCTTGCCGTACAAACACTCCAACACTTGGATATACTGGTAGTCTATTTGGCACCGCTGGAGAGACTGTAGCACCGGCCAGGTTTCGACTGAATCAAAGGTTTTCTCAAAACTCTTCTTTTAGACCTTACAGGACTCTTGGACACGTCACAAAATGTATATTCATCATCATCAGCCCATACACGTCCACTGCTGGACATAGGCCTCCCCCGTACGACGGCACAAATAGCGGTCCTGAGCCGCCTCCATCCATCGACTCCCTGCGACCGCTACGATGTCGTCGGTCCATCGAGTAGATGGTCTCCCATCTAGGGGGGATTTGCCATAATCACCACGCTTGGCAGGCGGATTGGTGATCGCAGTGTTGGTGTTTAAAAAATACTCATAAGGAAGCTGCTGCCCTTCCTCTGGTAGGTTCCCTTAGTCGGCTCTTACGACATCCACGGGTTGAGTTGGAGGGGTCGATATTCGTACGCCGCGGCCCCACGGCCAAATGAATAAAACTGAAATAGTCTTTCTTAGTCCACAAACGCTAGACATAACGGTAGATTATTCTCCTCTGTCTTTTGTATAATCTGCCGGAGTGTAGGAACTTACGGTACTAAATCCTTTTCGAAACCCAGCTTGTTCGGGAGGCTGGAAGTCGTCAAACCTTCAAAAGAGACGGTCGGTGATAACTCTCAAAAACAGCTTATAGACGTAGCTCGTGGCGAGATGAGCCTATATTATAAGTCCTATAGGTCCTAAGTAGGACTTTTGTCACCCTCCTTAAGGAACAGTACCACCACGCTCGTATTCAACGCCTCTGGCGTTTGTCCCTCAAGAATGGCGGAGTTGAACACGCTGTGAAGGACTAAGTACATACCGGCTTGCAGAAGTTCTGGCGTGATTCCGTCATCTCCCGGTACCTTTTTGTTTTTAAGCTGTTCGAGAACCGTCCTTATCTCTTAAAGGCTAACGTCCGGGATATCTTTGGTATAGTGTAGGGTTAAACGGGCTCTTGCATCACCTGCCCTGTTGTTTACAGGGCATTGCGATGAGATGTAGAGCCGTCTATAAAACTTTTCAAGCTCTCAAGATCGCAAACTTGGAAGAAATGATGCTGCCGTTATCGGTCTTCAGCTTTGTCAACTGGCTTTGTCCAAAAGACAAATCTCTTGCGCCCATCTTGCGCCAAGGAGCCCTTGTTCCATTATTTTGCACTAACAATACTGTTAGTGTTGTATGAGCGCAAATCGGGTCGTATGGACTTCGAGATCTGTCTATTGAGCACGCCGTATCTTGACATATCTGCAGAAGACTGCAGCTTCATTTCGATTTTCTCTGCGATTAACTGCAAAGTGTGACCCCCGGGTGTTTCTGTGTTTTATTTCTGCGGCGGGTCCTAAAGAACTCCGATCCGCCCGCATAGACAGTTTCTACCAGCCACTCCAGTCCACTGTTGCGCAATCTGCGAGGCATTCAAAGCGCTGAAACTGCTGCAACTGAAAGCTTTCGGGATTTTGTTTTTGGACAGGATTTGGGCGTAACTAAGACTTTATTAGACGAAATCGTTCTAGCTTAACATTGATATTCAATGACGCTCTTACCATGTGGTGATCGCTGCTGGTTTACACCCTGTTGATCATAGAGACGTAATTGAATATGTGCTTGTGGGTCGTCATGATAAAGTCTATCTCACGCTTATTGCCGCTGGGATGCAGCATTTTCCATTTTCGGGACGACCGTTTCTTGAAAAAAGAGTTTATCGTGTTCTCCTTCTCCATGAAGTCGGCCAATCGCTGTCTCCTTTGGTTTTGCTGTCCAAACTCAAACTGGCCCACTTTCAGTTGATCACCGCTCTTCTTACCTAGCGGCGCATTAAAACCATCCATAACAACTGTGTAGTAAATATGTTTTCGAGGCATGTTTGCGTGACCTGTGAAATTTCGTTATACATGACCGCCATTGTCAGGGCGTCCCGAGTGCGGGGTGTATACCTGTAGGACCTTCAGCGAATACCGGTTGGTGATTCTGAGTATAAGGTACGCACCACCCTGCTCAAGATGCTCTCGTTTTTACAATGTTGTTGACGAGATACCCGATACCGTACCAGCTGGTCGCCCCTCCCGGTAATAGAACAAGTTGCCGGAATTAAGGGTGATTGTGTCCTCTCCCTCTCTTTGGACTACTGATAACCCTAAGATATCCCAATGCAACTTGTATACCGCTTCTAATAATCTTCTAGTCGGTCCACAAAATTCGTGCGTTGGTGCAAAAGTCGGCGGTATTTAGATTGGTAGCACAATATCTGCCGGAGATTCCTAGCACCCCCTGCCCCGCCGTTACTGTGACTAGGAATAGCAGAGCTGCCGGGGACTGGGGGCCGTTTTCTGTTTGTATCTGTCATGTAGGGCGGTTTTGCCATAATCACCATGCTTGGCAGACGGACTGGTGATCGCAGTGTAGGTAGGTTTTGAAAATTCTCAGAAGGAAGCTGCTGCCCTTCCTCTGGTAGGTGCCCTGAGTCGGTTCTTACGACATCCACGGGCTGAGTTGGAGGGATCGATATTCTTACGCCGCGGCCACGTGCGTGGATATCTCTGCTTGCCGTTATATATATTCAAAGGTTTAAATCTACCACCCCGTAAAGAAATTAAGATTTTCAGGACTAGCTTCGCTCACTGTTATTTTCTTTGGTCATGAGAATTCTTGCTTACTTTTCCCAAACATCCGAAAAAAACGTTAATTATTTCAGAGCTCGCTCCACTCGCTTATAATTTAAAATATGATTTATATGATCACGCTTACTAGAGTAAGCGTGCCATATAATTTTGATAAGTGATCCTCAATCAATAAGGATTGAGGTCTCTTTTACTAATTTTCACACCCACGCCGGTTACGCCGATGACGCCGCCGCCGCCGACAAATTTGACACCAGACGCCGCCGCCGATCAAATGGGCATCGGCGCACATGTCTAGTAGGTACTGATAACTGAAATACATAATACAGTACATAAATAGATAATCTTTTATTAGTATATCTAATAATAAATATTTGCAGATCGTTTACGTAACATTTTTCCCAAGGCGGGAAATCGAACCTGCAACCTCCTGCATCGCAGGCGGACCTTCGCCCGCCGCGCCACATCGATCGTCGTTTTGTAACGAAATGTTTAAATAAACAAAATCTGAAATCTGAGGTACAGCAAAATCATATCTACATATTATTCACGGCACAACATCGCATGAGATAACAAACCTTTTTTTTCCGTGATATTATGAATTATCATCATCATCATAACAGCCCATACACGCCCACAGCTGGACATAGGCCTCCCCCATACGATGCTACATGGGGGGGGGGGGGGTATAATAATTAGATATTATGAATACCTAATTATTATTAAAATTTATTGTTTAGATTATTTATCTGCAATGTGGTGCCTTTATCCACTTGAAAGCGATAACTCACAAAAATACATAAGGAAGGACATACCGGTACGGCGATCGCATTTCTCCTTGATTTCGGCGAATTTGCAAGCGATGTGAGCCGTGTGGCAGTCAAGCACTGGAGTGTAGCCATTGCTGATCTGCCCAGGGTGATTCAGGACTATCACCTACCGAACCATTTTATATAATTATTAGTTACGAATCATTCGCTCATCATCTTATTTAGTTACATATTTGCGTGCGGCTTCATGGTACCGTTAAACGGGGTGAATAGACTCTAGGATGAAAATAAATGGACGAAACACTGGAGCAAAACCATATGCTTCTTATCTCATCGCTTCTAAGCGATAAGGCCGCCCATTGTACATGTTTTATGTAATGTCTATTTTGTTTTTTTCTTCGTAGTGTACAATAAAGAATTTTGTAATTGTAATATGCAAAACATCCTTTTGTAGAGGTCAGAGCCCAGTGGCTCTGACCTCTGTAAAAGGATGTTCACCTCCTGTGTCAGTACACAGGAGGTGAACAGTCACGGACTAAGAATACTTCCACTGCTACCACCCAGGTTACCCCCCCTTATTTCATCCATTTCTATTCACCCAGTCCCCCTAGCACGGGGATCGTTGTCTAGGTTAGAGAAAAATTTCGTCACCTTGTTATCGAATGCGTAAATTATTTGAAACTAGCTGCAGCTCGCGCCTTTGCCCGCGTTATCGGGATGAAAAATAGCCAATATGTTATTCCAGGTCCCGAACTATCAGCCCAATCGGTTCAGTAGTTTTTGCGTGAAAGAGTATCAAATATCCATACATCTATCCATCCATACAAACTTTGACATTTATAATATTAGTAGGAGGATTTATGTAGGATTCATTCCTTCAAATTCAATAATGTACGCAAGGTATCGCGATGCGATGTCATTATTGTCTATCTAGGGGGACTGGAGTCTCTATTCACCCCGTTTTACCCGGTATTAAATCACATCTGGACAAAACTTAACAGTCGAAAAATTAGAAAAGCCGTTCGTGAGTAGAAGAACTCTATTTATTTTAATATTTTAAGGCTTGTTATGTCCGTCGGATAACAATGTTCACAATACCACAACAAAATAACAAATCGGAGTTTAACGTCTAATTTATGATAGTAGGTATACAGTATAATAGCTGATATAGTCGTGCCCACGGAAATCTAAATAATACTGTTATTTAGATTTCTGTGTTCGTGCCACATAATTAAGAGCCGTGATTTCATAGTTAAATGTCACTTACTTGAGCTGTAAAATCGGAAGCACCTTTAGGCGGAGCATTTTTGGAGTCACCAGCCACGTATCCACGGCGCAATTCCTTCACCGACACGTTCTGTAAATTATTTATTAGACTAAAAGGTTAACGTTCTACGTACTACTACGTAAAAATACCTATTTAATTATTTTTTAGAATCATCATCATCATCATCATACACGTCCACTGCTGGACATAGGCATCCCCCGTACGACGCCACAAATAGCGAAAAAATTTAAAAATATATAATTTTTTTAGAATATGCTTATTAAAAAAAAATTTAAATTTATTTAGTATATTTTTGCTGATTTGGGTCATATGTACATACGCTACCATAGATGGCATAGGTATCTTCGAAATGAATGCCGAGGCTAAATTCGAACTGTTGGCTGTTATTTCTTGATAGGAAACATATTTTTTTTCAACCCCACATGTAGTCAGTACCTTTATTCCAGCCAAATTGAATGTATAATATTTGTAAACAAACCACCCACACTTAACCTTAAATTCTCAATTGCCGCGTTGTCTTTATGCGCAATTTACATTGGCAATATTAATTGTATTTGTATAAAATTAAACCTGAAACTGGCCGCCAAGCAAGTTTGTTGCAGTGTTTTGTTTACAAACATTTCACATCAAGTATCGGTAGTGTATAGGTAAGAGGTCAAGTAAATTATAATGGCGATGGACGTAGATATGTTCCACAACTAACCTTCACATTGAAGCCGACGTTGTCTCCCGGCATGGCCTCCTGCAGTGCCTCATGGTGCATCTCTACAGACTTCACCTCGGTGGTGATGGCCGCCGGGGCGAACACGACCACCATGCCTGTGGACATTAGACACGTGCATAGACATTTGACACGTTTTGGACGCCCATGTATAGGATATAGGATTTCATCTATAACTTCATTCGTGTACTACCCGCGCGAGCTCGCTTTTGTATGCAATTAGTGAGTTACCGCGGCCACAGATTAGGTAATGTTACTTCGCCGCGGCCGACTGTTTAAAAAGATACATATACATAGGTTTGCGTATGAATAAAAAGTTAAAAAGTTCTTGAGGACTTTAACGCTACGTTCACACGGATCGGTTTTTTGCAGGATACGGTTTACTCACAATACAATTTGTATGAGTTCATACGGCATTAGGTTTTAAGATCCAGGAAATAAACGAATCTGGCAAAATTTGACATTCCATTTTGCGAACCATCCTGTTTTACGGTCTCCTGCAAAAAACAGGTCCTACGTACGAACGTAGCGTAGGTAATTAGGTTTTATGTAGATAGCGCATGTCTGATAATGATAATGTCGTCTGATTGTCACTTATCTTTCGTTGTTTATAATGGCGTGATTTAATTAGTAGGTAAAGAAAGATTAATTTTCATTTGATTCCAGTCCAAGAATTCACCTCACAACGACAACACTTTGGTGATGAATCAATTTAATTTTGTATTGCTCTAGCGGTTTATATTGTATCTCTCTTCGTCAGCGTTCTTTCGTCCACAGTTGAACATTTCTCCCCTAAACGATGGGCGTTATTATTATATAAGGTCAATGCGGAAAAAGACCCTCTGTCGGGTAGGACTGTACAGCAAGAATAACCACAAATTATGGACAACTACGAGGATGGCACCACAATCGAAGAAAAAATATAGTTAAAAACTAAAACCCGACTACTTAAAAGTCTTAAACAAGCGTTCACCTATTGTCCTTATCATTTTCTTTTGATACTTAGGTAGTCGGAGGCCTTTGTTACTAATTGTACCGTAGGTATATGGGGTGTATACCCTCTCGTAGTCGGGTAAAAATATAAAGCTGTTTTAATTCCAATACCTACACTACTACGAAAATTATTAGTCTTCTCTATATTATAGCCCGGCGGCTACACGCTCAAACATTTGTGCATGCATGATTGCAGAAACACAGTTTGGGCAAGCAAGATGGAGCGTGTGGCCGGGCTCATCTTATTTGCGCAAACTGGTTTGTGCAATCATGCATGCACAAATGTTTGAGCGTGTAGCCGGGCTAGCGTGTAGCCTGGCTATTAGTCTTTGAAAATAAAATGTTTTCTTCCCCTTTATTATTGTATTATTATCGCCACGCTTGCAAGGTTGGTGATCATAGAGGTCTAAAAATACTTCTAAGAGAAAAACTACATAGAAAGAAGGACGCTGCTGCCCTTCCTCTGGTAAGTTCCTTTAGTCGGTTCTTACGAAATCCACGTTGGGGATCTTTTGATATCAATCCCTAGGATTATTTTTAGAACTTTTTGCATATGAGTAGACAATAATATACCAGAGCGGCAACTTTCGCCCCGGACCGACTCAAGGTCGCTCACTTTAAACAAATCAGGTACTCAAGTCGTCGCGACGTCGTCTGCGAACCCGACTGAGATATAGACTGAGGCTGACTATTTTGTTGTATGATGAATTTTATGTTTGAAGTTTCCGCTCTAGTACTCGTATATTCTTGTCTACCCATATGCTTCTTGACACAAAATACCTATATGATTATGATTGTTCCATGATTACCTGGCTTCAGCACACCAGTCTCGACTCGTCCGACGGGCACGGTGCCGATGCCTCCTATCTTGTACACGTCTTGCAGAGGCAGGCGCAGAGGCTTCTCCGTGGGACGGGACGGGGGCTGTATCGCATCAAGAGCCTGTCCGACAAATATAGGTACCTTATTAAATGATATCCCCAAATTTTACGATTTCGGCGGGACTTGAACCCGTGACCATCCCCTTAATACGGGACTGCGCTAACCAACTACGCCACGCCAAATCAAGTACCTACCCGAGGACGAGTCGAACGAAAATCTTTTTGGGACTTCCTACGGACTCTAGCGCCGGTAGCTCCTCCTACAGGGGAAAATCTAATCCTGCTCAAAATCTGAAGTTACATTTAAATCGTTTGACGAGAGGTTGGTTGCTCAATTCTAAGGTTTTTACATCGATATATACATATATTATCTCGATGGGGTTTTTATTATTGTAATGCGTACTAAGCCGTCGCACTCGTGATAATCTCAAAGAAAACAAATACCTTGAATAAAATTACGTTATGTTCACTCGAAAAGATCATCGGTATTATAGGTACCTACTATGGCCAAACTTATTAGGTATAGAAAATTTTAGAATTTTTGCATACAACTACTGCACAAAAATCCAAAATTCTCTTTTGGCATCGACATTGAAAAGTTATGTCGGCAATATGCATTGCAGGAAAGATCTGAAATCGACAAGTAGTGCAACTTCTGTGCAAAAATCCACACCAAGAAAATTACTATTTAATAATTACATTTATAACTCATTATTAAAAAATGTTCGTTTTTTTAATAATGAGTCACCACCTACTCATCACTATCCGCAACCCGACTTCACTCACTGCTGGGGCTCTCTAAAATCTTGTGCCACTCTACATTAATCCTAATATTATAAATGTCAAAGTTTGTGAAAATGGATATAGTGATGTTTGTTCCTCTTTCACGCAAAAACTACTGAACTGATTGAACTGAAATTTGGTATGAGTATAGTTTGGCTCCTGGTATAACATATAATAATATATATAATATATTTTTTACCCGGATAAATGCAAATTGAAACGCATTTTCTAATGTAGATATTGGACCAGTCATCTTGTAACAGCTACAATCAGATCTTTCCATAGACATCCTACAAATTTTATCCAAAGATGAATGTTCCGCAAAAATAAATAATGCTGGACAATCCACACAGCATCATCTAGCCCCAAGATAAGCAGAGCTTGTGTTATGGGTACTAGATGACTGATACTTAATACATTACATAACATACATACATAGATAGATATTTTTTACTATACATAGAAAATATCCAGAACACCCGATACCAATATTTGCAGATCGTACAAACATTTGTCCCAAGGCGGGAATCGAACACGCAACCTCCTGCGTCGCAGACGGACCTTCGCCACATCGGTCGTCTTGTATCTTAGGTCTTGTACCTCTGTTACAAGATATCCTTTGTATAGGTCCTATCTGAAAATATTCCTATCACTATTTGTTGTTTTTGTACATTTATCATGTTACTTTATAATCTGCTGTCAGAAATCAGTGACTTTGATTTTGCATTCAAGTTCTACTGATATCCCTTATCGCATCATCACAGGGAGGAATGATCTGCCGCTGCTTCTTATCGTTCTGTTATTCGACTTACAATGATCAGATAAGTTTCTAGTCACGTGTGCTGAATTGCTGATGATTCTTGCTTACAGGTTGTCGCGGATCTGGACTTCACCACTGCCGCACAGCACATAAATTGTATATAACTAAATCCATGTGTTATGATGTCCTTACCTCAATGAGGCACTTCCCCTCAGTCTTGCCATCCTTGCGCTCGATGGTCCACCCCTTAAACCAGGGCATCTTGTCGGAAGGCTCCAGCATGTTGTCGCCGTGCCAGCCCGAGATCGGTACGAACGCCACCGTCGCGGGATTGTAGCCTGAACGAGACATTCAAGTTTTACCTACCGATGCTAAACCAACCTCATTACATATACAATTTAGCAATTCGGTAACTCAAGGTCGTCAAGCTGCTTTTCAATCGATGGAATGGCATTTGGAATTGTATTTTGAGCTATTTTAAACTTAACTAACATTAAGTAGGTAGGTAGGTACAAACTATATCTTCAAAATCTTCAAGTGGTATCTAGAGTAGAAGGGGTTTGCAGGAGATCTTTCCTACCGGTACAGCAGTTAAGTTTATCAATAGATTTCAGATTTCAATAAATTTATTTCTTTAGGCTTACAAAATAAGCACTTAACCAAGTCAAATTTTGTATCTACTATAGGTTCTCTAGCCAAACTCGATGTAGAATGTTTGTAAACAAACGTAAAGCCCACTTGCTTGGCGTCGACTTTCAGATAATTATACTTGTATGCAATATTTATAGAAGGATCTCAAATCGACTAGTAATTTAAATTGCGTATAAAAAGACGCGACAACAGAGTGAATAACTAGGTACGTTAAGTATGGGCGGTTTGTTTACAAACATTCTATTTCGAGTTTGGCCTAGTGTATAAGTAATTCTTGTTTATACACAAAAATGTGGTGTAGGTGTAGTGTAACTCTTGCAAAATGTTAGACAAGTTCAGCCATCAGATTAGTCTACTATCTTTCACAACTCCCCAGTCAATCAAATTGGAACGTTACCTTACGCAATAAATATGTCTTTAAACCAGTTTGACTTTGCGTTCTGAACAGTAGAATTCCTAAATTAAATACGCGGTTAAAAAAGATTTAAAATAAGTTAAATACAAATTTAGGAATTTGCTTTCTTAAACAACAATAGGTATTTTAACACGTTCCCTGTTCAGCCAAGATTATGGAGTAGACCACCTACGTGTAAACGAAAATTTTGGCTATTATACTGCAATACCTACATATGTAGGTGGGTGATTCTCCTTTACACAATGTGTCATTGTTCGCAACTTACAATTTTGAATATCTCGTAAAACATATAATAATTATATTTATCTAGATTTAAAAAGTGCAATCGCCCACCATAAGTTAAATTATATTTTACGAGATATTCAAAATTGTAGCTTGAGAACAATGATACATTGTGTTAAGTAGAATCACCCAGGTATATAATAACATTATCATTTATATTAAATTTTTATGCCCCCTTAATAAAAAAAAACATTTGTAAATGACCCATCCGTGGGGCATGCTCGTAAGTAAGAACTTCAAAATTCACCACCCCGGTGGGTCATGCACAGACAGGGAATCTGTTAAGTTTATGTCATACCTAACCTAGTACACCCCTTGCCCATAATTTAACAGACTTCGAAAGGAGGAGAATCTATGTTCGTCTGTATTGTATGTATTTTATGGATGTTTGTCGCTTTCTCCGTCAAATATGAACCGATTTTGAAAATTCTTTCGTTATTTTAGACAAAATTATGGTCCATAAAAAATATTTGCGTGGGTTTCGTATTTGTGCCTCAAATTTTGAAAATAATGAATAACTAAGGGATTCGAAGACGGTTTTTAGTTTCTAGAAAACAAATTATAAATATATATATAAATATAATCAAATTAGTCTAACTAGTCCTAAACTAATATTATAAATGCGAAAGTGTGTTTGTTTGTCCTTCCTTCACGGCCACCCCTTCGTAACTAAGCAACCAATTGACTTGATTTTTGGCATAGAGTTAATTGAAAGGATGGAGAGTACCATAGGCTTGTAACGTCGACTTTTGTCCGGGTAAATTTTTTTATTCCCATGGAAGAGAAAGACGGCTTTTACGGCTTACAAATTTAACGCGGGTGAATCCGCGGGGAACAGCTATACATTGCAGTAACGACCTACATTCGAACGCAGTTAGTTCCTTCACAGGCCACTGAACTACGGATTATCGTACCTAAGCCTTACTTTATGAAGGTCACAGTTATTGTGGCAAAACACCAAGTAAAATCGTGACTTATGATAATTTCTAATCACAGTAATACTACTGATAAGTACCTTCCTAATTAAACATTTGAACACGTGTCATGTAATATTTATTTTATGGTGTCCTTCCCATTGAAATCAGCTCCAAAATTACATCATAAGAGAAAAAAACGTGAAATGTAGAAAAGTGACCCAGTCCGGATATGTAACTTGCAACCGGATATTTAACATAATGAAAAACCTCGTCCTTTTTTTTAAGTCTAAGGAAATAGAGTTATTGAAATCTGTAATCTGAAAATCTGGCATGGCGTGGCGAAGACCGCCATAAAATCCATCAGTCCGACGACGTCACTGAGTGCTGGGTATTGTTTTAAAGTAAATAAATAATGCTGGATAATCCACACAACATCATCTAGTCCCAAGCTAAGCAGAGCTTGTGTTATGGGTACTAGATGACCGATAAACTTAATACGATGATTACATAGATAGATATTTTTTATTATACATAGAAATACCCAGAACACCCGAGACACATATTTGCAGATCGTACAAACATTCGCCCCAATGTGGGAATCGAACTCGCAACCTTAGACGGATCTTCGCCCGCCGCGCCACATCGGTCGTCTTTAATAGGTCTCGGAAAGAAAAGGGTCAACTGGACATATTCAATTCACACAGAATTATCTTGCAGCGGGAATCGAAGCAACTACCCTACCTCCTGCATCGCAGGCGCACCTTCTGCCACTGCGCCACCGTGGCTGTCAAATATCAAAGCAGCCAGAAGAAGATATGTTGGTTTATATTTACTTCTGCATTTGTCTGCTGAAGTGAAACACGGACACAGATATCCGCGAAAAGGCACAAGAGGCACGTGAATTAAACTTACCAATCTTCTTGATATAAGAGGAGACTTCCTTCTTGATCTCCTCGTAGCGAGCTTCGTGGTAAGGCGGCTCTGTGGAGTCCATTTTGTTGACGCCCACCACCAGCTGTTTGACGCCGAGGGTGAAGGCGAGCAGCGCATGCTCACGGGTTTGCCCGTTCTTACTGATGCCAGCTTCGAACTCACCGGTACCGGCGGCTACGATCAGGACAGCACAGTCCGCCTGTATCACCGAGGAAAACCGATAGATAACTCTGTAATGTACCACACAAACACAAAATAACGTACAGAAGGATAGGTTGACAACGACCAGGCGACCTTGCCCATAAACAATTTATTTATCAATTAGCAAAATAATAAATAGACGTTTTAAAGTTTTTGTCGGTGGGACTATACATATTTTTTACCATTATTTATTTCTGGGTCTCTTCAAGACAAGAGTAAATAGGTATCTTCTAGACATTCGGGTTACACCGTGTCGGCCACATCGTCAATTTCTATTAGTGAGATTGTGGTCAAATCTACTATAAAAAAACGACTTCGAAAAAGGAGGAGGTTCTATGTTCGGCTGTATGTATTTTTAGGGTTCCGTACCTCAAAAGGAAAAAAGGAACCCTTATACGATCACTTTGATGTCCGTCTGTCCGTCAGTCAACACTCTTTTCTAACGCGTGGAGCTATCGAGTTGAAATTAACATCAAATACCTACTCAGGTCCGTAACCTGGAGCCGTGACATGGTTTTTAGGTTTAGGTATGGATACTCCCTTGTCCGCATTTGGACTCAATTTAGTCGATGCCCTGACATAAATCAAACTTCTAAGTTAACGCAATCAAAAGTCAGCAACATAGTTATGCCGATTTTTTTTTCCACAGTTTCTTCTTCTTGGCTGCCTCCCATAAGAAGAAACTGTGGAACACGTTGTTGCACACTGTACGGCCACAGAGGAGGCCAGACACAAGACTGGACTGAAGAGTCTCATTGAGACCCAAACCACATCCACGCCCACAGAGAAGCTGAAACGAAGTTGTCAAACACCAAAAGTCCTGCTCCGGTACTTCAAGGAGTTGGGCTGGTTAGGGCCTGTCTAGGCAGGGGGATAATGCACAATACGCTCCTATGCGAGATGTCAGTGCAGATCTCAGTTCCCCCACTAAGAATAAGAATAAGAACCCGTAATACATAATTATTGCAGAATATGAAGAATCAAACCTGCATCATTGGCGAATTATTTAACCACTTAGCATACAATTAACCTACCTATCAATAAGACATCAAACTTTTAACTTTAACCACGCTAACGAATTTGCATACATTCATAGCATTGTATAAGTAAATAATCCGCTATCCAACTGGAAAGAGCAAGGTCACATAACAATAAAATTTAAAGGTCACGAAATATGTGAGCACCTCATGTGTCTATCGTTTATTTTTATCAAAAGACCAGAGGTCGCGTCCTCGGTATCGCATTAGATTACGTTTTCTCCCACATACCTATATTAATTCAAAATTAAAAAGAAAGATAATAAATAGAAAACATTTATTTCGCTTTCTGAAACCTCCTCAGAAACAGACTTTATAGTAAGTAAATCTACACATTCGTCGCACTGGTACGAGTAAAGTATCTTTTATTGCATGAAATACATGTAGGTTTTGTTATGTTTTTATGTCTATGTGTGTGTCAATGTATTCCTACTACTTTTACGGTATGCAATATCTTTGTACAAATAACAAAAATCAAATAAACTTGGCTAACAATAAAATAAAACTGTAATTGAGACTAATGCTGAAAATAACGAATGTCATGAAGCAGATAAATCAAGTCTTATAGATTGTGGTAATTTATTATATATGGGGGGTGCCATAGCAAAGACACTTTTACCCATCATTGTGGTTTTTACTTTTATATGACAGACTTTATAGGTGTCGCGCCTATTGCGCACAACGAAATCCGAAGTGATTGTCGGCCGAAGAGATTTTGATTATTTCTGACAAACATCAAGCTGTCTCTAAAATATAAAGTGATGGTAGAGTCAAAATTTTATACTTAAGGAAAAAGGTTTATATGACTCAGTTACATTAAGGTGAAACATGGTTCTAATGCAGCGCTTCTGATATTTAAAGACTTTTAAAACATCTGTCAAATTCCCCCAAAACGTTATTGCATATCTAATATTAGAAGCAATTATACCATGATAAACAATTAGTAAGGTATCTATGTCCACTATTGGCTAATTTCTAGAGGAAATTAATAAACGTATGTGTACGCCTAGAAATTTTGTACTATCCAACTCCTCGATTTCGTTATTGTTGTAATAAATGTAAATTTTTTGCAGCTGCATTATCGCTTTGTCTAAAATGTATGATCTTTGTCTTGTTTATGTTAATTTTAAGGTTGTTATTATTTAACTAGTCTATAATTCAAAGCCAAAGCTAATTTAATATCATTTTTATAAGACGTGTCAATATTCTTACTAGCTACAGTAACAGTGGTATCATCAGCGAATAGTGATAGTGGGTGAGTGGTTGCCATTGGAAGGTAATTTATATAAATAGTAGAGGACCTCACACACTCCCTTGGGGGACGCTATATTTTCTATCCGTTCTCGTGAGAGGTGGCTTTCTTCAGTTTTAGTTTTGTAATTAATACTTGTATATATGTATAATGTAATTAATCTTAGTAAACTGTTTTCTATTTTCTAAGTACGACTTGATCAATTGTAGTGAGTAGAGTATTTCCTCTCACACCTTCACGTTTGCTCAGTAGAATGACATGCCTAACATAATCAAATGCTTGTGTCATGTCACAGAAGATTGAACAGACGGGACTTCTATTATCAGATCGATACGAAAATCGTAGATCGCCATGTTAATCGTTTTATTTTTCTAAATCCTTTCTGTTCGTAACATAGAACTTGATTCGTTTCTAAGTAGTTGTAAAGCGATTAATATACATATATGCTTTTCAAATATCTTAGAGATAACTGGTATCAGAGATATGGGTCTATAGTTACCCATGCATTCTTTGTTTTCTTTTTATGTGCGGGTTTAATAATAGAAATTTTTAATGGCTCTGGAAATACACCTGAGGCAATGCTTACATTTATAATATGGCTAACAAGATAAATATTTTTATATAAATTACATAACAAACAAATTAACTCCCAATTGTTACTTGCAAATATTTATTTAGTTAGGCACATTGCCCTTGGCTTCATCTAGCAAAAATATTTTTTTTTGGACTCCAAGGTCTAGAAGTAATTATAAGCAGAATATGTTTCAGAATAGAGCGTGCAACAATTATTTTTCATTGAAATTTATATTTTCGATTCAATCACGGTCTTATTTCGTAGAAGCATTGTAGGCATTGCTGCCGCCACTAACGAGCTTAGTTTAAAATATTTTACGAGTATTTTGCATTTCTTTTCGTCTTTTTGTTTGAAATAATGTTTTATCTTTGTTAATTTTTATCAATTAATTATATTGCTATAACACAATTTTTTCAAGTCTGTTCACTAGTTTTATGTGTAAAAATGTTTACAGTGGAGACTTTAGGTATCGTCCAAGACAATTGTATCCTTAGTAATTAAGGCTTTATTCATAATTCTTTATTGCACAATAAAATATACATACAAAACATTTAAACAAGAAAATTAATGACAAAGGCGAGCTTAACCCTAAAAAGAGTTCTCTTCCAGCAAACCTTATTGGGAGAGAGATAAAAAGGATCTCTTTGTATAACTAAACTTTATATAAGTACTGTCTGTCTTCCAAATAAACAAAATATTTTTTACATGTGTCTTTCATTATTCCAATAGCTTACCAGTTTCTGCAGAAGCTGTTTGGTATTTCATTTAATATGCAAGATGTTTCCGTAACCGGTTTCAATTGGCTTCCTCGTTAGACCTTTGTCTTAAGTTGTCATGGGTTGTTAAAGAAGCCCCCAAGATCTATGTGTAAATTGTTTTATCCACTGCAAAGCGCTATTAACATCGTCGACCAGCTTACCTGAGAAGTCCCGGTAATCATGTTCTTGATGAAGTCCCTATGGCCGGGTGCGTCGATAATGGTGACATAGTACTTAGCAGTTTCAAACTTCCATAGCGCTATGTCTATCGTGATACCGCGCTCACGTTCTGCTTTTAATTTGTCGAGAACCTATAAAACAAACATTAAACATTACAACTAGTAAGTAATTTTAAAACGTGGACTCTGCCTTTGTTTGATTAGGTAAGAATAAGGTAGGTACCAGGTAGGTACAGTGGCGTTCATAGAAAGGTAAGTTTGAAGTGAATTTATATTTATACAGAAATAATTAAATACGAGTATATATTTGGCCGTCGGGCCAGGGCGTTCGAATATCGACCCCTCCAACTCAACCCGTAGATTTCATAAGAGCCGACTAAGGGAACCTACCAGAGGAAGGGCAGCAGCTTCCTTCTGAGTATTTTTCAACACCAACACTGCGATCACCAAACCGCCAAGCGTGTTGATTATGGCAAATCCCCAAAAACTACATGGGAGACCATCCACTCGATGGACCGATGACATCGTAGCGGTCGCAGGGAGTCGATGGATGGATGCGGCTCAGGACCGCGTCGTCGCATGGGGGAGGCCTGTCCAGCAGTGGACGTGTATGGGCTGGTATGATGATATATTTCGGGCAAATAAATAAATAATACTGGACAATCCACACAGCATCATCTACCCCAAAGAGTATAGATAATAATATATCGGGAAATTTACCTCAAGTTAAGCACAGCTTGTGTTATGGGTACTAGATGAATGATATACTTAATACAATATATTACATAGTTTTTTTATAATACATAGAAAATACCCAGAAAACCCAGGAAAAATATTTGCAGATCGTACAAACATTTGTCCCAAGGCAATCATCGAACTCGCAACCTCCTGCGTCTGAAAATGAAGTTATTTTATATTATAAGTTATTTTATATAAAAACAACAATAGTAACAACTAAAACTAAAGTAAGTACGAGACTAGAACCCATCATGGGGGGGTCACCAATCTACGAACGGCACTGTAGGCACCTCTACCTAAGAAGTGGGCGGCATAACCTTTGCAAAGCAAAATGTCACGCTCGTCGATGCAGGTAATTTCGACTTTTGTTACGTTATGAGGCAGTCAAAAATGTCAATCATGAAATCGTCTCTTAGGAATCGTATGTTTCATAACAGTAGGTAAACCATATGAAAAAAAAACCGAATAAAAGATAAGTTTAGTAAATATAATTAAATGTAAAGTAAAATAAGTGACAGTAGAACAGACCCAAGCATATTTGAAGGATCCTTTGCCCATCTCCTGGGCTTCCTTTTCGAACTTCTCGATGGTCCTTTTGTCGATGCCGCCACATTTGTAGATCAAGTGGCCGGTGGTGGTGGACTTGCCCGAGTCCACGTGCCCAATCACAACAATGTTGATATGAGTCTTCTCTTTACCCATCTCGTGACGTCAAATGCGAAGGAATGCGATGTTTAACTTATCTAATCTAAAAGAAGAAAAAAAAAAATTAAATCATCTGCACTTTGCTGGACCATCACCCACATAGGTGCAATCGCCTTCCTAATCAAAAAAATACAAAATTATTATTTGATTTTTGACCTCTTAAAGCCAACAATTTGTTATTTTTTTAATTTAAAGCACGAAGAGTCATTTTTGTCTGTTTTTTCTTTGTACAATCCCATAAGGTGTTTCCTATGTGAAAAGTTTGTGTGAATATTATAAGATAGATATAATTAACGACATCAAGTGTAACATGTGTACCTACGGTGGAAATAAATAAATAGGTACAAAAAATACAAATGTAATCAATCAATTCATCTCTACAATTCAATCCAGATTAATTGAAATTCTTAAACAAAATGAATCAATAAGATCCTCCCTCACTCGTAGGTAGCCGGCATATTTACTGACATTAACCATGGTACAAAACATTATGGAGATAGAAAATTCCCGTAACAAGCGCAAGGCTTTTCCGAGCGTGCGCAGAGGTCCGGGACATCGATACAGGCGGGCCTGCCTTTCCAAATATAGACTACATCTAGTTCGCTTGCCTCCCACATTTAAAACATGCTTCGATAACTCCGACAAATCATTTTCAACTTCTGCTTATGGGAAATTATACCTACCAAAAGCGACCCTAAACTTTAAACACCCGAAATAGCAACGCTAGGCAAAGCTAAATGCCAGAATTATTAGAATTGCATCTTTAAATGCCATCACAAAGGTCAAAAGTGCACAGGTAGATGATCACCTATTGATCGACGCACTGGAGATAACCGCGTTTGACCCGGCATCGAAACATTCACTACGACACGAACCGAACCGAGGTTTTAATGCGAATTCTAAATAAACATTCATTTTACAATTTAATTACCAACACAAGGGCTTATCTGAAATACCTACAGTTGTTATTTTCTCGTTAATGTTGGCAACATAACAAGGAGAGGAAAGACAATGCAGTGCGTGTTCAAAACAAAAGGAATGAAAGTGCATTAGATCTAAATAAAGCAGATGTGATCTATACGATGGATATATGTGTTAGTACGGCTACCTATGTTTCAGAATTAGAATAATCGCATGTCGCACAACGTGCCGTCTACAGAGGACACATATGGGCTTCTTTCAGCATCCATCTTGTGCATTCATATTAGCCAGCATCCTCCTATTGCGAATTTATTGCATGTGTGTCATGTATGTGCAGTGTCAAAAGTTTAGCACGCCGCCATCGCCTTTGCATCATCAGTATCGTCATGTTGACTTTCAAAATCAAATGACGTTAAAATTGACATAGACGAAACTTTAATTTTGGAAGAGAAAATAAATTTTCCTGTACAAACGTGACATCTACAACTGATATGGATTTTACAGAATGCAGCGTTATTTGTTACGCACAATGTAGATAGGTAGGTACCTTTTTGAGTGTTTAGCAAGGTTTGAATTTGGTTTGAATAAAGGTAAACGCAAAGGTTTTAGATCAAGCAAGGGATTAGGTTACTGAAGATTTTAAAAGATTTGCTCCTTTTATCCCCGATACAGATAAATTGCGTAATTGCAGAATTATTGAAGCCGGTACTTAGTACATTCTAGGCGTTCTTTAGGATGGACTCACTTATGTAGTTTTACGCTTTAAACTTTTGACATTTTCACAAACATACACTAATAAGATTTTATGCGTTTATTTTGAGTAAAACTTCTGTAAATATTGCAATAAAATCAGAATAAACTTACCGTACCAACCGCACCGCAGACACGAATTTTCAGAGCAGATTTTCCTCGCACATGCGCCGTGAGCACCTGGCCCGGGAAATGCAATCAATATTGTCAAAAGTATTTCTTTTATGTTTTTCTGCGAAATATTAATAAAAAACATAAAATTAACACGTAAGGAATTGATTAATTAAAATTTTTGATATAATACATTTTACTATTTGCCTAAAAACAAATAAAAAGCAGAATTTGCTTTCAAAATAGACACTCGCATGATAGAAATGAAAGCGGATGTTTACATTCCTTTCTTTTATTCAGTTTCTGTCATTATTTCATGCCAGCAGCTGTTAAGGTAACAACCAAAGAGAATAAAACCACTGAGCAGCCGCCTTAACAAGAGACCAATAAAATTTTACTTTTGTTGTTCAAAAACTTTTCTGCAGAGGTTTTATTTAGGCGAGGTTTTCCACGGGTCAAGAAGCGGGTTTTCCGAATCTCTGGCACTTTTCCTGCTTTTCTGCGTACAAGGATTAAAACAAGTAGTTGCCTCAATCGTAAACCACTATATAGGAACCCATGTTTTAACAAACTTCGATCCATCGGTACCTACTTTTGGCGCATTTCTAAATATTTACCAACATACTATTAGGTAATTATTATTAACAAATGCACTACCAACTTGAAATTTTGAAACAAATATAAAAAGCGTTTTAGTATTACCTTATTGGATAGAGCCACGAACCACAAAAATATTATATTTAGGGATCTTCCATGGTATAAGAAAACAGGTATGCTCTTCCGAGACACGATGGTCACGTGGGTGTCGCCAGCTACGTCATCATCGCCATCGGCGAATGAGGAGACTACTCTGTGACCTGTAGCGTGAGTCTGGCCGGAATTTGGTAACGAGACGTGATCGTGACGTCTCCTTTTTCCATACAATTTGGTATAGCGCCTCTATCGTGCGTACATGGAACTACGCTTTCGATCGCTTCACTTTACTAACGTGAGGAGACGTCCAAATCTCTAGGAAAATGACAGAATTGCGAGTCCGACTGATGCTGACGTTACTAACGAAAAGATTTATTTATTTATATTTAAAATAGTATAAAACCGTTTAGAAGTATAAATAATATCTCAAAATGCTTATCATATTTTTAGTAGCAAGAATTGACATGAAAATATTTTTTCTCTATTGTCAATCACAAAATAATATTTAGTAAAATGTTGAATTTTTCATAGTAAAAATGAGAAAATAAATTTCTACGCTTGATTTCAAATGAAGATTTAGTATAGTTTTTTGTCTATACTATTTTTGCATTATTTTAACGCTGCTAATTTTCTAAGAATTACCTTATTTTAGAGTTTGTTGAATTAGCTTTAAAATAATTCGTAGATGCTACAATCTTAAATGGTGGATCCTCCACACATGATCCATGCCTCCCTTAATAACAATAGACTGTTTTATTACTTAGATTTTTATTTTTGTCCTGATAACAGTAGCTAAAACACATTTTTTAAGAATTCGTAGGTTACTACATTGGTACCTAAACAAATACCTACACTACCTACCGGTGACCCATGTTTAGTGATAAATCGATTTGTGGTATCTACCTTACTTTTGTAGTGTTCTAAAGTAATAAATAATACGTAAGCACGTAAAATAAGGCGTAAATAATATTTTTTAAGAATCGCGACTCTAACGCCATCTATTAGTAATGCAACTACAACTACCCCCTAGGTTCATAGACCGCGAAGTTCTTTATTTTACCCAAAAATGGCGCTAAAATCGCTTATTTATTTTGTTATTATAACGTGTAGGAAAACCCATATAATAAAAAAAACTAAGAATTTATAGGCTTTTAACACACTTTGTTATACAATAAAATAAGCAAATAAATGTCTTATTCCAGTTTCTTTTATTACGTTTATTCTTATTCCTTTGAGTCCTCAGGTGGTGAATATCAGTGGTTCGTAAATGAGGTGCGTTTCAGATATGAACCTTTTCCTTACGTCTCTGCTCGATAGCTACTCGACACGTCCACGATAGCTACCGGACTACCAACAGTCGAGACGTGATCGTGGCGTCGACGCCACGATCACGCCTTGCCAGACTTGCCCCTCTGGTAATAACAGTAGCGTACAATCGTAACTCCCCGAGCTCCTGTATGAATCTGATAAAACTAAATGGTTTTGTATTTACCCCGTATTTAACACATTGATTTGTATTTAACTAACGCTGTTTTGACTGATCTAACAAACATAATTGACGATTATAATTTTTTATTAATTTTTCAATTGATCCTTAACACATTTGTTTCCCAACTTCTACATTTTGTTGAAATATGTACATCGGCAACTGGCCAGTGACGTCACCTGGCGACACTCCCGTAAGAGCATACCTTATTTTCTTATACCATGGGTTCTTCTTATGCCAGGACGAGTAAGTAGATAGCCGCCGCCACCGCCGCGCCGCCGCCGTCGTCGCGTCGTCGCCCGCTACCCTTCCATCGATGCATACCGACCGAGGCATTTTTCAGCTAGATACATACCTGATATTTTTTGTAGGTACTTACTTTCTTTTTTCTGAAAACTCGAGCACACACATAAGGTCGGTCATTCTTGTTGGTGCGAGTTTTTTTCGGTGTCTTTTTATTTTTTTTCTTGCTTTCCGCAAAAACTAACGGAAAAGTTATTTTCCGCAAATTTATTTACTTATTTTTTATTTTGGAGAATTTGAGAAAATAAGAGGTTTTGGGCTACAAAACAATGTATTTTCCAAATGCTTCAAAATAAAATTGGATCGATGTTGTTTGCATCTAGGGTTTATAGAAAATAGGTAGGTACTCTCGATGTAGCTAGGTATTTGCCGCGCGGAGAAAACATGGATCTATGATAATTTTTTGGATTTCCTAACAATTTGGGCGAAAGTTAGGCAGGTACCTAATTAGCTAGGTACCTACTTTGTAGCTACCTAAGACCAGAGTTCACAAACATATGGTTCAATTCTAAACAATTATTTTGACGTTGTTGAAGTTAGCCGACGAAGCTGCCTGATTATCCGATTATCTTTTTGTAAACACAGACCTAAATATTATAATTTATGTGGCCGACAGTATTGTATTCTCTGTGGTGCCCGATGTGGCGCGGCGGGCGAGAAGGTCCGCCCGCGATGCACGAGGTTGCGAGTTCAATTCCCGCCTTGGGAGACATGTTTGTACATCTACAAATACTTACTTGTTCCGGGTGTTCTCGGTATTTTCTATGTATCATAAAAAAATATCTATCTGTGAATGTATTGTATTATGTACATATATACCTACAGTCATCTAGCATCCATAACACAAGCTCTGCTTAGCGCACTTGGGGCTATATGATGCTGTGTGGTTTGTCCAGCATTATTTGTTATTATTATACTCTGTTTCTCATTTCCATGATCACGGGCCATATAGTGACCCGGTCCTTTGGGAGGCATGCGTGGAGCCGAAGCCAACAGCACAGAGGCCCTTTATGAGAATTAATCTAAAGGCGAGAGCTACACATAGCGGATATCATCCTTGGTTGCACAATATGATACACCCGAAGATGATATCCGCCAGGTGTAGAGACTATTGCAAAGGAGAATGAAAATAACAAAAAAGCCATGTTATTGTGGTGAATAGATGGACTGGGTAATTGGGCTATGGGGGAAACTATGGACGCCTGCCATAAACATACTCTCAATACTGTTACAAGCGGCAGACGGTGGCTTGCCGAATGCTAGACGGGTTCCTCAAAATGTTAGCTTAAATGCCGGTAAAGGAACAACATCGGTGCAAACGACTAAGGGGTGTCGAGAGGTGCGGCCCCGATTTCACCATCACGAAGACACGTGAGCGGGCTTCCTCGTTATTACGCCATTAGACACTTCCACCCCCGAGTCTACATCCTAAGATGCATCTCTCGCGACTCCATTATTATTATAATTGCTATCTTCAAAAGATACATAAACCTTACCGACACGTAGGTACATAAGTACGACGACGTCAGCGGCTCACAGGTGTGGTGTGTGTGACCTACATAGGTAAATAAAGTACTACTATTACTTATTGTAGTACTTGTATTGTATTGTATTGTACTATCACTTATTATCTGAAATTATCTAGTACAAGATTACTCCGTGAACTTCGTATCACCTACAATTTTTTCCTTGTTTATTTTTATATAAACCACCCCTTTATCAGTATCATATCCGTCATATCAGTTTCTAAGGAACGAACAGCATTTAATTTTTATATACATGGTGGTTTTATGAGAAGGGCGGTGATGGCTAAGTCCGGAAACACGAGAGTTAGAGAAAAGTCGTGAAAGGAGTCATGCCCTCAATTTATATGAAAATAACTGCAATTTTTTTTCTTATCTTTAATTTTTATCGGATATCGAATAGAATGGATTTTTTTTTGAACAGCAGTAAATTCTTCAGAGTTGTATAAACTTATACATTAGAGTCAATTGAAACCATTTTGAGCAACTTATTTTCAGATAAAATTGAGATATTAAAAGTAATTTGTAAAAATTAGCTATTTCGCTTAATTTTTAGTAATAGGTACATTTCTACAAAGATTGATCCTTATCAGCAACAGAATCCATTGGTTCTATACGAGAGGGTGTCTGAGAAAACGATGGGTACGTGTCAGTTTCTGTCAAAAGTAAAAATAAAAAAAACAAAGTATGCAGTTATTGTTTTCTTATAAATCGAGAATTTCGCAAATTTTCTCTAATGGTCGTGGTTTCTTATTTGGTCATCACCGCCCGTCTCAAAAAACCTGCCTGTATACAGATTATTTATTATTTTAACTAAAAAAAATGGCTTTGAATAAAAAAATAAAGCACCGACTTCGAAAACCATTTATAATTTCAGTTTTTCACGTTTTGCAGGATAAATAGTTATCCCTCAGGAATAACATTTTATGGACACACCCCGTGATCAATTTACTGAACAAAACCAAAAGAACCATCAAAATCGATCATCGGTGGCTTGAATGATCAGACTTGGGTAGGAAGGTACCTACATTAAAAAAACCATACATACCTACTTAGGTACAGCTACGAAATAGAAGCGATAAATGCGAAATTCACGTGATTTATGCGATAAATACGAAATATAATATTTTGTGTATTAAATACTTTTTCGACGATATATATTGATGACGATGGATAAATTATCTTCACATCCAACCCAACAAACGATTCCTACCTGCACATTGGCAAATTATTTTGCCCATCAGTAGCAGGCCGTGACCACATCGTGTCTAGACACTAACCCAACACTGGAGAGCTTGTTGAAAATAAAATTTTCAGGGATATACCAGAAGATGAACTCTTAAGTAGATATGCTCATTTCTATAGACAACTCGTCACTGTGGTTCAGCAAGAATCTCCTTAACGTCATGCAGATTTTACTGACATCAAAATATTGCTACCTATGGTTCGTGAATGCAGCTATACAAAATTTTCATAGCCCAGTCAATAGTGTAGATGGTGAAAGATATTTCAGTATCTACAATGTCGTCATAAATGACCGAAGGTAAAGGTGTATGCAAGAAAATAAAGAGACAACCACGATGTTAGCTTTTAACTAACTTTTCTGTAATAAATATTTTGTTGATTTAATGATTAGTAGGGTAATAAATAAGAGATTTTTTTTTATGCGAATAAATGCGAAATTTTGCATTTTTAATTCATTTTTATGCGAAATTTCGGTGTTTTAGTTGCGAAATATACGTAACCCTAACCATAGGTAATAAAACGATGGACCGACGACATCGCAGCGGTCGGAGGGAGTCGATGGATGGAGGCGGCTCAGGACCGCTATTTGTGGCGTCGTATGTATGGGGGAGGTCTATGTCCAGCAGTGGATGTGTATGGGCTGATATGATGATGATGAATAAAACGATTATTGGATAAAATAACCATTTAATCAATATGTTTAATAATATGCGCAAATAAGATACCTATGTACGTTCATTTCTACATATAACCCAGCCTTGGGCCCTTTCAAAATATGTAGATAATTACAATATATATAGTTATAAATATAATAAATAACTAGGTATTATTCAATAGTCAATATTGAACAATATCTAATGCTATTTAAATAACAGTTTACTCTTCCTAAAACTAATAAATACTTGAATAATTATTGTAGCTATTAAAAAGTAGAAATACGGAACTGGTTTAGCCGCAAATGCTCAAATACCTGTTTTATAACGACCTAGGTGACCCTTGCAGAAGTCATTTTTTCAAACGAGTTTCATGCGAACAATTATAGGTATTTGCAAGAATGTTATCAGCCACTTCTTGAAAATAATAATCCAATGACAATCTGCACATCAAATCACAGACTTCCACTAATTTAATCTTATCTTTTAAATTGCACGTGGATCGTATACAAAAATGTCTCAATATTTCTTAAAATCTTTTTCACACTCTACGCTCGTAAAACGGACTTTTTAAATTAAGTGTCTTCTTTTTATTTTGGCTCTAACTACATCTCTAACCGAAATCAAGTGTTAGCTCAAAAAGGTAGAGGTTTTACCGAAAATTATAGGTCTATGGTTTTACCAAATTCGAACAAATCGAATGAGATCTTTTAGATAGTCTCCTTCATCAACATTTGTATAGATATTTTGAGGTTCCAAATTATAACTCATTACTCCCTTGTGAATAATGAACATGAATCTCAAGGGATTAACGGGATTTAATTTGGAACGTCAAAATATGTGTGAAATGTTTACCAAGAAGATCCGTACAATGAGATGTTCTTCGAAATGCGAACGCACCTCTGTTCAGAAGGCAGAATAAAAAACAAATGCCGTGAAACACGTACCAAACTTTTACTATTTAGCATCGGCCAAGGAATTTTTATACTAACGTAACTGGAAAGTTCACTCGACTTTTAATGCAAAAAGGATTTTGAACGTTATCACAACTAGAAAAAGTTATTTTTCAATTCAATTTAGATTTAAGGAAAAAGCGGTCTCGAGAGAGACTCACTTTTCAGTCGCTGTGTCCCTTTCACACATTCGCTAGCATGATACACTGATGAAACTAAAAAGGGAAGATTGGGCACTATCTCTTTGAAAGTGGAAGGCTAAAACCAGGTTACACTAGGCTCACCCAACTCAGTCACGATCGGATCAGCGTTTGTGTTGCGCGTGCTTGCTACGACGTACTTTTGTGTGATTTATTGACTAAAAGACTACAGCAATGCCTTCGTGTGCGTTCTTTTCGTGTCCAAAATAAAAAACAAAGCCCAAGGCATCACTTTTCACACGTAAATACACCAAAACTTTAAATTTTCTTATTATTCTACTGTATTTTACGTTACTGCATTTACCTATTGTCCTTATCATTTTTTTTTTTTGATACTTAGGTAGTCGGAGGCCTTTATTCCTACTGGTACCCTAGGTTTATGGATGGTGGTGGGTGCCTCCAACTACCCAAGTATAAAAAAAAAATTATAAGGACAATAGGTTAACGCTTATTTAAGACTTTTATGTAGTCGGATTTTAGTTTTTTATTTAAATATATTGTTTAACACCTTTTTGCTGATAGCTTGAGAATCGTTAACTTCACAAACGTTTTAAAAACCGTTTCGGAAAGTACAAACATTACATTTGAAAGACCTTTGCAACGATACCACACACGAGCATATTTACTAACATTGGGATTTTCGACCCTTACTTAGACCCAGCTATCTCGTAAGACCCTCATTTTATCTGACGCCACATAGCTTTTAACCAACGGGCTATTAAGACGAATCATACAACACCTCATTTGTTGAAATCGGACCCTACTGGTCTGGTACTGGTTTCAGCGCTAAGTGGGAACATAAAAATCGGCTACATACATACATATGTACATAGGATGTCAAACTCATAACCTTCGTCCTTCGGTAGTAGGGTAAAAATTATCGGACCTCGTGCAACATTACGCCACAAATTGCACAAGGGCTTAATTGCTTAGTCATGATGTATGATTGATTGCATGAATGCATCAGCATTGCCATGTGAATCAGTTCAGCTAGATTGTTTCCAGCAGTCTGCAGGTAGGTAGCTCAATTGTTTCAATTGTAAAAACTAGTTCTATTTTGTTTCTATACTATGATTGTAATTAACTGAATATATAGTAATATGATTCATTGTTTATAAAAAAATGGTATTGCTATGTGTTGTTTGAATTGCCACTTCAGTATTTTTAGTCTAAAATAAATGCAATTTAAAAAAGCATGACAGTGGAGTGTGGCTTCAGCCGGTTGCCCCGCCGAACACTTTTTGTCATTTCAAAAAAGTTTCATATCTCAGAGCTCTTTTCTCATACATAAGAAACGGCCTGCTTACGTCACACTTGATGGTTCCAATATGGGGACGTTTTTATTTATGTCTGAATAAACGATTTTTCAATATCTAATAACTTTATAATAACGAATGTATTTTAAAAAAATCTTGATTAAAAGGATACTTAAAAAGAATGAATATAAGCAATAAAAAATAATCATGAATATTCCCTGTCTTATCCTGTTTCGTTCATAAATTATGATCGTCCTTATAGAAAGAGACACACCACCTTAGTATTCAGTCTCTTTCAGACCGCGGTTTTTGTATCTGTGAACCTTCCAGTTACGTTAGTATAAAATTCCTTGGCATCGGCAGAAAGTGTGAAAAGTAGAGTATGCTCCTCCTAGACTAAGCTGTCTGCGGGCGTGATTAAACCCCTCTTGCACTCAGGATTCTAGGAACTGTCTTGCTTTGCTCGTGAGTTATTTTAGAATACTGAGTTACGCTCGATATTAAATGACGCCCGTGACGTAAGACTCTGCTTTGAGCCCTCGGTGCATAAACTTCTACTAAGTGATAACATTTAAATAATTATTATTGATGAAAGTTTGTAATTAAATTTTTTGAGATACAGCCTGTGGCCATATTTTTGTACTAGTTCCACTTAACTTCCGTAACTTCAACAAAAACATTACTTTTGCGCTTACGATGCTCTACTCTGTCCCGCTCCTATGAAAGCGAAATCCTATGCCTATCCTTTTCACTTTACGCAAATGGCGTCATATTCTCTGTTAAGGGAACAAAAAGGTTGAAAGTTATGCGGAGCACATTGATGAGATTTGATTTGATTCTTCCTTATGAGCATCAACGTACTCTTCCTCTACAGCCATTTGGACCGTTTCCCTGATAATCTTGGTGATCTGAGTAAAGAACAAGGGGAACGGTTCCATCAAGATAATCAGACTATGGAGGAGCGGTACCAGGGTCACTCGAATACCCATATGACCACTGTTGGGGTATTAAAAACTGCCCTTGTGAACCAATTCAAATAAGAACTTTTTTAATATGCAGGTGGCTGTTTTCTCAATGTTATTTTTTTACTTATTAATATTTTACTTGAAAATCGCGTTTATATTATATCTCAAAAACTAAAGCTGATACATAAAATATGACTTGCGATCTAAAATATATACCTCGAAAATAAATAATATTTCATGCAACAAAATGCTGTTTCCTTGTGTAAAATTGTGTGTATGAGAGGCGATCCACTATATGGCTTAAAAGCAATTTAAAAACCGGCTTATCTCTTAAATAATTTGTCAAATGTGTAATCACAGATATTGTACGTAATAATTTATTATACATAATATCCACATTATAAGTTTACATTTCATATAAATAAATAATCATTATAAATTTATCTAACCTACTTGCTTCCCCCTGGCCAAGGTAAGTAGCTGCCCCACCCTTTGGAGTTAGGATCCAACCCTGAAACAAATAAATTTATGAACTTAAATGTTTAACATTATCTTAAATTGCTATTGCACGTTGAAGTAATTAAAACACAATAAAAAATATGTAACTACTTATACCTAACGTATATAGGCATGATGACTGATTTTGAGAAACTACTCCGACATGTTTTTAAGACATACTTAACTAAATACAAAATAGATAATATTTCTGCAAAAAAAAAAATAGATTATCAAGGAAAAATTGAGCTTTAAATTCTATTAAAATTTCGCCGTAAAACGCTACAAACTAGTGGCTTCTGTATATGACGTCACTGATGCACGAACATAATAATGATGATACTGAATGACCATAATATTGTCCAGAGAAACTCAGACCTTTAACATAATTTATTCTGTGCATGTACATGTTGTAATGTAAAAGCACATGACGGCATGACGTCACAGTTGTGTATTCTGTGATTTGTGTTCAATGTGTAGTGGCGGATTGCTGTATTTTCTAGTTTTCAACCGACTTCAAGAAGGAGGTTCTCATCTCAATTCGTCTGTATGTTTTTTTTTTTGTATTTGTGTTAATTCTTTCACTATTGTATAGATAATGATCCAGTGGTGGGCTTTTTAACTAAATGTAGCCAATTGAAAAATTTGATCGCGCTATCGAAGTGTTCCGGGTGTAAGTACTTCCAAAAATCGAAACCTATTTTCACTGTATGCGAGGTTTTTAGAACAACGCGAGTGTTTGTGAGTTATATTATATGACCAATGATAATAAATAGAAACAATGTTGGACAATCCACACAGCATTATCTAGCCCAAACTAAAGAGAGCTTGTGTTATGTATGGATACTAGATGACTGATATACACATACAATACCATCCGCCTGCGTCGCATCCATTATTATGCATATCCCCTAGATATTTCTTTAGATATTAATTTTAACAAGTACAATAAAAAATATTAAAATCCAATTTCATCCCTTCGGTGGGGTGGGAGAGAGAGCTAACTTTCTTACCTTTGGCAATCGAATGTATTTTCTGTGTCTCGTCTTGCGTGAGGGTGAGAATCTTCTGCAGCACTGGAACCAGGCGGCTGCGCTCGTCTCCCGGTGGGAGAGTCAGGAACTGAGGTCAAACAAAACAGACTCGTTGCAGACAATTCACGGTATGGATGGACCATACAATGCATGTAGTAGGGGTGAGAAGAAGCAGAGGGTAGTTGAAACAAGGAAATTATATCGGAACCTATTCCCATTAGGGAGATGATTTCTATAGCGCATACATTGCTTTTTTGACGCTCCACGTGAGGTAATTAAATAAATAATAAAAACAAAATAATCTTTATTGATACAAACATACATACATAACATTTATAAAATGAAGCCCGACTCCTAAACTAGGGTTACCTGTGTGTCACGAGTCAGTTCCTTCCCAGATAGTGAACGATTATTTAGTTTATCAATAGAGAGATATAAATAAAGAATTATAAACAAAGAAACCTTTCTGCAAAACTATAATTGAAGAATCTTTTTTTGTTGATATTATTTTATACAAATAGAATTTGAATTTGTGTGGTGGGTCTCCCGAGGACACCAGTCTCTTGAGTCTGGGCAACCAGAGACCCTATGAGTAATGTGTGTTAGTGTTACACATACACTAACACACATTACTCATAGGGTCTCTGGTTGCGGTTGTGTGAGTTTAATTAATACGTGAATTTAAACATAATGCGGCTTGTGTGTGCTAATGTTTTTTTTTTACTTTTAGCAATTCTCGACATATCATGTCTGATGAAATGGTTTTTCGAGGGTGAGATCGGTACCGAAAAATATGCTAAAAGAAAGATAGATTTTAGACCATTATTGTCAAGCATATAAATTTTGATCTATATTTAGTTAAGTAAAATATTGTTCTATACTTTCATTCGCATTATATTGGGTTAATATTCACGAGTTATATTTTACTTTGATGCATTTGATATTTGAGTTGTAGGCGGCAATATCGTTTTTATCCTATTCCTACTAATATTATAAATGTCAAAGTTTGTAAGGATGGATGTATGGGTGGATATTTGTTCCTCTTTCACGTAAAAACTACTGAACGCAATGGGCTGAAATCTGCTATGGTCGAAGTAACATTACTTAATCTGTGGTATTTGTTAGTTTGGGACCTGGAATAACATATAGGCTATTTTTTATAAAATAAAGACTACACGAGTTTTTCATCGTAGCTATCCAATTAATTTACTTTAGTTTTGGCCACATCTGAATTGACACATTCTCTCTAATCTAGCAGTGACAAAACCTTGTCTACGTGATTTTTTTATGTGCTTGTGCAGATTCGCACTGTGAACCGTGACGCATTTTGGCCTAAATTATTCGAAACAAAACCTAAAAAACTATAGTAATACCTTTAACTAATACGTATGTACGACAGATTTTTATCTATTCATACGTAGGTGCCAACGGTTTCCACTTTCTTTCACGGCACATAAAGAAAATAAAGCATTGACTGTGTTGACATTTTTAATAGTAGGTATACAATAAACTCAACATTCCTCAGCAAGTTTATCTAAAGTCGAACCTTATCACAAAGTCGGTCGATTCATTTTATTGTTGTTATCAGATTTAGAAATTAGATACAGTAAATCATTTCAAGGAAATTAGAACTAATGGAGTTGTATTGGTGGTAGAATTATTGTGTTATATTATAATAATGCAAAATGCACAATATACACCACTTTAAGTTTAGTATAATACTCAGTTCTCTGAAGTAAAATTAGAATTAGGTTCTGACCTCTTCCTTGCCTTCACTTAAGCAACAACTAAGGAAATTCAAATCATAGATCGCACTAGATCGACTGGAGGTCTACTTTGAAAACGAACGAAGTTGACGGATCACGTCGGATCGCACAAAACGAAAGACGGCCGATCCGTTCTATGAAAATGGTTCTGACATTTATTTCTTAGAAATCCGAAATGAACGTCAGTCATTCATTTGGTGACCCGGTCGAAGCAACTTGTTGGTAAGGTTATTCTTTATTGCCAATAACAAAGAAGTCAAGTCAAATCGTGCGACCGATGACGGCATCCGTCAACTTCGTTCGTTTTTCAAAGTAGACCCTCCTAATTCCACAAAGATGACAAGACTTTCGACAGCACGGTCAACAGACCTCGGGCATATAGGGTGGGGCTGGAGCAGGGAAGATTTTCCGATTTAAGGACATGTCACCTTCACCCCCAGAAGTTCTTACCTTCAAGGTAACATTCTTCATATACTCCGCGTTGTGTGCGTTGTTAGAAGTCCCGCGCACCCGCCTCAGCTCCGATTTCAGCAACTCGCTGAGCTGCGCCATGCGAGCGCATTCCCGCTCCGATTCCGAAAGAAGCACCGTCACGTGTTTTACCCTGATGGACAACGGAGGTAGTATTTATAAGATCTTGAACAATATTTTTACCTGCGAAGGTTATGTCGCAGGGGCCCTCCGTTTTTGATTGGACATCTGGGAGGCCTACTCGGAAACGGAAAATCGAAGTTTCTTTTTCGTGTTCGTGCAAAACCAACTCTTATGTCCATTGCATAAGATTAGCGTTTGCACGAAAAAGAATCAGAAACTTCGATTTCGTTTTTAAGAGTACGGGCCCTGGGACTTGGTCGAAGCATCCATTCGAATACAAAACAACTCGTTTGAATCCTATGGCTTATAATATGCATTTTTTTACTTTTACTAACAGTTACATACTTTTTTTTTACTTTAACCGATTAATTTTCGCAAAGCGGTTGTTTGTAGCTGAACTAGCTTGGGTAAAACCATTACGAGTATTCAAGAAAAAGGACAAATTTATAATTAGAGTATCACTTCTTCTATTCTGCAGAAATGTTGAATTGCATCAGTAGTAGTATGGTAATCCTTACTCGATTTGGTGGTCAAAATTAGTTTCGCTCTCATTTAAGGTCATTATGTTTTTTGAAAAAGTAAACCGCTAAAAACATAACTATTGTTCATCCGATTACGTATGAAAAATTTCAATAAGATCGGGGACATAATTATGTAGTTTCCAAATTAAGCGGGACGAACATTTGTATGGGGGCTAAGGCTATCCGTTCCGTTCTTAAGGAGCAGGCTATGGTTTACAATTATTCGGTGTAAATATTACCTTTGCTGCTGAGCCGAAAGCCGCCGCTTCAAGTCAGCGATCTCCTGCTCCGAAGTCAAAGCCAGCGAGGAGGTATCCAGCGCCTCATCTTCTGGAACTCCTTCTTCTAACAACCTCTCCAGCGGGACGGGCGACCGATTGTTACCGCTTGACATGTACGGCTTGGATGGCGGCGGCGATGGGGCTGATTCTGAACCCTATGTGTACAAGCAAGAAGGATCAATTTTAGTGAGCGATCTCCTGCTCCAAAGTCAAAGTCAGGGATGAGGTATAGAGCGCCCCATCTGCCAGCACTCCTTCCTCTAATAACCTCTCCAGCGGGACGGGCGAGCGGGTTTTATCGCTCGTCATGTATGGTATGGCTAATTGTGAACCCTGTGTGCAAGTAGGAAGATTCTTTACATGACATTTTAAGAGCGACTCAAGTTGTATCGTATAGCGTTAAGCAAGTTCAAAGTTTGTTTTCAGAATGTTATGTATGACGATAGACTTCCAAATCGAAGAATTAGCTAAGAATAAGATATAATTTGCTTGCTTCCTCCATTTCCATTATTACATTTTCTGCGAAATAGGTTTCAATACCTACCATGACTTTGCCGTGAGGTCACGCCCGTTGGCTGGCATGCTTTGTCTAACAATAGTCTTGGTATCGTAGTAGATATAAAAGAACAAACACAAAAAGAAACAAAACAGCAGTTGCTATAATTTTTATACTGCTCAAATATTTTTATTCTCCGTTGTTTGAATTTACGTGACTGTATTTATTCAGTTTTAATAGTCTATGAATGTACACTTGCGAGCTATAAACTAGAATCACTTCATCGTTGGTTTTTGCAGACCATATTTTTCAGTTTCCATGCAATAAACTGTAGGTTGTGGTATATTATTTTAAAGATAATTTTATTAGCTTCCAAACTCTTTCGATATCATAGCGAAAAAAATGTTCATCATATGTAATGGAACGTGAAAACAAAAGACATAAATTTTTGGAACGAAACATCAATTTTTTCAAACTCCTGAATCCCTATAAAAACTGGGAATTTATGCAATTTTGTCATCAGTCCAATATATCAGGTCACTCAAAATACTGGAATTACAAGAAAATGGAAACCACACCCAAGAAGCCGCTCAAATCGTCACCCTAATACAGCAAAGGTTCTCTCAGCGTACTATCGCTCGACAGCTTCATCTGAGCCAGTCCTGTGTCTCCAAAGTATACAAGAGGTTTAGAGAGACTGGAAACTTAGTCCGAAGACCAGGATCTGGACGACAGCGATGCACTTCGGTGAGAGATGACCGATTTATTGTCAGCACTTCTCTCCGAAATCGACATCTAACCGGGGTTGACGTCCAGCGGGAGCTCGGAGAAGTTCGAGGGAGAACTGTCAGCGAGTGGACAGTGAGGCGAAGACTCAAAGAAGCTAACTTGACCCCAAAAAGGCCAGCAACGGGACCCAAATTGTCTACAGCCCACCGACAAGCCCAACTTCGGTTTGCTCGTAATCACTTAGATTGGGATATACAGCAATGGAGCCGAGTTTTGTTCGCGGACGAGACTAGGATGTGCCTGCATGGCAGCGACCGTCGACGGAGAGTCTACAGGAGACCGGGAGAGCGATACGCACAATGCTGTATAGCGGAAACAGTGGCATATGGGGGTGGGTCTTGTATGATGTGGGCGGGGATTTCAATTGAAGCTAAAACGGAGCTGGTATTCGTACCCGGTGGAGGTCGGGGAGGCGGACTAACCGCAGAAAGGTATATCAACGACATTCTCCTGGGCCATGTACTCCCTTACGCCGGATTTATTGGCGAAAATTTCCTGCTAATGCACGACAATGCCCGCTGCCACACCGCTCGTGCGACTAGACAGTACCTGGAAGAAGTCGGGGGTATTCCATCAGGAAACTCATTAGGTCAATGAAAAACCGTTTACAAGCAGTCATTAGGGCCAGGGGGGCAATACAAAATATTAAGCGGGAAATAACAAAGATTTTAAATAAAAATTTGATATTTTCATATTACTTCTTATTAATTTAAACATCCACAACTTCGACCTGTTGTAATAATTCACTAAATGGAGGTAGGAAACTTAATTAAATTTAAATAATTTTTATACCATTCGAAAGCTAACAAAATTTCTTTTCAAATGGTATACACCAATCTGCAGTTTATTCCATGGAAACTGTAAAATATGGTCTGCAGAAACCAGCGATGAAGTGATTCCAGTTTATAGCTCGCAAGTGTAGTATCCACCGTGTCTACAAAACATTGAGATAGGGGTACTTATTTGAGACGCCCACTGTACCTACCACACGCACGAACTTTATTATTGAGGTAGTTTTCTTTAAACGTAGTTTATGAATATTTATAAAAGACAAAACTGGGTGACTCATCAAGAGATCTCTGAAACTACAAGAGAAGCTGTTGCATGGATGTTCCTTTTAGGACGTAGGGACACACTAAGAACGGATTTTTGGAATTTCGTATTCTAAGGTAGTTAAAATGTGGTCAAAGGTCATTAGGGTTCCGTTTTTCCTTTTTAGGTACGCTTACACTTTGTTGTCCGTCTGCCTGTCTATCCGTCTGTCAACCCTCTTTTCTCAGAAACGCTTGAAGCTATCGAGTTGAAATTAGCATCAAACACTCAGGTCCGTAACCTCTTGAAGCAGTGATATAAATCACTAAGTCAACGCAATTAAAAGTTACAGGCGTTCAAGCCTATTTTTTTTAAATTTGTATGGGAATCAAATGCACACAAAACCTATAGGGTACTTCCCGTTGACCTAGAGAAGCAAGGTCTTACAGCACAAGTAAAGGAAAAAATCTGAAAACAGTGAATTCGTTGTCGATTCACAAAAAAAAATATTTTTGGTTTTTGGAAGAGACCAAAACCTATAGGGTACCTACATCCCGTTGACCCAGAATCATGAAATTTGGCAAGAAACAAGATCATATAATTACGGAACCCTCGGCGCGCGAGTCTGAAATTTTGTTTTTAGTTTACGTGGAAACCAACATTACTTGGGGTATTATTAAAGTCCCATCGCGGACGTGTCAGCTAGTTTATTTATAAAATCACTAGCTGCTGCCCGCGCCTTCGCCCGCGTATTATCGGGATAAAAAATATACCCATACCAAATGTCAATATCCATACATCTATACATCCATCCATACAAACTTTCACATTTACATAATATAATATTAGTAGGATAAAAATTGCCTTTCAAACAAAGCAAAGCAACATATACCAATACCTATGTATGTATGTATGTTGCTTTGTTTTGGTAATGAACCAAGGCTCGTTTCATTGCAATTTAATTGTGGTTTTAATGAACTAGAATTTCATTAAAAAGTACGACATAATTAAAATGTATTTAAGTGCCTATCGAAATGAAAAGTTGATAAATTACGAAATAAAAGGTTGATAAATTACGAAATAATTCGATTTAATAAACTGCCAACTGCCTGAGCAAGGTACTTGCTCAGTTGCTCAAAGCTCAGCTTGGAGTTGCTCAAAGTGCCATTGAGTAGGCAATACCAGGGTATCCATCCAGATCCGTTTCGTTTCTCCAAGCTTTCAATAAATAAATAAGATTCGACGAATAACACAAGTCGATACAGGTATTCGGATTGCAAAGCTAAAGTGGGAAATAGCCAAGAGCCCCATTTTGCTGACCAAATCTTAGTGCTCGACTATGACAATGGCATCGATTAGTCAGGTGGAATGTTTAGATGAACGAATCTCTAGTTAGATAGACAGGGTTTGTGATATAGGTACCAGACCAGAGTACCTACCAGATGACAGATTCCATATATGATAGATGACACTGATTCCATATATGTACACCCAGACTCTGAACAAAAACCTGCAGATGATACAAACATTTGCCCCGCGTCAGGAATCGAACCCACAACCTTTTACGTCGCAGCACTATGCCACTGAGGTCGTAGTTTCAACTTACCTCTCCTTCCTCCCTGGGTATCATAGAGACGTTGATATCCATTTCGCCATCGCTATCATCCTTCGGTATCAAAGGTAGCATGTATGGATTCTGGTTGGCGTCATCCGGAATGACTTTGCCGACTTTAGCGTTTTCAGCTGCTAAAGCTAGCTGCTTCTTTAGGTTTTCCGTTTCCTTCTGCAGTTTGGTTTCGAGATCACTGATTTGTGACTTGTAGCATTGTGTTAGTGTTGATGCCTGTAAATTACAACGAAGTTTTACAGTACTGGGGATTTTATTAAAGACTAGTTGATGCCCGCGGCTTCGCACGCTGTGTTTCTATGGAAACCATTAAATGTTATTTCTATCCCATGGGAACAGATTTTTGGGATAAAAAGTATGTTTGATTCCAGGCTTAGAGTTACCTGTATGCAAAATTTCAGCCTGATCTGTTCAGTACTTTCAGTGTGAAAAGGTAACAAACAACCAAAGATCCAAATATACGAACTTTGGCATTTATAATATTAACTTATATCTTTAAACGAGCAGAATCAGAATCAATAACTTTATTTCTTTAGGCTTACAAAATAAGCACTTAGACAAGTCAAATAGCGATTCTTGTATATATATATACATATATATAATTATAAAAATAATATAATTATATAATAATAATATAAATATATAATAATAATATAAATAAATATAATATAAATAAATAATAATATAAATATAATTATAAAAATTATAAATATGTCGGAAACTGCTCCAACGATTTTCATGGAACTTAGTATACAGGGCGTTTTGGGGGCGATAAATCGATCTAGCTAGGATTAATTTTTAGAAAATGTATTTTATTCGTGTTTTCAATTATCAGCTTTATCGATAGGGCACTCCCATAGACAAGATTTCGATGCTACAAAGCCTTCATCTATCATGTATGACAGCCTTTTTTTATTTACTGCATATACTCGGATATGACGTTACAATGGGGGAGGAAAGTTGTCAGTTATGATATATGAACCCATAACTGAAAAATATTACTCTTCCTGACTTCTATTGGCGAGTAATAATACTATTTTTTTTTATTGGGGGCAACTAACTGCTCTAATGACATAACAACACTAAAGCTACTCCAGCAGGTGGCGTTGTTAAGCAACACTAAGCTGATGAGTTTTTGGTTTGTGGTTAGACCAAGAAAAGCAATTGTTTATTTATATTATTTATGTTTTTTTAACTCACGTGTTAAATAAACATAATTTCTAAAAAAAACATATACCAAAAAATATATATACCGAGCAAAGCTCGGTCATCCAGGTACTATTGCATTATATATGTTTAACAGTGTGATGTCGTCGAGAAGGTTGTTTCATCGCATCAACATCGACTCAACAAAAGCTGGACTGTTTCAGTTCAACAATAATATACATACAACATAATTTCATCACAATAGTATTGACAATACTATAGGACATGTCCACGATGAAAGGCCACGGACTTACGGTCCATAGGACTTTGAAAGAAGGTAGGTAGATTGTTTCGCTTGGCAATGAGTACTCGCTAAATTACTTAGCGATTTAAGCCTATCCCAGACAGAATCGACCTGCGGTGGCGGGCTTCTTGTGTTTTCATGTATCGGGTTGGAGTCTTGGAGAAGTTCTTAGCAAATTTTTAACTTTTAGAAACAGATATAAAAAAACCTACTTGTAATTTATGTTGTGTTCTCTCAGACTCCAGTTGCTGGGACAATCGCGTGAGATCAGCGTGCAGACGCGTATTTCTTTGCTGCGCGCGCGCCGCTTCACTCGACGCTTCCGAAGCGCGTCTTCGGGCATTCTCGGCTTCCGTATTTTGCTCTGTACACTGCTCCCTACATACACAAAAAATTATGCTTACTGTGTAATATAATCAATGAAATATTATAGTTACTATCTCATTGAATATAATAACGAATCTCAAATTGACTTTCTAAATCAGTTTTATTTGTCTTTTCTATGCCGAAATAAAATAATGCAACGAAAGCGCCCATTTAATACACTATTTTATGAAGGCACTAAAAGAGCTGGATTAACACATAAAGTGCCCGTGATGCACACTCAGATCCTTGTTGTGTAGACCGGTCCGCACAGAGTGGGCTGGGCATAGGCAGTGAATGCGATAAGACACTGATTATAATACTCACTGTGCAGTGGTTAGCTTCAAGGTTAGAGACTCTATCTGCGCTCGCAAAGCTGCTGCCTCTTCTTTTAGCTGTTCCTCTTGACTATGGTCCACTGTCTGGTTTTGCCGTAATACAGCTTGAGCCCTCACCTAAAAATGAATAAAAAATGGTAATTTTTTTTCTGGTTTGGTATGTTTTTATGTAGCTTTTGTAATGAGGCAGGATTACGTTGAAAGTTTACCTTATAACTAGTGTATTCAGTTTTTAAATCAGCTAATTCCATAGTAACAATCTTCAAATTTTCACTCATTTCAGCACATTTGAACTCTAGCCTCTTGACTTTGTTGTTCAATTCTGTTTTCTCCTCACCTAACTTCATTATGATTCTCTCTTTATCACTCATTAAAGCAGTCATTTCTAAGTCTGCTTCTTCATTTTTCCTCTTTTCGTCTTCAAGGGTCTGTTCCAGTTTCAATATTATTCCGTTTTTGGTTTGAATTACGCTATCCTTGTCTTTCCCATCTTCTATTGCGTGTTGCAGTTCCTCTTTTGTAAGTCTGTTCTGTGTTTCTTCAGATTTTACTTGCTCTTCTAGAAGTTTTATTTGTGTCTTCATTGCTGTTATTGTTCCCTCCTGGGTATCTATTGTAGATTCCATCTGAAACGAACATGCAAAAACGTTATTGCTTTTATCAAAACAAGCTTTTACCTGCGACTTAATAAAATGACTGCAGTTTACCTGCACCATCTTTCTCTTCTTCTCTTCCATTTTTGTAGTAAGCTCTTTTAGTGATCTTTCATAGTCCTCAATTTCAAGACTCAGGACATTTTTCTTTTTCGCATCTCGCTTAGTCTTCTCCAAATTGTCTTTTGTGACTTTGTGTGCTTCTATTTCTGCAGCCAATTCTTGTTTGTTCGAGGTTAATTCAGCTGGAATTTAAATGACTTTTTAAATTCTTGGCATATACACAAAATACCTACATATTTATAAGTAATATCATACCTTTTAATTGTTCCAATTCAGTTGATATCTTTTTGGAAGCTTCTGTCATGGAATTCATTTTATCTTTCAATTCACTAACATTAGCCTCTGATTTGTTAGCTTCGCTTGCATTTCGACTCGCTAAGTTTTCCGAAATAGTTGTTGGTTTTATTTTATTATCACTGAGTAATTTCTCAAGTTTAGCTTTGTCTTGCTCTGTGTTTTGAAGTATGGCTGCTGTTTCATTTAACTTCTTTTTCAGTTTTAATGCAAAAATCCTGAGCTTAGTGTATCTAAAAGGAAATATTGTTACGTACTTACAAAAATTTACATGCACAACATAATCACCACCTCACTCCATCCATCTATCCCACTAATATTATAAATCCAAAAGTTTACATATTTGGATATATAATTTTATCCCGGAAATACGCGTAGTCACGGGTAGAAGCTATTACACAGACGCATTAAATGGTGATGAAAGCAGAAGACATAACAGGCTTTGAATAAAAGAGGTAGGGTACTTACTTTTCCTCAAAAGTTTCATCCAGATCCTTCATTCGACTCAATTCTTCAGCTTTAGAAATTGTTGAAGTAGACATGTCTTCATTTGGTAAGTCTGCTACAACAAATAACATTGATATGTTAGTAAATATCGGTTTTTAGTACTTGAGTCCTATTCAATAATAAGTCTTGTTTAAAAACAAAATAATAACCAGATGAAGGAGTTTGTTTTATTTTGTCAATCTCTTCTTTTAACAATGTTACAAGTTTTGCATTTTCAGCTAACTCTTTCTTTGCACTGTCTCTTTCAAGCTTGATTTGTTCTAAAACTCCAACATTATCATTTGTAGCTTTTTGTGAATTTTTCAATTCATCTTCTAGAGACACTATCTTATTCTGCAATGCCGTTTTTTCTTCATTAATACTGTTTCTATCTTTTTCTAAAGTTTCTATAAGTCTCTCCATTTCTGTAATTGCTTTCTGCTGTTTAGATATTGATTCTCCACGTTCTTTTAACACTTGATTGATTTCTTTCATTTCGTGAAGTAATTCAGCATTCTCATTCTTGTAACTCATAAGCATTGATTTCGAATCATCATATTCTGCTGCAAGTGCGTCATACTCTTTTAGTTTGTTACGAGATTCTTTCATTTCAGCTAGAAGTGAAGAGTTTTCCTGTTTATATGCAGCAAGTTTAGTTTCTAGTTTAACAATGTCTGCTTGCAAAGAGACATTCAAATCGGATTGTTCAGAGTCATCTTTAGGTTGCTCTAGAGATAATTTTAAGGTTTCCACTTCTTCTTTCAATAAGTTATTCATATCTTGCATATCATCATATTCTTTCTTCATTAAGTTGAATTGCTCTTCCTTCTCCATTATTTTACATTTCAGCAAATTATATTCACCCTCATTTTCATACTTATATTTACTGTCTAAAAGGATTATTTCTTGTTCCAATGTTTCCACACTTGCCTTCAATGCTTGAATTTCTATTTTCATATTCGAGACCTGATCTGTTAATCTCTTATTGCTATTTTCTAATTCAATATTATTATCTTTAACATTATGTTTTTCTTTTACTAACATAGACTTTTCGATTTCTAATGCTTTAATTTGGAATGTAAGACTTTCAACAGTTTCATTATTTTGTAATGACATGCATAGTTTTTCTTTTTCAAGATTCAAACTTTCTAATGAATTCACCAATTTTTGATTTTGCTCTGTTAAGTTGTTAACTTTTTTAACATCTTCATTTATTTGATCTTTCAATGATTTATTTTCTGATAAATATTTTGGTAATTCAGTTTCTATTAGGTTGTCATATTTGAATTGAAGTTCATTCAGTTGTTGTTGCAAATTTTTATTGGAACTGGAATTCTCTTCAAATTGTTGTTTTAATTCGCCGATTTGTGCTACTAGCTGGTTCTTTTCAATGCTGAATGCTTCTGATTGAGCAATAAGGTATTGGCTGTCATTTTCTTTATTCGCCGCTGTTAGTTGTCCCAATTTTTCTTGCAATGTGATGACTTTATCACTTAGTATAATATTTTCATTTTTCAATTCATTTAATTGTTCATCCAATACTTTAGATGCCTTGATTATATCATTTTGCCATTTAGGAATGTTTTCAGAATATTCTTGTACTGTCTTTGTCAGAATAAACCGAGAGTTTTTCAGTTGGTTAATGCAAGCAGCACATTTTAAAATTTTATCCTTATAGCTTCTTAGCTTAATATTAACCTTTTCTCTTTTGTTCTTTTCAGATTCACAAAATTGGTTTAATTCATTGACTTTATCTTCAAATTCTCTTTCCTGCTTTAGCTTTTCATCTTCATTATTTTGGAGTTGGTCTTTGAGTTGTTGTACAGTGGAATTCAATGTTTCAATAATAATTTTGTTTTCTTTATCTGGAATATAAATAATTTTATTCACAGGTCATAATATATTTATAATAAACAAGTAATAAAGCTAAGTTTTTCATATTGATTGGCTATCTATAACATATTTACCAGTAAGAACATTTTGCTCCAAAAACTGTAACTGTTCTCTCTGCTTTAAACCTATTTCATTAAATTCTGCAGTTCTAGCTTCTATTTCAGTCAGTTGGTTAATAAGCTGTTCATTCTCTTCAGTGAGCCTTTTGTTTTGTCTTCTCAAGGATGTAAGCTCACTATCGAAATCCGACACCTTTTGTAAGGCATCTGATACATTTTGATCTTTTATTATCAAGTCTGCTTTATATTTGTTGATTTCCTGCTCATAATTTTTACACTGTGCTGACATTAATTTTATTTTACTCTGAGCAGAGTCTACTTCTGTAATTATATTCAATTTTTGTGATGTCAATGACTCCACAAGTTCTTGAAGTATTTTATTGTTATCTTCATGTTGATTTTTTTCTGATTCACATTTTTGTAATTGCACCTTGTAGTTTTCAACTTCACTTTGCAACTCTGAAATGAGAAATATTTATATACTTAATATTGTTTTCTTTAATTCATATTTGGTAAGTGTTGAGTGATGAATCAGAATACCTACCACTTTTAGCTAGTTTTGCTTTCTGAGCAATAACAAGCAAGCCTTTACATTTGGATACCAGTTCATCTCGGTTGAGATCATCAAATGGGCTTTTTTTCTCTGGATGCTGTAAGCAAATGAAACATTTGCATTAAAATCAGACACAGAAGTACATAGACAAATAAAATTGAATTGTCTGTTTGTAATGTGAGAATATTTTTTTTTTTTACTAACTTATAAATGCATAGAGAATGGTACACACTAATTATACCATATAATTAATTTAGAAAATTAATTCTTTGTGTTGGTAAGAGCTAATGTGCAAAGCCTGGCAGATAACAGGTAACTTAAGCAATTATTTTACAAGCTTTTATTTAACTTGCAATGTATGTTTGTTCGGTGACATCTAGCAACTCAATTTTAAACCAGTAATCCTCAACCGATTTACGGAGTTGAAATTTTGCATGCTTATGGTAAATTCGGTGATAATGCAATTTCATTGTATTTCATTGCAAGCTGGTGTGATGATGGAAACCAACGATGGCCATAGGAACTCCTAAACAAAACAACTTAACCACATTGAGTTTGGGTTCGTTGGATTTTTCTTCCCAAGCACTTTCGTCCAAGATGATATAAAAGTTTATATTTAACAGTTTTTTATAAATTAAAAATGTAGGTATTATCATAACTTTAATGAAGGTTCCGTTCAAAAAAATTATATATCTAAAAGAGTGAGTAGCCTAGTTTTAGCTTAGCCACCCACTTAGGTACCTTCTTCATGTTTTAGTTAGGTTTTCTAGTTGCATGTTTTTTATTCTCTATATATAAAATGGTATATACATGGATTTATATATGGGGGCTGTGGGCTACACTGTGAATATCGCTCATCTTTACACATCAAAAGTACTAACACAGGTTTATAATAAGTTTAATGTAGTTGTTTGTTGTTAAATAATTAAATAAATAAAGTGAACCACAAAAGGGCCACTTATGGCAAGTACCTATAATACAGAGTTATAGTTACACCTGTTTCCCTTACTTTATAACTATATCAAAATTTCATGGTCTTATACAAATTGTGTCTTGTTCTTTGTAATGTATTTAGTAATTGTATATGAAGCAGCTAGTCAGAACAGAACTCAGTCATGGTAAAAAGTGTAAATGTCTACAACTCAATAATTATGATATTGAAATGTAAATTTTAGAGTTCATGTCTGACGTGAAGCACCTTACTTTGGTCTGAAGTGCTCATTTTGGTGCTCATGCTCAAGTTTAAAGTAGGTATGTACATTTTTTGATTAAACTTACGGAATCGCCTGAGGAAGAGTCCATTGTGCTCTCGCCTACAGAATCATACTATTATACGAAAAAGAAGAATTGGAAATAACAAAGAATTACACCAAAATACAAAATAATAAGTAAATCAAGCCACGGCAGCCATCCATTCCACCATCCACTACGCGAGTGTCGCCAACTATTTCATTTAACTTTCGACTTGTTTCGTCATTTCTGTGAAAAACCCGAAAAACAAACAAAAAAAGGTGGGTTTTTTATTTATACAGAGTGTTTGGTTTTTTTTGGTAACTTTTTGGGGAGTGTGGGGTTATGGCTACATTTCTCCATTAAATACAATGTCCTAAGTGTAAAGGTTATTGAGGTATGATTTTTTTAGTTATTCTATAGATAAATCCTACCTAGCAAAACCGAAAATTTTGCCTTTAAATCGACAATATCGGTTTGTTTATAGTGTTATGCCACAAAGTAACTTGTGCTGTATTTTTCAATGTATTTATATCATCATCATATCAGCCCATACACGTACACAGCTGAACATAAGCCGACCCCATACGACGCCATAAATTGCGGTCCTGAACCGCCTCCATCCATCGACTCCCCTGCGACCGCTACGATGTCGTCGGTCTATCGAGGATGGTCTCCCATGTAGGGGGGTTTTTACCATAAACGCAACCTCCTGCGTCGCAGGCGGACCTTCGCCCACCGCGCCACAGAGGTCGCCATCATTATTCATCTAAAATTTCAACATAGCTTTAAAACTAGAAAAACTCCCTGTGGTGACCATGTGTTCTGGTAGACTATTACAGTACACTGAGGGTCCTAGGACGTGAGTAACCCTATCCGACTTGCCAAGCTGACAGGAGGCCGTGGCCAGTTTACTCGTACCAAGAGTACCTACGTATTGTGTTCTCGAGTCTGCTGATCTTTACGTGACATTAACAAATCTAGGTGTTTTCGGACGAAAACTGCTATTTGGAAAATAACTATAGATGGTAGCGGCTTTATTCCTAGCATAATGAAGTGTGGCTTCGCCAATGTGTCTCACTCTTACTCTTACAGCGCGCTTTTGCATGCGGAAGACATGCTCCATGTTGGCAGCGAGTCCCCACAGCTCTGTTCCATACTGTAAGAGCGAGTGAACAGTCGCAAAATATCAGCCGCAAATCACGTCGGCGGAGACAACACGCGAAAGTCCGTAGAGGGCGAAGCAGTCACTACCAAGCTCCGCACACAATTTGTCAATAAGAGTACCTACCCCACTTTAAACCTCGATCAATTTGATAGCCTAAGAAACTTGTCAAGTGGACTTGCTCTAGTGGATTATTAATTAATTCAAGTAGCTTTCTTACCCATCGTCCCAAGATAGAGAAGTGCATGTTGTGAGTTTTTCTTAAGTTGTTAGGGCACAGCAAGATAAGTACTTAGTATTTAAGTCTCTAATGTCATACTCATTCGTGTCCTCTTCAATACTACGTTCCACATCAGTTATAACTTCCTCTGAGCGCACTGTATGGCGTCTTAGTAGATGCATTTATTATCAAGTAGAGTGTTGGTGGTGCGAAAACGATCCATGGTATTCCGAATAACTGTCTCGGATGGACGATTATGTCAATCGTTAGTAAAATGGACGCAGCTCACGGTAAGATTGGCTTACTGAACCATATATTAACACAATTTGCAAGCGTTGTTCTGAAGTAAATCTATTCATTGTGAAATGGCAAAACGTACTAATCACAAATCAACCAGCAACTGTCAAATTGACGGTCCCTAGAAAAAGTTTTACCAATTTAAAACCAAACCTCTAAAGAAACACCTTTTATAAGTTTTAGGGGCAATATTCAAGCAATGCACCGGGGCTCTTGTCCCCTAGCTACGCGACTGCACCTGGTGTACATATTCTACATAAATTATGAATTGATACAGTTCCCTTGAAAAAAGTTACAAGCATTCAAAGTAAAAAATCTGTGAAAAAATTTATATTGACAACTTCTAAATTCATTAAAAATCTAAGAGTCATATTGCATTTGATTAATTTATTTCGTCATGAATTTTAGAAACTATTATTTGTCACAATTAGTTACTTTTATACAGATTTTGGACTTTGAATGCTTGTTACTTTTTTAAGTGAACTCTATCAAGTTATAATTTATTTGGAATAAGTATACAACTTACTTTGTGGCATAAAAACTACAATGATACGACGATTTAAAGGAGATATCGGGTGATTTTCAGAAAAACTAAAAAAATCATATCTCAGGCATATGCAAAGAAATGTAGCCCGTGGCCCGTGACCCCCCACAACTCCTCAAAAAATATGTCAGTTGCAATAAGAAACACTCTTATTTCAAAGATTGCTTTCTTTTTATATCTTTGTAACTACTTACAAAATTAAACAATACAGACTCAGTGAATGGGTAGTTACTGTGGAATTAAGTAATTTTATCTTAATCGAATCAGCTAGACCTGACTCTAAGTTTTATCTGTTGGCATCCCTAAATCACAGTTTGAAAACTAAAGGCCAGTTTGGGCTGTTACGACTGTCAGATTGGCAGCTGAAGGTGAATCATTTGAAATATGTCAATTGCCATGCTAGTGCTTGCATCATCGCTTTCGATGAATGAATAATTCGATAATAATTCTTATCGTCAAAAACATGGCTCTCGCGTGGAACATATAGACATTATTTTTGTCTCACTTACTGGTGTTTTCACGAATACGATAAATGAAAACAAAAACTTGGGGACTATAAATAATTTCCAACGAAAAGTAAATCATATTGTAGTTCGGTGATTCCTTGTTTGTTTCTCAAATTGTATCGATGAGTAATGTCAAGTCAAGAAATGTTGACAACACTACTAATTGGTGTAATGGCGGCTCTGTATCATTGCTATCGTTTCATGTGTGTGAATGAATAAATTAACAATTTCTGATGAAGAAAGCTTTTAGGGCTACTGTTAGTCACTGAAATGTGATACAGATATATTTCCAAGTGGTTCAATCAACGCCCATAAATCAGAAAATAGGTAAGTTTGTGTCGTTCGAAGCTCTTTCTTTTTGTCGCAGTCTCAAACTCTTGCGGGGCGCGTCCATGAGTAATATTGTGGCTTTCTTAGATGTTTTATTTCAGTTCACTTCCCTCCAGAGCGTGTTATGCTAAGCTATTGATAGATATTCGTTATTCCCTGTTATAGAGTGCTTTGCGCTAAGTGTCATGATCACCCTTCGTTTCTACTTGTGGGATGTCGGATTATAGCGATATTAAACGATGTTGATTTGTTTGATACTGGCTAGTCCGATTGCCTGTTGGTTCTAATGATAGTTTTTTTTATTTTAGATCCCTATATTCCGGTAACATTGAGATAGAAAGACACAATGTCTAGTGATGAAGACAAGCCCCCGGCGCCGCCAGTGCGCCTCACAAGTAACCGAGGCACGGATCGCGTCGACTCCGTCGCCTCTGTTGATATGAGACCACTACCAAAAGGTAAGGTATCAGGTTACAATCACCATTCAAAAGTAAGCTAAATAATAATTTTATGTATGAGCTGCTAAACAATAGAAATACATACAAAAGCCTTGATGTTATACATCCATATTCAGATAGTCACTACTCCCTACATTGGACAGATATGATACTAGCAGAACAGGTTAGCACGATGAATAACCTTGAAAATAATCAATGTTAACTCTCTTTCAGAACCTGATGATGCTGGCGATAGGAAAAAGAAAACATTGAAAGCAAAAATAAAAGGGTCCAAAAGTACTGCTCACAATGACAAACCCAACATTAGTTATCCAACAAATTTTGAACATACTGTCCATGTGGGTTTTGATGCTATCACAGGAGAATTCACTGTAAGTACTTACAACATTTACATAATACATTACAAGTATTTTTTAAACTGTCATAAAAATAAAGCAAGTTCCATTAAAAGAAAATACTTCCTGTTTTCAATTACTTGTCCTTTGTGATCTGATATTATTCAGCCTGCATTAAGGACATCTTTTGTGTGATAGCAAACTTAAATATTTTAAAATCATCAGTGTTTTCAAATGCAGCTTTTTGCCTTTCAGCTTTTGCTTTGCTTCCCTTGAGAGGCAGCTTTTAAAATACTGTTAAAATTGTATTTACTAATTCTATTCTATCACAAATTAGAACCTTAATAAAATATCCCCTGAGTAAACAGCAAAAACTATTTATTTATTAGATAATAGACAGTGTTGAGTTTTGTAATTCATTTTAATGTAGTTTTACTTGCCTATTGAAGTTTCAAGAATGTCTTGTCTAACTTGATTAAATAGATAGGTATAGAATATGAATTGTCCAGTAGTCCAACTATTTAAAAAGCTATCAGAGCATGTTATAAATAGTGTATGGTAGTAGATCTAAGCAAAGTTGAATATAAGTCAAGTCATACATTGTATGTATGTATGGGGCATGCCACTGAATAGATAGATTTATGCAAAGATAGAACAAAAAATTTTTAACTGTGGTAATGGTAAAAAACTTCTTGGAGATAATAAAATAGTTATAATGTTCAAGTATTCTGAGAAAAGTAATTATATAATGGAGTTCCACGTATTATCGCTTTTGTTTCAAGCTGCCTATGACAGTAAGTAACAGCTTGAGTTATCATGGATCTGTTTTTCCAATAGTTTCTCTTTCTCATTGGACCCAGCTAAAGAAAGTAGTAAATTTTTTATAGTCCACAATTTCACTGTTTCATTAATTTTTCAAGTTGATTAAAACATTTCTAAGGCATGTTTTGAAGATTTTATATTATCTAGAAAAGTTCTAGAATATCTTCAGCTGTTCATTATTTCAATCCTATTGTAAAAACGTAAGCTGTTTTCTTCAATTAAATTGTCATTTCCTATTATGTAAGATGTATAGATCGTTAGCTTGTTACAACTAGTGCTACTGTAAACTAGGCTAGATCAATGTGAATGCATAAGCTTGGCTGGAACGACATGTATGTTTCTGTGTAAAGCAATCAATAAAGCTAGGTTATAATTTTACTTGTTTGTCTAACAGGGAATGCCTGAAGCATGGGCAAGATTGCTGATGGCTGCAAATATTAGTAAGCAAGAACAGAAGAATAACCCTCAGGCAGTGTTAGATGTTTTAAAATGGTACGATGCATCTGCCACGCAACCCCCGCCTTCCAAGTATATGACGTCAGCTCAGATGCATACTACGCATTCAGGTTTGTTAATCTCCTGTATCTTAAACTATATGGTTACTTTTTACTTTATTCTCTGTAAAATACTCAAACGAAGATAGAAAATATATTAGGTACTAGTACAGAACATTCTACCAGCTGGTTCGCACGCGGTATTCCGGGAAAAGGTGGCCATATGTTAATAATTATAATAAAATAAAAAAATTCAAGCCATTCCATGGCCTTCGTAGTTTGAAATTGTATGGATGAGACGCCTGAAGGACTTTGAAATGTCAATAATAGGATGGGTGATTTTTTGCGTAATCTCACAGCTGTTTTGACGTGGAGAGATCTCAGAGACAAGCATCTAAAATTTCCGCATTAAAACAATAATTCGAAAGTACTAATAATAGTGTGATTTTAACGTACAATCCCCAGCCAGCTTAGCAGCGCGGTATAAACTGCAATGCAGAGACGCGCTGGCGACACAGCTAGACGCCGCAAATGCGTCACGAGAACCATAGTGTTACTTTAATTTTACTATTTCAATTTTATGTCAAAAGTCGACTGCCCACGCTTTCCTGTACATTTGTCCATCATGATAAACATTTTGGCGTGCTCCCAACAGTATAAAGATATTCCCATAAGAACTGGAGAATAAGATATTATGATTTATGATACTGTGATAACTGATAATAGATATTTTTTTTGTGTAGCCTACACTTTCCCACTCCTGGGCAAAGGGCTCCTCCTATGGATCTCCAATATTGCTTCCACCACAGATGAATATACTATTAAAACAAATATGTATGATAGACATTCATTGCCCAGCCTCACGACACGGTACTGCCGTACTTCACCATGTGCGTCTTGGGCGCCTAAAGTGTTATATTTATATAAATAACACTTTGGGCGCCCACGGGAAGAATATGAGCTGGTTTTCTATGGACCTTATTAGTGTTAGACTAACTGCAACAGTTTTATAGTAAAAGTAGCTTCGAACCACGGCTTTTTTCCAGGGTAAAAAGTAGGCTATATATTATTCCAGGTCTAGAACAACATCTATGCAAAATTTTAGCCCAATCCATTCAGTATTTTTGGCGTTAAGAGGCAACAAACATCCACACTTTCCCATTTATAATAATATTTTTGTGTATAGGTTCCTCTGTTTCGAGAGTGTCTTCAAGTAGTCCATCATCATCAACGCCCACGGATACGGAACACCCCGAGCCGCCGCCCCCGCCACCTTCGCGACCCGACCGCACTAAGAGCATTGTAAGTTTTTACTTTAGCTTTGTAAGCTAGGCCTTACGCATCTATTTCATATGCCTATACAGGCTTATTGCTGGATACAGGCCTCCCCCTCATAAGCGCCATAATAGCTTCTATCTATCATAAGGGGAGTAAGGCCCACAATACCCACCCTGGGAATGAGTGTCGTGAATCTCAGGACCTGCTGCCGGCCCCCGGTCACCCCCAGTCCCTTAGTCGCCTCTTACGACACCCACGGGAAGAATTGGGGTGATGCTAATTCCATGCTGGCACTGAACGGCTTACGATGTGACTTATGTTGCCAGCCTCTTTCTAGAAAAACAATATACATAATTTGGGTCTGCATTAATAATTAAAGACTGTCATCAGTGTGCTTGAGGCTCAAGTCTGTGCCCATAATGTTCGGATTGTGAATGTCAATTGTTTGCAGTATACCAAACCAATAGAAGAAGAGGAAGCACCGCCCCCACGACCCGCGCCCGCGCCCGCGTCGCCTCCTCATGTACCGCATCCGGCGCTCACGACGCATTCGGTGAGTACATAACTTTACGCTAAGGTTGTTTTTGCTTAAATAAAAGTCTGGCCAAGTGCGAGTCGACTCGCCTACGGAGGGTTCCGTACCATCGTACATAACTATTTTAAAGCAAAAACCAATATGACGCGGTCACTTAAGTCATCTTAAGTCTTTAAGTACTAACCGCGCCCGACGTTGCTTATCTTGGGTATTCGGTACTCAAATTGGTATCGTCGTTGGGCCCCTTAATTATTTTTTTTTTAAAGCAGCGATAGTTTACACTACCTGTCAAAATATGAACTGTCTACTTATTACGGTTCAAGAGCCTTGACAAAAGTAGTGCAAAGATAACAAAAAAACTAGTTTTTTGTGTGACCCTTTAATTTTAATATAAATTGTATTAGCTGTTATTTCCGCAAGGGATATACACATTCTGTGAAAATTTCAACTGTCTACCTTGTACGGTTCATGAGATACAGCCCGCTGAAGTACGGACGAACAGACAGACGGCGGAGGCTTAGTAATAGGGTCCCGTTTTCAACCTCAGGGTACGGAACCCTAAAAAGTGTATCATCCTAAATAGCGTATTTTCCAAAATCTAAACATACTGTTTTGATAAAACATCTTGAATCCTAAAATGACTCACCATCGTGAGTCATATGTCTGGGGATTTTCCGGGACCTTTCAACCCCTTTATAGCGCCTTTTATGTGTTATATGTTTTTGAGATCAGTTTCGTCAACAGCGCAATATTAATCATCAACTGTAATCTACCGTTAGCTATTTGCCGAGGTAGAGATCCCTCGCGTGTAAATTACAAGTCTCGAACTTAGTTAGAGCGAGCATTTGCGGGTTCGATTCCCGCCTTGGGACAAATGTTTGTACGATCTGCAAATATCTGTCTTGGGTGTTCTGGGTATGTTCTATGTATAATAAAAAATATCTATCTATATAATATATTGCATTATTAGATATATCAGTCATCTAGTACCCAAAACACAAGCTCTGCTTAGCTTGGGGCTAGATGATGTTGTTTTTAGCATTATTTATTTATTTAATTCTGTTTAGAATCTTTGAGATAGAGCATTCTGAGGTTTTGCTAATATGCAAAATCAATCTCAGAAGCTGGCAGATGCGCAGTAGTAAGATAAATTATAGATATATAAGGAAGATAAATTATATTATGTATATCAGTCGTCCAGTGCACTGTCCAACATTTTTTATTTTATTTATTTAAGACATTGAATTATTAGTAGACGTGCTTGATAGCGAATTGAAATCAAGCTGTCAAGCTAAGGTCCGCTTTGCTATTTCAAGAAGTTACTTGCAAGAGTTAATAGGAATATATTTGTATAAATCAGAAATTTTCCAACTTCCTTTGTTCCTAATTATTCGATGTGTTTAGGATCACAATGGTTTTGCATACGTTTAATAAGTACCACTCCACTAGATATGCAGCCGAGCCGAAGTCAGCAGCGGCGCGTTAGATCGCAACAAGAACCCCGCAGTAGGGGGCGCGCCGCATACGCCGCCGCCGCACGCGCCAGCTCAGCCCCCGCACCCCGCACACGCGCCGCACCCGCCGCCCGCCAATGGGACACCACCCACCACAGAGACTGGGTAAGGATAGATAGATATATTTATTTAAACAATATTTGAAGACCTGTCACTTAATAGCGTCTTAAATCAGACGTAAGGTTTATCTAGACCAAGGTTTCTTAAACTGGGGACCATGGACCCCCAAGGGGTCCGTAATATGTGTGCCAGGGGTCCGCAGCAGTACTAGGATTCTCTTAATCCTATCCTTCTTACTAATATTATAAATATCAAAGGATATTTGTTACTCTTTCACGCAAAAACTACTAAACCGATTAGGCTAAATTTGGTATGGGCATAGTTTGGGACCTGGAATAACATTTAGGCAATTTTTTATCCCGATAAACCGCGGGCGAAGGCGCGGGCAGCAGATAGTAAGTACTTCATAATTATAATTTGTAAACAAGCATCGGAAAGTGGTGCGGTAGGTAGTCATGCATACAATGATCACCGTCCGCTGCATGGCTCGGCAGCCGCACACAGGCGATCTACCAATCACGTGCGAGCAGTGATTTCACCGCGCTTGAGTTCAACTACTGCTCAGGAGTTACTACAGTGTCTAAAGTCTAGATCTAGCCAATCAGAAGTAGGCAGCAGCGCAATAGACCTTAGATCGGAACAAAGTCCTAGCTGGTACGGTAGGTATCTTCTTTTTTCACTTCTTCCACTAGTGGACAAAAAATTAAGTGAAGTAAAAACTAATAACACCTTATTTATTATTTGATAATAATTATTACTATATAATAATTGAGCTATCTTTAGATTGTTTGCAACAGTCCGTAGTTAGCTTAATTGTTTTAATTGTTTTAATTGTAAATACTAGTTTAATTTGTTTATTTTATTAATATATTATTTATTGTTATTTTCTTTGTCTATAATAAAGCTGTTTATAGTATAAAATTTGACTTGTCTAAGTGCTTATTTTGTAAGCCTAAAGAAATAAAGCTATTGAAGTCCGAAATCCGAACGGGCTCAGAAATCCTGTATATTTTTTTTAATTAGGTTCTGATCCTGTTGGGCTGTAACACGTGATCAAATTCAGGGATGCCTACGCGAGATTCTGATTATCTCTGCCGATGATATACATATATTAGGTAGTCAGAGTGATGTTGACCTCCAAAATAACATGTAACCATAAATATTAATTGCTATTGTTATTTATTTACAGCAGTAGGTCGACAGGACAACAGCAAAGGAAAAAGAAAATGACTGATGAAGAAATATTAGAAAAATTAAGAACTATTGTTAGTGTGGGTGATCCCAATAGGAAATATACGAAAATGGAGAAAATTGGCCAGGGGTAAGTTTTTATTCAAGCAGATAGTCTCTCTTGGGTGTTAACACACGAATCGATCGATCATCGAATGTGGAATGATTTAACCGACTTCGATTAATAGTTTGTAACACATCAATGATCCAACCCGTGGATGTCGTAAGAGCCGACTAAGGAACCAACCAGAAGAAGGGCAGCAGCTTCCTTCTGAGTATTTTTCAACACCAACACTGCGATCACCAATCCGCCTGCCAAGCGTGGTGATTATGGCAAATCCCCGCCTACATGGGAGACCATCCACTAGATGGACCGACGACATTGTAGCGGTCGCAGGGAGTCGATGGATGGAGGCGGCTCAGAACCTATTTGTGTGGCTATTTGTGGAGTCGTATGGGGGAGGCATACGTCCAGCTGTGGACGTGTATGTGTTAATATGATGACACATCGATCGACGATCGATTGGTTAGTCGACGTTATAAGGAACGGAGTCCGTCGATCAACCCAAGCTACCACACCAATTGATCAACGTGGATGGCATCGATCGACGATCGATCGATTGGTGTGTTAACACCCCTAACTTTCACTGCAAAAAGTTGATTATTTCGACGCGTTAAGTTGTTGTTATCGTCGATAAGTACCGTCGATAAGTTAGTTGAAAGGATGGAGAGTAACATAGGCTACTTTTTGTTCTGGTAAAACATCTTATACACATGGGAGATTTACTGGAAAAAATACCCATTTATTCCCCTAGATACTATATTAGAATGAAGAAATATTTAGTAACAATTCCGCGTATAACCTTCTCTGATAGTATTCATCAAAGTAAGTTGTCTACTAGTTTCGTCTCTCCACGAGACATCTTCAGGACACCACAATACTCGACCTTGACATTGAGATTGGTAAGCACAGCAACACCGACAGAGTCCCGCCAGTGATGTTGCCTCTCCGAGCTCCGCGCGCCAAGTGAAGCAATGCCCGCAAAACCCCCCTTTATATAGTCACGGATCAAACAGTGCGCACACAAAGTTCATAGTGTGTGTGTGGCAGTACTATTGTTTGAAAAGATTCGTAATAACGGTGACCGAGGCAAACCTGTACTAAGTTCATTCAACAGTGTATTATTACTATATTTTGTAATTTCTAAATTTTCTAAGACTGACATCCTAAATCCCTTATCACAAGTATGTAAAATAGAAAAACAATGATTTTGACTTAAAGAATGACCAGATTCCAATAAATGTTTTGCAAAGTTAGATTTTTCTGGATAATTGTTTCTATAAGCAGCTAAATGTTCTTTATACCTAACCTGAAAACTACGACCCGTTTGACCTACATAAATACCATTACATTCGTCACATACCAACTTATAAACACCCGATTTTTTATTGTTATCTAACCTATCTTTACCGTTACAAATCTGTTTTAATAAATTGTTTGTTTTGAACGCTGCGTGTACTTTATGTTTAGACAAAACTCTTGAAACTCCGTCACTCAATGGACCTAAATAAGTTAAACTGCCCACAAATTTGTCTATCCTTTCTGGAGCTACGGGATACAATAAGGAACGGATAATGTTTTGTTGTTTACTTCTTATTAAACCATCAACCATCTTTCTACTATATCCATTACTTTCAGCCGTGTGGTAAATAATAGATAGCTCTCTGTTAAAGTTCTCCTGAGATAAGGGGACTGACATCATTCTATGGACAAAACTACGGTAAGCTGATAGCTTATGTTGGAATGGATGACAAGATGAATTTGGTATTGTAATATCTGTGTAAGTAGGTTTTCTGTAAATTTGAAAATCATGCCTATTGTTTAACCTAGTTATTGTCAAATCTAAAAAGTTCAGCGAACCACCAATTTCTAATTCAAGTTTAAATTTTATTTTTGGATGAATTGCATTAAGTTTGTTAACGAACAGTTCTATTTGACGCAAACTTCCAGTCCAGCATATGATAATGTCATCTACATAACGATAATAATATAAAATGTTTGATTCCCCTATAATGTTTTTATTCTCAAAACTGTCCATGAAAATGTCTGCCATAAGTGGACTTAGTGGTGAACCCATAGCTAACCCTTCTTTCTGTTTGTAATATTGATTGCCAAATTGGAAGTAATTTTGTTGCATACAAGTTCTAGTCAAAGATATTAACTCCTCCTTTTCTGCCGGAAGTACTCGTTGTCGCTCAAGATGTCCTTCCAATATTATCAAACTCTCCTCATAAGGTACGTTTGTAAATAAACTTTCTACATCCAGCGATAATAACTTTGCATTGTGAGGCAGGCTAACATCTTTAACTTTGTTGACCAAATCCATACTATTCTTTAAGCTATACTTTGGATTGAATCTAGATCTACTTTTTAATTCGTAATTTAAATATTTTGATAAACCATATGCTGGTGCTCCTATGTAAGAGACAACGGGCCGGATTGGAATATTATTTTTATGTATTTTAGGTAAACCATACAACATTGGTGTTCTTGGATTCATAGGAATTAAATATTTAAGAGAGTTTGGAGAAATAAAGCATGAGTTTTTTGTCATTTCTTTCAATTCCTGTGTGAAAACTTTGGTTGGGTCGGAATTCAATAATTCAAAATCATTGCCCTGTATAACCTCATTAACCTTCTGCACATAAGTACCCCTTTCTAAGATAACTGAAGTTATCTTAGAAAGGGGTACTTATGTGCAGAAGGTTAATGAGGTTATACAGGGCAATGATTTTGAATTATTGAATTCCGACCCAACCAAAGTTTTCACACAGGAATTGAAAGAAATGACAAAAAACTCATGCTTTATTTCTCCAAACTCTCTTAAATATTTAATTCCTATGAATCCAAGAACACCAATGTTGTATGGTTTACCTAAAATACATAAAAATAATATTCCAATCCGGCCCGTTGTCTCTTACATAGGAGCACCAGCATATGGTTTATCAAAATATTTAAATTACGAATTAAAAAGTAGATCTAGATTCAATCCAAAGTATAGCTTAAAGAATAGTATGGATTTGGTCAACAAAGTTAAAGATGTTAGCCTGCCTCACAATGCAAAGTTATTATCGCTGGATGTAGAAAGTTTATTTACAAACGTACCTTATGAGGAGAGTTTGATAATATTGGAAGGACATCTTGAGCGACAACGAGTACTTCCGGCAGAAAAGGAGGAGTTAATATCTTTGACTAGAACTTGTATGCAACAAAATTACTTCCAATTTGGCAATCAATATTACAAACAGAAAGAAGGGTTAGCTATGGGTTCACCACTAAGTCCACTTATGGCAGACATTTTCATGGACAGTTTTGAGAATAAAAACATTATAGGGGAATCAAACATTTTATATTATTATCGTTATGTAGATGACATTATCATATGCTGGACTGGAAGTTTGCGTCAAATAGAACTGTTCGTTAACAAACTTAATGCAATTCATCCAAAAATAAAATTTAAACTTGAATTAGAAATTGGTGGTTCGCTGAACTTTTTAGATTTGACAATAACTAGGTTAAACAATAGGCATGATTTTCAAATTTACAGAAAACCTACTTACACAGATATTACAATACCAAATTCATCTTGTCATCCATTCCAACATAAGCTATCAGCTTACCGTAGTTTTGTCCATAGAATGATGTCAGTCCCCTTATCTCAGGAGAACTTTAACAGAGAGCTATCTATTATTTACCACACGGCTGAAAGTAATGGATATAGTAGAAAGATGGTTGATGGTTTAATAAGAAGTAAACAACAAAACATTATCCGTTCCTTATTGTATCCCGTAGCTCCAGAAAGGATAGACAAATTTGTGGGCAGTTTAACTTATTTAGGTCCATTGAGTGACGGAGTTTCAAGAGTTTTGTCTAAACATAAAGTACACGCAGCGTTCAAAACAAACAATTTATTAAAACAGATTTGTAACGGTAAAGATAGGTTAGATAACAATAAAAAATCGGGTGTTTATAAGTTGGTATGTGACGAATGTAATGGTATTTATGTAGGTCAAACGGGTCGTAGTTTTCAGGTTAGGTATAAAGAACATTTAGCTGCTTATAGAAACAATTATCCAGAAAAATCTAACTTTGCAAAACATTTATTGGAATCTGGTCATTCTTTAAGTCAAAATCATTGTTTTTCTATTTTACATACTTGTGATAAGGGATTTAGGATGTCAGTCTTAGAAAATTTAGAAATTACAAAATATAGTAATAATACACTGTTGAATGAACTTAGTACAGGTTTGCCTCGGTCACCGTTATTACGAATCTTTTCAAACAATAGTACTGCCACACACACACTATGAACTTTGTGTGCGCACTGTTTGATCCGTGACTATATAAAGGGGGGTTTTGCGGGCATTGCTTCACTTGGCGCGCGGAGCTCGGAGAGGCAACATCACTGGCGGGACTCTGTCGGTGTTGCTGTGCTTACCAATCTCAATGTCAAGGTCGAGTATTGTGGTGTCCTGAAGATGTCTCGTGGAGAGACGAAACTAGTAGACAACTTACTTTGATGAATACTATCAGAGAAGGTTATACGCGGAATTGTTACTAAATATTTCTTCATTCTAATATTGTGCAATGGATTTCCGCAAAGTAACGCCTGAATCTATTATTTATCCCCTAGATATGTGAAATTCTAATTTAACGCGGGTGAAACCGCGGGAACAGGTAGTTACTATAATAAAGCGATAATTTGACAGAATTGGGCCCATGGCCAGGAGACAATTTTTTATACAAAGCTTTAGCTTTAAAAATACTAAAAACAGCTTCAAATTCATTAATATAATTAAACTGCTTTTTTAAGTTTTGCGGGACTAATATTTATCCCTACTGGGAATATTTTTATGAGACCAACTCGGGATCATTCCCTATCTATACAATAGCGAAATAATCATCGAAATCGGTCCATAATTGACAGAGAAATCTGCCAACATACAAAAGGAAATATTCAGCCAAAGAACCTCTTTTTATTATGAAACTAAATGATTGTGTTTTTGACAGTGCGTCCGGCACAGTTTACACCGCAATTGAAACATCAACCGGCATGGAGGTGGCCATAAAGCAGATGAACCTGAGCCAGCAGCCGAAGAAAGAGCTCATCATCAACGAGATCCTAGTGATGCGGGAGAACAAGCATAATAATGTCGTCAACTATCTCGACAGCTATCTCGTCAACGAGGTTAGTTATTACTTAGTTATTTAATCAATGAATTGTAATGTTTCCCTACAAACAAAATCTCGGCAAATCACTACATAGTATAGGGTATGTCCCTATGTATGCTTAGATCTTTAAAACTACGCAACGGATTTTGATGCGGTTTTTTAATAGAATCAGAATCAATAACTTTATTTCTTTAGGCTTACTCAAAACTCAAATTTATACTATAAACATAGTTATTATTATCAAATAAGAAATAAGGTGTTATTGATATTCTCTTCACTTCAATTTTTTGTTCACTAGTGGAAGAAGTGAAAAAGAAACCACTAGCACATTATAATATCACTTATGTGTCTAATACATGTTTTATAATCTTAATTTAATACGATTTAGTTACATGTCAAATATTTCCATAAGCTAAACAGAACATTGAATTTCTTACATACTACTGTCAGTGCGGAACGGAGCGACATCTGGCCAAGCATTGATGTAATCATCTATGGAGTAAAAGGCCTTCCTGATAAGATTTTGTTTAATGTACTGTTTAAATTTACGTATAGGGAGTTCAGGCTTATTATAGAACCGCACGCAATTGCCCATAAATGATTTCCCTACCTTTCGTAATCTATATGCTGGGATGTGTAATTTGTTCTTGTTTCTTGTATTTCTATTGTGAACATCACAATTTTTCAAAAAGCTATCTCTATTTTTGTCCGTGTACATTAGATTTTCATAGATGTATTGCGATATTACTGTCAAAATATTTATTTCTTTAAATATTTTGAAGAATTCCCTCAAAGAGTCGCGTGGCTTTGATTTGTAAATTGCGCGTACCGCCCTTTTTTGGAGAACAAAGATAGTCTGGATGTCAGCTGCCCCAAAACAAAATACCATAAGACATAATACTATGAAAGTAACTGAAATAAACTAACCTAGCTGTATCTTCATCGGTAATATATCTAATTGTTCGAACTGCATAGGCTGCTGAACTAAGTCTGCCTGCGAGAGCAATAGATAGAGTGATTCAAGAGGAAGGTTCATTTCATATGTATAATTTAGTATCAGCATTGCACCTGTGCGAAGCCGGGGCGGGTCGCTAGTCGGTACTAAAATATAGAGTAAAATAATTTAAAGCTGGCGCTGGTCCCCTTTTGTTTTAATTGCTTAGTAAATTTTAAGCACAGATATGATACTAGCTGATCATAAGTAACTTTATTATTTTGTTTATTATACTATTTGCATAATTTACTGATATTATAAGCTGGAGAAGCCACTTGCTCCTAAATAACAGTTTTAAACTAGTTCAGGGGCCTATGGACTCAGTACTATCTGTGAAACTATATTATGTCTATAAAAAAATTTTTGCAAGCCGTGGGGCCGCGGCGTACTAATATCGACCCCTCCAACTCAACCCGTGGATGTCGTAAAAGCCGACTAAGCTTTTTAAATTTTAACATTATTCAACAGGAGCTGTGGGTAGTAATGGAGTACCTAGCCGGCGGTTCGCTAACCGACGTGGTCACCGAGACGTGTATGGACGAGGGCCAGATCGCCGCCGTCTGTCGCGAGGTGCTGCAAGCGCTACATTTCCTGCACACCAACCATGTTATACATAGGGACATCAAGTCTGATAATATACTGTTGGGGCTTGATGGGCAGGTCAAATTGAGTGAGTATATTTCTTTTTCTTTTTGTACTTCCTGTTGATGCGGAGCAGAATTAACCAATCACAGTTGAAATATAAGATTCGTCAGTTCGCTGGTTTCTGATTGGTCTATTCTGCTCAGAAACGCAGCCTTATCGTCCGCTAGCCAAACGGGACCCTATTGATATGTACACCGTCTCTTTTTTGTAATTGTTTTTTTGTAAAAGTACATTGCAGTAAATCTTTCCTGGTAAACTGTGCAACAGTTTGTCGGCAGTAGCTCTGGTGGACAACATTGAATTAAGTTGTAAATGTAAACTAATTAACCTAGATTGACACTTATTTTATTATTTACCTAAATTGGTTCCTACCTAATTATGAGTTATGTTATGACAGATGCAAAGCGAAATTCTTATTGTGTTATACTTATACTTATTACAATAATACATCACTTTCGCTTTGTTATCCTTTCAGGCCCTAAATGGCCTGTCCGTCACTGTACGTACATACTCTCTGTTATCGAAATGAGTCCATCCAAGTTTTTTTTAATGAATGTACCTACTAGGGCCGCTACCACGACAAATAATAAAACAAACTTTATATTCATATAAAACCCTAAATGCACGATTCCGGCGCACTTGGTCAGGTTTTGCCTGTATTGATTATCAAACGAGATCGTTCATAGCACGAAACATTATCCCATTATGTGACTATCATACATTATATCACTAACTTCTTATGTAAATTTCCAGCTGACTTTGGTTTCTGCGCACAAATATCGCCAGAGCAGAATAAGCGAACAACAATGGTCGGAACGCCGTACTGGATGGCGCCTGAAGTAGTCACGCGGAAGCAATATGGACCAAAGGTAAGCTTTCTATTTATTTAATAGGTGAGCACTTACTGCTTGGTATAGTTGACGACTTCAGTGGCGCATCAGGCGAAGGTCCGCCTGTTACGCAAGAGATTGTGGGTTCGATGTCTGGCTCAGTACAAATTGAATGTTTTGGGTACCAGATAACTGATATAAGTACTTTTATATCAGTCTAACATCACCTAACTAGATAATGCTGTGTGATTGTCCAGCATTATTTAATAGGATTTTAAAGGGCTTCGTTTATGACATTCTGTTTGACCACAGTAGAAAGCCATACAGTAAATCTTAATTTATCTCACATCGCATTGTGCATATGGGCACATAAGGGTCATAACAATGGCAGCGGCGAGCAGGTGTCAAAGCGTTTTAAACTTTATCTAGATCAATAAAATACATAGTATCGCTTGAATGACTCGAAATGTTTTCACGACCGCCCGGAGCGCTGTGAGCAGTCTTGCGCCCGATCAAAGCGACAATTACTTACAAAACGCGCCGACCGCTGCTATTACCACCTATTACGGTATGATTTGACAATGCCCTATTAACTGGTTTCAGGTTGATGTTTGGTCTCTGGGTATAATGGCTATAGAAATGATCGAAGGCGAGCCTCCTTACCTAAACGAGAACCCTCTCCGAGCGCTCTACCTGATCGCAACCAACGGCAAGCCGGACATAAAGGACAAAGAGAAGCTGAGTACAGTGTTTCAAGACTTTCTTGACCAGTGCCTCGAGGTGGACGTCGAGAGGCGTGCCACCGCCCTCGACCTACTCAAGGTAACTATCATCATAACAACCAGTGCCTCAAACTTTGATCAATCTTTAGAAAATCTGTCGAAAGTTCGTCACTTGAGACGTGCATATGGATATATCTGAATTGCATTCGGAGGTAAATTCTTCATCATTATCAGACTGTGAAGCAGTTTCAAGTGTTTATTGGGTTTATTTTAAACTGATATATGGTTCACTCTGACAAATAACGTCACGAAAGAAGTCATAGGGGGAAGGCATTTTTTTATGGAAAATTTCATTGGTCATCTAATTCATATTTGAGACAATCAAGTTGTAGACGATATCAATATATTATTGACCTTGTAATTGCTTGAAACAAGCACATAATGGTGCGATTATTGTTGCAGCATCCGTTCCTAAAGATGGCGCGACCGTTGGCGTCGCTGACTCCCCTCATCATGGCGGCCAAAGAGGCTGCTAAGGGTCATTAGCGGCGGCCCCCGGCGCCAGTGGCGCCTGCGCGACCCTAGCGCCCCCAGTGCCTACGTCTGTTGTACAAAGTGTGCGTAGACTCCATGTTATTATGAACTTGGTACATCTAGACAAGACATCGCGCGTCACGAATACAAACTACGTTTACGAGTACGTATTGTGCATAACGATGACGAACATTAGCAATATTTTACTTTAAATGGCTGCCCAATGATTATTATAGACATAATCGTATTTTTACAAGAGATTGAATATTATAAAATGCAGTCCACTAAATATAATAGTAGTCTCGTGTAGTGATGTTATTATCTTATTAGCGACGCGACTCTATTGACGTGTGCCGTTCGACTGTCCTATTGTAAAGATGAAATTGAATAGAATATAGTTAATAGACATTAGATACGAATTATGAAATGTTACGAAATATTTAGCTGCAAACGAAGACTGGCAGTTTAGACATCATTGTAAAATATTAGGGTGACGTAGTGCGTTACGTTAGTACCTACCTACTCAGCTTACTCACTGTGATGGTAGTTAGTAGTGGTGGGAGTGGCGCTGAGACTGTTGCCTCGGCGCAATAGTAGTATGGTAGATATGAGCTGGTCCAGCAAGCGGCTGTGCCATGCGCCGGCGCTCGGTGCGATATGACCACATGACACGCCCATGAAAACAAGATCACGATCTATCATGAAATTAGAGATACATGGAATGAGTGTAGATGAATGGTTGGTGAAATCATTTTATATGTTAGTAATTATTATATTTCAAAATATTATTTATAATTTTAGATTTTATTTAATGGTACAAAATATAGTATCAAGCATTTTGAATCTAATGACATACAACATGTAATATTAATATCACGTTAATCGAACATAATGATGCTGCATAATCAGCTTGATTTCAATTATTAATATTTAAATTATCATCATGTATCATTCAATGTTAATTTATTAATTGCTTTTGCTTCTGCTTTTATTGAAATACGTATTAGAGATTGTTATTTTTAAGTAATGAGGTAATTATTCAGTCATTACGTTTTCTAAAGGATAACCCTTGTGTTTTTTGAATTCGTGTTTAATTTGGCTATTTTTTAAACAGTTATTATGTATTTTGACGTCATAATTTTAATTTTATTGTTGGAATAAAAATAAAGCATTTACGTAGTATTAAGTTTATAAAGTCTATTAAAAATATTCATGATAACAATATAACTCGAGAATGAGCATCATATTCAACCAAATTCAATATGGCACAAAAAAATAACGAATGAATATCCAATCTATATGAATAATAATAACGGAAACAATATATAAATTATGTAAATATCTTAAGATTTATTCCCAAGGGCGCTGTTCTTTTGAAACATAAATTGACGGTTGGTTATTTAGATAATCGGAAAGGTATCTTTCAGAAGAACACCACCCTGAATCGCGATAGCTTTACTTGAATAAAATAATAGAAGTCAATATAATGTTTATGACAATATTGTAGTTGCTTTTGTTCACTGATTTATGTTTTGTGTTATCGAAGTACTTTTAGGTTGTCTCTCTGCTTTTATTATCATTTAGGTTGTGCCGACAGATGCTGTTAAATTGGTTTATTTTGTGTATTCACTTATTTTAAGTGAGTGTATGTAAGTAGCGTGATTGTTAAGAGTGTTATAAAGTTGCGATGAAGTGATAAAGCGGGCTTTAGGCGCTCGTCTGCTGTATAGTGTACAGACACAGGTTAGAAAACGAGTAGATCTACTCATTGACAATATAAAGTGACCAATTTATGCTACGTAGATTCCATGCAGTCCAAAAGGTTGGTGCCGTTTCTTTTCTTAAATCAGCAAAGAGTATAGTGGTCCAAAATATTGAGATACACAGAAAACAACAAATTCTTCAATCGCTGGGAATATAACCAGTAACCTGTTGCTGATAAGAGGCTTACAATCCTTATCTTATTTTACTTATATCTTATAAAAAGTTAAAACTGAATAAAGAATGTCCTATGTAAATCGGCCTAACACCTTAACTATTTATAAGTAGCAATATATTTGAGGACTTCAGTTGTGCTTAATTAACATATAGTCTAGCAGCACCAACCACAACCAAATAGTGCAATATTTTAGAACCGTAGAGACAAATCAGAAGAGAGCTTGGAACAAAATTATTCAGTATCTGATAAATTAAGATATTTAGAAATGTATTAATACAATGTGATCTTGAAAATGAATTTTGAGTATGCATTAGAATGTTATATTGAGAAAGTAACTACTATAATTACATTATGGTATTTAGTCCTAAGTTACAATGTATTATGAATGAATGTATTAAGTTACAGAACAAGATGGTTATTTCGATTAGATAATTTTTCATGTTTTTGACAGTTTTAAAACACCAGTGCCATGTAGGAGCGACTGTGCATGTAAATTACGAACATAATATAATAAAAAGACTCACCATGATGTTTTATTTATCAAGAACGATGATTACACAGCCACGCAAAATAAAATTTTGGTTATGCGACGAATCGGACTATACTTTTCAGACGTATTTTGAGCTGCTGCTGAATCGGTATTGGAAATCAAAATTAAGATTCTGTGTACCATTTTGTGGATAACTTAAAAAAAAATTGTAAACTCATACATACGCGTCTATTAGATCGCTTTTGGTGGGTCCGCTGGCTTTATTACAGGTACTTAGATATTTACATATTTACTTATGGTTAGAAATAGTCTCACCGTAGGAACCAAAAAAACGGGCAGAACTCTTATATTTAGCAACAACTAAGCATCAACGTATTTTGCCCTTATTTTTATAAAGTCAACATGTTTCAAACACTTCGTTCAATTTTTTTTTACACATGATGTTTATTTTGACTTCAAATATCGATTCGGAAACTCTAAATACGTCGGAAAAGTAAAGTCCAATACGTCGCACAGCCAACATTTTTTTTTGTGTAGCTTATTTATTAAGTAGTATTTAATAAATTAAAACTTTATTGTTATTCTATCTTCGCGCTTGATTTGAATCCTACTATAATGGGGGCTATACCTAGCTACTATCACAGTATAAATACATACAGTAGGCCGACGCCCTTTATCTCGCGGTAAATACCGATAAGTGACGCGTGAGCGTAAAATAGCCAGGGTTGTCGCATCTTAGTGTCAAAGTAAAACTTTGATTTCAGGTGTACATCCGCATCAACATTACAGATATGTGGTGTTTATTTTGCAATTCAAGATGGCGGATTTTCTTTTATTTTAAATTGAATTTATTTGTGACCATTTCTACTAACTTGAGGGGGTAGATGATGAATATGCGATGTTTTACATATCCAAGATGGTTGATACTTCTTTTTTCAAACTTACTCATGGGTATTGTTTTAGACGAATTTGGGGGTGCATTCGTAATCTACGCCCTCGAATTAGTCGAAAACGATACGCTTGACTGAAATTTGAAATAATAAAATATCCGCCATCTTGGTTTGGAAAAACATATTGTATTTTCTTAATTTCCACCCTTGAGTTGGTCAAAAATCATACTAATAAAAATAATAGCCATCTTGCACACCTACAGAAAAAAATTATTTGTAATCTGATTCTCAAAGTTAGTCGTAAAAAATAGGTACAATAATTTACCTTTGTTCATCGTGTGGAAATTAATAAAAACGTAAATCTTGGTTGACGAAAAGATGATGAACTGCTGATCTTTCAAGGCGCAGGTAATATGCACCATTTTGCCAAGTAAATAACAAAATCAAATAAATGCGTTAGCCCGATGGTTACCCCTGAAAAATAGCTCCTGAGCTTCTAAGGCGGTGATGTATGATACTCGGGAGCGTCCCTCCCCCGTCTCGTCCCTTGCCCCCCGCACGGTTGCCCTGTCAAAACGCCTTCGTCGAATGACTGTATGCATATAGGTAGGCTGTGCTACTATATAGGTATTCAACTATTCACAATAACGCATGTCCTTCATCGATCAGCTTCATTCTTATAGCTCAAATGTTTCAATTGTGAGTACTATAGTTTAATTTGTTTATATTATTTGATTGTTATATTCTTTGTCAATAAAGGTATTCTTATACGTAACTAGGTAATATTAATGTTAGTCCTTAATGTAAAAGATAGCAAAACAACATTATTTAGTCACAAAAATATTTATTTAAAATATGACTGAATTATAAACAAGATACATTGGTTGGCACAAAGCTAAACAAAACTTATACAAAAACAAATAAATTATTATCAAAGAAATCAAACCTGACTTGATTATGAAGGTAACCATTGAAATATTACCCTTATTTATAATAGTCTGCTAACTCAGAGCATTGTTATTTCCATAGTGAAATATCCTAAGTCTATGGTTAATTCTTACTCTTTTCTTCTTTAATCGACCTAAATCAGACTGAGAAATAGTGCTGCTTAGCAACTGTTTTAAGTTAGCAGACCCTAATGAATAAAGGGTAAGTGTTTGCACTGTGTTTAAAGAAAAGCACGACACAAAAACATAGCTAGCTAGTACCTTACCTGCTATTTGTATGTTACAAAATTAGCTGCATCTATAACATGATATATTATATTTTAAATTAGATAATTTAACATCTTACATATTTATTTCTAAAGAATGTACTAAAATATATCTTACTGATTGATGACTCTTAACTTTTTAACAGAAAGGTTCTTTCATTAATCTTTCCGTTCTTCCGCCGGTATAAAGTCGATCGAGGCGGAGTTAATGCAAAATCGTTTCCGGTTGGGTGCTGGGCCGTCGTCAAACACATGGCCCAGGTGAGCCGCGCACTTCGAGCATCGCACCTCAGTTCGCACCAAACCTGGCCGTGTTAAAACCAGTAATATATTTGCTCCAACTTTATTTCACCCATCAAGTCCATTCACCATCAAGCCATTTATGTACAAAAATGTTATGAATGATAAATGAGCATTTTCAATTCCGTTTTTGTAAGATTTGGTGTAGTGAATGTGTATAGACAATTTCGGCGGCACCGTCGCAGCAGTAGAGGATCGTCCGTACATCGACAGCGGCAGCCATCCGGGAGCAGGCGGGACGGGACGGGCGGCGGGGTGCGGGAGGGAGGTCAAATGCAAATTATTCGACATGCTCAATCCACAGGGTTAAAGTGTGACAAACGCATGTATTGTTAGCAACACAGAAGCCCAATGTTACGGCCACATACACGGTTAAAGAATTGTGTGATCATTTGTGTATTGTATGTGGCCATTCAACCATAGTGAAATCCATTATTTAGCAAAACATTAATCATTTTATTTATGTGTTATTTGTGTATGAAATGTATATGCACATATTGAAAAAAAAAATGTGGAGTTATAGATAGAACATAGATAAAGCATACCAAAGTAGATACAATACCAATTTGATGCCCAACTTACGTTTTCGTGGAGTATCAGGATTGTTGGAAGGTGGTCAAAGGTTGGGGAAGACAGAAAAAAAGATAAAATTGAATTAGCACCATATCCCAACACCATTTTTACACACTTGCATACATTACACACACATTGCTGATAAAAATAAAATATTGGGAGGTAGATAAATGATTTATATAAATAGGATGACAAACCATTTTTTAACATTAACACATATTATACATAGCAGGTACAATAAATACATCCATCTGTAGGTAAAGAAAAATAGTATATGTGCCATCCTAATAAAAATGATTGATCAATTGATAAAATTTTATGAAAAAATTGGTGGACATGCCTTTTATACTTTTTCATATTGCAAGTTCGTACTGAATATTATGGGTACTACTTAATGAGGGGTGGGTAAAATTTTTGAATTAGTTTAATTTGACTGAGCATTGTGCAATGATACCATTCCAACTGTAGGTAGGTATGTAGCCACCTAACAATAGATAAACACACATTTATATATACACATATATAACATTATCAAGTTCAAGGTTAGTGATCACAACAATGTGCTTAAAAGGTCAGCAAGTCTATGGACGCTTTATATGGCAGTAACATTGCGCTGGGAGCATTCAATGAAAACATCAAGGCAAAATGTTGATGAAACAAGTGTAGATATGACTGTCATGTAGGATATTATGTAAGATGATATGAGCATATGATCTCTCAAGAGCTTTATTTGTTCCTGATAAGGGAACAACTCAGATAAAAATGGTGCAACATTACTATCACATTTTTTTCACTTATCATGGTCATGATTTAGACAAATTTTAAGCAAGTAATGTTATGATGATATAAAGTCTTAATGGATATGTTTAGGTTTTAAGCTCTTTTGTTTAGCGCATTTCCAGAAAGTTTTTTGCAAAATCGCAAATGTAAAAATTTTGGCTTACACAATAAGAAGGATAAATAATTGTCTAAGTGCTTATTTTGTTAGCCTCAATTTTTTTTTATTGAAATCTGAAATCTATCATCCATCATACTATCTATATGATGAATAAATGATTGAAACCATGCCTGGCATTAAATTTAGATGGGGAGGCCACAGACTGCCCTTGGAATATTTTTTGTCTACATACCTGCACTGGCATCCTTATGTAGAGTAACTTTCTCTTTAGCTAGAACATCATTAAATGCAGGCCATCCACAGCCGGAGTCATATTTAGCTTTTGAGGTGAATAGATCCTGTCTGCAAACTACACAGACGTACATTCCTTCATCATAAAATTTATTGTAGCACCCTGTAACAAATAATTAAACATTAACTGTCTTGAAACACTCATGGGGTACCAACAAACAGTAGAACCCAGTTACATACCCGTAAATGGTCTCTCGGTTCCAGCTTCTTGTGTAACATGATATTGGAGCGGCGTCAAACGCTTTTTCAAGGCGTCTTTATCCTCCATGGCTCTCCAAACTAGTGCTAAAAGGTCAGAGTAAGAACGTTTTTATTTCGGCACGCTCAAGTCTAGACGTCTTTGAGCGAGGCCCTTCCGTATTTCTATGGCGATAAATAAACGTGCAGTGCGCGAGCGAAACGGTCTTACCTGTTGTAAACGGATGCCTCAACTGAATAGGAATGGGTGGTTGAAGGGCTTTCCTAAGCGTAATAAGTGATCTGCTGAATACAAAACGCATACCTTCGAAGAAAGACGACACTGTTAGCTTTCTATCGATAAGATAACGAGGAAAAAGAAACAAACGACGTGATATTTTGTTTCTTCCAACCAGAAGCGTTGCTTTTCTCATCTTCTTCTTTTAGCTTTGGCTCTGCATCTGGATTGATGCAATTCTGCCAGTGTCAGTTTCTCATCGTCACCAACACAACAGCTGTTTCAGCTGTTTGATTGAGTTGTCAACTTGTCAAGATTTGTCATATAATAATTGTGTCAGTGTCATGCCACTGTCTGATAAATTTTTTTAGTCATTGTATTCCTCCATTTTCCCATGGACGGAAAAAAATTACCTCGCATACAAGTTTTGTACTAGGTATGATGGATGAATCATGTTATTCGTCAGAGCAGAGAGCTCGAAAATTTATTCCCTCTTTCTTCAGAGTTATTCATCAACCTGCAGAAGTAGGTACAGATCAATGGGTGACGAAAATAGAGAGTAGTCTAAGCAAATTAAACTAGTATTTACAATTGACACAATTGAGCTCACTGCAGACTGCTGCAAACAATCTATAGATAGCTCAACTGGTCCATATCAATACCAGTCGGAAGTGTCCCCAAGACGCTGGCTGCATTGCCTGCCTCGCTGTATGGCAATGCTAATGCGCTGCACCAGATAAACACCAGCTCTCGGGTCAAGCGTCGCTTCGACCAGGCGATCAGATAATTTTTTAAAAACCAGGAGAGCCTTGGTACCCCACGGAGGTAGGGTCTCGACTCCAAGGGGAGCAAATGCGTAGGCTCTGCCGAGACCTGCATATCTGCGCCTCTTGAGGTCCTCTGCCAAATCTGCCGCCGAACCAGACCTCACGGATGTCCTCGAAAGATGGGAAGGCGCAAGTGTGTCGACACATGTAGCGTCACACACAATAGGCCTCTCCAGCTCCCAAGGGACTAATGTCATGCCGTCGGGCCTCTTACCATCGTCACGCAACAGACCATTCGGTTCGAGAATAGCTGGTAAGTTAGCGTTGACAAAGGCCCGCTGGATGATGTCGCTAAGGCTGGCATGGCGAGATATCCGACCGGCAGCCCTAGTACACGATAATCCGTGATGACCAAGCTGTTCGACAACAGTACTGCACTGGCATTGATGAGGCGCGCAACACCTTGCACCCAACCGAAGACATGTTGCTATACGGAAAGTTACGGGATCCAATAAAGTGCCAGTATTATAAGAAGCAAGTGCTTGCAACCAATGTCCTGACTCCTATTTAGAAACGGCCAGGAGACGGGCACGATCTGCAGAGCTGGAGCACGTTTGTATCAAACAATTCCGTTTCAACTCACACAGAGGCCCGTCCCATTGCCGTTGGGACAAGAGATTTTGGAGGAGCAGCATTAGGGCAAGCACTATGCCAAGTCATTCGAGCCTCGTCTAAAAACGAAATTTTGAATGAATTTCCAGGTGAGACAGGGAGACGGCTTTAAAAAAATCTCCACTAAAGAACTAGGTAGTGCTGTACACGGAAGACAAGAACGCTGGCAGGGCTACACTTGAAAGAACAATGGCAAGAATTATGAGTTATCATGTGAATGGATCGCATGGGTATCAATCGATAGCTCCGGAAATTCTGAATTAAACTGTATATTTAATTTTTTCATTTTTGTTCCAGGAAAAATTAAATGAATTTTTGAAAATGTAGAAGCTAGGGTGTGACAACTGGTAGAATCTGCCATTTTGTTTTTGACATTGACAACACTACCAATCCTCTCTGTCATTATAATGTCTGTGGTCCAATCACTGTTCCGCGCGCTTTTATAGTTTTAGATGACAAAATAATTTTCAAAATAAACTTATCAAAATATTACAGGTGAACCGAATACTAACCCAAGTGTAATGTTGTTTGTGAGTAATTTCGCAAAAAATTGTAGGCATGGTAAAGAAACAGGTTTCAAAGAATATTTTCTTTCGTGTGCCAAATAACTACATACTCTTCGCCATTGTAAGTTAATGTACAGTAAGTACATCGAGAATTTATTTTGTTTTTATTGTTTTATTACCTTATTTTCGGTATGTGCCTACTCCAATTACATAAATTATGCTAGTACAGCTAATCATCGTACTCCGGATAAGAGATCATTTTAGTAGGTAATGGTGATGCCTTATGGGTTCTTTTTGTATATTGCTAAATAAATAAATGGTACAAAAACTGCATATTCCATTACATTAAATCATGTGTTTATTTTTCAGGTATGTATTTAGCTTCCTACCAGAGGATAGAGAGGAAACCGACTAATAATACTTACTCTTGATAATGGAAAAGTAACTATGATAAGAATTGAAGGAAACGAAACTCCAAGGATTGATACTGTACCTACCTAGAAATGTACAATTTGCTATTTGGCACCAAGATAAAAATTACCTAAACTTACTGCTCAGCTCTATTGGTTTTAACATTCCACAGTCAAAATAAAAAGTAGTATGTAACGAAAAATAAAATAAATTATTGTATGTACCATCAAAAAGCGTCAAATAGACCGTCTATTCAACTTTTTTGGAGTCTTCGTCTATTCCTATTTTAATTTAGAAAATAAAGATATCAAATGTTTATGCAATACCTACGGTAGACATAAATAAAATTAAATGAAATAGACGAAGACTCACACACACACACACATGCTAACAGAAACCGCTAAGCCACCCTTTTCGTAAGACAACAGAAGCTGTTCGGTGCTTTGGATCGGAATCTTTATCAGGTAGGTACCAACTTTTATCGAGATAACAGAGAAGTTTTCAGGTAGATACGGCTACCTATACGATACCAATAATACAAATAAAGTTGTACCATGGGTAGGTTAGAATAATAAATAATAAGATTCGACGGAACATTTGAGTTTTATTTTCGCCAATTCATTGTTCATACGTCCTTAGAAAATCAAAGCCTTAGCTCACATGTCCAGCCTAGGAAACGCGGTTCTGTACCTACCTACCACCCAGGGAAATCTCACGTTTTGGTCACTTAATGCGCATGTTGCTTTCAACTTCTGTATGTGTGTTTGAACGCGATAAAATCATAAGGTATTGTACTGAGCCGATTATCATACAGTTTTTTTCATTTGGAAGGTGTAACGATAATTTTATCAGATTTTTAGAAATAAGCCTAAATATGTCGATTTTTGGTGAAGGTTAGTATTTCTGCACTGTCCTTCTACCTGTACGAATAAAGGGTGGATTGCTTGCTAGTGGTCATCGGGTACATAACCAATTGGGTATGTGCTCGATGCTAGTGGTCTAAGATTAGACTAAAAATCACAATAATCTCTAACCTATTCTATAACCGCGCGGGTCTTGTCTTGTAGGTACTATAAAAATTATCTGAGCGCCCCTGGTCGAAGCGACGCGTGACCCGAGAGCTGGTGAGTATCTGGCGCAGCGCATTAGCATTGCCATACAGCGGGGCAATGCAGCCAGCGTCTTGGGGACGCTTCCGACTGGTATTGATATGGACCAGTTGATCTATCTGTAAATTGTTTACAACAGTCTGCAGTTAGCTCAATTGTTTCAATTGTAAATACTAGTTTAATTTCTTTATATTATTTAATTGTTATTTTCTTTGTCAATAAAGATACTATAATAACACTATCGGAACATTACCTAATCTGTGCTATCGGGCCTAGGTACTGTAAAGAAAAGAGGTTGCATGCTAATTCTTGAACCAACCTCTAATGTAGAAACCTTTTTTGTCACCCCGCCGCCATTTGCAATGAAGAGATGAACGAAGGTAATGAAATTATTCTACCAATATTCAAATAAATATATAATTTTTTCTGGAATAAAAAAGAAAAAACTAAAAATGCAGGATTCCTCAAAACTTTGAGATGAATCGAATGGTATATTTCTTGTCCAGTCACAAAATTTTGGGACAGACCATAAGGGAAACTTGCCATTGTTCTTTTGCGAATACCTAAGCCTCCCAATTTGACAGGCAGGGAGGCCTGTGACCATGCCTTGTCATCCAAAAAGATATTCAAAACCGATGATAAAGTATTCTGTATTAATTTGTCTGAGCCTTCCAAGAGCTCGCTGTCTTTCCACAGTTGACAACATCTCAAAGAATACGTAAAAGGCACAAACAAGCAAAACCGAATAATTGTAAAAGCCACCAATTGGTTAAAAATTCAATAAAACTACGGACAGACTTCTCTGTATGACCGTAGTTTTTTTGAATTTTCTCATCAACAAATGACTTTTAAGACTCATCAAGAATTGGTGAACCAAGGAGACGAAGTGAACATTTATCTACAACTGTAATATTCCCAATATTACAGTGCCAAACTATTGAATTTTATAATGATATTGTTTAACGTTTTTGTCTACACAAGAGTCAGAAATAAAAAACGCGCATTTTGAATTTTTTATTCTAAACTTATTTGCCGAAATTTATCTGTGATGATTTTTAGATCATCAAAAACTGTGTCCACGTCTCCCCCTATGGTTCCGTCATCTATATACCAAACATTGAGTTTAGACTTAAGACGTTGAATTACTGGTTGGATAGCAAGGCTAAATATGGCCGGACCAAGAGGATCGCCCTGCTGACAACCAACCGCGGACGAAATGACATTGTTTCCGTAAATTTATTTTGACGGTGAACCGTAGCATTGCCAGAGAAAAGGATAAATTTCCGGAATTTTGTCTTTAAATCTGATAAAACTATGTGGTTTTGTATTTACCAATTATTTATTAAATTGATTCGTGTTAACGCTGTTTTGACTGATCTAACAAACATAATTGACGATTCACATTTTTTATTGATTTTTCAATCAATTGAACCTTATCACATTTATTTCCCAACTTCTACATTTTGTTGAAATAAAGTGGCTACTGGACAGTGACGTCACCTGGCGACACTCCCGGAAGAGCATACCGGTTTTCTAGGATCATGGGCGGCTCGAACTCACTCAGTTTCACCAAACAAGCTTGGGGAAGCTTGTTTGGTGAAACTGACCACTCCCGCGCAGTCTGAGAAAGTGGCAGTGCGTACTTTTACCCACTGCGTCCTGCGTCCTTATACCCCGAATGACTCTAATCTGGTCCAGCAGCCTGTTGTAGACTGAGAGATCCATTATATACACGGACCTCTCCGACTTTCGTAGCTTGTGCTCGGGCGTGACGAGGATGTGAGCGAGCTTGTTGCTGCGTAGGGCGCGGTCGGTGCTCACACCTCTCCTTTAGGAACTTCTCAATATTGTTATAAGTGAAAATGGCTACTTGATTCAGCTCTTTGAACAAGTCTACACGACACATCATCATCCACGCCGACGCGACGATCGCGCGCACGGCGCGCTTCTGCATTGCGAAGGCTCCCTTGACATCCGCAGCTCGACACCATAGGTAAGGATGCTGTGGACGGTCGCAAAGTAGCATGACAATTTTACGCTTCGAAACGCGGTGCCTGAGATCCGCCGCAGTGCGAAACAGGTACGGTCTAACTTGGAGCAGAGCTCCTCTATATTTACCTCAAAAGTGAGTCCACTGTCGGTCGATGTAGAACCCTAAAAGTTTTGAAGTGTCGACGATCTGCAGTGCGGAATTACCAGCGATCACGGTATGGGGTATTGTTTATTTTACGCTCTAGTTCGAGAGTTGAGGGCGAGGAAGAGAATACAATACTGACGAGGCGCGGTCACAAAGTCGTTGGCGTACATTTAAACTTGCGCCTCGCTCACGGGCTCGGGTAGGCGCGGTCACAAAGTCGTCGGCGTACATTTAAACTTGCGCCTCGCTCACGGGTTCGGGTAGGTGGTCGAGAGGCAGGAGCCCTGCGGTACCCCCATAGTGTTTACCAGCTCCACTGACCTCAAACGCCCTTGGTCGCCAACCACTGTCTGCGTACGGAGCGACATGAAGGAGATTAGTAAGGAGAGCACCGGGCCACGTATTACCATAAAAGTTTAGTAAACTGTAGGTACATTGTATCCGTTGTTGGCCGTGGGGCCGCGGCTTACGAATATCGACCCCTCCAACTCAACCCGTGGATGTCGTAAGAGCCGACTAAGGGAACCTATCAGAGGAAGGGCAGCAGCTTCCTTCAGAGTATTTTTCAACACCAACACTGCGATCACCAATCCGCCTGCCAAGCGTGGTGATTATGGCAATCCCCCCCCTACATGTGAGACCATCCACTCGATGGACCGACGACATCGTAGCGGTTGCAGGGAGTCGATGGATAGAGGCGGCTCAGGACTGCTATTTGTGGCGTCGTATGGGGGAGGCCTATTTACAGCAGTGGACGTGTATGGGCTGATATGATGATGATGATGATATGATGACATTGTATTATAGTTCTAGAAAAAAACAAAATTTCTTACGTTTGTAAAGAATATTTATTTGAACAAATACATATTAGTTATGAATTGTTGTTACAATTTCTAATGCAGCTAAGATTATCAAATACCTCCTAGACGTAATTAGTCTATGCTAACACCCAACTAACATAAGTAGGTACCCGTAAAATAACACTATCAATGAAGTTAAACTCAGATTAGCATTTATTTCTCTGTGTCGCATAGTTTTCTTTGACTCTTCTGAAACAAGAACGATGATCTTCATCAGATATCTACGCACAGGCATCGAAAACGAAAGCAATGGGATGTCGATATTTGATATTTGGAGGGTAGCTTAGCTCGACATGGGTCACAGGCTCAGCCCAGCGTGCGGTGCCCCGGCCTGACCGTCGATAGGCCAGCATCGGACGCTCTGTGCTTATCGCATTAGACGGATTTCTAGTGAGTCCACTGTAACCGCAGCAACAGGATCCCAGACGCAACCGCCGCCGCAGCGCCGTTTTCCAACGAATTTTTAACATTGACATCCGGATTTTCGTAGCAAGCGAACTAATTTTGAACGAACGAGAATGGCGACCCTCCGGCTCGGACCGTGGGAGGAGAGGAAACACGGACGAAGCTGGCGTGCGAGTGCGTCCATTGATCGGCAATCCTAATGACATCATCCGAACTAAAAGGATCGTGGGCATAGCCGATAATCCGATGCGTCCGCTCCGTGCGGAGCGGATCAATTTACGCACGTATGTTGATGGCGGGATGGAGGTGCCATCAATCTAGTTAGTACATATGTATGTTAATTATATGTATATGTAACTTTAGTACCTACCTAAATGAGTATCGATTTTTTTTTATTATTATGAATCACTGTGTACTTGACCGCAAATGCTCACAGTTAACTTGATTGATGGTTGGAGTGTTTCCTTTTTTAATTTTAAATTTACTATCTATTTTACTGTGTCCCGCTTTTACCTAAATAAACCTCTCGATGACCAGCTACCCGAGAGGAGTAAATTGAAAAACAACGCTACATGCATATTTATTTATTGCATGTAGCAAAAGCAAATGAATTTACTCCTTTTACCTTATTTTTAATTATATTTTATCTATAAGTAAGTCGAACTGTAATTAGTATTTATAAGGCAATAAATGATTTTTCTATTCTATTATATTATAACGGATTTTATTCTTTATATGGAAAATCCGTTTGTAGTGGTCGCTGCGGAGCGTTTGATGCCGGCCTGTCAAAGCTAGCTTTAATGCCTACTGCTGATGACCACGATCGTGACTGATCAGTGTTAGATTCAAGATTAGGCAAGTTATCTCACGGCAAGTGACTCCTTGCTCTTCTGTATCTGCATCAGCACATACTCTGTCTCATCGCCCTCGGAGTCAGCCACGTCAACGCATGACTGTTGCACCATGGAGTTTCCACAGTGACAGAAATTATCATGCAGTAACGGCTGCGTCTGTAATATCAAATTATTTAACTAAGTCTAACAACTTTTAGGTCTTGTAATTAGGTATCTCATAATTACAAATTATTAAGATAGAATAAGGTCACATTGATTTCTTACAACCGCTGTCTTCTCAAGACCTTCTAACCAGATATTCGCGGATAGATCTTCTGCCTCTGGCGTCATCCATTTCTTCATTTGACGGTGATGGCGTTGGCGTTTGACGTTGCAATGGGACATCTTCGGTAGCAATGTCTTAACCTACAAACAGTCAGGAATTGTACTTCGATGCTTTTATTTTGTAAGTCTGTATTTCAAAACTTAGTTCTAAAACAAAGATGATACAAGATAATTTCCGTGAAAGCATGGGTCCAATTCCTCACTGTTCTCAGTAAATATTCTGTGCTACGCCGTAGAACATCTACACAAGTGACACGCACGTAGCATATTCTACTAGTTGGGTTACGCCGTAGACCATCTACACTAGTGCTACGCACGTAGCTAGCGCTACATAATGCATTACGCCATAGAACATCTACACAAGTGCTACGCACGTAGCATATTCTACTAGTTGGGTTACGCCGTAGAGCATCTACACAAGTGCTACGCACGTAGCATATCCCACTAGTTGAGTTACGTCGTAGACCATATACACTAGTGCTACGCCCGTAGCTAGCGCTACATAATGCATTACGCCGTAGATCATCTACACAAGCTCTACGCACGTAGCATATTCTACTAGTTGGGTTACGCCGTAGACCATCTACACTAGTACGCACGTAGCTAGCGCTACATAATGAGCTAAGCCGTAGAACATCTACATAAGTTGCACGTAGCATAATAATTTAATTGTTGAGTTACGCTGTAGGTACCTAGGCCTAGGACTATACTAGTGCTAGGCACGTAGCCAGCGCTACATATTGAGCTACGTCGTAGATCATCTACGTCAGTGCTACGTAGCCGACCAACGACGACGACGCTATCTACGTGAATGATATGCCCGCATTCAAGTGGATCGTTTGAATCGGTGAACTGTTTACTTGATCGATACTGATAACATCTACTACTTACTAGTCTTTTCCCCTTAATTCATTTTACGAGTAAAAGGAAAGAAGCTGATGAGCCTGCAGTGCAATGGGTCGGTCGGCCCAAGCTCAAACGTAAAAATACGAGAACTATTAGTTACTTGAATATCGTTAGAGCTGTTGTAAACCTTCTGGGTGTTTTCACTCGGACAGCTACTCACGTCGGATCTTCTGCAACTTGTGCACATTTGTTTCAGCAAGTCGCAAACGATAATACAGGGTGTAGTTATAAAGAATGTAAGGTTCAAAAATAACTCCATGCACCTGTGGAATTATAAGATTCAGTTTGACGCAGTAGTAGGTACTTATATTATCTTTAAGAGCTTATCAAGAGAGGCATGAGTCCAGGGGCCAAATTCCACTAAACAAATTGTTTCATCATAACAATGGTATCATCTTAGAATGAAACATTTTGGCATTTTACATTTGATGAAAGAAAGTAAACGGCGGGACGCGTAGGAGTGTCAAGATTGAGTCCATCCATTCTATCAATCTCTCCGTGCAAATAGCACCGCATCTAGAGCCTCTTTCATCTATGGACGATTCTGCAACGATACCACTGTCATAGACAAATGTGTAGAAAAAAAAATCTATTTTTTTTCTTTCTGGTGTCTAGACTCTAGACGACCGATGTGGCACGGCGGGCGAAGGTCCGCCTGCGACGCAGGAGGTTCCGGGTTCGATTCCCGGCTTGGGACCAATGTTTGTACGATCTGCAAATATTTGTCTCGGGTGTTCTGGGTATTTTTCTAGGTTTATATAAAAGGTATCTATGTAATATATTGTATTATGTATATCAGTCATCTAGTAACTATATATATAATACAAGCTCTGCTTAGCTTGGGGCTAGATGATGTTGTGTGGATTGTCCAACATTATTTATTTATTTATTTATAAATAGCGATTAGCTAGCAGAATTCGGCCCCAGTGGGCTGGATAGCATAGCTGTAGATTTGATGTAAGAGTCGACTCTCGGGGTTCATATGTATATTATCGATAAAAAAATAAAAAAGAGTAAAGTAAATAACCAACATGCTGATGCAACGAACTGTCCTCTCCTTGGTTTTGGGGTGCACCGGCCAGCCCTCGTCATCGTAGACGACTGGGCAGCACCGCAAGTAGCTTTCATAATAACAGTCTAACGGTCGAGGCAATTTCACAATTTTACTCAAGCCAAATAAACCAATACTTCGGAAGATCAGGCCCAAAATTGCCTTTGCCAGACCTGAAAATAAAACCCACTACAAATGCTGTTCAATGCCATATTTTAACACCTACAGTACCTTCGGATCGAAAACTTGCAGATTTAGGAATGGTGTGGGAGAGAAGCCTTTGCGAGCGTTAGCGGTAAGTTGCGTTTGGATTTCGCGCTGCCCGTGGTATTCCGTCGAGAATTTTAGTGACAGCAGAATAACCGCAAACCCAATCGGATTTCGTTAACGCTCTGGGTAGCGAATACCGCGTAGGCCTGAGGATGCATTGAAGTACATTGCATTTGTTTTGATATACGAATGCGTATCTATAATAAGTACCGTATTCTACAACAAACTTCCTATTTGTTGTCTTTTGTGTGTGTGGAAGTGGACTTGACTGGTCTACACTTGGGTAGACTAGACTTCAAACATAAACTCTCACGACGGTATTGTTAGGAGCTAACTACTAGTAATATAGTAACTATATCCACACGTATACCTACAAAGAACATGATAAATGATCATGCGTCTATTACAGTTCAACCTTCCGCTTTTTCAGAACACCACTGCAAAACAATCGTATCTATTGCTAACCCAGGAACAGCAGTATAATCAGAGTCCCGACCGCCGTGACCAGCATATCGACGGAGACGACGTCGTGGTAGCAGATGGAGCGCACATGTCTCACCCTCTCCCGAAGAGACAGGCCTGCGGCAATCTGCGCAGCCTCCGACATCTCACGGCAAAGGAGCTTGGGGTCCTCGCCTGAACCAGGAAGATCATTTAATCACACTTTTATTGAAAATTTAATATTTAATTATTAATATTAAAAATTTGTTTCTGCCGACTTTTTATCCCATGGGAATTGATTCATGGTTAAAGTAACCTATGTGCGAGTATAGGTTACTTTAACCATGACCTAATCCAGGTCTAGACGCCCAATTCTACTAACCTAACCTAATCCAGGTCTAGACGCCCAACTCAATTCAAAATTTCAGCCCCATCCGTTGGGTTTTGGCGTAAAGAAGTAAGAATAAACATCAATCCAGTGGTGGCTTTAGAGGGTGTGCAAGGTGTGCGGCGCACACGGGCGCCGCACCCTAGGGCGCGCCGCCGGCGCTGTCTTAGACTACTTAGGGGCCTATATTGTCGCCGCCGCCGGCGAAAGCATGGCATCTGGGGGCCTACTCTGAAAAGGAAAATCGAAATTTCTGAGTTCGAGTAAAAACAACTCATGTCGCTTGCATGGTATGTAGGTAGGTGGCAATGAGGACGGGACTGTATGACGGAGCGGCCTGCTCCGACAAATTCAGTTACTGATCGGGATCAATGCAATCGGGAGCAAAGTAATTGGTTATTAAAAATGAAAGGTAATGGCTATTTTTTTAATTTTTGTTTTAGACATAGACGATTTAATACTCCCTCTGCCAATAATCTTTCCGAAAAACTGATGTACTTGCTGCTAGCCAGGATACTTGGCCTGGTTTATCCTTGATGAACATCTAAGTATTCATAAGAATTTTGTAAACTTTAATGAAAAATTCCGTTAAAAAATAAACATGTATATGTAAGTATGCAGTTATTGTTTTCTCATAAATTGAGCATATATGACTCCTTTCAAGACTTCTAAAATTCTATTGTATTTTTAAACCAGAAATGTATCCTAGAGTCTCTATGCTTTGATTATGTCGCTAGGTAGGTATTTGAAATGTAGAACCAAAACTTACTGAGACAGGTACATTCACAGTGCCAAACACAAAAGCATCGGTCCCCCTTCTTTACAGTGACGTCTCTCACTGCCACCGATTCATCTTCGTCGTTTAGCAAGGACACTGGAATTGTTAAATAACAAAATTAAATAATATGTTATAGGTTACAGAGAAGCGACGGGCGAGGTGATTCGACGACATAGTACGCTTCGCGAGGCGTCAATGGATGCGGCTAGCACAGGGCCGGCCGTGGTGGCACAAGCTTCGCAAGCCCTATACCCTATAGCAGTGGATAAACTCCGACTGAGATTCATCATGTTGATAATAATCATATTCGGATGATACCCGCTATGAGTAGCCCTCGCCTTTAGATTTTAAGAAGGACTCTGTGCTGTGTCGGCCCCACAGATGCCTCCCAAAGGACCGGGCCTCTATATGGACCGAGATCATGGAAACGAGAAACACAATAATAATAATAATGCTGCACCTGCAGGGCAGCTTGTGGCGAGCTGTTGGTGAGTAGCGACACCACGGGTATACCGAGTGCTCCCGGGGTAGTTCCTGGTTCTCGTCTCTGCTTGCGGTGGTATCCCAAGAGAACCAGATCCCCACCTCTTGCTTGCCTTCATTGGCCGGTCTGAGTGGAGTCGCGAGAGATGCATCTTAGGATGTAGACTCGGGGGTGGAAGTGTCTAATGGCGTAATAACGAGGAAGCCAGCTCACGTGTCTTCGTGATGGTGAAATCGGGGCCGCACCTCTCGACACCCCTTAGTCGTTTGCACCGATGATGTTGTTCCTTTACCGGCATTTACGCCAACATTTTGAGGAACCCATCCAGCATTCGGCAAGCCACCGTCTGCCGCTTGTACAGTATTAAGAGTATGTTTATGGCAGGCGTCCATAGTTTCCCCAATAGCCCAATTACCCAGTCCATCCATTCACCACAATAACATGGCTTTTTTGTTATTTTCATTTTCCTTTGCAACAGTCTCTACACCTGGCGGATATCATCTTCGGGTGTATCAAATTGTGCAACCAAGGATGATACCCGCTATGTGTAGCTCTCGCCTTTAGATTAATTCCTGTGCTGATGGCTTCGGCTCCATGCATGCCTCCCAAAGGACCGGGTCACTATATGGCCCGTGATCATGGGGATAGATGATGCTGTGTGATTTGTCCAGCATTATTAAATGCTGGAGATGCTGCCAGAGCTTGTGAGATGATGAAAGTAAAGCACTAAGAGACATGATGAATATCATGATGCGTGCCCGAACGGTTAGGTACAACCGAAAAAACCAAACACGAGCTTGTGCTTAGTAATATTATATGAAAGTGAAATGTCCTAATATCATCTATCAATCTACCCTACCAATATTATAAAAGTCAAAGTTTGTAAGAATGGATAGATGTATGGTATGGAAGTCTGTTTCTCATTCAGGCAAAAACTACTGGGTATGGGTATAGTTTGGGACCTAGAATAACATATAGGCTATTTTTATCTCTAAATAAAACGCGGGCGAAGATTTAGGCACAGCTAGTATTATAAATAATATCACTAATCGATACTGAATACCTTAATCGATCCAGAAAGATAGTATGATCAATGCCATCAAAAGAGACGGGCAGTTTATTTTTTGAAACAAACATACCCAAGCAGTGGAAAACGTCAGAAGGTACCGACGTCGGCACATCTAAACGTATGCTTCTAGTGTGTCTAGGAGGAATGATAAAAGGACCGTCGGTCTGTCTGAATATATCGCCGCCGTTGCTTTGGGAACCAAAATCAGGACCACAATCGCGGGCAACGGTTCTGGAAATAGGTATTGTCAGCTACGTTATTAATTAGGTATTAAAGGTGGTCTAAGAATTTTCTAATTGGATCTCTTTAATAAATAAATAATGCTAGACAATCGACACAACATCATCTAGCCCCATGTTAAGCAGAGCTTGTATTATGGGTACTAGATGACTGATATATGTACGTAACTAAGTACTATATAAGTACATATAAGTATAATATACGAGTATCATCATCATCATCATCAGCCCGTATATGTCCACAGCTGAACATAGGCCTCCCCCAAACGACGCTACGAATAGCGGTCCTGAGCCGCCTCCAACCAACGACTCCCTGCGACCGCTACGATGTCATCAGTCCATCGAGTGAGAGGTCTTCCGACACTCCGTTTCGCATTGCATCGCGGTCGCCACTCGAGAACCTTTACTCCCCAACGGTTATCGGTTATACGAGCTATATTATACTCCAATTAAAAAAACCATATTTTTTGTATACATACAACATTCCTTGGGTTTTCCAACCCAATATTGGCGGAGATACCTATGTAACGACATAGTATCATCGCAGCAAAGCAGAGAAGATGGAAAAAAATTCTAAGCTTCCATTCTACTTTAATTACTATTTTACATTTAATCGTTGTTGAAGTTCTTGTTTTAGTTTTAAGTGATGACCTTGCTGTTTTCTGTTATTGTTATCAGACATAGTTTTCTTTCCTAAATACATATGTATCTTTGTTGACATAAAATATCATGAATTCTAAATCGGAGTATAGATAGATATTTTTTTTATTATAAATACATGTATAGAAAAAACAATGTTTTTTTTTTCATATCAGCCCATACACATTCGCTGTTGGACATAGGCCTCCCCCATACGACGACGTCAGAAATAGCGGTCCTGGGCCGCTTCAGGTTGGTAGCGTAATCTCTCCCGGAGATTCCTAGCACCCCCTGCTCCGCCGTTCCATGTACTGTCTCCCAAATCAATGAAAATAAAATAATTAATATAAGAATAATAGAATTAATAAATAATATAATATTTTCCAGAATCATTAGTACAGCTTTTAAAACAGAAAGATACCTACTGCTAACGAATTTAGGTACTCAGTTACTCAAGTATGTTACAAACATAGGAAGGTACCTGTACCTACTTTTTATTGGGATGTTGTAAGTAGTTTCAAGAGATCTCTTCGATTAAATTACACCTAGTAAAAAAATTAGTAAACCTGAATTTAGCAGCTGCCAATCCAGTGTTCGTTACTTGTACGGTCAACGTAGTCCTTGTGCGTCTGGAGCTATCCGAAACTACGGTCATGATACGGCCCGAAGAACTGTAACCATTATCTTAACTTATACTTGAATTTTTTTTGGATGATTTTAACTTGTTATATTAAGTTATAATATAATTAATAAAAATAATTAAGTTATAAGATCTATTATGATATGCCACTCAAACACTCCTGAGCCAAGTTTTCATCAAATATTAAACTAGGTTCAGCTCGGAGGAGTTCAATTTCCACGTTCGTTTTGAGTTACCCAAATAACTGTCCGTTCAACGCTCTACGAGTATGTTTGAAGCGTTAGGTAGAGTCAGTCCCGATTAAAGCGTATGTTGTAAACGGGCCATGTTTAAGAAAACACGTGAACGATAAAATTTATCTCTCTGGTTGATCTCAATAGATTGGGTGGCATTAAACATTTTTTTTATGTCGTAAGCTAAGAGCGTCACTACTAAGCCGATACGACAATACACTGGACATCAAAAAACCGACTCATTCTGCTTATAAACCCAAGTACCGAGGGGTCGTCACCCGCCCCCGAGTTGAAGTCTCGAGGCCTCCCTTCGTGGCCCCAACAAGGGCCGGAAGGAAATTTTAGTCGACGACCCATTCGCTCAAAATTCGGGTCGATGTTTAAATGACCAGTAGGTATAAGATTGGATATCTTCCTGATGAATCTTTACCCAACAGGCACCAGTTGATTCTCATCCGCGCGAGCCTCCAAGTCGATCTGCACATGGTGTGGACGGCGGTGCGGTATCGTCAGGAACGGCGTGTTTCCGACCCTTGTGAAGCGGTAATGATCGCCTTCACCACAATATAGAGCTCTCGTTGTTCGTATCATCACGTGCCGTTTCGGCTGAGAAACAATAAGCATCCTACTAATATTATAAATGTCAAAGTTTGTAAGGATGGATGTATGGATGTTTGTTCCTCTTTCACACAAAAACTACTGAAGTACTTACTACCTAAGACTTGAATTTTTTAGTTTGGGACCTGGAGTAACATGGCTATTTTTTATTCCGATAAAACGCGGGCGAAGGCGCGGGCAGCAGCTAGTAACTAAAAAATAAGTCTAAATAATTTTAGTTTCGTACCAGAAATCTAAAACACAGCGATAAATCATTGTACATAAGCTAAACTATAGGTAACAACTCTGCAAAACTCTACCTGCTCATTTTGTTCTGGTGAAAATTCGAGGCTTGAAGCATTTTCCTCTTGTGCTTTAACTTTAACATCTTCATTTTCTACGTTCAGTATGTCTTCGTTTGGCACCACAATGTATTTTTCAGCTAGATAGGTAAAGGTTTTCGTTTAATATAATATAGTTAATTATATATAGTTCATATAATTACATAATTAGTATAATACCTACTCACGATTAAGTATAGGTATAGATAAAACGCCTACCAAATAAACCGGCGAAGTGCGTCGATCGCACACCAAGGGTTCCGTACATTCGTTCGAAGAAGACAAAAACAGTTTTTTTGTGGTTCAATAAATAAACCATCCAAGTGTGATTCGACTCGCACACGAAGGGTTCCATACCATACTTGATATGCTTACGCAATAAATAAGAGAAATAAAATTAACAACACAAATCCTGACAAAGAAATTTCTTGATGAAATAAAAAAAAAACAGTCAACTTGACGCGGTCACCCATCTAGGTACAGGCTGCGCCCACGTTGCTTTACTTCGGTGAACTGACCGTAACTCGACTTGGTATGGATGTTGGACTCCTTATTTATAATTTAATTTATTTTATTTTAAAATTTTGTTTTTGCGGCAATAGTAATTGTAAAAATTTCAACTGACTATTACGGTACAAGAGCTTGACAAAAGTAGAGCAATAATAGCCAAGATTTTTGTATGGGAGCCCCCTTTAATTTTAATATTTATTTTATTTTTATTCTGTTTCTCATTTCCATGATCACGGGCCATATAGTGACCCGGTCCTTTGGGAGGCATGCGTGGAGCCGAAGCCAACAGCACAGAGGCCCTTTATGAGAATTAATCTAAAGGCGAGAGCTACACATAGCGGGTATCATCCTTGGTTGCACAAAATGACCCAAAGATGATATACGCTAGGTGTAGAGACTATTGCAAAGGAAAATGAAAATAACAAAAAAGCCATGTTATTGTGGTGAATGGATTACACATTTAACTGGGTAATTGGTCTATGGGGGAAACTATGGACGCCTGCCATAAACATACTCTCAATACTGTTACAAGCGGCAGACGGTGGCCTGCCGAATGCTGGATGGGTTCCTCAAAATGTTGGCGTAAATGCCGGTAAAGGAACAACATCGGTGCAAACGACTAAGGGGTGTCGAGAGGTGCGGCCCCGATTTCACCATAACGAAGACACGTGAGCGGGCTTCCTCGTTATTACGCCATTAGACACTTCCACCCCCGAGTCTACATCCTAAGATGCATCTCTCGCGACTCCACTCAGACCGGCTAATGAAGGCAAGCAAGAGGTGGGGATCTGGTTCTCTTGGGGTACCAACTCCGCAAGCGGAGACAAGAACCAGAAACTTCCCCGGGAGCACTCGGTATACCCGTGGTGTCGCTACTCACCAACAGCTCGCCACAAGTTGCCCTGCATTTATTTTTATTATTTGTTATTATATCCGCGAAATACAAATTCTGTGAAAATATCAACTATCTACCTTTTACGGTTCATGAGATAGGTATCTCATACAGCCCGCTGAAGGGCGGACGGACGGACATAGAGACAGCGGAGGCTCAGTAATAGGGTTTTGTTTCCACCCTTTGTGTACAGAACCCTAAAAATTAGAATAGGACCCAATGCACTTACACACTGAACTCTGTTATCTCATCTCATTCATACATTGGAATGTCACAGGCGTCGTATCAGGGAGGCCTAAGTCCAACAGTGACCATAGGCTGATATGATGATGATGACTCGAGAAATTCCAAATAGCATTTGGCCTATGAATCAAAATTACTATTACTCACCATTGTTTGAACTGTCCGTTTCCGAAAGTTTTTGTATAGGAACTTGAGAAAGAAGACATAAATTGGTGGATGGCAAAGTGAACTCTTCCCGTGGTATCCATTCCATGGGGTGATAACGCATGATCAGATCTTGACCGGCCCATTCAGGAGCTAAAGTGCTTACGCTTAAACATTCCAGTTAAATAAAAATTACAGTTAAATTAAACGGTGATTAATTAACATTTTAGCTGCTCGTGCACTGGATCAGTATCGGAATTCATTTCTATGGTACAGCCAGGATCGACATATCTGCCGATACCAATGCTCCGATCATTATTTCTGCCGATGACGTCATCCGCAAACTCAAGGGTTTGAAAATACCTATTTTATTGCCGATGTAAAATCCGAAAGCAGTAGAGGCACCCCGTCCTACCGGTATATTGTAAATACTGACGCCGCGTACGCTCCGATTCGATCCGGGGTGGCTTAAATCTGATGTCTTGAAGGTTAAATTAAATTAAATTCATTATGAATGTAAGCGGGTTACCTACGAGCAGGTTCCTAGTTAGCTCGCTTACATTAATAATGAATTCGTCAAATTACGAAAGATTTATGGTAAATTAAATTCGTTTACTGATTTGGATAACACAAAAATCCATAGATAGGTATTAAAATGTCTTAAAGTTAATACCATGTCATACAGTTTCAGATAGTCAAACAAGTTAATAAAGGTAGACACAAGAAATAATTTAATAATTTTGTTTGGCACAAGGGTTGATCCGGCTTGAGATCCAGTGCCTTTGCAGCTTACTGATAAAGAAATAGTGCATTTCATAAGTACCTTGCAGGTTCTCCTTTCGTCATATCATTCCAAAGAGTATTCCCCTCATTGTCAGTGAGTTTCTCAAATAATTGGATCTTAACGTTGTACAAAATATCGGGAGGCCCGATTTCATACACATCAAATTCTCTGTCAAACATGTTATCAAATTTTTCTTTGCTGCTATCTTTCATACTCTTTGTAACTGGACCGAAGTTTTCGTCAAGATCCCAGTCAGATTCGAAAATAGGGTCCTTTGAATTTTCATTTTTTGTATTAGAATCCTCAGTTTTATAGGTTTCAGACCGCTTCTGCAGTTCATCGGACTTCTTTTTATCAGAATTGATCATAATATCGTCATTTAGTTTTGCAATCTTCGTATCAGAGAGAGTTCCGACAGTCGATGATGCGTAAAAGTTAGGACTATTTCTATTTTTATTTAATTCCTGGTCGTTATACGGTTTCCACTGTGAATATTTTTCACTATTCGTTGTGTCTTCTATGACGATGTTGTGTTCATTTCGTTTATTCCGTTTATTCAAGCATGCATTCAGTGTGCTATTATCTGTTAACTCTGTTATAAATAAAACATACGACTCGTAAGAAAGTATGTTTAATGAATAATATTATAAAGCGAGACCTATCACAGAAAAGTAAATAAATAATTTTGAACATTTTCACCAGCATCTTGCCTGGCCCGAAGTAGGTACATACCTAATTGCCGAGCTTAATATGTTATCGTTAACAGATGATGACTGGCATAATAAGATTCTTTTTAAATTATTCACTTCTTACCTGGATCATACAATACGCATACATTTGCCCCGCGGCGGTAATCGATCCCGCAACTATGGCGCAGGCGGGCCTTCGCCCAATGCGCCACTGAGGTCGTGTGGAATAATTTACAATTTAAACGAGCATCGTGAAAGCAGGCGCGTTTGCCCCATTGTAAACCGGTTCCGCGGTGTTACCCGAGTGGTCTCGGCATTCAGTGGATAAACCGGTTTTATTGTAAAGGTAGGGCCAAGCCCGGCGAGGCGCGAGGCCAGGCGAGTCAGTGCTCTGCGCGGCCCGCTGCCTGCTCACCCGCCCGTCCACACATTATGGAATCATTTATAGATAACGTGCGATTGCACCAGTGCTTGTGGAATCCACAACACCCGGATTATCGGGAAATGTCAGTGAGGGACCATGCTTGGGAACAAGTCGTCAAGAAAAGTAACAACATTACAATAACAGATGGTAAGTGAGGCAGCGCGGCAACCGGTTTCACTGCGCGTAAACAAACAAAACAAGTATTTTAGATTGTGGTGTATCAACCGAAGCGAGATATCAAAGTCAAGTCAAAAGCCAAACTGCTTTATTTCCTGAAGACCTTAAAGGACTCATAGACATGTCAAATTACCTACTTAAAGCCGCTACAGTACTTATCTAACGGCTCTAAAGTCTTATGACGTAACTTTACGTAGTCAGGATAAGAAATAGGCAAATCTAAACACGTAGGTAATGATATGTAATTTATTTTCGTTTTCAGTGAGAGTTGCGAGAGCAGAATGGAAAAAGCTCCGAGACAATCACAGAGAAGCTTTGAAACGAGCCAAGTTGGGACAAAACAAACTTTTACCTGCTCAAATAACTACTTGGAAATACGCGAAAGCTATGCAGTTCCTAGAGCCGTTCATGAAATATCGAATAACAGAAGACATTGAGATGGATCCTCCTCACATTACCAACAATAAACATTCGGAGCAAGATGTGTCAACTACCGAATACGACGATGTGAAACCTGAAATTCAGAGCAAACGTCGCTGCACAGATTGCACCATGGAAAGGCACGATGCTCATTACACGCACACACAGCCCGAAGCAAGAGACGCATTGGAATCGTTCTTCGAGTGTATACTAAAGAGCACAAGAGATATGCCTCCCTGGATGCAGACACAAGTCAAGAAGAAAATGTTTGCAGTCATCATTGAAGCTGAAGAACAGTTGTCATTTCAGAGCGTTTCGAGAGACAGACAAGAACTGTTCGTTAGCGAAACTAGGATCAAGTCTGAAGTTGATGACACTACGTAGAGTTCCAAGCTTTTCTATGTTAATATGGGCTCCGTGAAAAATTCCCCAAATCTGCCCGCACCGTTTAAAGTACTTATTTATCTAAAATGAATCTTATATCAAAATATGTATGACCAATAAGGTTGAAAATGTTTTCCAAAAATATAAATTTGCAACAATTATTTCACAACGCGCTTTCAAAAATGTTTGTTTTTGGGGTTTATTTTGTATATTGAATCTAATAATAATTACAAAAATCTTTAGGAAAGATATAATATTGAAGTACTTTGTTTATTTAATGTTTTTTTATATACACGGTGTAACATGAGGGGTGGATCATCGGTGGCTGGGGGGTGGGGGACCTCAGTAGGTACCTATCGATTTAACCCCCATGTAATGTTCTGCGATATTCAGTGGTTCAAAAGTTATTTGACTTTGTTCCAATTTTTGTCAAAATCAGATTTCAGTCTGAATTTCGCAATTGGAGCCAAACCATTAGGTCTGCGACCCTGCCTTTCTGTTTTAAACAAGATCAATAGTGGGCCTTTCGTATCCCTATACCAACCGGAGTCTTTGATTTATAAAATACCTAATAAGAAAATCACTTGCTCTAAAATTGAGTTGCAAGATTCCACCCGAACAAACATACATTGCAAGTTAAATAAAAGCTTGTAATACTTTTAACGGTGCATATTAGTGTTTTTAATTCACACATTTCTGCCTTTTTGTTTATTAATCTTGTTATTCTACTTATTAACAAATCGCACGCTTATCAAAATTTAATTCCCTAATTTTTTTTGTCAACTTGATATTAAGTAAAGTGTATGGATATTTGGCATTTAGACTATTTAAGTACATTTTTCAACATGATCCCCTAGTACTAGGCAAATGAAATTTTCAGGGTTTATTCTTCATGAAAGCGAGTAGTTTTTAAGATAGGTTGTAGAAAAAAAATAATAAGTGAAATTTTTTTTTAGTACCACACATAGCAAAATTTTGAAAAGAAAATTGAATATTTCTTATCTTATTAGGTATTTTTATATATCGAAGACTCTGGTTGGTATAGGGATACAAAAGGTCCACTATTGATCTTGTTTAAAACGAAAAGGCAGGCTCGCAGACCTAATGGTTTGGCTGCAATTGCGAAATTCACACTGAAATATGATTTTGGCTAAAATTTTACCAAAGTTCGAATAACTTTTGAACCACTGAATATCGCAGAACATACATGGGGGTTAAATCGATAAGTACTGAGGTCCCCCACCCCCCAGCCACCGAATATCCACCCTTCCTGTTACACCGTGTATATACATACATTTAATGTTTCCTGTGAGGGTTAAACACCGCACTCGTTTTTTGTATTTTATACAGTGGTTTCTAACTTCATAAAATATTGTAAAATGAAATATTATATCGGGTAGATCAGATATGGGTTATATTTTGTGATTAGTTTCATTACTTAAATTAGATTAGTTTTAGAGAAATCTTTAAAACGGTGAGGACAGAATTAGGTAATTTTTCACGGAGCCCCCTTAAGTTACAAAATACATACCTATAGATGCTTACTAACCTAGGTAGTTATAGTATCAATATCCATAGTTTTATATTCCTACCTATTAGGTAGGTACTCAAAAAACATTCACAAAAACAGTGTCGAATACAGGAATCTAATTAAATCCTTACCACAGTCTTGGCTATTTATATCTTCGATATTGGTTAAACGATCATTATTTTCAGACCTTCTAGAACGCCCTCTACCATTTTCAGTTTTTGCTTCCTGCTAAAAAAGGTTTTTAGATTTTTTTTTTATTTAACTAGGTAACTACTGTAATTTAAAGTTACTATATGAAATTAATAATATCCATCTTTAGAGTATTAATCAATAATAAATTAATAATTTCCAACTCTAGAGTCATTTGTTTTTCACAAAAAAAACATATCTAATCAAGAATACACATGCATAGAATTTATTCAGTTTTCATTGAAAACTGAATTTTTTTATTGAAAATGGCTTGATTTTTTCGGCACTTCCAACAATTATCGTTATATTTCAACCAATTTACACAAAACCATGACAAATTATATACGCTAAGCCTTCCTCATGAATGATTCTATCGTTTGGTGAAAACCTCTTGAAATTCCGTTCAGTGGTTTTTGAGTTTATCGCGAACAGACAGACGCGGCGTAGGACTTTGTTTCATAAATGTGTAGTTTTAGATCTAATGAATTCGTCAATCAGTGAGTATATTAAAACTATAAAATTATCTTCTGCCCGCTGCTTCGCAGGCGTATTTTCGCTATAATAAGTAAGTAACCTATTATCCAAGTTGGGGTATGTTTTAAATATACGCTTTTCATCTTGATAATTATCAGCCCATTATACGTGCACTGCTGAACATAGGCCTCTTAGGTAACAAAATAATATCGACATTTCACAAACTTTAGGCTTTATAAATTATAAACTAACATTATGTAGTTTATCGACTAGAATAAATGATAATAATTAGTAGGACAAATAGGATAGGTACATAAGTATACTTAGCTTTATAATTTAAAGCAGAAAGTTTGTGAATTTGTAACATTTATAATACTAGTAGGTACTAGTGGGATAAACTTCAAACAGTCAAACAGTATGCTTACCACATAATTGGCGTTCATATTGTCCAATAAACCGGAAACTGTCTGAAAAAGCAGTGAATAATCAGTAGCGTGAGTCTGGCCTGACGAGTGACGTGATCCTCCTTTTTCCATACAATTTGGTACAGCGCCTCTATCGTGCGGCCGTGGAACTACGCTTTCGATCGATTCACGTTACTAACGCGAGGAGACGTCCAAATCTCTAGGAAAATGATAGAATTGCGAGTCCGAATGATACTGACGTTACTAACGTAAAGATTTACATATTTATAAAAGATTATATTGTAAAATGTTGCATTTATCATAGATAAAATGAGAAAATAAATTGCTACGCTTGATTTCAAATGAAGATTTAGTATAGTTTATTATCTTTATTATTTTTGGATTATCTTAACGCGGCTAGTTTTCTAAGAATTACGTTATTTTAGAGTTTGTTGAATTAGCTATAAAATAGTTCGTAGATGCTACAATCTTACATGGTGGATGCTCCCTCCACACATGATCCATGCCTACCTTAATTACAGTAGACTGTTTTATTACTAAGATTTTTATTTTTGTCGATAAAACAGTAGCTAAAACACATTTTTTAAGAATTCTTAGGCTACTACATTGGTACCTAAACAAATACTAAATTTCAGCCCAATCAGTTCAGTAGTTTTTGCGTGAAAGATTAACAAATATCCATACATCCATCCATACAAACTTTGACATTTTTATAATACACTTGAGAGCAATAAAATCGCACATCCGCACATTTTTACTTAAAAGTTCAATTTTTTTTTTATTTGGAGCTTACAGCAAATTAAAATAAAATTAAATTAAAGTGCATAATCTAGGCATTCGCAGAACTGATAAGGGGTTGACATTTACCTTTAAAAACAACTCATTAGCAACAAAACAATAGACCCCCTTATGTCGCTCGATCCAGGTAAGGCCGGCGGCGGGATTTATCGCAGGTATAAAAGAGTGCATATTGAGGGAATGGTCATCATTTGCATACCAACGTACAGTGTGAAAGGTTCTCTATTGATATTGGCTTCAAACGGAACACGAAAATGGATACTACACCAGAAGTAGCCGCTCAAGTGGTTGCCCTTGTTGAATCGGGGCTTAAGCAAAGTCAAGTGGCTCGACAATTGAGTTTGAGCCGATTTACCGTTCGGCGTGTATACCAGAGGTATCAAGAGACTGGTGGCTACAAACGGCGACAAGGATCGGGCCGTCCCCGTGCTACAACAGAGCGTGATAACCGCTTTCTTATAACGACATCTTTAAGAAATCGTCGTTTGAACGCATTTCAACTGGGCCAACGACTTCAAGAAGTTCGTGAAGTAGAAGTTAGCCGGTGGACAGTCAGAAGACGATTGAGAGAAGGTGGCCTGACTGCACACAGGCCAGCAAACGGGCCGAAATTGACCCCAGCCCACCGAGAAGCCCGCCTTCAGTTCGCTCGAGACCATTTGAATTGGACCGAAGAGCAGTGGAGTGCAGTCCTGTTCTCTGATGAGTGCGGGATGTGCTTGCATGGCAACGACGGACGGGGGAAGGTGTATAGAAGATCGGGAGAACGATTTGCCCAATGCTGCATAACAGAACGTGTCGCCTATGGCGGTGGATCAATCATGTTTTGGGGAGGCATGTCTATGGAAGCAAAAACCGAGCTTGCCTTCATCAGCGGACCGAATACTGGTCGCCAATCAAGAGGATTGACATCCATACGATACTTTGAGGAAGTACTCGAGAGCCACGTCGTACCTTTTGCTGGGTTTATCGGCGAAAACTTTCTGTTTATGCAAGATAATGCAAGACCGCATACTGCTGGCATAGTGATCGAGTACCTTCAAGAGGTGGATGTGACCGTTATGGAGTGGCCAGCTCGAAGCCCAGACCTCAATCCCATCGAACATCTATGGGACGAGCTGAAAAGAAGAGTTCGAGGCCGAGATGCTCCTCCATCGACTCTACAGGAGCTGCAACAGGCGATCGCAGAGGAATGGGAGGCTATTCCTCAAGACTTTATCAAAAGTCTAGTAACATCAATGAAAACACGGATGGAGTCAGTGATTCAGGCTAGGGGAGGGAACACTCGATATTAATAACAAACTTTAAATTAATTTTATCTTTTAATTTCATAACTTTGACACCAATACTTGAATAAAGAATTTTTTACTAAACATGCATTTTTGTTATTGATCCACAAAAGCATTTTTATGTAATGATTGAAAGACAAATCAGATACCACTGGATAGGTATTAAAATAGACTATGAATCTGCATTACAGAAACATAATATTTTTTGTTTTTTTTTAGTTATGTTAAAAAATCATGAATGTGCGATTTTTTTGCTCTCAAGTGTATTAGTAGGTATCTGTGATATTATTTTAGTACAATGAGTAATGATTAAAATATTTTAGTTTGGCGAAATCGGGTTTTAGTAGATGACGTTTATATAAAACATTATAACTAAACAATACGACGACCTCTGTGGCGCGGCGGGCGAAGGTACTTCTGCAACGCAGGAGGTTGCGGGTTCGATTCCCGCCTCGGGACAAATGTTTGTAGGATCTGCAAATATTTGTTCAGGGTGTTCTGGATGTTTTCTATGTATATTAAAAAATATCTATTTATGTAGTCTATTATATTAAGTATATCATATATCTAGTACCCATAACAAAAGCTCTGCTTAGTTTTAGTTTAAGTAATAGTAATAGAGTATTACATACGTCAATTTTCTTCAGTTTGTACGCTTGTAAAAGCGTGCCTCGCTGTAATCGCAGTACATAAGGGTTCAGCAGTCTAACACGTTTGTTCTGTCCTTGGAACACGTGCTCGATCGGGATATACTCATCTCCGGCTGGCTGATGATTGAATGATGAAATGAGAAAAGGAAAGTGATGACCGATATGGCGCGACGGGCAAAGGTCCACCTGTGATGCAGGACGTTGCGGGTTTGATTCCCGCCTTGGATATATGTTTGTACGATCTGCAAATATATGTTTTGGGTGATCTGGATATTTACTATGCATAATAAAAATCTATTTTATTATGTATATCAGCCATCTAGTGTACTCATAACACAAGCTCCGCTTAGCTTAGGGCTGGATGATGCTGTGTGGTTGTCCAGCATTACTTATTTATTTATTCATTTAAAGTCTGCAGATATAAGGCAGAACACAAATAGTTTATAGATACCAAATAAGATAACTTTACAAAGATGCATCGATAGGCAATGATATTATATCAGCCTCGTAAAAAAAAAAGTAAAACTTAGGTACATTTATGATCAGCCCCGAAACGTCCACCGCTGGACTTAGACCTTCCGCATACGACGCCATAAAAAGTGGTCCTGAGCCGCCTCCTCCATCGATTCCCTGCGGCCGCTACAATGTTGACGGTCCATCGAGCATGGTCTACCAACACTCCGTCTCGCGTTGCAACGTGATCACCACTCGAGAACCTTAACCCCCTCGCGGATAGGCAATACTGCTAATCAGCATTGAATACTGATTACTAGGAATTGGCTACTAACTTATCGTATTCATTGGCCAACGTCTGCGGTGCGATATTTTTAACAGGGGGGCCATAAGTATATAAGTGTGTTAGCCTTAGTACACACAGCCTGCTTGTTTTGTAAGGAAGAAATAAAGTTATTAAAATCTGAAATCGATGAAGCTGTCAGTCTAGCATTAGTCCATATTTGGACCTTGAACTTAAAATACTTACTTCAGAATCGGTGGCGATTTTGACAGTCAGGGCCATTTTTTTGATGCAGTCTTGCAATACACTGTGTTTAAATAATTCTTCCCGTTGAAAGCGTACTGCTTCATTGTCAACAGAAATATCCTCTCTTTCCTATAAAACAAGCACGAAATAACACAACTGAGTAGTGGTTTAGCGATACGTCATACGATTTTTCGACCCCGTCTTCCCTTGGTAAAATGTCGTGAGATTTTGCTCCGCCGCCGCCGACGCCCCGCGCCGTCCCTCATCTCATGGTGAGATTTTCAAAATACGTATACCTACGTATTTTTTATATATAAATAGTTTAATCTGTAGGTATTTGATTGTGTTAGATGAAGTAAAAAAATATAATTAGCTTTATTATTTACTATATAATAAGACTTCTCAGAGTCAGAACGTATTGTAGAATCACAGTCATTAAAATACCTACTTTAATTCACATTCGTAGAAAAAAATCCAGAGACCCCTCTCTCCCCCAAATGAGATTGGGTGAGGTTGGGCTCTACCACTAATACACTAGTATGATAAATGCGAAGTTTGGATGTGTGTAATAGCTATAAATAGCCTTATGAAGTATTTATCCAAACAAAGGTGTGTAAGTTTTTCCACAAAGATTTTTGGTCTCTTATAATCGTTCTATGTATCTCGTTCATATATTGCAAATAGTACATTACTTTTTATATTTTTTTTTAAAGCGGCCTGAGTTGACCAATAAAAATTATTAAAATTAATTCTTTAGTCCACTCATCCTGTAGGATGAGCTAAGAGCGGGATCAGTTGACTAAAGAGCCGTTGTGACGCCCGCTCGCCCCGCATTCCCCAAAAGATTTCGTGAGAGACGGTTGTCTCTCGTTGCTCGGTTAGACGCCCTAGACTTATTAGTAGTTCACGCCAAAATTACTGAACGGATCGGGCTGAAATTTTGCATAGATTTAGTTCTAGACCTGGAATAAAATATATACAATTTTGTATCCCCGAAAAACGCGCGCGAAACCGCAGGTAGAAACTAGACATTCGATAAACATAGGATAACAAGATAGCTGCAAAACACAGAATTGTATTGCTTAGAAAGTCCGATATTTTAGAATAGAAAGGAAAATATTTGTGTTACCAAATTTAACATAACATAAAGTCTAACGAATATTATAAATGTGTTTGTTTGTCCTACCTTCATTCCCAAATTAAGCAACCAATCGACTTGATTTTTGGTATAGAGTAGGTAAAACATCAAATTCTCATGGGAGATTTAGGGGAAAAATATATTTTTCATCGTATCAGCCCATACACGTCCACTGCTGGACATAGGCCTCCCCCATAGGAGGCCACAAATAGCGATCCTGAGCCGCCTCCATCCATCGAATCCCTTAAATACCTTTTTATCCCCCTAGAAATGTGAAACTCGAATTTAACGCGGGGAACACCTAGTATGGAATAATAATAAGTACAGTTTGGTTACCGCAGGCTCACAGTTTATGAAGACAGCTCTCACTTCCACAATTGGGCTTTCAGAATCCGGATCCTTAGAAAAGGATTTATCCAAAACTAAACCTATGAGTATAAAAAGTGCTCCTGAAAAGAGTGAATATTATTCTGAGACAGCAGCGAGTTTTTACTCTAAGATTGTATGTTACCACAGCGAAAAAATAGAATAAATAAAGTAGTAGTTAATGTGGAAGAGTAGGGATAAAAACACCTTTAAAATATAATGGATACTTACTCATCGTGCTTTGAAATATCCAAAATTATTTTCACGAAGGCAAGTTCACAGCCATGTTTGTTTATGTTTCGCTGTTTTTTTCCTCTTACGTACTTATTGTATCCTCTTTGGTTTTATAAAAAGGCTTCTTTGACTTAATATTTTTAGCGTTTATGTATGTAGGTAGATACCTGACAGCCAGTTTTTGCCTTTGGACTTGGCCTAGTGACGAAAAAGTAAAATAAATTATTTGTGACCCCGCGGCGGTTACGTTTACACCAAGGAATTTATATACTAACGTAACTTCTTTATTGACGAAGAAAATAACAATCAAATTAAACTAGTATTTACAATTGAAACAATTGAGCTAACTGCAGACTGTTCAAAACAATCAACAGATAGCTCAACTGGTCCATATAAATACCAGTCGGAAGCGTCCCTGAGACGCTGGCTGCATTGCCTCGCTGTATGGCAATGCTAATGCGCTGCGCCAGATACTCACCAGCTCTCGGGTCATGCGTCGCTTCGACCAGGCGCTCAGATATTTTTTTGAAAACCCGGGGCGCCTCGGTACCCCACGGACCTTGGGTCTCGACTCCAAGGGGAGCATTAAATGCTCCCCTTGCCCTCGCCTCTTGAAATCCTCGGCCAAAGCCGAGATCAACGTAACTTCGTATATAAATTCCTTGGTTTACACGTTTACACCTATCGTAGCGAAAATCCTAAGTCTTAGACGGAGGATTTATGCTTTCCCTTCCTAAGTCTATGTTTACACCATTGATTTGCCTCGTAGACGGAGTAGTATAGGATCCCGATATAAAACGATCTTCACCGAGGTGTTTATTTGATGAAACGTATTTTATATTAAATTTAATATGTCAATAAATATATTGCATATGGGTTGTCTAACAAATTTCAGTCTTAGGAAACCTTGAAATGCTTACTCAGTTTTTCGAGCTATTTTTTTACAGAAATATAACATAAAATAATTTTATACAATTACTTTAAGTTTTTAGTTTGATAAAATATAAAAAAGTTATAAAAATATGTTTTATTTCATAACAAAATCGAAAAACGAGTTAAATGGGCGGGCTTCAAACAGCTGCTATGCTGTGTCCCCTTCTATCGCATGGGATGGTTGGTTGGGACCTCTCAGTCGCACATATTCAGTCGCAGCAATATTTCACTTTTTAAAATTCGACAACCGGAATTCGGGACTGATTTTTCGCAGGCAACCCTATATCATCGTGTTCATAATGAAATAATCTTCATTTTTATTTAATTTTAATTCAATAATCAGACCGGTGCAAAATGCTAGTATCGATTTACCTGTTTGTACCTGGCAACCCGAGAGTTGTGACCGGAAAAGAATAGGCAACCCAACGTTTGCATATTCTATCGGCTTCAGACTTTCGATTGGTATAGAATTTGTCTAATTATCAAACCGGTGAAATGTTTAAAAAAATTTTTTTTGCAATTATTAATTAATCATATCATGGACTGAAATTTGTCAGACAACCCATATGCAATATATTTATTGACATATTAAGTTAAATATAAAATACGTTTCATCAAATAAACACCTCGGTGAAGGTCGTTTTATATCGGGATCTTAGACTAGAGGAGTTTTGCTTACGATTTGCCTCATTAATGGTGCAGACGTAACTGATTAGTTATCTTTGCACCATTCAAATTCATACAACTACTAGCTAGTTGTATCAATTTGAATATCATGTCTGTGATGCAACTACTATCTATTTTTCATATTTTTATTGACACAACTAATATCTTGCCGGCTTCTTACCTTTTTGTGGCGAACAAGGAACTTGTACTTACTATGTCCATGGTGGCGAATCAAAGATCTTACTGGATGTCTCCTCAATGATTAGTTACTACATAAATAATACTTTATCGTGTCTATTTAAAACCCTTTGCGTTAACCAATACAAATCTGTAGGGATCAATAAGGATCTTCCTTCCCAAGAGGTTCTTCGGTTAGCCCTTGCTATGTGCGCGGGTCTAGAAATTTAGGAATACGAATATACGTATAGGTGATGGAACAAGGTACTTTGTTCCATGCCTAAGAAATAGGTAAAATCCAGGCGATCCCAGCGCACATCGTTCTAAAGGTTTATTCTCTTAAAAGACAGGGGCACACAATTACCTGAACTAAGTAGGGTGGTGTTCATCAAAAGATAATCGAACAATTAGCAGCTTCGTCTGTTAGCTTTGACGTCTAATGTATGAAAACTTCTGTGAAACGTCAATAACATTGTTATTGCCCGTTTATCATTTTGAAGAACACAATGTTAAAACTAAGAATAACTCACAGCAGCTAGTATACTGTCTGTAGAATAACTACACGGTTTCTTAAGAATGTTTCGTTTATTTTGTTAATCACATACCCAATTACTTTTACAATATCACATACGTCATGCATGAGAAAAGGAATAGTTTTTATGTATCACATTTCAAAAAATATCATAAAATACAAGTCGAGTAGATAAAGATTGGAATTGAAAATGTCATGCTGTCCCGCTGGCAAATATTATCCAAGCGGGTCAGCATGACATTTTCAATCGCAATATTTGTCTACGCGATTTATAACAAGTAATTTCTGGCACATTCCTTTTTTCATTTATACTTAATTTTAAGAAATTTTTCGATTAATTCTTTTATAAAATAGTACAAAGCTTTGTTCGCTGGATTCAGCTTGGATTATGAATGAATCAATCTTGTCATTATTATATTTCACTGTAATTATTATATCCCAATTCAAAATACTCATTGTTCTAATAACTAGTTAATTCTATCGAGTTAAACGAATCCTGAAAGCTTCGCTAAATATCTCGATAAAGCTACGAGTGATTAAGCGATTATATCGCGTAGCTTTGCACAAAATGGGCGCGTAGCTCCGATCAGAGTGTAAATGTTGGTTTTACAATAAAAATATGGGATTTAAATGGAGTAAAATTTAGCTTTTCTAAAATCTAGCTTCGATCTAAGCCACGTAACACATACCACTTTGTTTATCTCTCTAGGAGTTGCTATTTTTTAAGTTTTCTTATGACCATGATCGGAACTAGCAAAACCAATTTTTAATTAATCTAAGTCGGACTTTGGTGTCCTATGGTACAAACACCAATCAATAGTCTACATAAATTATCATCAGTCGTAGCTTTATATAGCTAAAAAAGACCTAACCAACTAGGAACATTATTGGAATATCAAACAATTACTGGCATAAAGATTGGGATCGAAAATGACTACCTCTTTCATGCTGTCCAGCTTAGATCATACATGATCAAATATGACTTTTGGGACAGCAGAGGCGGACATTCTCAATCCCAATCTTTATCTGCGCGACTTATACGGCTTCGTTAGCCATGGATAGGATAAATAATGCGAGCAATGTAACACAACGTTGTTGGTTAGATCTCCTTGCAGATATGCCTATTTGACTAAAAACACGCGGCAACCAAGATCAGCTTTCTATCGTCACAGGCGACTGCTTATGCTTTACTCTTACGGTACCGAAGCCTTAACTATAAGTTTATAAAGAAGAGATAGAACACAATATATTAAAAGGCACTTTCTATGCAGGCCACACGGGAAGTGCCTATTAACATTCATGTTAAATTTAGCCCAAATAAGATAAATGGCAACTTTGGTCTAATCACCGTCTTACTCAGATCTTGATGACTCTACATACGAGTTTAAAGTACCCACAAGGGACAAGCTTTTTTGATAAGTTTACGCTCTAGATTTTTAATAACATCTTTTCATATTTTTTTACAAGTTATCATGAGATCTTATTTTGAAAAAAAAAAACAGGTAACAAAAACAGAATTGTAACAAAACAATTTTAAGTCAACTAGACTTTTTAAACTATTCGTAATTGAAATAAAAATACGTTTGAAGACTTTCTAGTAGTATACAAAATTACGATGTAGAGCTAAATAAAAAATAGTTATTTCCTAATGCAATAAATCTATTCCTGGTCATTGCTGGTAAACGAGGCCTGCTTGCTAATCTGAAACAAATCGAGCTTCTGAGTACACGTGACGGTTTGTACACGTAAGACTTTCATATTTTTAGTTAAGTTTATTTATTTTTATTTTATTTATTTCTGGGTTATCAACATCTATGATGCTTTTTGTTACATGTATCATAGTTTTATAAAGGCGCCCCTTTAGACCCCGTAGAAACGAACGTACGATATATGATATTATAAATTGATTTTATATAATTAAGACTTCTAAGAACGCAGTGTAATCATAGTGAGAAAATAACAATATCTACAACATTTCAAATTCATGGAAAAAATCCAGAGACCCCTCTCCCCCACATGAGGGGATCGGGTGGGGTTTGGTTTGTAAAAACGACAAACCAACTACAAATTTCTTATAATTTACACTATTTTTTAAAGGTAATAACGTAGTGTAGAATCATAGTGAGCAAAATCGTACAATAATATATCTACCAAGCTTCAAATTCGTGGAAAAAAATCCAGAGAGCCAGTGGAGCAGAGGGGGCCTCTGCTCCACATGAGATAGGGTGAGGTTTAGTTTTGGTTTTAAAAAACTACATACAGAGACAAACTCCTTCATATTTCTACTGTTTTTTTTTCGGTACAAATTATTAAATATGTTCCTTATGCCGAAAGGCCAAATTATACAGTATCATGATAAGAGGAACTTACCTCAACACTGTCGTAGAACTGCATGGCGGACTCGCTCTCGTAGAATTTGATGGTTACTGTTTTGTCGACAGGCTCGTTTGAGGTGTAGTCGGTGCCTGTCCATTTGCATGAATCTCCGTTCATCTGGTTGAAACAAATAAAATCATTTATTGAAATCGGACTAATAGTTTCAGCGCTACGTTGGAACATAGAAATCGGCTACATTATGTACATACAACTTACATAAGCCTCCTTCTTTGGCAGTCGGGTAAAAATAACACTTTTTGTTTTAAATTGTATTGCTAAATTTCTATTTGTGGTGTCGTATTTAGGCCTATAGTATCAGTCGACCTGCAACGCAGCAGGTTGCGAGTTCGATTCCCGCCTCGAGACAAACGTTTGTACGATCTGCAGATATTGTTCAGGGTGTTCTGAATGTTTTCTACGTATAGTAAAAAATATCTACCTATGTAGCATATTATATTAAGTATATCACTTATCTAGTACCCATAACAAAAGCTCTGCTTAGGTTGGGGTTAGATAAAGAGGTGCGAAAATCAAGCATGAATAAAAAAAAAATCTTCTGAATCAGAATCAGAACCGATAAAAGTCGTGGAACATACACGCCCCCATGTTCTGCGATTCCATTCCATTCACATTGGAACTATTGAACACCCGTTTTAGATAGATCCTTCAAGAATTCAATAGCCCTTGAAAGCCCGCCCGACCAAAATAATAAGGTTTGCTGGTACAGAACTCTTCATTACTGAGTATTTCTAGTATATAATAGAAATTATTAGAAATGAAGAATTCTAAATTTGCTCTGCACTTGTATTTCTAGCTAAGTTTTTCTATTTGTATAAAATGTTTATTTTTTATGAAATTAAGAATGAAATGATCACTAACCTGGAACTCAGTGTCGGTATTAACAAACATATCGGCAAGTATCTCGCCGGTGTTAGCATCGGTGACGAGTATCTTCGGCGTGTACAAGTCTTCAAGAAGCAGTTGTATGGTGGCGTGCGGGCAGCTCGTCGTCTCCTCGCCTTGCTCAATGATAGCCTCGCCCTCGCAGGCATAGGAAGATCCGTAGTCTCCCTGAAACAACACATGAAAAATTGTTACATTAAAAAACAACATCATCTAGCCCCAAGCTAAGCAGAGCTTGTGTTTCGTGTATCTAGATATACTTAATGCAATATATTACATAAATAGAGAATATAAATACTATTATACATATAACACACCCAGAAGACCCGTATCAAATATCTGCAGATCGTAGAAACATTTATCCCGAGGCGGGAATCGAACCCGCAACCTGCGTCGCAGGCGGACCTTCACCCGCTACGCCACAGCATCTTTCATTGTTTTTCTTCGCATACAAATACATCTCCGCTCGGTTGTATCCACTGAAGCGAAGACGAGATGTGTGAATAACGACTTTCTATTGGTTGTTTAAAACAAATCTCTTCTCTTCTCCGCTCGTCTCCTTTTTGGTGGATTCTGGCCCTAAATGGGTACCATACCTACATACTGTGACCAAATTTCACGTTGCGCGTGCAACAATAACGAAAAAATGACCATTCAGGCAACGAACGGTTCCTAAGTGTAATGGACTTCAGTCACTAAGATCTGATTGTACGACTGCAATAAATAAAAATACTGAAATACTAAGTTAAATCTGCTTACCCCATAGTAGTAGCTATCGCCCTGCTCATGGTCCTCATAAGTCTCGTCATCCTCATCGTCATCGTAATCCTCTTCTTCTTGGAAGTGAACTTGCTTCCCGTCCCCCGCCGAGCCGTCGGTACCGTCCCCGTTCGGTTTGGCTTCAGTCTTGAATGTAAGTTCTGCCTCGTGACATGCCGAGGCCCAAAATGATTCGGCACTAGACATAAAGACATTGTTTATTTATTAACTCGCGTATAGTTTACACCAAAAAACACCTTACTATCTTGGGAACAACTTTAATAAAATCTTCAGTACATTCTAGAGATGCGTCCAGATTAAATAACGTGTTATACAGGGTGCCACAATATGTGTATATTCAGCCAAAACCCGCTGAACAACTTTTATTTTACGACTTTTCGAGTTTCCACAATTTTCACTGAAAAAAGTGCTATTCACTTTTTACATGGTCAGCTGATTTTTAAGTAAGGTTAACTACAGGAAAAGTTTTTAGCGATTTCTGACTTTTTAGTACTCTTACCCAAGTTGGTCCAAAAGATGTTTTTGATCAGTAATAAACAGAGTCGATTGGCATAAAAAAAGTTATTTCACTTCTCATGCTCAAAAAGTGTGTTATGTCATTATAGCATAACTTAGCGGGCCTAGGGCCTAAACTCGAATTTAAATCGCAAAATACCTTTCCTGGGGTTAGACCGGTTAATTATATTTCCCTTTATTGCCACGTTAAAAAAATCCACCCAGTATACTCATCACATACGTAGAAAGTAATAGTACCTAGTGGGCTGCACGCTCTCCGCCTGTTGCGCCGCCGCGGTAAACACATTGTCGGCTCGAGCGTTGTCTTGCAAGTGCTTTGGAAGTCTGAGAGGTGCGATACCGGTGAATGTTTTAGTCTTGGTTTCCTCTTGTGCAGTGGTCACGGGTGTCTCCCTTGTATCTTTGACCTCTTTCTCTTCTCTTATAGCTTTGGCGGCTGCTGCTTGTAGCATCTAGGAATATGAGACAAACAGATGAGAACTTTATACGAGTATTATAGACTGTTATCTATCCTATAACATCTACATATAGTAGGCCAAGCACGGGGATTGTTCTCTAGGTTAGAATAGACAATAATGACATCGCATCGGCATACATTGCGTATATTATTGAAGTTAATTAGTAGTATCGTCAACAACATTGCTCTGACGGAAGACCAGCGTTAGTTACTAGCTTGCTAGAAATCAGCCCATGCTGAGGCAGAGGTCATTTTGTGTCTTTCGGGCTTACAATTGTAAAGTATGTAAGTCTCTTTGCACAAATAAATTATTTTATTCTTTATTCTCAAGTTGAACGAATTAATTTCAAATAATTTACGAACTTGATGATAAAGTGAGGTAATTTTTCTCCATTCTACCCTTGACAACAATCCCCGTGCTTGCACTACAGAAAGCCGTTTATGTAGTATTCAAGAAAACTTCTGAGAAATATAAGCCAATTAGCCACAGTAAATAAGATAAAATTGTAAACAACTGTTAAATCTAATAACTAATTTAGCTTTATTTCACGTATTTTCCTGATAAGCTTAGTGTTGCATTGTACTGAACAAAGTTTTAACTAGAAGAGGTGAAACCTTATTGGTTGTTTTCAAAATTATTTACCGCTCAAATAAAAAATTTCTTTATTTTATAAACCGTACTTAGGTACGCCATCCTGGTGGCCGTAGAGGTCGCGGCGCCGCGTAACAATAGATATCTCCATCTCAGCCCGTGAGTGTCGTAATACTAGACTAAGAGAACCTACCAAATGAAGGGCAGCTTAGGCAGCTTACTTCTAGCAATCACTAATTTGTGGCGCTTACTATACAGCTAGAAACAACCTAACACACTTATATGTAACCTACCAAATGAAGGGCAGCTTAGGCAGCTTACTTCTAGCAATCACTAATTTGTGGCGCTTACTATACAGCTAGAAACAATCTAACACACTTATATGTAACCTACCAAATGAAGGGCAGCTTAGGCAGCTTACTTCTAGCAATCACTAATTTGTGGCGCTTACTATACAGCTAGAAACAACCTAACACACTTACATGTACCCTATAATGTGCCTTAAAAACCTAATTATACCTACTTTACATACGCATTGATTCTGGTCAGAAAGTATTAGCTGTCATATAATAATATACTAAACTTACTTATCTGTTTGCTGGAGATTTCAGTTGAGTTTTGATTTGTATTTGACAATAATTATCTCTGGAGAATAAAGGAGTTGTAGGTTCCTTATTCTGATGCGGTTGCTTAGGCCGATTAAAGTCGGTACATCTAAGATATTTAATTACTGATTTAAAGCCTGAATTAGATCCTGCGGAAGGCGGAGATGAAATACCTATGAGAGAAACGCTGTTTTAAGGAAGGCAAATCACCTATAAACTGTCTTATTATAAGTACCCACCTCAATTCACAATTCGTCTCGGTCGTTCGCTGCGGGATGTCTCTCCTGGAAACTCAGGGGGGATCCGACGACGTCACAGATAGAAGAGGCAGAAGTCCTTGGTGCTAGAGTAGCAGCGGGTGCGGTCGCGACACGAGGGTTTTCCAAAATAACAAATGTGACCGGATCGCGGGATGCAATTAGTCATACGCGTCCGTCGTTGATTTGATGCATCGTAGACTGGCTTGTCGCTACCCCAAGCGTGGGTCATGCGGAGACTTTCGACTCGTTGCTCACTTCAGTAGGGAAATATAATAAAACAGTCTTCCTTAGGTGAAAGACCATCCAAAAAAACAGCGTATGCTACCATTTATTATTATATTTAAAAACGAGCGTAACCATTTCCCCCGGCTTGAAAGTTCCTACTTTCGAAACACAGAAGAAAGAGGATAAGAAAAGTATGGATAATTAATCCTGTATGGAAGTAAGCTAAAACCAATAAGTTGCATATTGTCACAAACTCTATTCTAAAGTCATGAACATGCTCTTGCTCTACTAGGAGAGACACTAAGATTTCTAAACCTAATTAACCCTATTGTCTACACAGCGATGCGATGAAAGACCTTAATCTTAAACTAAGGACAAACAAAATTAACTAATAAAAATTTACTGAGTTGGCAAAGGGCACAACTTCACAACCGGTCGACTTTGTAAGATCCCACTTTTAGTTTTTACAGAAGCGACGCGAACTACCCCGTTTTTGTCCGGAAAGATTTCAGTAATTAAACCTAACGGCCAATGTAAGGGCATAACATTGTCCTGCATGGAAACAACTACCATTCCTAATTTTATAGGATTAGCTGGAGTGTTCCATTTCTGTCTGGATTGCAAGGTGTGCAAATACTCTTTACGCCACCGATTCCAAAAGGAGTGAACAAGTTTATCGGTAAATTCATATCGCGAAATAAGATGCAAACGAGTTTCATTAACATCACGAGTGGGAAGAAACACAAGCGGTTTCGAGTGCAAGAAGTGCGCTGGCGTCAGTGCAGACGGTTCCGAAGGGTCGGAGCTTAGTGAATATAAGGGCCTGGAATTTAACAAGGCCTCTACTTGAGCCAACACAGTGTTAAGCTCGTCAAATGTGAGAATTTGCTGACCGATCACCTTGAAAAGATGCGTTTTGACGCTCTTGACTTCACTCTCCCAACATCCACCGAAGTGAGGAGCTCGGCAAGGTATATTTTTGAGCGTTATGCGATGATCTGCCAGTTCCTTTTCCCATAAGGGCTGATACTCCTTTGCCAAGAACTGATAGAGTTCGCGGAGGTATGACCTGGCGCCAATAAAGTTGGTGCCATTATCAGTGTAAAGACACTCTACTGGGCCTCTACGCGATACAAACCGCTTGAATGCCAACAAGAAACTAGCCGTACTGAGGTCAGATGCGACTTCAAGATGAAGCGCTCTTGTAGTCATACAAGTAAAAAGGCAAATGTACGCCTTGCGAGATCTTTGGCCTCTACCACGAACTGACGTGATTGATAGAGGCCCCGCATAGTCGCACCCAGTGTGAGAGAAAGCCTTAGGGGCAGTCTCTACACGAGAGCGGGGAAGATCAGCCATAACCGGGAAGACGGGACGCGGTTTTGCTCTAAAGCAAATGTTACAATTAAAAGTAACGTGCCGTGCGATTCGTCGTGCGGACATGATCCAATAGCGCTGTCGTAACAGAGACACGAGCAAATTAGGACCTGTATGAAAGTTGGTGGTATGATAATACGAGACCAAAAGCTCTACAGTACGGTCCTGACGTGGAAGAAGAATTTGATGCCGAGAATCATAATCTAATTCCGAATTTGCTAGGCGGCCTCCGACATGAATGAGTCCATTATGAAGAAACGGGCTCAGTTTTTGTATTGGCTTAGAACACAATTGTTCGCGGGACAGTCGATCTAGGTCGAGTTCAAAATGTATTTTCTGGACTGAACGCCAAACTATACTTTCTGCGAAAGTTAGGTCCGAAGCGGTAACGGGTCCCTTGGGGAGCCGTTTCAAAAATTTATAAATGAAGCATATAGTTTTCAAATATTTAGACCAATTAGAGGTTCTAGAGGCGAGCTCATGCAAGATATTACACGGAGGAGAAGATTCCAAAATATCCTGTGTGATCACCGGTAGAGCTATTGCCTTCATTTCCGGAAGTTCCGGAGACTCACCGGACCGAAACGGCTGGACTGGCCACTCGGATCGCGGCAATTTAAGCCATGTCGGCCCTGTTAGCCACAACGGATGATGTCGTAGTTGAGCCGGCGTCAAACCACGCGAGAGACAATCACACGGATTTTCTAAACCCCTGACATGGAAAAACGATTCAGCAGAAAGGTTTTCATGTATCTTGGTGATGCGGTTGGCCACAAACGTGTGCCATCGGTGCGGTTCAGAATGAATCCAGCTCAACGTTACAGTTGAGTCCGAAAAAGCTACGACAGCCTCAATGGCATGGCGAGCTGCGTACAACAAATAAACTCGCCTTATCAAAGTCGATAAGAGGAGTGCGGAACAAAGCTCAAGACGAGCTAGTGAAATAATTTTTAGTGGCGCGACCTTTGACTTCGCACACACTAGCGAAACGACGACATCCCCGTTGGGTTTAAGCACATGAGCGTAGATAACTCCACCGTAGGCCTTCTCGCTCGCGTCTGCGAAGCCCACTAGGGTGATCTTACAATGATCTACGACACCGATGTGTCGTGCGAATTTCATTTCTGAAATAAGAGGTAGTTCGGCCTGAAATTGTTCCCAGGCGCGAACGATGCGGGTTGGCGGGACATCATCCCAGCCAAGTTTTACTAGCCAAAGTTCCTTTATGAGCAGCTTGGCGTAAAGAATCATAGGAGCAACAAGACCTAAAACGTCAAAAAGACGTGCGATGGACGATAAAATATTTCGCTTCGTACACGGGCGGTTATCCGGATTTACCTGAAATCCGAAACAATCCTCATCTGGATACCATCGGAGTCCCAGTATTTTCTGTGTCAGATCTTTGCTGAAGTCTAAACTATGCGAGAGTCGTAATGACTCTGGGATAGCCTGAAGCACCTGAGGGCTATTACTCGACCATTTAGTTAACTGGAAATTGCCCAGCGAAAATATTTCTATCAGCTGATGAGCGGATTCTATGGCTAGCTCGGTACTAGGGCTTGAGCTGACTATGTCATCCATATAAATATCTCGCTGTAAAATTTCGCTAGCTAGAGGATATGACTGACCCTCGTCTAGACACAGCTGTTGAACTGTGCGAATAGCAATGAATGGAGAGCACTTCAACCCGAATGGTAGTACTGAGAACTCATAGGTTTGGAGCTGTTCGTCCTCGTGAAAGCGATATAAAATCCGTTGAAGCGAGCGATCCTTTTGGCGTATTCCTATACGAAGGTACATGGCCTTTACATCTGCTGACACAGCGACAACGAAAAGTCTAAAATTCAACAAGATGTTGAAAAGGTCAGCTTGAAGCACTGGGCCCGCGTATAGGATATCGTTGAGCGAAACCCCATTGTCTGTACTCGCGCTGGCATCCAATACTACGCGTAACTTGGTAGTCATTTTATCCTCTCGAATGACAGCGTGATGTGGGATATAATAAGCAACCTGTTGCTCATGAGTCTCCTGTGTATGAGAAACATTCGGAAGATTATCGTTCTTCAGAAGTGAAATATAATGATTATCTAAGTAATCCTTGATGACGTCATCGTACAGGAGCTTAACGTTAGGTAGCTTCTTAAGTCTACGCTCGAGGCTATAAAACCTCCGACGAGCGATGTCTACAGAGCTTCCCAATGCTGCCGCGGCCGTTTTGAGCGGCAAGGCAGCTACGTACTTGCCATCCGGAGTGCGAGTGATAGTGGATCGGTAAAACTCCTCACACTGTGTATCATCCATGTCTACAACCGTAGCGGCTGAGACATCCTCAATCTCCCAAAATTTGCGCAGGTCGCAACAATCAAGGCATGAAGTTGAGAAGAATGATAACGTGTCTGTAGGGGGGTCTAATATGGGAGCATCTCCCATAAAGATGTAGCCTAGCACCGTCTCCAACGCGTCCGGATACCCGGGTGTACTGGTGACGCAACCTGGTCGCAACAACTTAGCGAACAATTTTACGCCGAGTAAAACGTCTATATTACCAGGCACTCCCCAAGTATCGTCGGCGGTTAATTTTGGATCAATGTGATTCAATTCAGCGACATTTATACCACACAGCGGAAGTTCACCGGTGATTTGATCCAGTACTAGCGCATCGATATGGTACTTAGGTAATGACCGAAGCCGTGAACTAAACGTTAGATCGACTGAACCTCGAACAGGTTGAGATGTACCACCGATACCTCTAACTGTACTTATAGACTCCGCGCGAATAGGTAAGCCTAGCATGCGACAACAACGCGTAGTGATATAATTTTTCTGCGAACCGGGATCTAGCAAGCATCTTATCACTACGTCCCTACCCTTTTTATTAACTGCTACTACTTTAGCAGTAGCCAATACCTCGGTAGTCCGTTTGGTCCCTTGTACCGCTGAATGTGTACATAAAGCAACCCGTTCTGGAGCGGCTGATGAAACTTCAACAGGGCCCGCGGAAGGATTAGATGCGGGGGTTACTTCAGGGGGTACAGGGGCAGAAACCATTGCGGTAGTTTCCGAGTGAGGCGGTTGTTCAAAATGAAGCAAGGTATGATGTTTGCCGTTACATTTTTTGCAACCGGTTTTCGATTGGCATTTCAGGGTGGTGTGCTGCTGACTTAAACAATTGACACACATTTTGTGGTCTTTAATAAATTTAAAGCGTTCAAATGCCTGCAGTTTTTGAAACCCAGAGCATTTGAATAGATGGTCATGGGTATTGCTACACAGAGAGCATTTGTTAGCTACACCCACGTAGACCTGCGACACCTTTGTAGAAGGGGCAGCGGGGCTATTGACTGCGGTCGCGCGCGGACACGCTGTTGTGCGGTACATAATTTTTATTTGTTCGCGTACAAATTTTACGAAATAGTCGTAATCAACGACTTCTTGATTCTTTTGATAACGCAAGGACATTTCGTAATGTTTTGCTACATCCGAGTCTATTAATTTAAGGCCCAGATGGGTAAAAATAAAATTATCGAGATTTTCTATTTTTAATTGTTTGATTCCCGCTATAATTGCAGTAAATTTGTCAAACACTTTTTCCAAGTTAGCGGGTGAAGATGTACCAGCTGATCTTAATGAAAACAGCTGATTTAGATAGTTTACAGCGAGCGGGCGGGTATCTAAATATTTAGCAATAAGCGCATCCCAAACGACACGGTAATTTTCCGCGGAGGGACACAAACCTGCCGACACATTCCTTGCCTTGCCTTTGAGACAGTTTAACAAATAATGTATACGATCTGAATCCGAGAGGTCGGAGTTTGTGTGGATAACCCTTTTAAAAGTTTCATAAAAGAATGGAAAACTTTGTATGTCACCGTCAAACGTAGGAAGTTCTATTTTCGGTACCCTTATATGGTACGCACTCTTACCAGCCGAGCTCGTGGTTGCAGAGGGCGATGATACCGACGGTGGTTCTAATAACGCACCTAATGTATCCTTTATTTCGCAGGCCAAGTCATCAAATGCGTTCAAGCTATTATAACTGACTTCGTATTTGTCGACCAGTTTCATAGATAAACGATTGACGTTATCTAAGATTTCGTTGAATTCGCCCCGCAGAGCATCAATTTGCTTTGCCTGTGCAATAAATGACTTACGAGCGCGCTCAGTTGTTAACGCCCTAGATGACTCATAAATAGCCTGAACGCGTGCGAAACATGCATCGCGTTTTGCGAGATAAAGTTTTAGTCGGGTTTCATCTTCCATTTTTCAAGGAATAATTACGTACCACACAAACAAACCCCAAGAACCAAGCGGAACCCTAATTGTATTGGGTAAATGAGCGATATTTATTATAGATGTATTTTTACGTAAGCTACGTACTTACAATCTATGCGAAGCGACAATAAATATAATTAATCCTAAGCGTATGTATCACACACAACAAAGGAGCGTCAACAAGTGAGTAAATACCTACCTATAACCACGCAGATAAGGAGGTAATTATAAAATGCGGTTTAAAAAAGCGACAATCGAACCTTTCGTTCGCAATAACTTAAGAATGTAGGCAGTAAGTAGGTATCTTAGAAATAAATTATCATGTAGATACCTAGTACCGCTACAGCCCAGCGATAAAAAAGCGGTAAGTATATAACTTATACTTTGTAATATTACGGTTAGTTCACTAGATAAGTGACCGTCCAACACGTAAACAATGAATTTATGTTACGTTTCTCAACGAGAAATTCCTATCAAAAAATCAAGAACATTTCAACAAAAATAACATAAACCCTAATGTGCGGCGTAAGATGAATGAATTTTATTAATTCACTCAAATGCGAGTTACTAAAACAATGCGATGCGAAAGTCCCTACCTACCTACCGAATTTAGAGATAACCTTCAAAAAATCAAGTTCACTCTAATAATATTACTGATAGGTAGATAACGATCATAAACAATTTGTGCGAACGTAAGATGAATGGATAGTAGGTACTAACTCATTCAAATACAATGCGATGCGAACGTATAAATACGTTTAATGATTAAATGTTATTAATTAATCAAATGCGGTTGTGTGAGTCTACGATTTCAGCTAAATGTCTCCTTGTATAACAATAAATTTTCTAACGAGACGACAAAAATATAAAATATCTATTTACCTACTATTCCCGACATAACCTTTCAAGGTTAACGGTAAGCGTAAGGAATGTGGACTTTGAACACTTCGGACTACCCCCCGTACGGCACTTGCAGAAAAAAGATATGCAATTTAGCGAAATACGAATGATTTTAAGTCAATAACTTATTTTGCGATATGAATTCACTATTCTTTTCTTGGACCTTAACAATTTATTAACAAAAAATGCGAAATAACGATTATAGAAAACTATTTTTTCTGCCGGTAGGTACGGATGGTTATACAAGAAATAGACCTTAACAAGTATGCAACAGAGGTGAGATTCTTGTGACAATATGCAACAATGAAATAAATTATTATTCAAAATTAGTAACCTTTTATCTGAAATGAAACCTAGGCTTTTAGGACCCAAATTTAGGCTTTTATCCGGCTCGAAGGACCAAAATGGAGAATAAAGGAGTTGTAGGTTCCTTATTCTGATGCGGTTGCTTAGGCCGATTAAAGTCGGTACATCTAAGATATTTAATTACTGATTTAAAGCCTGAATTAGATCCTGCGGAAGGCGGAGATGAAATACCTATGAGAGAAACGCTGTTTTAAGGAAGGCAAATCACCTATAAACTGTCTTATTATAAGTACCCACCTCAATTCACAATTCGTCTCGGTCGTTCGCTGCGGGATGTCTCTCCTGGAAACTCAGGGGGGATCCGACGACGTCACAGATAGAAGAGGCAGAAGTCCTTGGTGCTAGAGTAGCAGCGGGTGCGGTCGCGACACGAGGGTTTTCCAAAATAACAAATGTGACCGGATCGCGGGATGCAATTAGTCATACGCGTCCGTCGTTGATTTGATGCATCGTAGACTGGCTTGTCGCTACCCCAAGCGTGGGTCATGCGGAGACTTTCGACTCGTTGCTCACTTCAGTAGGGAAATATAATAAAACAGTCTTCCTTAGGTGAAAGACCATCCAAAAAAACAGCGTATGCTACCATTTATTATTATATTTAAAAACGAGCGTAACCAATCTCCTTTATCCAAACGCAATGTCATATACATAAGTATAAAACGAGTTTGAGCACCAATACAAACCAACGGTGGCTTAATGGTGCAATATTACCAAACCACCTGACAACGTCGTGATCATGGCAACACCCTACATGTTCGTGGGTACGATCAATAGTGGAAGTAAATTATTACAAATATTCACGGGTATTAATCGCGTTTCATTATCTTTTTTTCCCGACGTTTTAAAAAAAAATTTACCCGTGAATATTTATAATATGTTCAGATCGCGTAAGTTTAAAAAACTTCAGTGGAAGTATGTGTAATATGTGTATTGAGACCTCATCAGCACAGATAGCCAAATATAGTTACCCTGACGCATTGGTTGACTTGATCGCGGAACGAGTTAGCCAGATCAGTGTTCTTGAACCGGACAGCCAACATCTCGTAGTCCCCAGCAGGGTTCTCAGCGAAATTCCTCCCGGCAAAGGTCCACGCTGTTTCAGTGTTCTTCATCGGGAGCAGTTCGATATCCGCGTGGAGAAGCATGTTCAACACGGCTTTGTGGATCTGTAAACACAACAAATAAAATTATCCTGTAATTAAAAAGCTTGAGACGGGTTTAGCTCATAGCATGAATAAAAAAAAATAGGTTACAAACTTGAAAAGTAACGACAAACAAGCTGAAAGCACCTTGTTCGCTTCACTAGATAAAAAAAAAAGAGATCAGTGAACAAAATCAATAACCACTTTATTTCCTAGTATTATTATGTTATATAATTTGCAATATTTAGTGTATTCACTTGTCCTCTTACTAAGGTAATAGGAATTGTGATTTGGATTTTTTTAACATGATGCTCCTTCAATCTTTTGCTTGTGGTTTGGACTAAAACACTTGCTTATTATGGTAAATACCTGTTCCCTTCGCAGTAAGAGTCTGTAGGTGTTGTTTTGTGGGTGATGCAGAATCTTCAGCTCGCCAACACCCCGCTCTTTCCATTCCTTATTTTTATCGTCGTATCGGTAGATTTTTCCACGTTCTCCAAATAATTTTTTCTACAAAATTTATAAGGTTTATTTTTTTTGAGAAACTTCACCGGCCTGTTCTTTAAAATACGCAATTTGTCAGAACACCGGTGTGTAGGACAGTTATAAAGTATTGTTTTTATTTAATTTTATTGGTTGTCCATCCATACTTACCTATGCATTAATAAAAAAAGTGTAGTTCTAGAAATTTATGAAATAAATGATTATTATTAAAGAAAAGCTTACTTCATCCTCCTCTCCGGTCGTCACGACAATTTTGTCAGGTAATGGCACAATGGGCTCATAGTGAGGATCGAACTCCTCCTCCGCATTGCCAGACTCATTACAGTCGCCGGCGCTGCTTTCATTCTTCGACTCTTTCTTCTGACCTGAAGTGAATAATTGCTGGCCAGTTCCTTCCCATTTGAAGTCTGCTTTTTCTGAAATAATCACAAAAAGACTGTAAAACGAGTTAATTTGCATGAATTCTCAATTAAATCACGTCATCCTCTAGGAACTTACTCTCGAAAGTGCTAGGCCCACTCGTCGAGAGTGCAGCGAAACTCAAATTATTCTCAAGTTTCAAAGGCAATTCTGCGACTTCTGCTTTCTGATCTGTTGAAACCGGTGCCCAGATTGTTGAGAATTTACTTGTTTCATTTGCAAGCGGAGCAGAGCCAAATAAAGATTCAGATCCGAAAGCGAGAGCTCCGGATTTTGGTTGGTTGTTGTTGAGGGCACCGGGGCCGAAAAAGCTCCCCTGAGAAGTGCCACTAAATAAGTTTACAGTCGCTTCATTTGATCCGAATAAAGACCGCACTTCTGCAGGTTTTTCATCTTTTGGTTTCTCAGCAGCGAAGCCGAATATTGGTTTATTGTTCGATTCACCAAACACAGGTTTTGCTTGAGCTGATGAAAATATTGATTTTGGATCTGTTGTTTTATTTTCGCCAAATGTATTCAAAGCACTTAACTTAGGGGCAGCCAGCAAAGAGGTAGAACTAGAGCTAGAGAGGGTTGTTTGAGAACCAGATGAGCCGAAAATTGAAGTTTGTGGCGTTCCAAATATGGACTTCTGTTCACCAAAGTTACTGAAATTACATTTTAGTGAAAATACATTTTCCTTATTATTTGCATCAATGGTATTGTCATTTGCATTTGTCGGTGTCGAAGTAACCGTGCTAGAGTCAAAAGTTCCAAGTGGTGTTCGGAAAATTGAATTATCAAAGGTTTTGTCGTTGCTGGGTGTTCCATATATTGAAGTAGTTGAGGTTTGGAACGCCGTCGTTAGTTTATTTTTTAGCGGAGTGTCGAAAGACGGTTGTTTTTCAATTTGTTTGGCTAATGCAGCCGGTTCTGCTGCGACTGTAACTGTTTTTGGTCCTTCGCTATCTGATTCATCAGAGCACCCTCGACAACCACCACACTGCTCTTTGTTTTTGTACATATAATAGTTTTCAGGTAACATAAGATCCTTTGCTTTTTGTTTGTCTTCGGCGTTTGCTTGTGTTTCACTCACAAACACAACATCATCATCATTTTGCTTTTTGTTGTCAGGTTTTGTTGTTTTTGATTCTCCTTTTGGTTCATTTAGTTTTCCATTTAGCGCATTATCTAGAGCTTCTTTGAATTGTAACGCTATATCTTCATTTGCGAACCTTAGACAAAATCTCTGTAAAGCTAGTTCTCCTTCGCTAAAGTCATTTGCAGCAAAAAGCCACGATTTTTTGTCTTTGGGGGTGTACATTAGGTCTGAAGTCAATGCATGATTCAGGCAAATTTTAAGAACTTGTTCTCTTCGCATAACAACCCTGTAATAATACATGAAACAAATTATTTAATGAATCACTCTAATATTATACATGCGAAAATTTGGATGAATCACTGTATGTTTGTGACTTTTTTACTCCTAAAGTACTGAACGGTTTGGGTTGAAATTTTACTACTGTTATTTTTATCCAGTAATTCAGTTTCCATGGAATAGAAGTAACATTAAAACGTTTCATAGAATTTGTACGAAGCTGCTAGTATCTTATTTATTTAGTATCTTATATAAATCAATATAAATGTGAGGAATTGAATGAGATTTTGTCAATTTCACTAACCTCAATTTTGATGTTTCATTGTGTTTTAGTATTTTCACGATTCCAGTCCCTCGTTCTTTCCATTCACCAGAAATATATATGTACAGCTTGGCTCTGTGCCCATAAAGCTCTTCTTCATGTTCCTCCCCGGTCAACACCTCCACCTAAAAATTATAAAATTATATTTTAAGCTGCTTTTCCTAAGTTTAATATAATGAGTTTGTACTTATAATAAAATTACATACCTTATCTGGTAAAGGTATCACTGGAGTAAACTGGGCAGTGCAATCTTCTTCTTTGACTAATTCTTCACTATCACTTTCATCAGCCTTGTTCTGTGATGTTTTTACAGGGCTCTTTGGTGCAGAAGTTTTGAAAACAAAACCAAATCCAGTCTCTTTACCAACAGAGAACGCGTTTGGCGCCTCAACTTGCGCTCTTGGTTTACTTTCATCACGTGTCTTCAGACTTAAGTTTTGAGGGCTGTCTGTTTTTGCTGACCACTTAGGTGCCTCTTGAGTTAGAGCGGGTATTTTTTGCATATTAATGCCACTTACAGCTGAAGGTATACCAAAACTGAACTTGTTGGCGCCAGTTCCTTCAAATAAAGGTTCAGATTTCGGTTTCTCAACATTTGTCACAGTAGAAGGGATACCAAAACTAAACTTAACACTGGGAGCTGCAGTGATGTCTAGTACACTGTTGTTCTTTTTAAGAGTGTTTGGATCTTTGGGATTATTGCATGCACAGCAGTTCTCTGATGTAGCCATATTCCTTACGAAACATTGTTTACACTCCCAGGATCCTTCTTTGGGTTTGAACATATCCCCAAAACCAGATACTGCAGAAGCTATCGTTTTGGCGGAGGGTTCAGTTTTAGATTGATTTACTACACTTATAGTAGCTGCAGTCTGTTGGGGTATTCCAAATATAAAATTCGTTTTTATGTTAGAATTAATTGTAGATGGGGGTTTACTTGTGGGATCTTTAGGGCTATTGCAAGCACTACAAGTTTCAAGGTTGGCTTCATTACGAACGAAGCATGCTTTACATTCCCAGCTACCTGGTTTGGGTTTGAATTTTTCGCCCCAGTTTGAGCTTTTTGCTGTTTCTTTACTTTTGGATGTGTTCACATCACCAGCGACCGTAGGTTTTGGTTGTTCGCAGCATGCACATATTTCAAAGTTTTCTAAATTGTTGGTATAGCAATCTTGGCAGTACCAGGATCCGGCCTTAGCTTTATATTTGTCTCCAAACCCACTTGAATTTGTTTGCTTTGAAACAGTTTCTTTTTCTTTAGATGCATCAGAATCATCTTTCATGAATTCTTGTACAGCTTTTATAGATTGCATGAAATTGTCACATACTTGAACAGTTTTGAAACGTAAACAGAATGTTTCTGCTACTAGCTCACCCTCTGAGAAATCTTTGGCGCACCAAGTCACTGCTTTATCCATATTTGGCATTTTCTGGAAAGTCATCTGTTTGGTAAGACCGTGATTACAACATACTTTCATAATTTGTTCACGTCTCATCAAAAGTCTTATTTTCTGGTTATTGTCTTTGCGCGCGAGCAATTTTATGTTACCGAGTCCGCGCTCTTTCCATTCCTTCGTGGTGGAATCGTATCGCAGAAGCTTAGCGCGATGTTCAAACAAACTGATTTCATCTTCTTCTCCTGTTACTTGTTCCACCAAAGCTGGTAAGGCTATTACAGGTTTAAACTCAACATTCGGTTCAAAGTCTTCAAGAGTGTCTGAAGAGTTCAATTTGCTTTTATTTGAATCCTCAGTTGTTTTAGCCGTCGGTGCTTGTATGACATTAAACAAATTGCTAAACTGAGGAGCAGTTGCTGCTCCTGTTTTAAAACTCAAATTACTAAAAATATTGATCTTATTTGCCTCAAGCTCCGAGGTCTTGATGTCTTTTGAATTATCGTTTTGTACAGGTTTGAATAATGGGGTACCACTGAATGTAAATCCACCGACAGTTGCTTTTGAACCTTCTACTTGTGGTTTGTTAGTACTAAAAATATCACTCTTAGGTTTTAAAACAGACTGCTCCTGTTTAGATTCAGCGTTAGTATTGAAGACCACAGATTCTTGCCTTGCATTTACAAATGTTTCATAAAATTGTATTGCAATATCTGCAGTTTTAAAACGTACACAGAATTTTTCTAAGACCACAGATTCTTCAGCAAAATCGTTTGCAACCCATATATAAGCTTTTGTTTCGTTTTTCATTGGATTTATTTCCATTTCAGGTGTGATAATGTGATTGGCACAAATTTTGTGTACCTGTTCCCGTCTCATTAATAGTCGAACTTTACCTGTACTCTTGTGTTTCAACAATTTCATTTCACCAATGCCCCTTTCTTTCCATTGTTTGTCAACAAAACGGAATAATTTAGCTCTAGAAGAAAATATGGCTATTTCATCTTCTTCCCCAGTAGTAACCTTTACTTCCGCAGGTAATGGTACAATAGGTTTGAAATCTGGACATGGATCATAATTTTCCACTGATGTATTGCTTTTCTCGGAAAGAGTTCTGGATTTGTTGAGGCTGTAATTAGCTCCAGCAAACGATCCATCGACAACGGTTTTACTAGCATTCAACGACGTGTCGCCTGCATCGTCATACATTGACGAATTATCAGCAGAGAATGTTTGGAAAGCTTTGTTCCAATTAGAGAGTGACGAAGCTACGCTATTTTTATTTTCAGGCATCGTAAAGGTGAAAACTGGTGGTTCAGAACCTTGCGTCTTTGTTGCGGCAGGCAATTCTATTTGATAATTATGTGGTTGATTCGATTTAATGTGCTTTGGAGGTACCGTTACGCGGAGCACGGGGGCCGGTGCAGAAGTAGGTGTCGGTAATGGGTCTGACAAGGTGACCACTACATTCACGGGCGTTGGTCGAGAAATATCTTTAGTGTCTGCAATTGAAGTCACAGAACTTGAGATTGTTGTAAAAACAGATGTTGTTATTGGCGGAGCAGAAGTCACAGGCGGCACGATGGGCGCAGTTGGAATGGTGTGGGGTAACTGTATGACCGGAGGAAACAGATGCGCCATATCAAGGAACATATTATGATCTGGTGTGGGGTATACACCAGGGAAATTCATTTGGGACCTAGTCGGATCGTACAAAGGCTGCGCGGCAGGCACAGATGACGATTGGCCAGTGTGTGAATATTGATTGTAGAGATTAAACAGGTTTTGATGATACAGCTGGTAAGGGTTTGGTGGCAGTGGAAGTCTATGATTAAATGGAGGTACCATTTGAGGTGGGAATGGTAATTGTGTGCCATATGCAGGCGTATTTTCACTGGCCCTGTATTCTTCATCAAGATTGTACAAGTCACTTTCATTTAAAGTTTGTTCAGATGGTGCTTTTTTCAATTTGTCAACTTCTTTTTTTAATTCTGATATTTGTTTTTTAAGCTCGCCAACATCTTTACATTCATTTCTGCATTCGTCTATCTGATCTTTGACTTGGTCCACAGATATTTTGAGTTGCTTGAATTGATCTGTTGTGTTTTGAATGTTGTTATTAATTGTATTTATTATTTTGTTTCCCAAATTTCGATTTTCTTCGAACCAAGTTTTTGTTTGTTCCATAAAATCAGTGATTGTTTCATCTCTTTTCTGCAAGTTTTTAATTTCATTTCCCATTCTCTCAAGATGTTTTTGATCCAATCTAGTGGTTTCAAGTATTTGTGATTCAACAGCAGTCTGATAGTTGGTGTTATTATGCTTTGCTTTAGGAGTAGAACTAATATTGCGGTATACACTGCGATTAGTTCTTCTATGTTCATTGTGATACAATCTGTCTTCATCAGATGAATATTTCTCTTCATTATCAATTGTATTCTTTGAGTCATCCATTTTGTTCATACATATTTCTATGTCTTCAATCAACTCTTGAATGTCAGAATGCAATGTATGGCTTTTATTTGTTTCATGTTCTTTAAAATCAAGAGCTTTGTAAGCATAGGTTTTCGCTTTTGCCAAAAATAAGGCATATTTTGATTTGGAGCCCTCAGTAAAAGAATGACTTTCATCTACTGCAAGTTTCTTGAATGCTTGAGCAAGGTGATAGTAAGAATGCTGGGATTTGATACTAATGAGCAATTCTATTGCTTTTTGATATTCATTTTCATTTATATATATTACAGCAACAAACAATTTGCTTTCTTCTAATAATCCATTGAGTTCTTTAGTCCCAATATCTTTGTGAGTGTAGTCAAACAAGCGCTTGTCGCTTACTCTGATCATCATTTTACTTTTGAGTTTTTCCAATAGTGGTATAGCGCACCCATAGTATAATCCAGCTCTTGTTTCTATGTGATTTTTCTCTTCAACTGATGTAGTGATATTAGCACATTCACTGAATATACGCCCAAGATTACAAAGAAGTTCCGGGTCCAGGCTGTAATCGTCAATACAACGTACAACTTCAATGCCTCTGCTCAATATTGCTCGAATGTCTGTTAGTTCTATGCCTAGAATGTTTTGACTGAATTTGTAGGCACAGTCCCACCATTTCATTTGAGCAAGGGGACACAATAAATCGGTGATATTAGCTGGTAACACCTTTGGTTTTTCTCCACTCATAAAGAGCACTTCATTAGATTTTTGTTGCCTAGTCGTCAAAGCAGCACAGTATAGGAATGCATAAATATCCAATTTATTTAATGTTTCTGGCCCAGAACTGGTTACAGTTGGTGTCAACATATCAAATAGTGTGCATTTGAAATGTGCAAAATTTTTATAATTTAAGAGGGTCCAAACGAAATGGTGAAGTGAATTTCCATATTCTTTTTGTGCATCACAATCATAAGCTTCCACTTCACTTTTCCTGGGCAATCTTAGCTGAGGGCTAGTGATAGCATTCGAATAGAAGTGTGATGTTTGAATTTTGGATCCGTGAGTCTTAACAGTAAAAATCTTTTCATACATTTTTTCCTTCCAGTGGGAACCTGAACAGCACTGAGATATCTGATCCAGTAAGGACTGGTTTTTGTCTTGAAAATTTGTAAGCAAAAAATGCCCAGATTGAGAGCATCTGTAGGTACCTTCAGAGTACCAGCGGTTTACAGCATTCTGCAGTTTATCTGGTGCATTTTTGAGCCAGTTAACTTTGGAATCTAGAGGTACAGTCTGCCATGCCAGCAACATTAAAGGAGCTGCTGCTTTGGTACTGTCAGACCATCTACTGATTTCCTTTTTCGCTCTTTTTAGCAGTAATGTAGCTGCATGAAAAGAAAACTGACCCCTGTGATGTTGCAGCAGACAGGCATGGAATTCTGCAAAGCCCGGGGCAGCTCCAGCTTTGGCTACTCTTTCCAAAGCTTGATCATAGGCATGAAGAAGTTCGGCTGATTCAACCAAGCTCTTAGATGTGCCAATGGGTGTTTCGGTCAAACTCAATAAGGTCAATCTCTCTTTGACTGTCAGCAGGAGTAATTGATACAAACACTTATCAGTTTTCTCTAAATTATGTTTCAGTAAGTCATCTAAAATTTCATACCATGAGTAATTGTTTTTGAAGTTGAAGGAGCCAAATTCTATTTTGCAGCTGTGTTCAAATGCCTCAGCAAACATGTTCATCTTTAGATAGTGTTTCAGGAGTCTGGCATGAAGCAAGGGATCATTTGGTCTCACATTTAACTCCAAGGTCAATAGATCAATAAGTGCCTCAGGGTCAGGATCAGCTAATGTCATTAGTCTCTCGCGCAGGCGGAAAGTAACAGGATGTTTTGGAAATATTGATTCCGCTTTTTCAAACCAATAGTGGGCCCGCCCGGAGTCAATTGATACATCTTCGTCAGCCAAGAGTTCACAGACTGAAATCAAAGGATGTTCTTTAAATGTTACCCCTTTATATCCTTAACTTATTTTTTGCTTACTGAACAAACTTTTGAGTGGGCAATTAGAAAAACTGAAAAACATATCTTGAGACATATGTAATAGATAGGTATAACCTAAAAAATTGATTTAACTTTTTTTACTCACTATCCAAGATGGTTCCAGTCTGTGTCTGATCTATATCCAAGGACGTTTTGAACTGCTCTAAAGCTTTATCCTTTTGTCCCATCTTTTGATAGGCTTGGCCAAGGAGTTTGTAAGCTGCTGCGTTGTTATCTTTTTGGGTAAGGTACTGCTCGACATATTTCTGGCAATTGGCATAGTCTCCGGCATCGAAATACAGTCGGGCAACAGAATATGCCCGGGTATTGAACTGGAAGTGGAAGTAGATCGTAAAAAAATAGCTTGATGACATGTAAAAATTTTAAGTAACCTTCGGAAAATTTAGCTTACCTCCTTCACTGATAACTTCGATAACAGTTTCTCCACATGTTTATCAACATCTTTCTTGCTTTTATACATTTTCACAGCAATTCACTACTAAAAAACTCCAAACAACTTTCAAATTCAAAGAAAGAAATCGCGTGGGGCCAAGGATCGGCATTCGATGTTCGTCATTTTTGTTTTGAGTTACCAACAACAAAAAGACATCTACCCCAAATATGGTAACGGAACGGAGGCATTTATGATATGACGGACGTCAATATATGGACCTCCTGGTTCTTCAGCAAAAAGGAACCAATCCTCACAATGATGATAGTTTTGAGATAAAACAAATTTTGTGTTTAAGTTGTGTAGAAAAATGTGTGAGTCCATTTTTAACTACATATGTCTGTATACAATAAAGTTCTACTAATTGCAATTTAGTTCCTAAGGAAAACATAAACATTTTTTGGTTTTTTGTTTTACTAACTGACTGATTCCTTATTGCAAAAATGTGTGTTGGTTCCATAGTTATTAAGTTCATAAATGATTTTATTTTTTAAAATTTTTAAAATTTCCAAAAAAATAAAAAAACAAATATTATGATTAAGGTGTTGAGGTGGTTTTTAAGATTTAAATCGTTTCTTTCTTATTTTAGTTTCATCCTTTATTTCAAAACCAGGTATACCTACCTACCTGAAAACCCTTACTCATGGTGGATACTTTCATCACTAACTAGGTTAACGTAGAAACGATGTGCTTCCGAAATTGAATGGAGCACACTTCTATGATCGGTTTTTTTTATGAACCACGAGAGTTGTTTCCTTTGCAAATAATATGAAATAAATGTTGTTTGTGGGTTGGTCGCACAAACAACATTTATTCATCATGTCGTACCTATGTCGATTTATCACTTTGTTAGATGAACATTTTCAGATCATTATGAAACTTACAGGGTTTATAGAAGACTCAATTTGCAATTTTTCTGTGTACCTCTCTTCTTCTTCGCTAAACTCTTGTCAGAGCGGTCGTGGCCATAATATTTACTCTGGTTGGGTGGCTGTTGTAATTCGCCTCACTCATCCTACCTTAACTCATATTTGGCACATTTGTGTGGCCAATCCACACAAATGTGCAATGTTCCTTATTGTATAGCTAGTTCCATATAGAGTGCCACAGCGGCGGTGTGCCGCACTCTGCATACCATTTGCAACCAGCGACCATCCTGGCAAGTCACGTCCATAATTTTAGTTTTATATATCGATATTGTCAAAAATACTAAATAACAAAATACACTCGTAGTTTCTTCTGAAACGTTCAAATGTAATTTCCAACCTCCTTTCTATCTTCTTTTGTTTATAAAATTACGTAAGATCACGATAAAAAAATCGTGACATTGGTTCGTCGTATTATGTATCGTGTCGGAATCGTGGAAATTTGACTATTTTAATATTAGGTTTAAAAGAAATTTTAAATATTTTTTGATAATACACATTGTAAAAGCTCTTTTTTTCTTTCTGGAAAAAAGGTTTTCGATGTACCACATCTTTAATGACATAGGGACAGGTTCATAAAGATCTTCATAGAACAAAATAGTAGAAGGTAGGCAGGGGAAGACCAAGAATTTACTATAAGAGTCAGATCAAGGAGAAAGCCGCTGTCATGTCGTATAAAACTTTTTAAACTTTCGCGATTTGTTGACATAATTAAAGATTATTTATCGGGTATTTATCCCGTACCACGATCGCTGTAACGCGATGGAAACGTAGGGGAAAATATAACAAAAGGTACGCGATAAATACCCGATAAATAATCTTTAATTATGTCGTATAAAGTTATAGAGACCGCACCGGAACGAGAAAAGTGGAAGAAATTGCATCATTGCACCATGTATAATGGTTGAAATTTTAATAATATCGAAATTATAGAATCATTTTCAAATACCAAAATGGTGCCTTTAGATTTCGTGATAGTTAAGGTACCTATCTAAAATGATCAAGTGCTCCTTCATTTTACGAGCTACTTCTCTCAAAATCTGGTAATCCATTGTAGCTGGCAACAGATGCCATTTAAAAAAAAAACGTTATGGAGACACTCGCACCATAGACAACTTTTCAGTATAGAAACTCTCTATGCTCTACCTACTTATTTCTCTATGGTTTCGTCAGTATTGTATTCTCTTTGGCTCTGTTGCGGCGTTGCCGGTGCGGACCATTTTGGTCCGTTTCGGACTTTTTTCTGCCTCTGCGGATCTTTTGAGGACCATGAGTATTTGCGGACCTTTTCGGACCAAATCGCCTATCCAATGGGCTTCAGTACATCCCAGAGTATACCTTAAGATTTGAAAAAACATCACCCAGTACTTATGAAAAAGGCCAGGAAGTATGGCCCAATAGGCTATACTATGTTCAGTAGGACAAATCAAGGACCACTATTTTTTTATGGAGGTTACTTTTTCGGTTCGTTGGTCCCTTCATCTTTTTGCGGTGAATGAATGGAATGGTGGACTATGAGATTTTTTAAATTCACTTTTCACTTACATACGTTTGAAATTTGAATAAATTTTATGAGTACTAGTAGTAAAGGCAATACTGACTAAAGGCATACATACATGGTTGAATGTTTTTACGTGAAGTAGGGAGATAATATAGGTAAGTGGATAGATCCAGTTTATATAGAATATCATTGGATAGATCCTAGTGTTTTATCTATTGTTGCTTTAAGCATTTAGTAAACCAGTTTTAACAGCATGTGCGCATACGAACCAACTTCAACTTACCTTCATACATTATACTGGGTATTTACATATTTGTAATAATAGAGGGTGACTTTTTGCATCAAAAACTTACTACAAGCTTTGGGAACTGTCAGTTTAGCGTCAAACTTTTTGAAACCGTTATTAAGAGTAAGAGTAGGTAGTATGTGTTTGAAGGTAGGTCGGGGGTTTATCAATTATAATTGAAACACTCAAATAGGTACTTAAATTGTTGTAATTAAGGTAGGTACCTTATAGTCTCTCGAAAGTTTGTTACCATAAATACATAGGATATGTGTCCGAGTTGACTACCTTTCTTTATAACGAAGTAGGTACCTTACTAGTACAACTTACAGTACAACGTACAGTAATTACGTAAAACGTACAGTTATTATTACGTACAACTTAAAAATAGAAAATATTTGCCTCTATTTTATAGGTATCAATGATGGATGAATTTAATTATGATTATGAGCATTGATCTATTCAGTAAAAATGTATAAAAATAACAAATTGATTAATTTTTTCTTTTTATACAGTTCTTAATGTGTAAGTGAAGTTCAATACTACGACTATTTAATTAAAATAAAACTTTTAAAGTAATCATTTTGATTTGATTGTGAATATATAAAAAGTCGACAGACTTCAGCTTTTGGATTTTAAGGATGTTTTCCTTCACTCGCATTAGGACAAAATGAATGCTTTGTCTCCATCTATAGTACATAGTGTGTATGTGAGTGGGAATATGAAAAAAATGGCAATTCTGCGGGGAGGTACAATTCAATGATATTTCTAATACATACCTAAGTTACAATAATATATTTTATTATCTCAGTCCTAAATCTTGTCTTTCGATTTTTAGGTTATCATATCGATATCTTTGTAGTAAAATGTATAAAAATAAGCGAAATTTATTGCAGTTCTCATAGATAAAGCAGCATACAGTAAAATTCATAAGAAAGTCGAAATATCCCCGCTATTAAATATTTTGTACAAAATGCAAAAACGGACCTTTTTGTCATATTTCGGACCATTTTTGGGTTTGACTGCTGGCAGCACTGCTCTGTTGTGTACTTACATACTGCTGCATACAAGGAATTTTTATACTATTGGATGCATATATGTAATTGTGTATTGTATTCTTTTTTACTTATTCCCAGTATGTATTCCTTCCTAATTTTGTTTTCTGCTAATGTTACGTTCTAGTGATTTTATTTTAGATTATTGGTAGAGTACACGAAACTACCATATTGGTTAGAATATCAAGAAATTTCATGGCTACATATCGCCAAATCATTCTGTATCCAATTGCGTGAGTGAATGCCACGGTGGTCACGGTACGTAAAAACTCTACAAAATCTACCTCTACCTAGGGATCATTTTGTACATACAACAGTTAATAGAGTTCATAAATACCTGTTTTTCAAATATATTCTTACTGCTAATTACTAATTTCGCACCTCTGTTTTTCTCTTTCTGTCTGATTCTCATGATAGGATCTATGATCTAATGAGTATGGTGTAATTACATTTCAGATGGGAGATTCAGAGTTTACATATTCTTCAGCTCTCTCCCTCGACTCCATAAAAGTTGTGGCTGAAAGTATTGGGATCGCTAACTTAGCAGACGATGCTGCAAAAGATCTAGCTGATGATGTCACTTACCGTTTGAAAGTTATAGTGCAAGATGCTATGAAGTTCATGCATCATTCTAAAAGACAAAAACTTGCAATAACAGACATTGATCATGCATTGAAAGTGAAGAACATAGAGGTAGATCCAGTATTCAACCTTTTTTATTGTGCAGTGTAACACTAAACAAGCTCATTTAATTTTGGGCCTGATGTTGGTGCCATGTGCAATGTTCAACAATATATTTCTCATCTTACATTACTATGTAAGATGAGAAAGAAGGGGATACAAATATGTACTTTTGTATTCCCTTTTTTCTCATTGCCACAATGTCATCCAAACCATATACTATCTGTATTGGGCTGAAGCCAACTAATATTGATAAAAGCTTGTGGGGATGTCATTACATGTGCCTATCTTAATTATAAGTGATTATCAAAATTCAAAAAAAAGCAAAACATTATTTTTTAATTTCAGCCCCAATATGGTTACCTCCAACAAGAGGGATTACCATTCCGATTTGCATCAGGAGGTGGTAGAGAGCTCCATTTTGTTGAGGAAAAAGAAATTGACTTATCAGAAATTCTGTCAGCACCACCACCCAAAGTACCGCTCGATGTATCCCTTAGAGCTCATTGGTTGAGTGTTGACGGAGTTCAGCCGACAGTGCCAGAAAACCCACCACCACTGTCCAAAGAGGCACAGAAACTTGAATCTGTTGATCCAATTTGTAAACTAAGCAAACCCACCAACAAAGATGCCGCAGGTGATTTTTATAATACTTTATTTATTTAATTTACTACTTAATTTGTTATTAGTATTTACTCTTACTGATACTTATAATTTGATCACCACTGTATACGGGCCTCACCCACTTCGTGCTCAGTCCGCGGGTAGGGACACATTTGCCGTCCGCAATGCGCTCTCAGTACCCTCATTTTTCGTATATGTATTTAAATCAAAGGTATTAATTATCCAAATATTTGTCATTCAATAAGTGCAGGATAAAGAAGGTAATAACCGTCAATTAAAAAATTAAAATGTTTATGAAGCTTGAACGACAACTAGTTTTTGTAAGTTCTGCTGAAAATTATGTATTATATTTTTAATTAATGATTTATTAAGTGTTCATTATTTATTATAAATAGTAATTTTCTTGAAAAACTTTGAAAGGCGTCCGCAGACTGTTGTTATTTATTAATTGGTCTTGTACTTAGTTAGGTTTTAAACAGTGTTTAGTTGATCTATGTTATGTAAAACTAAAGTTAAATAAAGAACTTTGAAAAACAAAAAACATACTCTGTATGATCCCTTTAGATTCTAAAGGGATCAAAACGGATCTGCTAAATCAATTTTAATCTGGTTGTGTCATTATCTATTTGATAGCATCTCTCATATTGATTTCTCCAGGTAAACCAATGTGTGGTAAAGCTGCAAGACTGAAAGCATCAGAATCAGTTCACGTGAAGCAGCTGGCAACCCATGAGTTGAGCGTTGAACAACAGCTGTATTACAAGGAGATCACCGAGGCTTGTGTGGGCAGCGATGAAGGACGCCGTGCGGTAAAAATGATTTACAGGAAACTACTTTTCAACTAGTTTTATTTCTTGTGGAATGCAGAAAATATTAAGAACCACAAATTATTAGTTTTTCGTATACTGGTCTTGAGGCATGGATTTTTGACGTCATTGTGTATGAAAAAATAAAAGGCACAGCGCAAGCTTTTAAAATTTTATCTAAAGGTCTAAAGGAAATAAAGCATTTTGAGTTTTAATTTACTTAGTGTTTTTTTTTTTCTGTTACAGGAAGCTCTCCAATCCCTAGCATGTGACCCCGGTCTGCATGAGATGTTGCCGCGAATGTGCACTTTTATATCGGAGGGTGTCAAAGTAAATGTAGTGCAGAACAACCTGGCTCTTCTCATTTATTTGATGCGTATGGTTAAAGCTCTACTTGACAATCAGTCTCTATACTTGGAAAAATATGTAAGTACCTACTTCCATTCACGTAACTTGCTGGAATCCAAGCAATATGACATTTTGTGTGTACGAATTTCTGGACTATGTGTCCGATTTAATTTTTTTTTGATTTTCTAATATCTAGCGTTCGGAGCTGAACCCTTAGTTTTGTATTGCTTTATGGGATTTGGTATACTCTACCGTGCGGACATAGAACTACGCAAGATGTCTCGAAAACCTTCGATAGGGTCTCGAAGGTATTCGCAAGCTTTCAGCATACGGACTTCCAGACCTCTTCTGTAACTGGTTTTGGGACTTTCTGAGGGAAAGATCTATTCGGATAGTCTTTGACGGCTGCTCGTCTGATCAATTGGCGATCAACTCCACATTTTGCCGCGGAATGTGGCGCGAGCGCGCGATGTGCGCGCTGTCAAACACAGGCGTCCTGTCCGCGTCATTTCAGCGTTGCATCTCGACAAACAAGCACGTTACGTATCGACAAGTTTTAAAATAATTTAGACACACTTATTTCGCTCTCGTCTGGCACCACTGAACTCTAGACTAAAACTGAACAAAATAATAGCACAACGCGTCGTCATCGTTCAGAATGATCATCGTTCATCGTAAAGAAACGCGACGATTCCGTTACGAGCTGTTGCGGACACGCTGTGATTCCGTTACGAGTCGCGACGATACGCTGGCGGAATAATCGCTCGTTCGTGGAGATTACCCGAAGATAAAAACGCGGACTCCTCGCTATACTCTCGCTCGTGGAGACGGCCCCTAAATATTATTTAACGGGTTTTTTTTCTGAAGACGAATTGAGTGTATTCGTGCATACTGCCGCCAATTCTCGACTGTAACTCCGGGTACATTGAGTAACCTCGTGACCACGATCGCTTTAATGCGATGGAAACGTAGGGGAAATAAAATCACGGTACCTACGCGATAAGTATCCGATAAATAATCGCGAAGTTTAAAATAAATCATGTTGTAGATGTATGTTTTTAACGTGCTAACTTCATTCCACAGTTGCACGAGTTGATCCCATCAGTGTCCACGTGCATAGTCTCGCGGCAACTCTGCCTGCGTCCAGAGATGGACAACCATTGGGCTCTGCGGGACTTCGCTGCTAGGCTCATGGCACAGATCTGCAAGACCTTCAACACTTCTACCAACAATCTGCAGACTAGGGTTACAAGGTTTGTTTGAGGTCTCAAACTTCGATTTCAGTTCAAAGATAATAAAGCTTAAAAACATCACGTGATTAATGGACGACCCCTAAAGTCTACCTTAAAGCAGCTTTAGATCGAATGGCATCATCCTTGACATTTTGAGCGTTCCTCCATTTGTATCCATAAGCACAGATAGGTAATCTAGAAGTTTTATTTTATTTATGGGAGATACCCCAAATGAAATTCGTCAAATTGTGACGATACTGTTGTCATAGTGAAACGATTAGATTAGCAGAATAGGGCCACAGTGCCCCTATTCTGCTAATCTTATGACGTCTGACGAACTTTTATGCGATAATTCTGCAGCACGTAAATAAAAAAATAATTGTTAAAGAAGAGAAAGCAGACTTCAGTTGTAGGTATACTCAATCAGTATTTTTTTTTACAATTCACTCAGCATTTTCTATCCCCAAGCTAAGCAGAGCTTGTGTTATGGGTACTAGATGACTGATATACTTACATAATACAATATATCACATAGATAGATATTTTTTATTATACGTAGAAAAACGACCAGAACACCCTGAACAAATATTTGCAGATCGTACAAATATTGGTCCCAAGGCGGGAATCGACCCCGCGACCTCCTGCGTCGCAGGCGGACCTTCGCCCACCGCGCCACATCGGTCGTCGATATTATCCATTATCAGATCTAGACAACATGTCAAAAACTTGAATTCGTAAATTTTTTTCAGTACGTAAATTTCTACTATTTACCCATGTTTTTGGTAAGATTTCATGCCAGATGTCTTTGTTCTAGACTATTCGCCAAGGCGTTGCAGTGTCCATCTCAGACCAACAACGAGACGGGAGTAGCCATGGCCTCCATGAAAGAGTCCGAGAAGACGCCACTTGCTTCTTTATACGGCGCTGTTCAAGGATTGGCTGAATTGGGCTCTGAAGTGGTGAAGGTAAATTATTCATACACCCCTTTAATTTCCCTGAATCGACAAATTTTTGACCGAAATAAGTCTCAATAGCCTCGCTAGTGTACTAAGCAGACGCTTCACAGCATAAGCAGAGCTTGACGTTTCACATGCATTGACATTGACGGATGTCTATTTTCTTTCAACACTCAGTTATTTTGTTATAGGCTATAGCATACGTAACATCAGGTCGCGAATCTCCTTTTCACTCAATTTAATAATAAACAGGTTAATCATCAAGAACATCACTGAGTCTTCGTAACATTTGAACAACTACACCAATTTTCATTGACACAACAATTTGAATGACATCACTGCGTACGGGATTGAACGCAAAAAAATATAAACAGACTGACTCACACTTTTCACAGATATATTCTTATACAATAAAATAAAAATTATAATGGTGGGCTATAAAAGGGCCGAGAACTGATAATTATTTAAATAGTGTTGAGATTATGTATTAAATATGTATGTTGTACCTAAATACTGTATTAGCAAAGGAAATTACAATTAAATAATAGGAACAAATTAAACAAGTACAATTGAAACATTTGAGCGAACTGCAGACTGTTAAACAATCTACAACACCATATCAATACTAGTGGGAAGCGTCCCCAAGACGCTGGCTGCTGTAATTAGTATGTGATGTGGTGACAGGTGGGGAGTAAGGTTCTCGAGTGGCGGCAACGATGAACGAGAAACGCAGAAGACCATCCACTCTATGGGTCGACGACATCGTAGCGGTCGCAGGGAGTCGATGGATGGAGGCGGTTCAGGACCGCTATTTGTGGCGTCGTATGGCGGAGGCTTATGTCCAGCAGTGGACGTGTATGGGCTGATATGATGATGTGATAACAGGTGTTCATCCTGCCCCGAGTGCGTTGGTTGGGCGAGCGTTTGGAAGGCGCGCTGAGCGGCATCGGCGGGGCGGACCGACTAGCGGCCGGCAACCTCAAGCACCAGCTGCTGAAAGTGCTCGCTCCCGTCGTGAGGCAGCTGCGCTCCCCGCCCGATCTACCCGAGGAATACAAGTAATCTTCCGGCTTAACAACAAAATAATCTTTCCAGGAAGGCGGGTTCTTATAGGCCCTTGACTAACCTTCAATATGTTCCTTATATATGTTACTAGCTGTGCCCGCGGCTTCACCCGCATAGAATTTGAATTTTTGTGCGGAACACTATTTGTTTATTTATTCTGCTATTCAGGACGGAGACAAATCCAACAAATCAAAGATCATTAAAATCGGTCCAGCCGTTCTCGATTTATAAGTGTTCGAACAAACCCGACTTTGTTTTATATATTAAGAAGATGTAACGGTTTTCTCTCAACATTGGTCAAGCTCCAAAATACACAGCAGACAACGATTTTAGAAAAAATACATCTAATTAAACTTACTTAGTTAAGAAAGCGTAATCGGTTGCCTACGTATCGATGACGCTGTCTATATAAGTACCTTACCCAGCAGAAAAGGTCTTCGTACTCTTACAACTATGTGTATACCTTTACGTGCAGGCGTGAATACGGCTACCTCGGGCCGAGCCTCCAACAAGCAGTCAGCAAGATCCGCGCGTCTCCGTCAGCCAGCAGCGTCGGCGGCGCGGTCGCGGTCGTCACCTGCACGCCGCCATTGGTCCCTTCCACCCCGACGCCTAGCACCACGCAAGTGCCTCATCTCACCAAACCTATTGGTAAGTAACAATGTGTATAGAACGACTACTCTGCTAACTAAGAGTTGATACTTTAGAGATCAGATTGTATTCGGGACTTTTTACGGGACAAATATTTGTACGATCTGCAGATATTTGTTCCGGGTGTTCTGGTCGTTTTCTATGTAGGTATAATAAAAAAAATATCTATATATGCAATATATTGTATTATGTATATCTTTAGTACCCATAACACAAGCTCTGCTTAGCTTGGGGCTAGATAATGCTGTGTGGATTGTCCAGCATTATTTATTTATTCTACGGAGGAGTCTAAAAGAACACACATACAAACAAAAAGTCCATATTACACATTAACAAAACTGTATCTTCTTTGAGTCCAGAATCGATCCCCTTTCGGCTTAGTGCACATATTACATGAGTGAAAAGAGGGCGTTTGCGTGGCGGCCCTGTAGGTATCCTCTACGCCACGGTCTATGCCTTTTAAATTTCTAGAGTGTGCATACAATACAAATATTCTTTGCACAAATACAGATTTATGTACAATGGGTGGCCTTATCGCTATGAGCGATCTCTGCCAGGCAACCGTTTGTTGGACAGGAAATGATAGAACAAGTACAGACTCTGCCGTGTTATACAGAATATTTAGTTAGAACATACTCGAACATAGACGATAGAGCCACTGTGCATAGACTATAGAGTGTCGCCAAGCTACAGCGCCCTCTACTGAGTTCTAAAGTTTTAAAAGGGTGCTTTATTGGAAACGCCTCATTTAGTGTTATTTTGTGCAGAAACGGTGTCCGCTCGCAGCGTTGTCATCAGCTCGCCAATACCCCAGGCCACTGCGCCGTCCACGCCTCCGCCGCAGAAGTTCGTTATTGTCTCGCAGCAAAAACAACCTCCAGTCAGTACTTTTGCAGCTTACAATTTTATTAAACTGAGTCTTATAATAGAGCTCAAAAAATGTATAGGTACATATTCATATGAGTGTAATACAACACGTACGCCATTACAAGAGCTTTGTAATATCAAAAATTAAAAATGATTAATTATAAATTAAACCAATTATTCAAACTAATAAAAGTGAATAGCATATCATCACAATAAACATACCCACAAGTTAATTTGCCGCTTGAAAAAAGCCATGCCAAGCGATCTCCATTTCTTCCTAAACTCTAATCTGCCCATAGACATTAATGGTTTGCTCTCTTTATTTTTCCTTCCCCGTAAAACTTGTGTTGTTTCTTTGCACCATTCAGACTTCTCATAAGGACCTGCCCAGCTCCATTGAGATACATATGTCATATTTAGATTAAGTTTTCCTAAACTAGTAGTAATTTGGGATTTATTTAAGTTTTTTTTGTACTCCTTAGTCCCTGACACAAACCTCTAGCTCCGGCCATATCGTCGTCCACGGCTCGCAGCCGACCATCGTCCGCAGCGGCGGCGTTCAGGTAAATATCACATAGATTATGTAGGTACATAATACATATCTCGTATATAATTAGATTATTGCTTTACTGGTGATCAGTTTAAAAAGCATGGATTTTTGCAAAGATATATCTACGTAACAAGTTAATTTTGAAAAAACTGTGTATTTGATGTCGAAATCACTTCAAGATTTTCATTATCAAATCCAAACTGTTTGTTGAAAACGATTCGTTAAAGCAATTTATGGCGCGTAACTATAAATTAAAGATTGATGCGCATGAGATTTGAATTTTTTTTGATTGCATGTTTTCTGTAACGCAATGTGGCATGTCAGCCAGAATGATCAATTTAAGATAGCACTAAGCACTATTTTCGTACATAAGTAATTTTGAACAGTGTATACATGGAAATAAGGCTGCCTGTCCATTGACGCGAGGCAGCATAGCGAAGATTTATGTAATATAACCAGTGGAATACCATAATGGGCTGGTGATGATGATGATGATGAACAAATGGAATTTCTGAAAATCTCCGCTCCGCAGCCTCGTTCGTTTTCAGTGGCGCGGAGCGGAGCAAACTAAAATCGACCAATAAGGAATCAGCGGGTTGACGAGATGATTATCTCAACCAATGCGATCCGTTAATTTCGGTTCGCGTTAGTGATAACGTATCCATAGGAAAACTAATAGTTTTCCTCAAAAATTGCCTGTTCGTAATAAGTTGTCTTGTGTTGATTGCGTATGAGTGTGAGAATATGCATGTCCAAATTTCCGTAGTCGGTGGTGGTAACCAGTGGACCGCAGCCGCAGAACGCGCCGCAACAGAAGGTGGTCGTGGTCGGCGTTCCCCCAACGCAACCACCAGCGCTGGTGAGTCAGGTGCGTATCACCAAGATCAAATGAAAATGAAACGTACATCACTAGTCACAATATTAAGTTTAGTGTGCACATCGTTCATGTTTCCTCCTGGTTGAACTTTCATGCCTGTCCCGTGGTACGAACGCTGATGCGCCCGTAACGGATAATGAAACTAAGGTACGCGATAAGGTAGCAAATCAAGTCGTTAAAGCGTTGCGAAAGTATTTTTAAGAAAGAAATAAAGAAAATGAATTTATTAACATACAAAGGCAAACACTTAAATACATACATACATAAGTTTTATTTTACACTAGCCTCTCCTCGCGACTTCGGTCACAAGATACCCGTATAAAACTTAGCCTATGTTACTCAGGGATAATGTAGCTATCTATTAGTAAAATAATTGTCAAAATCGGAGTTGTTAGTTCCGGAGATTACGTCCTACAAACAAACATATATAGTACATATTAAAATTTGAACAGTCATATAAACGAACTCACAAAACTCTCAAAGAATTTCTTAAATAGTAATTGGCAAATATTGTGTCTATAAATGATCATTAAGAACGGAACGATAGCCCTATTCCCTACCTCGTACTTTCCGCTTCATTTGGAAACTATGTCCCCGATCTTATTGAAATTTTTCATACGTAATCGGATGAAAAATAGCTATGTTTGCAGCAGTTTAGTTTTTGAAAAAACATAATGATATTTACATGAGAGCGAAACAAATTTTGACCACCAAATCAAGTCCTCTTCAAGCGATTTTGTATGCATGATAGACACCTTTATTCGAAAATCAGTCGCGCTGCAAACATTCTAAATATATTCAACATTATAAATAATCAAAAATATTTTTGAAATCAATCGTTTACTCAAAATTAATCGGATTACATAAAAATATCAAAAAATGGTACCAAAACTAAGCACACGCACACAGCCACATGACAGCTTCGTATTTGATGGTTAGACGCGCTTTCTCACTCATAGCGCGTCCCATTTCATTCTACGTGAAACAACAACAAATCCGCATGGGAAAATCCGTTTCCGTTTGGGAGAGGTTGGTAGCCTTCTTTGCATTTGCTTATGCCAAACCAAATACTTATACCTACACATTCCGATGATCATAGGTACCTAGATTGATAGTAGGTATGGATGTTACCTGCATTGCGAAAGTTTCACCAATTCAAATGAAAAAACCTAGACGAATAAACTACTTCATTAAAATTACGCAAGCAGCTTTCAAGGATTTCGTAACCTAAAAGTCATATTAGGAATATAACACTTACCCCCTTATTCATAATAGTCTGCTAACTTAAAGCATTGCTAATTCTCACTCTGTCTTCTTCTGTTGACATAAGTCACGGTGAGAAATAACACTGCTTAGCAGCTGTTTTAAGTTAGCAGACCATTATGAATAAGGGGGTAAACCTTTACCGTAATTACAATGCCAGATTTAACAAGGGTGATATTGTTCTATAAAACAATCGGACGGTTATTTTAAATGAAGTTTTCAAGATTTAAGTTTAAAGATTCTTGCGAGACATGCTGTACATAGATCTTAAAGTATACATATATAATGGTATCAAGCAAGCACTCCGCTAGGGTAATTCAACATTATTGCTAGGTGGGAAATGATAAGTTCTAAGAATTATATTGAATCAAATCAAATACGTTTATTTGTAATAAAAACAGAAGTACAATTAAATTAACCGTTACTTAATTAATTAATAAATACGAAAGAATGTGAAAAGAAAATAAAGTATTACGAAACATATGCGCTGCTATCGTTGGCCTAATTATCAGAACGCGTAACTCCAAAAAAATTTGTTTTTTTCTTTTTAATGCCATCTATCGGATAATTTTAAAACGCATCTATGGTATACTTGGTAGATCCCGCGGAAAGTTGCTTAAAAAGTTATTCGACATTTATAAAAATACGTAACTCCACTACGCCATTTTGGTGTTCAAAAATATGCATAACTCCCGAAATATAATACAAAGTTGAAGCTAAAAGCCAGTTACGTAAGTTTTTTGACTCATTGCCGACACACTGCTGCCAAAATGACTCATCAAAGCTGTATCTTGAACCTGGACATCTAAATCTCGGCTCTATGAAACTTACCGAAAAGGCTTCTGTGTCAGAGAGAACCTTGAGCCATTAAGCATTACCACCATTTTTAATATGTTAGAAAAACTTAGGATAATTTGTCTTTATTTAGCCCAAAAAAGGACGTGTGTGTGATATTTCTGAGTCTTACAAAGCTGGTAATGTTACAGATGTTTACTATAAGCCTATAAGACTCATCGTTATAAGAAAGGGGAGGCTAGAAAGGAACTCGCTAAGAACATAATATCCACGAAACACGAAGTACTTACAATGGATTTTAATTTAAGCCAACGAGTACACTTAGCTTAGGTACTTACCTCTCTTTTTATGATACCCACATTGATCTGATTGGTACTGAGTACCGTTTAATGTGGTTTCGAAACGAAATTACTTTACCTATTCCAAACAATAAACAATTATTGTTAGTTGTAATTTTATTTGTGAGGCATTAGAGACTGAAGATAGTTATTGAAAAAGATTTTGATTTTTATGTTACAAGAGAATTTTTAAAAGACCTTCCTATTTGGTTATTTTATTATCAAACAGTGGTTGATACTCTCAGAGCATTACTTTTTTGTTAAACCCCCTATATTAAATCCTAACTATCAACTAAAGTCACCTTCATTGTAGTCAATCTGATAAAAATGTTAACGTAAAACTGCGTATATCCTAGAAAAAGTCTTAAGTCCAACTTGAATAAAAAAGGGAAAAGTTCGTAAGTCCATTATTTTATAGACTACCTGCAAAATCAATAATATTCTTAGTAAAATATGAATCTACACTCATTTAAAGCTCAAAGTAACAGTGACTGTATAAAAATCTCGCAAAATAAATGCGAAAAGCGGTTTTTTGTACCTCCTGTAAAATTTGATCATTTGGAGTTGACGCTATGATATTTAAACATTAGGTATATTTTACAAAATTAAAATAAATAAATGTCATATGGATTATCTTTACCTAAATTGAGGTACATTACGCATCGTTAATAAAAAAAAATTATAAATTTTGAATATAAAATTATAAATTTAAATTGTGTAAGTTCTTTTTTTTTAAGCATAAAGAAATAAAGTTATTGCAATCTGAATATTGAAATTGTATGTCCTTAACCAACGAAGCTGCTGATCGTTTCGATTATCCTCCAGAACCTGTAGTCCATTTCACGGAACCACTACCTATATGAAGGGTCACTTTTCCTTTGTTTCACGCTTAATGCTCTTAGAAATGAAATTATTTTGGAACAATAAAACGTAAAAAAACACCAGAGTTATCAGATATACAGTGGTGGTCACATAAATAAAGACACTGGAAGCATATTGAAATAACTAAGCTATTCCTCTGTATATATTTTATCAAACTGCCATTGTAACTTGCTGCACAATTAATTTTTATTTGTGTTGTTATTGTGTAATGTTAAAACGAAACGTTTACAACAAAACTTGTCTTTTGTTCGGTAAAACTTAAATGAAAGCACTGTAAATAAAAAATAAGATTAGTATGATCTGGCCATATAATTAAAGACACTTCATTTCGTATCAAGAAATTAAAAAAAAAGAGTTATCATTGCAATTATCTTGGTACGTAAGATTGCTACACATTTTTATAAAGCATTCCGATGCGTAACAATACTTGGTCGCATGTCCTTTTGCAGCAATAACAGCACGACATCTCTTAGCCATGGAGGCTATCAATTTTGTACAAGCTTGTCCCGGAATGTGTTCCCACGCTTCTGTAAAAGCTGTGTAAAGTTGATCGACGTTTGATGTACGCTTTGCCGCCACTGTCTTCTTCACCTGGTACCACAAGTTTTCGATTGGATTTAAATCCGGACTGTACGGGGGCCAATCAAAACCTTTAACAAACTAGTTCCTTAAGAAATCTTTTACTACTTTTGCGGTGTGTTTCGGATCATTATCGTGTTGAAAATTCCAAATGACCCGTAAATTTTGCTCAGCATAGGGCAGCATGGTTTGTTTTCAAATATTTTTGTACTGGTATTTATCCATATTGCCTTCTATCTTCCTGACAGGTCCGGCACCAAGTCCTGAAAAACAGCCCCACACTTTGATATTTCCCCCTCCACGTTACACTACTTTCTTGATGTACTTCGGATCCATTTCTTTGTCCGGGGAGCGTCCTACATATTGTTTTCCGTCAGAATTAATCATATTAATTTTTAATTCATCCGAAAAAAGCACATTTTTCAACTCTTGTTCAGTCCAGTGTTCATATTTTTTAGCATAGGCTAACCTTCCCTTAACATTTTGGTTTTTCAAAAGTGCCACCTTCTGAGACACTCTTCCGTACGAGTTTGCCGCACATAGTCTCCGTCTAATTGTCCTTGCAGACACACCCGTCGACGCTCCTGTCCCATATATTTCCGAGCGTATCAGTTCTGATCCTTAGGAACGGTTCCTTTTTTGCCAACAACACCATCTTAAAGTCTTCCCGCCGAGTAGATTTTCTAGGTCTCGGTTTTCTGGGTACGTTTTAGATCGTATTGAACTTCTTGAAATGCTTTATAGCATTCATAAACATGTCCTTAGAACAGCTCAAATGGTTTGTGATTTTTCTGTATGACCAACCTTTGCTATAAAAGTTCAAGATTAATCTTTCTAGTGGAAGAATCGCAACTCCTGTTTTTTCCCATATGGATTAGTATAAAACGTATTAATTTGAATACAAAAAGTTAAATGTATATAATTAATGTCGACGTTTCATGCAAATATGCGGCAAAACAATGAAAAACCGAATGTAGTTTTATTTTCTTTCATAAATTCAGAACAGAGCGTTCACTGTCTTTAATTAGCTGGCCAGCTACAGGTACGTTAAAAAAGTTTGTATTAGCATTCGAATTGTGAGCAGAGTCTAAACTACTAAGCAACACAACTTTTTTTATCCCCCATTTTAAGAATACAACGTCATGTATGATTTAGAAACAATTACATATTTAATACCTACTTTGGCTAATGGTAGTGCCAAAATCAAGTTTATTGTGATCAATTAGGGGGTGTCTCTAATTATGTGTCCACCACTGTATATGCGATTTTCATCTGAGTTAATTTACGTTTAGTGAAATGAAGCAAAGGGGAACTTTTCCGGAACGGTTCCTATGTGAATATTAAAGTAGTTTATTCATTGAATCACAAAACTGAATCGTCTTATTACATCACCTTAAATCTATACTTAATTGTATAATCGTCGCAGAATAAGCCCTTTTGTAGAATGGCTAGGCCGATTGCAAAACACGGATTTGTTCGGAATACCGTTGGTTTTGTTGAAGGAAAGGAATACGTAATACCTTAATTTAATTTGCGAGATGGCTAAGTGACCATTAAGCTCTGCGAACAATAATCCAGCGCCACCGCTACAGCACAGCACAAAAATGTGCATTCAAATATGGTCTTTATATACATTTTACAGTGACAAAATGGCTTCCCACAAGCTTCAAACGAGTGATCTGATGCCGTCAATATGAAATGCATCTAAATGTTACAAATTAAAGCCCATATTTGAATGCACATTTTTATACATGTAAATATGCGCCTCTGATCTGCGACAACCTTTAGCAATATCGTTGAAAGATCAGGTTCAACAATGGCGTAGGCAATTGTGTGAATTGCGCCGGTTAGCACTCGGCCTAGCCATTCCACAAAGGGACTGATTCTACGATCCGGCAGCGACATATTCCCATGTATTAGTTATTAACCCTTTGACCGCCACGCCAAAAACGCATTCCCGTTTGCTCTACGCCAAAGTACAAAGTGAACAAAAGATATCCTAAACGTCGTTAGCGCTGAGGGGTCCTCAAGTGATTTGTCATGTATAGGTGATGATGGCGGTCAAAGAGTTAAATTTTTTAAATAAATTAACATATGGTTTCTGTACGCAGGCCCCAGTGTCAGTGGTGTCGAAGCCAGTTTTCGCTCGCGGCCCCAGCGGACCTCAAGCACCGCCTGAGTTGGACGACCTATCCCATCTTGCCTGACAGTTAGGATCTAGTTTCTCTATCGTCAAACAGTACGTTAGAAAGAAAAGCGATCCACTACCAACGAAATAGTGGCTTTTACGCCGTAGATAAGTTTGGTAAACCCTTTTGGTGCTAAAGAATAATAAGCAAACAGACAAACAGGGGTCCATTAATGCTAAACCTATCGCTTCACTATGTCACTAGTTTCGTCGCAGAATCGCCAAGTAGAATACAAAACAAAAGTGATTATTACTACCTATTTGTTGTTAGCAAATTTTGCTGCACAAGGGCCCTTGACTATCTAGCTATGCCACTGAGTAGGCCTCATGGTATTTTCACCGAGAATATTCGTATCGTAAACAATATCAAAGGTTCAGAATTCGAGCAACTATGGCTCGAATAGATAATTTGAATAAAACAAAAAGACTACTGGCATGGCAGTACGATCGTAAATACGAGTTATAATTATTCAGAGCGCGCATATAATGTATTATAATAAAATAGGTACATATGCATTTTTAATATATTTAATTCTCCCACATCATTACATCGTAAAGTGCATTAGCTAATATAGATAATAATAGTGATATTTCAGTATCACTATTATTATCTATAAAAGTGTTTACTATCATAATGTAATTTATGTATCAGCATATGTATGCATTATGAATAGTTTAGTAAAAAATTTATATGTATACAAAAATTTTAATATTTGTGGTAAATAATAAGCTTAGTAACAATATCATAAAATTGATCTGGTAAATCATTAAGTAACTTGCGAGTTCAGTTTGTTATTCTATTTTATCTAGGTTAATTCACTCCTTGTGTAATTTGACTAATATTGCGTAATATTAATTAAATGTAGGACAACAACCTCATCAAATTCAATTTAAAGAGGATCATATAAAAATTTAAACCAAAACATAATTTATTATATTGTATATGAGTGTGCTTGAACTAAGGAAACCGTTTATGTAAGCATTTATGACTTTTAAAATCAATACTTTCCAATAAAATTGTTTTATGGTAATAGAAAGTAAGTTTATTTAGTTTAACTTTGTTGAAATATACATAATTTGACATGAATATAATATTTAGTTCAAAGAACTTTTTTTACTCGATCACAAGTTTGTACTACCACAAAGAGGATATATACTACCACAAAGAGGATATATATTCGATTTATGATTTGTGTCACAGGACTCATTAATGAATGTGGTGCGGTGGCCGGAAGTCGGGAAGGGTTCGATTCCCGCATTGGGACAAATGTTTGGACGATCTGAAAATATTTGTTCCGGGTGTTCTGGGTATTTTTTATGTATAGTAAAAAAATATCTATATTTGCATGCCATACATATAAATGTATAGATATTTCTGGTGATGACTGATACAATAATATGTACTGGTACATAATACAATTATTATGTGTACCTATATCAATCGTCTAGTACTCATACTAGGCGACTATGATATACACAAGTTCTGCTTAGCTTGGGGTAGATGATTCTGTGTGGATTGTCAAGCATAATTTATTTTATTCATTTGTCTCTGTATGATGAATAAGGTCAATGCATTTTAACAAAAGTAAGTTATCATTTGATCCATCAGCTCGTGAACGGGTAAATAGGAGCCGAATCCGTGTATAATAGTGACAATGCGGCTCGATGAATGGATGTCCACTCGACTGAATTGATAAGTGGGTTGTGCAATGTGCAGGGTCCTTATTCGCTATTCAGTATTTGTATTTGTATTTGTATTTGTATTTGTATTTATTCAAAAACATTACTTCTATTAATTACAGGTCAGACCTAATACAATAGAGTAGTCATCAAATTAAGTTAAGTCATTCAATAAGCAAAACACATTAAATACATGTGTCAAAAAGCAAAAACATTCCACGATTCAATAAAAATAATAAGTAAAATAAATCAATACAATTGTCAAATTAGCAAATAATTCAATAAATCTATGCGTAAAAAATACATGTCATAATGATTTCGTAAGTCATAATTTGATTTGTAGTGTAAAAAATAAATATTATTTATCATAGCACAAATTAAATAATAAAGCTTTTACGAACTCGCTCTGTGAACAGTGGAAGACGTCAATGGTCCTCGCTACCAGATTTAGTCTTTGCATGGTACGCGTCAGTGGTGCTTTGTTAAGTAAGTTCGTCCTTCCGTGAGGCACTGCAAACAAAGGCGGCCGTCTACGCCGCCCTACGTATTCGTCCGGTACGCACAGCCTCATCATTTCCAAGATGGTCGGGTTGGATATCATCCCCCGGAACACCCTAACCACATACAGCGCAAGTGCCACATCCCTCCTAATTTCCAACTTATTGTATCCAACCATACCCAAAACGAATAAGGTTGGATACATTAAGGGATAGAAAGGGTAGACGCCATATCTCTTCCAATATAGGTATCGCGTGAACTTGTTCTGTATGCGCTCCATCATGATACTGTATTTAGCTTCATGAGGAGCCCATACAGAAGCTGCGTTTTCCATTTGGCTTCTGACCAGAGCATCGTACATTGCTGTTAGAGCCCTTATATTTGTGAAACCGTTTGCCCGGCGTAAAATGAATCCAAGAATTCTGTACGCCTTTTTGCAAACGCTAACAACATGATCTCTGAACCTCAACTCGGTATCCAATCGAACCCCAAGATCCCTTACTGATTCCACCCGCTTCAACTGCGCTTCCTCTATCTTGTAGTTGTAGTGGAGCGGGGCAGTTGCTCTACTAAATGTTATAATGGAACACTTGTTCACATTAAACTGTAATTTGTTTCTCAGGCTCCACTCCACTACTCTATCCACGTCTTGTTGAAGACGAGTGCAGTCTCCTTCCTCCTTTATTGGCAAGATCAACTTAAGGTCGTCCGCGAACAGAAGACATTTAGCCTCTTTGACCACTTCGGGCAGATCGTTGATCATCACTATAAATTGCAGTGGTCCCAAGTTGCTACCTTGGCTCACGCCTGTTCTCGTGAAATAAGGTTCGGATTTGTATCCCGCGTACTCCACGTACTGCTGTCTGTCCTTCATGTAGCTCGTGAAGAACTGCAGCAGTTTGGTGGTGCAGCCGATAGTCGCCAGCTTTGTCAATAAAACGTCATTATCGACCAGGTCAAAAGCTTTTTTAAAATCAAAGTAGGCGACGTCGACTTGAACCCCTGCGTCCACGTTCGGGAGCACGCAAGACATCGAGTTTAGGAGGTTGCTGGTCGTGCTGCGGGCTGGTCTGAAGCCATGCTGAGCGTCCGAGAGATGGGCCGATATCTGCTGCTGCATGCTGCGCTGTACTGCCGACTCGAACACTTTTGCAGGTGTTGACAGTATCGCAACGGGTCTGAATCCACTCACCTCAGAGCCGCCTTCCCCTTTAGGTATGGGGATTACCCGGGTAACTCTCCAGCGTTTCGGGAAATACGACCCTTCCAGGCATATGTTAAATACGTGCTCGAGTGGCTCCGCAAGAACCCCACGACAGTCCCTCATTATAAACACGGGAATCCCGTCTGGGCCTGCGGACTGCTTCGGTTTAAGTCGCGTGAGTGCCGACCGTACTTCTGCCTCCGTGAGCTGCGGCACGTGGACGCGTGCACTGCCGGCGCTGCTTGAAGCCTCAGCCTGGCGTACGTCGAGGGCCGCCGCTGCGGTGCCGTATACGGAAAGAAAGTACTTAGCAAACTCCTCTGCACATTCTGCCTCCGGAAGTGTATTACCATCTTTAGTGATTTTCTTTCGGTCCACCGCCCCCCGCTTCGCTCTGACGTATTCCCAAAATGCCTTCGGGTCGTCCGCTAGCCTGCTCTGCACCCGCTCTTGGTGATGTTGATGCTCTTTGTGTATCATCTCCTTGACCCTCGCTCTACATTTGGAAAAGGCCTGGTAGTTCTCATTGGACCCTCTCGTCTTGTACAGTTTATGTAGCCTCGCCTTGTTTTCTATTTCCCTAATGATCCCTACCGTATACCACCTTGGGTAACTATATCTACAGTTTACCTTTACTGACAGTTTTTTAGGTATACACGCGTTGAATATCTCATGTAAGGTAGCATAAAAACAATCTAAAGCGTCCTCTGGCTCTTCAACCTGATATAGAGCGCTCCAATCAGCTGCCGCTATTGCAGAGTACAAGGCGTGGTAATCCGCTTTACTAAAGTTCCAACTTGGTAGTACAGTCGAAGGCGGCGGATTTGAATGCAGGCGACTTAGAGCGCGCGCCCACGGCGACTTTTTGTAGCGATGCAAACGCGCGACCGTCTCAGACGGCATCGGGGGGACGAAGAGTGGAGAGGGGTGCTCGCGCCTGCACAGGCTTCCTGTATCGATGCTAAATCGCGACTGTATGATGATGCGAACGCGCGTCAGCATCGCTACAAAAAGTCGCCGAACTCCGGCGAGCATGACTATATAGGTACCTCGGAAGGTAGTAGGTACACATATGTTAGGATTTGTTCAATACCTTACCTCTGTAGACGATAAGTCCTAGGTATACATACGTATCTAATTGTCTCAGTCAGCCTAATTTTTGACGCAGAATTGGCCTAAACAGCGATTCTTCACTAGCCGACAAAACACTGATGAGATGCGTCCGCTGATGTCGCGGTCGGGTAATGTTCATAAAAAAATGCCCGATAACTGTTTGTCAACTACAACGAACATTCGGTACCTACTTGAGGCTGTTGTCATTTAGGTAGGTACACCTTTACTATACCTATCGCTCGACAAAACAAAACCTTAGTCGATTCACCGTCGATAAATATAGTGTGACCCTCTGGCGTCAATTGTAGCTTGTACGTGGGTATTTGCTAATAACGCGCAATATCGCGCGTTATAATAATACGAATACGTCCGAGCCCCGTGCCAACGAGTTACTGTTAGTTGTTCTTTGTCGCGCCCCGACCCTCCCTTTCTACACCGTAGGTATGTTGCATATTTTGATGGCTATGGAACGAAATTCGGAAAATGCATCTTTTAACCCCTACCGGATTAACTTCCAGAAGTTCCTCCATACTTAAGTTTACCAATGTTATCGGTTCGTTTTGAGTAGGTAGGTACTAGTAACACATACAGGGGGTAAATGTAGGAATTAAACAAATCATTATGGTAAATATCAAATCCGGTCAAGTTTTAACTATTGTTCACTTTCCTGAAACCTGTTATTTCAGGCGACGCGCCTATATCTAATTCAGGTGAAATGTCCCAGATATCAAGTATTCCACGAAAAGGGATGGTAGCAATAATAAATTCAAACAATAAAGTTAGCCAGAGTAGGTTCTACAAGGAAGTTTATGAATTGTGGTGTTTGTGGCTGGGCGGAGCGTGCGGTCTCTGTCTCGCCGCCCCGCCGCCGCCGCCGTCGCTGCTGACCACTGCCCGCCCGAGCCCCGCAGTCAGTCCATCCACTAGGACTCCGCTTGCAGTCTCATTCTACCGCAGACGCTGGAGAGCGAACAACCGGGCCTTCTCTCCTTGCCTCTGTCGCGAAATCGCGCCAAATATTTACGCGCGTTTTTATTTTTATTTCGTTTTTTTCGTGATGTGGCCATGAAACAGTATAGTTTTGTTAGCATTTATTGAAATGCGCTGTTTTGTTGTGATTTTAATTTTGTTTTTTGTGTTTTTACCGAAATCGGAGGCGATACGATGGCTGTAAGTACCTTTAAATTTTGTGTTACCTACTATAAGTACCCTTTTTACCTACCTATCTATTGAATTCTTTAACTCTATTTTTGCTGCTGTAAAACGTTAGGCACTTTTTATCTAGTTAAATTTCTCGTTACTTCTAGTTAACCTATTTTAACCTTTAATTTTTTGTACCGTTTTTAAACATATAATTAATTTATTATGATTAAAAAATTTGTTAGGTAGAGTTCCAAAATTCAAGATTAAGTACATAAGTAGATATTTTATCAATTTCCGAATAGATCTATGAATTTCTGTAAAGTTTTTTAACGTTTTTTATTATAAAGGTATCTGTTATCTATACTACGTCTACGCAATAATTTCGTTAAGTCAAAGATGACTTAATGAAAGAATACAATTTTTCATACACACGTTATCTGTCAGTTCGATAAATATCGAAGTTCTCGTTAGTCCCGATATTTTTAAGCCGATACATTCGCTTCACTATTGGTAAAAAAGAATGAATTATTGCATTCTTTCATTCAGTCAAATAAATATAAAATCGTGGACAAAGCATAATAAGTTAAAGCGGACTACATAAATATGTACTACATCTTACTAGAAAGGTTGGAAAACCTGTGTCCCGTGCTGACTTGAAAAATTTTAAATTACACCGATTTTAACCGATATACCTAGTCTTGCCATAAATACTGAAACAAAGAAAAAAAAATTCTATTGCAAATTACATTTATTACTTTTGTTACTTTAACACATATATTACAGTGTGTTACTTTAACACATATATTTAAAACAATTTAAAATATAAAAAGCTTACTCGAAGTGGTCTCCATTGGCTGCAATACAGTCCTTTAAACGTTGAGACCAGTTATCAATAGAAGCACGCACTCTTTCCATGTGATAATTATTCACTGCCAATCGGATTGTTTTAGGGACTCCAAATCATCATGGCGTTTAGAGCAAGCCGTACTCTTTAAAACGGATCGTAAATCATAATCCAGCGGATTAAGATCGGGACTAGACGACGGCCAGTCCTCAGCTCTGATGAAGTCCGAAACGTTCGTTTCCAACCAAGACTGCGTAGACCGAGCTTTATGACCCGGCGCCGGGTCTTGCTGGAAGGACCGTTCTTGGTCCTTCCCCCTTATTCCCCTTATCCCTTAACAACACCATGTTCAATAGAACATGGTGTTGTTAAGGGATTTCACTACCTTCTCAAGAACGGTATCTTGATACACTTGTGCCGATGTTTTGATACCCTTTTCACAAAAGTATGGCTCAGTCACTCCTTCATAGCTAATACCCCACCAAACCATCATTGAAGTCGGATAGTGCCCACGTTGCACTCTGTCGACTAATTGGGAAGCTTTCTTAGAGCTTTGAGCATAAATACGGTCATTTTGTTTGATAAAATGTTGCTCAATTGTATAAAAAATATTACCCGTAAACAAAAAAATTCTGTGACCTCCCTTTGCGTACCGCTTCAGTATTTGCTTCGATTTTACCACTCTATTCTTTTTTAAATTATCAGATAAGAAATGACCAGTACGTCTCTTATAGGCTGCAAGCACTTACTGCTTTGACCACCTTTTTCGTACCTACGAACACTACGTGGACGGCCAGATCTTTTTCTGTCACAAACAGAGGAGGTCTCATTGTACCTATTAATAGCCCGGTACACAAACATTTTACTAATACCAAGCGCATGGAGAGTTTTAAAAATTGCATTTGGCTTCATACCTACTTTGTGTAATACAATCACAGCGATTCAGTTCTCTTTATCACCCCACTCCATTTTAATATCGCAAAATATTGTACAATGTATTGGCGCCAAAATGAGAAAACTTAATGAACAATCATATAAAAATGACAGATTCCAAATTCAAATGTAATATTTTTAATTGTAACAGTATTTATGGCCAGACTAAGTAGATACAGCATGCGCCCATGTATCGATCTCCATCGATATATGATCGATCAACTGGCAACATGCTGCATACGAAGTGGCGATCACAATAGGCCTACCATGGCCGCTGTGACACCAAAGCCAACCTAAGCAAATTAATAAAACTTGCTGCATCCTTTACGCAGTGTATACGCTATGAATCATTGATTTATACATATGTACTACACCTATGAATCAAAATTGTTTTCCCTCGGATATGCAATTTATGACTCATAAAAAGGCCTTCGTTTTACCCTTTACAGCGCGAAGGCTAATAATGCAGACTCCATGGCGTGCTCCCTTATATCGATCTATAATCGATCGAATACCCATAAGAGCCAGTGATACCTGAAATCGCTTAGCGTCAGCGGTCATATCCACGATACTATAGCATTTACTTTGAGATTAATTAACATGTTATAAGTTCAGGATTGATGCTAGAATGCCGGTGTTTCGAAAACACCATTACATAAAATTTTCTCGATAGTAATAAAATCCAAAGTTCGCTCTAAACTGTACAATAATTCGTCGCTTTTAAATAAATACTTTAAAATAAGCCTTGATACTTTCTACGGTAAACAAACAGACGGTGAATGTTTTAGATTTTCAAAATTACTATTTTTTTACCGTTAAAAAACATGATTTTTGCTCGTATGACGCTCTGCTCTGTCCCGCTCCTATGAACGCGAAATCCTATGCCTATCCTTTTCACACAATGGTGAGGTGTTGTAGGCCCTGAATACAAATTTACGCTATAAATCAAAATTATATAAGTTTGGATTTTATTAAAGACCGGTTGGTTTTCCCTCGGATATGCATATTTTATTACTCATAAAAAGGCTTCCGTTTTACCCTTTTCGGCGCGGAAGCCTAAAAATGCAGACTCCATGGCGCCATACAGCGGGCAGTTAAAAGTTTCAGATGGCTATCCATAAAAAATATGATAGCGTTTACAGATCTCAGCGAGGCTTCATAAATATTGAAAGGACTCTGATTGCTAAGAATGCGGTATAAGGATTTTATGTCTAAGATTTCTTGGCTGCAGCAATACACTGTAGGAACTTTCAGGGAAATAATGACAGCAGATTGTGTTCTAACGAGTATTTGCAACAGCTCCAAAGTCTATGGTAACAACAATAATAACAACAAAACATAATAACAAGACAGCTTTAGTAAAACCGATGAACAAATGTGGTACATATTTTTTTATGAAACATAGATAAGATATCGTCTAGTCTACGTTGCTCTTTAAATTTATTGTTTCCTCATTAACTAGGTACCCTGATGCTGTTTGGCTATAAAAAGTCGTAGCTCAGCATTATGCCAGCTCTGAGGAAGCAGCCAGCGCTGGCCTTCCATCAAAGTCCTGACGCGACAGGGGCTTTAACGTTTTATCATCATAACCCTATAAATAAATAATGCTGGGCTCTCCACACAGCATCATCAAGCACCAAGCAGGCAGAGCTTGTCTTATGGATACTAAATAACTGATATACATAAAACATAGATACATACATACCTAGAATTTTTTATTAAACATAGAAAATATCCGGAACAAAATTTGCAGATCGTACAAATATTTGTCCCAAGGCGGGAATCGAACCCGCACACTCACACATCGGTCGTCTATGTATATTACTACACGCACTGCTGGACCTCCCTTTAATTCTGTGACATGTCCAAGACTCCTGTAAGGTCTAAAGGAAATAAAGAAGAGTTCTGATTCCCCTAATGAGGAAGATTGTTAGATATGATACCCATATCTTAAAATCCTCCTACTATTTAATGCATGGATTTATGGGATATAGAGAAGGTACTTAGGTAGTATCACTACATAAAGGTCTATTACACTACACGGTATTCAGGGACCCTTACCCTAACTAAGAGTGGTGTAATAAGAGTTAGAGCGTAAGGGTCCCTAACTAGGGCGACCAGACGGTTCCGGCAAGCCTTGCTCCCTAATCGCCCTTACAATCGAGTAGTGTAGTAAAAAAATCTAATTTAGTATGTATTATAAATTATAATGTATAGTATTAAAAGAAAATTTAGTATGTATTGTAATGTAGTGTATTAAAAAAAATCAAATTCAGACTGTACACAGAGAGTGAGGGAGCCGGTGTTCAGTGTAGTGTAATAATCGACGCCCTTGCAAGGGGCCACGCCTTCCGTAACTGCCGGGCCCTGAATACCGTGTAGTGTAATAGGCCTTGTATAAAACAAAGTCGTTTCTCGCTGTCTGTCTCTCCCTAATTCCATATGTATGCTTAGATTTTTAAAACTACGCAACGGATTTTGATGCACGATTTCATTCGCGTGGACTTTAGTAATACCTACCCCAAGAAATGGTAGTTTCAAAATTTCAGCCTCGTAGCTTTTCTAGTTTTAGAGATTTCTTGATAGTCAGTGAGTGGCCTAACTTTGACTCCACACCAAAAAACCCTGAAAGACGTACCTTTATGTATATTGTATTGTATATTGAGTCATCTTCCTACGCTACAAATTTTGACGGGCCAACAGATAGGGTTCTGAAGTTATTATAAAAATGACCTTCGACCCCATTAGAATACGAATTTCCAAAAATCCGTACTTAGCGGATGCCTGAGTCCTAAAAGGAACCTCCATGCAAAATTTTAGCTTCGCAACTCTTGTAGTTTCAGAGATCTCTTGATGAGTCACCCAGTTTACTCTTTTATAAATATAGATTTAGTATCAGCATTGCACCCGTGCGAAGCCGGGGCGGGTCGCTAGTTATTACTATATCAGTTTCCATAATAGCTAGTTCAAACATTGTCCGAAATGCACCCACCAATTTCATTAATTACTTAAAATATTTAGTTAGGTGGGTTAATGTTTGTGAACCGGAGTTTAATGGACGACGATGGACAGATGAATGTGGATTCGGATTGGATTCACATTTCAACCATCTCCATCACTTATTTATGTTTTACACATTGTCCAACATTTGGTGAAATCGGCCCTAACCTTTGTTTGGGCACTGGAAGGTGCGACACAGCTTTCAACTTTAAATGCGCGTTTTAGTGTTATTTGTATATTATTCTCATTTGGTTTCTTCATTTAAAATACCTAAACAAATAATACAAAAAACTTACCAATCTACAAATTTGAAATTACTTCAAAGGACGGAGGTCAAGTTTGGAGTCGATTTCATAGAAAACCGTAAAATGTATCGTTTCAGACGTTAACATTTGAATTTTAGATAATTCTACCTTCTCCACACAAGTTTCTATTGGTTTCCAAGAATCTTCTATTAAATTTGAACCAATTATAAAAAGCCGTTTTAGGAACGCTGCAAACAAGCCTAACCCGGTTGTTGAAGGATTTAGGTCTGCTGAAATTTTAATTAGATCTCAACAAAGCCATGCTTACTGCGTTGGAATACATAAATATTTATCTCTACGTACGTGGGTGAGTTTTGTTCAATTTGATGAAAACATTGTTGGAAAGCGTAAAATCACAATGTTTGCAGTGAATTCTGTCGGAACGTGTCGGTTTACAAAGCTACAAAGCTGTGAACCCCCGTCCATCGCTCCCTAATTGAACATTGCACTAATGAGCGACGTTGTTCGGTTGCAACCCGCTATTATTCGCTCCGCAGATTATAGCCTGGAAGCCGGCGGAGGTTTTTATACGAAATAGGATCCTCTACTCGTACTCTAGGTCCTTTGGTTACAGATAGCCTAAAATTAAATCTGACGTTTTTATTTATTTAGATAATGTTTTTGATAAAAGTTTTTATTCTTTGTAAATTACACTGCTTCGTTTTTCTTCAAACATAAGGTAAGCACACCTTAAGTATTTTTTTCTGTTTTAGTCGTCCCTTTAACCTGTGATATTTGATTAAGTAGGTAGTTTAAGTATTTACATATTTGTATAATCTAAACCGGTACCTAGCTGATTTTATTTCCCCGAGTTTTTCAGACTCCTCCCACATTGGCGTACCTATCAAAATGTAAGAAAATAAGCATGCATAAGCTCTTGTAGGGAGGGGTAATGCGAGCTGAATGGTTGTGAAACGCGATTTTCGACAGTCGATGTAAGCGCCTAATTAATTCTCTGTTACATTGCAGTGGGATTGTTTTGCTCGATGTTTCCGGTAAATTCCATCGAAATGTTTTGTAAAATGTAGAGCTTTATCTACACCTGAACCGTCGACTAACATGTCAAAAGTACTTTTGAACCAAACGTAAACAACAAAATTCGAAGCATGTAGGTTACCAAATTTCTGACATCAGTAAATTAACATTCTACAAAAGCCCATCTGGACCAACTTTCGTTAATCTAGCAATAGCAACGTCGAGATTCTTGAGACATTTCAAAGAAGATCATCCGTGATATATGCTCAATATACCCTCACACGTGAGCACCAAACATCTGCGGGCACAATGTACATCCCATGTACTCCAGCAAAAAGTACCAAGTATGTGGAGTGGTTGAAAAAAGAAAAAATCTGTTATATTGCAATGGGATTTTGTTCGATGATTCCATCGAAAGGTTTTGTAAAATGTAGAGGTTTGCAGGGTTGGCATGATTAAAACAAATGGTTTTAAAACACATGTTTAAAACAATGTTTAAAACAGTTTGATTTTAAACCGTGTTTTTTATCACACGTTTAAAAACACAGATTAAAACAAGTTTTAAACATTGTATAAAACGATGAGAAAAAAACAAGCTTTAAAACTACTTTTCATTGCGAATGAATGATATAAAATGAAAGTAATATTTTTTTGATAAGTTATTTATTCAGTCAAACAAAGATCTAAGTACCTCCCAAGTACCAGGATTTATATGGATAAGATAACACGTATTTTTGAAACATGCTTTAGATAGTATAGAATATTAAAAATTTCAATTTAAAATCAATCAAAAACAAAATTATAACAAACAAAATTACCTATATTTAATAAACATTATAAAATCAAAATTGTTTGTCAGTCAGGAGAGTAAGACAATATGACAAGATCAAGATAACAATTATTTTTTCTTTTCCTTATTAAGGTATTTAAAAACTGTAACAAGTTTTGCAGCTTTCTCTGTACCCAGTTTATTTCATACGTCAGAATGAATAAATCCAAATGTTGAAAACAGTCTTTCAATTCCAGCACTTGAAGCTACAGCAGTGTGAAGCTGAGCCACTAAGTTCATTGTTTGACCATTAATTTGTTTTTTTAATGACTGCCACCATTCGAGAGGTCCGACCTGATTTACTACATGATCTTCAAATAGAAAGTTATGAAAGGGATCTGTCATTGCCCTGTATTTAACAACATAGGGCATCGCCTCTTTGTGATAAGCTTCTATAAATAATAAAGCCTCAGAAATACCTCCACTCGTGAGTTTTTCACCCCTGTACTTAGGATGTAGTAAGTTTGCTGCAAAATGAGCTGGAGACATTGCCATTTCATAACGAGCTTTGAACTTCCTTAAATCATCCAATGAATACTCGGTCTCACGCAGTCGTACATTCTCTCCCTCAAACATATTTTTAAGCTCTATCCATGCTTCAGTCACTTCGCCAATACAGCAGGATGTCTTTTGGGAGATGTCAAGTGTAACTGCGATGTTTTCCAGTTTTTTGTAGAGAGCCTGGACTTGTTGCTTCAGCGCCATGTCATTTACTTTCAATGAAATTGACAGAGCAGTTGAATGATTTAAGCATATATCTGACATTATAAGCCAATTTTCTAATAACACTTTTAAGCAGTCAGCCATTGTGTTCCACCGTACCTGTTGTGGTATAACAATTGCTTTTCCACCAGCTTCTTTATATTTGGCAGATGCAAAGTGAGTGTATTTGAAGTACCGCATTATCGACTTAACTTTATCAGTAATATCTTCTGCATTCAAATCCTTTGCTAGAAGGTTTAATATGTGTGATGAACAGCCGTATGTAAGTATATCCTCGTGAGAAGCTAGTTCTTCCTGTTGGGCTAAATCTCGTCTCATACGGCTCATATTTGCTGCGTTGTCTGTCACTACACTTCGCACCGTACATTTGTAAGTTTCACATTGTTTTATTGCCGCAGTAGTAACTTTAACCAAGTAGTCAGCTGTATGGCTTTCGGCTCCTGTGTCTATTGTATCAATTAAATGAGATGAGTCTGTCAACACATCGGTAACACAGACACAAACTATCGAGTCCTGCCTGACATTACTCCACCCATCAATTGCCAGATTAACAACTTTGTTTTTCAATTCATTTTTTACGGCTTCTTGAGTCGAGTTGTAGACTTCGTCGAGTAGCTTGCTAGCAATTTGTTTGCGGTTTGGAGGTTTATATCCTGGGCGTAAAATTTCCATTAATTTCAGTAACTCTGGGTGTTCTACGTGGTTAAAAGGCGTGTTAGTAGCAAACATATAACGAGATAATTGTAAATCAATTTTCTTCTTATCTTCTTGACTTGTAGCAATAATAAATCTTTTCATTGAAATGTTCACGCTCGCGCTGCTGCTGGTACTGGCATTTTTAGATTGAAGAGTAGTAACAGAAGATGTGGGTGTAGCAAAAGAATTATCTGAAGATCGGGAAGAACCAGCATCACTCAACAACTCCTCCTCCACGTCCCTGTCCGCGTCAAGATTTGCGTCAGTGTTAGAACCGGTGGTGGTGCTACATTGCTGGAAGTGTGCCTCCATTCTTTTCACAAGTCCAACTAGTTCTTTCTTACATTTTCTGCAACGCACCCTATTGGTGCCTGCCGTGGGGCCGCGGCATAGAATATCGACCCCTCCAACTCAACCCGTGGATGTCGTAAGAGCCGACTAAGGGAACCTACCAGAGGAAGGGCAGCAGCTTCCTACTGTGTATTACTAACATCTTACTGCGATCACCAATCCGCCTCCGAAACTGTTCACCTCTGCATTGGAGGATATTTTTAAGCTTGTGGACTGGGACGGATATGGCATCAATATCAATGGCGATTACATCACTCACCTTCGGTTTGCCGACGATATAGTCATTATGGCAGAATCACTGGAAGACCTTAGCAGGATGCTCAGAGACCTCAACATCGTTTCCCGCCAAGTGGGTCTTAAAATGAACATGGGTAAGACAAATATCATGTCTAATGCCCATGTCGCACCCTTACCGGTCAATGTGGGGAACGATGTTATCGAAGTTGTTGATCATTATGTCTACCTAGGCCAAATGGTCCAACTAGGTAAATCCAACTTCGATAAAGAGGTCAGCCGACGAATCCAACTCGGATGGGCAGCGTTCGGGAAACTGCGCAATATCTTCTCGTCACAGATACCGCAGAGCCTCAAGACTAAAGTCTTTAACCAATGTGTGCTACCAGTGATGACTTACGGATCCGAGACGTGGTCGCTCACTATAGGCCTTGTGCATAAGCTCAAAGTCACCCAGCGAGCTATGGAGAGAGCTATGCTCAGAGTTTCTCTACGCGATAGGGTCCGGAATACGGAAATTCGTAGAAGAACCAAAGTTACCGACATAGCTCTCAGAATCAGCAGGCTGAAATGGCGATGGGCAGGCCATATAGCTCGTAGAACCGATAACCGCTGGGGAGTAAAGGTTCTCGAGTGGCGACCGCGATGCAATGCGAAACGGAGTGTGGGAAGACCTCCCACTCGATGGACCGACGACATCGTAGCGGTCGCAGGGAGTCGTTGGATGGAGGCGGCTCAGGACCGCTATTCGTGGCGTCGTTTGGGGGAGGCCTATGTTCAGCAGTGGACGTGTACGGGCTGATGATGATGATGACCCTATTGGTCTTCAGTGTGGTATTTTCTTGGGGGATTGATGTGAATTGTTCCCAAATTGCATGCTTTTTGCGTCCTGGAGTTGACATTTTTATGAGGTGTTATCAGTCGCAGAATTAATAATGAAATGAAATGTGAGAAAGAAAGGCACTCGTATTTATAGAATTCATATTAAGTAATTCCCCGCCGGTAAAGTCCCGTTAGGAAAGTCCCTAATGGATGGCTGTCGAATGGAATAGTGGTTATTTTATTCCCCTCATTTAAATATAAATATTAGGGATGGGCCTAACTTCGGCATTCTTCCGAAATTCGGTTGAAATGCCGAACATTCGGTATAAGAAAAGAGTGAAATAGTTGCACAATTTTGATTTTAAGATTAATAAAACATAAAAAAAATCAAATCTGTCATACTCATACCTGATTAAATAAATAAGCCTTTTACATAATTTAAAATCATGGTAATTTATTTATTAATCAAGTAACTAACTGTCATTATCAGTTTCCTTTTTCGACATTTCAATCTTAAGTTTTAGAATTAAAAAATCAAATTCAATAAGTTCTTATTAAATTAGGAAGTCTTATGATTTGAATCAAATAAACTTTTTGAAAATTCAATATATTAATTACTTATAGGTATATTTTATTGTTGTTTGTTAGTTGTTACCATATAAGTGCAGAATAAAAACCGAACTTCGGCATTTTTGATTTTTACCGAATGTTCGGCCGAAATTCGTATTCGGTTCAAACCACATTCGGCCCATCACTAATTAATAAATATTGGGGGTGCCCCTATTCATAGAATAGAATTTATAGTTTATAGGTATTTCCCCGCCGGTATAGTCCTGCTAGGAAACATTCAGGGTGAATGTAAATCGTTTAGTAGTGATTAGAGATACGCAACATAAAATAAATGTTTATCCATTGATCGTTTTTTGTCAATATTTATTTTACTATAGAAAATTTGAAAAGTCAAAAGATCTAGTCTGGAAATGAAACATTATAGGTCGAATTAATTTAAAATAATGCCCTAAACTAAAAAGGACAAAAAAAAAACAAAAAAAAACAAAACAAACACTTGTTTAAAACAATTTGAACTGTTTGTTTTATAAAATTTAAAAAAAACTGCTTTTTTTCCAACCCTGGAGGTTTGTGATGATTTTTATCCGAATTCAAGAGCAGAATGAAACCGACCTGTAGTTGCTTTCAAACAATTTCTAATTCTAGTCAAGAAAGGTTCCTGACCATAAATTTGCCCTACTAACCGTGATACTTATCTTACCAAGCGAATATTTATAGTTATATTATAACCGTTGGTTATACCTATTAAACATTTTTTACGATATCCCCTTTCCCAACAACCTGTAAGTAATTACGTATTCTACCTTCGTGCACTAATACGGTCTCATAAGATTCACGTCCAGGCTAAAGAGTAAAAAAAATGTCCTTGTGTAAGTGATTCCTATCCGTGAGAGCCGCTCTCAGTTTTCGCTGAGTTAGCGGGGGCCGTGTGTGGCAGACCGAAAAAAATAATTTCCTCCGCTCGAGTTGCCACTGTGACTTTTCCAGCCGTCCCGTGCATCTGGCGGGACCTATTATTGGGGGACGGCTCTTAATGCTTTCTTATGTATTTTTATATGGCGGTCGTCTTGGTTTTTTACGATTGTGATTTTTATTGGATTCCCTTCAGCGGTACAGCGCATAGCTCGCGATATGCCTGCGAGCGAAGGTGAAATACGAGCCACTTTGCGAGAGATTTATTTTATAGCAGTGTGTTGGACACACATTTCTTCCTAGTTTTATTTTTTAGTTCCTTTGATAAACGATTCCTTAGTTATTGCTTTGCCAGCCATAACTTGTGATGGTGATTATCTTAATTTCAAACTTTAACTATCTACCACCTTTTTCATTACCTACCTTACAAAATTAGATCCTCCTCAAGTTGAAAACCTTCAGTCTTTCAGAATAAGTACCTACCTACTTGCTTATGAACCTAAATTCAAATTAAGTTGATTATGCAGGGCTTCACAGGGGTCTAACTTTGCGGTTCCGTAACTTTGTAAACTGCAATGGGGGTTGTATTACACGTGCTTCAAACTCGCTTAAACAAACTAAACAGTAATTACACTTCGATCTCAGGCTTCCTATAGGTAAGTAAGGTACCTACCTAAATGTGTTAGTTGTGTCGTTTCATGTCGTGCGTTAGGAACCAAGTAACGGGCATCGTCAATCGCACTCCCGATATAGCCGATAGCGGTGTTCATCGAAGTTTGAGCAATAAAACTGTGCAAACGAACAAACGAGTTCATTCTTCAACATCGTCGGATGGATTGTTCTTATTCGCTCGGAGGGCGGAGCGCCAATAAGTGCAACAAATCGTCCCTGGCACGATTCATTTGATCTGACACAAATTTATCCGTGCCGCGATAGTGCCGCGGCTTTTTATTTACGCCGACGACGATGTTCAGCTCGTCTTGACAAATTCATAAATTACCGACATCCTCGCAATGGTCTGCGGGCTTGCGGCGTAGACTTCTTTTATTTTCGTCAGTCGTGCTCGAGCGTATCAACTCCGCGCTTTGATGAAACGGTGTTTTGTTTGGCAAAACATATAGTAATAGCCCCATTTCAGTTAATTCATGAAATTTTGCCTTCTCTACCTACACTCTACTGTTACAGAATACACGTTTTCGTTTTGGTATCATACGATCTAAGAACAAAACTCCGCTCTTCAGTTGTGTGACTGGTGTCATACCGAGTTTTCATCGAGGTATTTTTCGTCTTCTTGCAAGCATGGGCAGGCTCGCCAGTAAGCATTTTATACTTTTATAGATAAGTCACGTCACCGCACTCAGCGCCTCTCCTTCGTGCTTTCTTGCACAAATTACAAAAAGTCTTCCACAGTCAAGTCCTATGTAAATTTTCTTTCGCTTGTAGGATTAAATTGACAAGATTTATTGGCCTTTCTTGAGACGAAACATATTCCCGTTTTAACATCAAACTAAACTAAGCGGCTTATTGCATCTGGCATATCTTTCGACTCAGTTCAGTTGCTTGATTAATGGCTGCGGTTTGACATACCCTAAGTCAATAAATTATGTTTGGACCACAGCACCTACTTACCTACAGATTGTAAAAAAATACTCTAGTTGGAATTTAATAAAAAACTAGACCAATAACCAGCGCCACCTACACCTACATAATTCAGGTTTAATCGTAATCATTACTACCTAATTATCATTGTGAGATGCATGAAGCATAAAAATTCTCTTTCAAGACATAATAATATCATATCCAATAAATAAACTGTGGCAATATAAATCATACAACTTTTTAGGGTTCCGTACCAGAAGGGTGAAAACGGGACCCTATTATTGCCTCCTGTCTGTCCTTCAGCGGGCTATATCTCATGAACCGTAAAAGGCAGTTCGTTGAAATTCTCACAGAATGTGCAATGTGTGTGTTTTTAGCCACTATAACAACAAATATTAAAAATAAAATAAATATTAAATTATTACTATGGCTATTTTTTGCTCTATATTTGTCAGGGCTGTTGAACCGTAATACAGGTGAAATTTTGACAGGGTCTTTATAATTATAACAAAAATTATAAAAATAAAATAAGTTTAATAATGAAGGGACCCAACACGTCCATTCCACGATAAGTACCTATCACAGAAGTTAAGCAACGTCGGGCGCGGTCACTTAGTACTTGGATACTTTTTTTTTTCCCCGATATAAAAAAGTCCGTATTTAGGGTTCCTTTTGCGAAATAGTTATGTACATTATGGTATGGAACCCTCCGTGTGGGAGCGACTCGCACTTGGCTTTTTTCCATTCCTTTCTCCTTCATAAACCTACATACTTAAATGGAATTAATACCAATAAAAAGTTCCTTTCAGCGTCGACTTAGACAAATCGCTCTTGTATTGGACAATTCGTAGTGTAATCCCAACATTAGTTTCAATTATAGCAGTTTCCTTGATGCACATTACCCACATTTAAATCTGTAATGGGGATGCCCGGCGCGTGTTCAGCATTCAAACAGCTTAATACAAATAATTGAGCCAATATCTATGCGAAGCTTTACAATTTAATGGCAAAAAGGTTAGCGTACGAGGCATATGTCAAATGAATTTAATATTAGAATGTTATCTGGGTAACATAGTATTTATTAACAAAGAGAATTACAATCAGATAATAGAAACAAATTAGAACTAGTATTTACAATTGAACTAACTGCAGACTGTTAAACAATCTACATGTAGCTCAACTGATCCATATCAATACTAGTGGGAAGCGTCCCCAAGACGTTGGCTGCGTTGCCTCGCTGTATGGCAATGCTAATGCGCTGCGCCAGATACTCACCAGCTCTCGGGTCACGCGTCGCTTCGACCAGATGCAGATAATATTTTAAAAACCCAGAGACCCTCGGCACCCCACGGACTCGCACTCTGAGACCCTAGGTCTCGACTTCAAGGGAATTCGCCAAATCTGACGCTTACTACTACTTATCTTGAACATGGGATTGCTGTCTGTCGGTCTTGTCTGAGACTAGGAGTTAAACCTGCGTTATCGTAAATTTTGATTAATGTTGCTCATTAAAGGGACGGTTTGTACGAGTGTGTCAAATGGCTCATAATTAGAATATCATTGTGTGGTGTGTAATGGAGCATGAAGCTTTGCGACCCGAGGTTGCAGCCCCCTGCTGCTGATTGTTACAAATTGAGATTTCTTTCGGTAATACAGTCAATTGACTTGCTGGAGTTGTGCATTGAGGTAAGATGTGGGTTTGGGAATGATTTGTATTTTTTTCCTGATAATAGACGATCCCAAGCTGATCTCGAAGCTCTAACAAAAGGACTCAGACCTAAGTGATTTCAGCTTTAAAATGTATAACTTCTTCGTTTCCACTTATCTGTTCACTTCCGTTTCCTGTTTGTAAAACATATGTTTTTCTTTGGTTGTCGTCTACAAAACAAACACAGAGTCGGTGGTCAGAGCAAGTTACGCAAATATTATTCCAAAGTAGTAAGTTATTTCGTACAAGAAAGTTCTTTCTCTCGGTGAGTAGGTAGTACGTAGGTAGGAACTACCTACTTACCGAGAGAAATTATAAATATTTATTGGGAAAGAACTTCAAATCAGAATCCAAGAACCTAGTAGGTACTTAGATTCCAGATGGCACTACAACTTGATCGACGACGACGGAGCGCCCCACACCAACCATAAAATGCAAACCTCCACATGACAGTAAGGGACCCGCGGCAAAGTTTTTCCAGCTCCCCCTGGTTTCGGCAGACACGCAAGCCAGGACAATCATACAGCATTTAATCATCATTAAAGGGGAATCAGCGCCGGTGCAACGCGCCAGCTGTAAAACTCCCGCTTTTTGCTACCAACTGCCTTTTAGACGAATTTTTAAAGTCATAACGATGTGATCAATTTTCCATTTAACTTTTTGCGGTGTTGCTTTTTGATGGGAAACATTTCGACGAATAACTTGGTTTTTTTTTCAGTTCCAATATCCTGCGAAGCGAAGCATGTAACATTATTACAATAAGTACAAATTACACCCTCTTCTCACGAACAAAATTATAAAATAGGACTCAAAAAATACATGGAAACTTGACGGTTCATTTTATCAACATACACCGCACAAAGAAAACGTACAAAAGTTGGGTGGTCCTTTGTGTAGAGGACCAGTTATGACAAAGCGGATCCCTTTGCCCCTCCGCTGCTCTTTGTCTAGCAGATCGCGATAGGCGCGTAAAATTTGATACGGGAATTATTTTATTAGATCAAACGTACACGTGCGCGGCGTGACGAATGCGATAATGTCCCGAGCACCGGGTCGGCGACGGAACAATTACATTCCACATGAATTAACCATAATGGAGCTTGCTACGGAAGCTTTGTGCCCATAGCACCGTGACTCGATGTCCGGGCTCATTGCTGGCGATCTACCACCGGCGGCTATTGTGTTAGCACGCCCGGCTTGCTCCACATCCCGACCCGACCCGAGATTGCGTTAACATCCCTTCATTACAAATATTTAAGAAACGGCTGTCTATTTTAAAATTGAATAGAGAAATCGCGCAAAACATATGAGCATAATCTAACGAAAATCCGTCTAGACTTGATAATCAGCTTTTTACCCGTTGCAGTCGAAGGGGTGGCTGCAAATATTCCCACAGGGTTAAATATTAACACAAAACCACCGTTCATTCACTTTTTATTGTACTGCGGTAGGGGCGGTTGATTATATGGACTTATTTTTTGCAACATACATCAAGTTCTTATGTTTACCTTTAGTATCTAGGTACCTACAGTAGAAGGTTTTAACGGCTTTCGTATTTTTTGTGATTTGTAATCTCTTGGATTTCTTACATCGGTTTGTGTCTTGTTGACATGATGCAGATTAGGAAGTTACTTACCTACTTTTACTTATATTACTTAGGTACTACTTTTGTACATGTACATAACCTACCTATAGATATATTAACATATATTATATATATGAAGGCCTATTTAGTTTCCATGGTCTGTTTTTATTTAGCCGCGTCGAATGAGTGACGTCGCGTGCGGCTGATTCCGCTGAGTAATTACAGGTGTCTATGATAAATAAATACCTACTTATGCTATTTATATCGCGCTTTGATTATTATTTAGGGCGCATACTACAAAAAAGTTTTACTAAATATGGTGGATACTACAAAAATTCATACAAAAACTAATAACGAACAACAACAAGTCAGGAAACCATCTTTCATATTATTTCACTTTTGACATAGACACAAGGAAGTAGGTAAACTACAAAGTTGCCTTAACTACAGCTAAAAATACTTACAAAGAGCTGTCGCCGGCCGCGGAGGGAGGATGGCAAGTTATTTATCGTTGGACGCTCGCAAAAATATGCGCGTACAAACCGCCATGACACACTAATGCATCAATAATGAATTATGGTTCCCAGCACACACTTGCTCCTTACTTATTGCCGATAAATCTTGAGCCAATTAATTGGATCTGATCTGAAATAGAGCTTCGTTATTGTAAATCTAAGTCAGACAAGAGGAAGTCAATCCATTCTAATTATCGGTCTAGAGTTGTGCTCTATTTAATATTGACGGTTACTGCCTGCAGCAATGCCGCAGGCAAGGCATAAGCACGCTATGTGAAGTATTAAAATTACGCACAAAAAGTTCACGGATCGATAAAGCATGACAAATTGTTTAGTTACGCAATCACAATAACAGTCAGTGAAATTATATTCGCCCAGAACGCGTAGCGCACCCCTCGCTCACAATATCGGTAACGGTGCCATCGGCAACGCGTGTCCTTGGCAGGCATAGCGATCTTCAATGAAATTTAATATTACTTGTATGTTAACCCAGTTGTCGGAACGAAAACTGTAAGTAATATAAAATGCCGTAAGTATGGTACGGCGCGGGGTAGTACGGAATGCCCGCCCGTAGCTGCCGCACGTAAGCTCCCGCTACGAACTTGCTACGCACGCACTCGCTACGCCGACCGCTACGAAAGCACAAGCACCATTATCTTTCACTTATAAAATATTACAAATGCACATTTCGGTTCACTTCTTTGTTTTCCTTCATCCTTTTATTATGCTCTAGTGCTTCACTTTATAACTAGAGTTGATTTGCATAATTATCATGTTATATCTAGCATTATTATTCAAATATGTTACTGCGCAATTGACTTAGTGGTCGAACCAAACATCAGTAATTTTAAACTTTGGTGTTGTCTCAGAATAAACATTGAACTTAGAACTTCGTACACTAGATGAGTTGTATTACTTTACCTAATGTGAATAAAATATGTATTTCAGTTACATTACGGAAAAACATCAGTGAAAACATGATCCCGTCTTAACAAAGACCTATACCGATACTCTGAACGATGAGTTTGTTTGTCGATTTGCGCCAAATCAAATCATCTGTTACGAACCTTTCGGAGATGGTCGATAAGATATCCATGTCAAAGAGCGACAAGATGACAGAGAGCCCGAGGATGCCTGAGTCGAGTCTATACGGCTCCAAGTACAAGCCGACCTCGCTGGGGTTTGGCGTTAGATTTTCTTCCAGCCAGGAAGACATATACCGCGACATGCCATCGTCGAGGCTCCGCAGTCACATGTCTCTCCCTAATTTGGGTAAAACCGAGGAGGGACTCGATAAGCCCTCCACGTCACGATACGACGATACGCCAAAAATTGCTGAAATCGATGACGAGAGAAGCGTCCGCTCGCGCAAAGCTTCCATACAATTATCGACGGAGAACCTGAGCGAGTGGATAATTGCTTCCATTAACAAACGACCTCATTACAACGATAACGGAGATACGCATCCGATGGATTTTATCGAGAGCATTAGATATTATATTTCCGAGTTGAATATGATCGAAGAGAAACAGCTCCCGTTCATAATATCTTGCTTAGAAGGAGTGCCACTGATGTGGGCTCGATGTTTCAGACACGAGTTTAAAAACGTTGAAGGGTTTTACACCGCGTTTGAACAAGAGTTCTGGGGGCCAGATCAGCAAAAGTCGGTGCTTTATGACCTGAAGCTGGGGAAGTATGATCAGACGAGCACGCGATTGAGTATGTCGGAGTACTTTTTGCACAAAGTGTCGAACTATCGTCATTTAAACCCGCCTCCGTCGGACTTGGAGATCGTATACTCGCTGGCCGCGCATTTCCCCACGTCCATAGAGCTGGAGCTTCGCCTGACGCCGAAGCCGACACTTCGAGACGCCTACCGTCTGCTGCGCCGCAGAGACGGCGAGACTACGGACTTCCTTCCCAACTATTTGTACGAGATGTGCGAGGCCTTCCAAAAAGGCCAGAGGCCCGAGTCCGCCCGACGCACGGATGGCTCCAAGAATCAGTCCACTAATACCTCGGAACAGGCTCCTTTTAGAGGGACTAGATAAATATTCGTAACTCTTCCTACTCCACATGTGAATCGTGTCTACGTGTTCATTTAGTTATACTTTAAGGCTAACACGTGATAGTCGCTTAAATAAAGTTTGCAGTTTATTTTTAAGTACCTACCTATTGGCTATTATAGTATTATAAAATCAGCGGTATTGGTAAGTTGGTATTAATTAATCCAAATTTATTAAAAGTCCTATGACATACAATTGATGTTTCATTGTTTAGTTTAGTTCTAAAATGAGTACCGGGTAAAACGGGGTGAATAGATCTCCAGCGTAAATAGAAATGGACGAAATTCCATTTCTATTTACGCTGGATTTGAACTTATAGTTACCTACATAATATTCATATGTATATAATTTTCAATATTTGAACTTATAGTTACCTACATAATATTCATATGTATATAATTTTCAATATTTGAACTTATAGTTACCTACATAATATTCATATGTATATAATTTTCAATATTTGAACTTATAGTTACCTACATAATATTCATATGTATATAATTTTCAATATTTGAACTTATAGTTACCTACATAATATTCATATGTATATAATTTTCAATATTTGAACTTATAGTTACCTACATAATATTCATATGTATATAATTTTCAATTATCACTATCACTAGGTACATAGTATAAAACGAAGTCGCCTCCCGCCAGTGCTTCCAGATCCCAAAAGTAAAATTACAGTATTGCCAGTTAAAAAATACAGCAGTTTCTAAAAACAATATAGCAGATTTCAAAATCGATTACAGTAAAATTACTGAAACATTCTGTTTAAATATTGATAGAAAAATAAGCTGCTTCTTGTCTTTGTTTATCAATACAAATTGCTACAAGTTATTAGATAAATAAAACATATATTTAGATTTTAAAAAATTAGCACAATTTGCTCATGATTTTCATAAATCTTTGCTGTCATCCTTGAAATCATTTCCCTAATTGGATTAAAATTCACGCAATTTTCGGAAGTCCAGCGAATGAGTTACTGAGCTAGCATGTTGCCTTTGATGGTATTTGTGACAAAACTGTTTCGCTACTTTATTACAAACCTACTTTAAATTGTATATGGATAAAGGTGAGTGTAGATTATATTATATAATAATATGGCGTGTTTTAAAAAACTATAAACCGACTTCAAATTCTCATACTTATACACTTATTTTAAGTTTTGCGGGATAAATACTAATCCCCTGGGGATAAAAAAATTTTATGGGACCCCTTCCGAATCATTTTTTATACAATAGTGAAAGAATTTTTAAAATCGGTCCATAATTGGCGGAGATATCGCGTAACATACATACAAAAAAAAACATACAGTCGAATTGAGAACCTCCTCCTTTTGAAATCGGTTAAAAAGTTACTCTTGGTGTAGATTAGCTGCGTTTCGTTTTACGTATTTTCATTTAGCTTTATCAATTATTTATAAAGCTATGTATATGAATATTAAATTCAGTATATTCCATCCACACACTGTATTTTATCATTACATACAGTAGAAAAGTCCAAAATACAGTAAATCTACTGTAATTACAGTGAATCTGGAAGCACTGCCTTCCGCTGTCTGTCCTTATGTATGCTTAGATCTTTAAAACTACGCAATGGATTTTGATGCGTTTTTTTTTTAAATAGATAGTGATTCTATTGGAAGGTTTATATGTATAAATTTAGTATCAGCATTGCACTCGTGCGAAGCCGGGGCGGGTCACTAGTACAAAATGAATTGGATAGCACATTACAAAACAAAGTTAGTTGAACATTGAACTGGGCTGATAAAACAACCCCTAAAATACCGTGCCTGTAAAGCCCAGCCTGTCCATACAAACAGTAACAACGGTCATTCACGTTTAAAGCCATTACTACCACAAAGCGACCGTCATAAACGTGATATTATACCCATTCACGTTACAAAGCAGCGGCTCGCGTTTCAGTGGTTTCATTAACTGAAAACGATAGAAGAGCGTTAATTAACGTAATTGGTGTGCATTGTGTTCCACGGTACCTACTTGTATAGGGAGGTAGGTGATACTCTACAGTCAGCGACGTTGATATGAAATATTTGAAGGTTCGAATCCTCAATCAAAATGTGTAGAGACAGGCTATCAATCGTCGCCAACGCTGGGCTATTATTGCGGAATGAATAAAATAAGCTGGGAAATTCACACAGCATCATGACGTAGTCGCGAAGTAAATAGAGCTGAAATAGCCATCATTGTCACTCAAGAGTCCATACAAGGTTAGACCTCATCATGACATAGATGCTTTTTCATGTTCAACAATCGTGGAACTGTTCTTCACGAGACAGCGTTTGCGCAATCGTCATTTATAGGTGACTACAGACGGTTCCTTTGTTGCAGAGCTTTATCAGAGAACTTCGGCAACTGGACAGAGAGTGACTGCTTGGAGGCGCGGCGAGCTGGTGCGCTGTGGAGCGGGCAGGGGCGCGCGTGCCGCCGCCAACCGGCCGCCATGCCGCACGTGGCTGCCGCTGCGCGCCTCGCCCGCGCCGCCTGCCTCGGAGCTCATGCCGGGGACCGATGGAACTGCTCCTCGGTAGAGCTCGCTCCTACGTTTACGCCGGACTTACTAACAGGTATATGACTCTACAAGAACCAACCTCTAACTTATGCCTCCAAGAGCCATGAACGGCACACCCATTTCAACGATAGATGACTCTACAAGACAAAATTATAGAGCTCTTAATTAAAAAGCTCATCCTGAATGACATTTCCATGTTATCTGCTGTGATCTCTGTGAAATACTCGTCCCGCAAAAACAAACCACTGATAGAAAAACAATGCAAGAAACTTCTGAAGATAGTCTTTGAGATTGGAAACCGTCTAGAACTTCCAAAGAAAACGGAGTATGAAAATTATGTAGCTAGTAGTATCTACCTATTTTATAGAACCTCCGTTCCGTCTAGAAGAACGACAGCAACTTCCGACAGTAATGAGAGATAAGGCAAGGCAAGTTCGCCGGCACTTTTAAATCAGAAGCGATGCATTGTGCGGAACCGGCCACCGGAACGACAGAGCCCTTTCTTTCAACAACACGCTCCTGGCTCGTTCCGCATCGGCCACTCTTTTTATTTACGTGACACATCCACATAGTATTTATCGCTTCTCGGACAATTAATTTTTAAATTATTCTATTGTTCCATTCCTTCCAAATAGCTTTATTTATAAGTTCCCATTGTTCTATCATTTAGTACTATAACGAGTAAAAAGCGTAAAATGTAGGCAGTGATGCCGATGGCATGAACCTTATTAAATAAGGGAAGACAACACGCGATGCGATGCCAGCACGAACCGATCAGTAGACCTGTCTTACATTACAGTCTCGTGACTGTCGTGACGACTGCTCTTTATATTGATCTTTTTGACGGAAAACGAATACTTTCATGATTTACAAACCTTGCTTGTCCTACTTATCAAGGCACTGTTTTATTTTGTAGGTATTAAAGCGGTCGTACGAATGGAAGTACGAATGGAACTTTCAAAAACAGGTTCCGTAATAACAAGACATTCCATAATTTAGTTTATCGGGGATGGAAAAACTTTCAGAAAGCTCTCGCTTGTTTTCTAACCCAAAAAAAAGATCTGCTGGACAGGACCTTTTGTGTGTCGAGACACTTGTCTACTGTCTAGGTTCGGAACCCTAAATACCATTACAAAAGCTGAAAGTTACAAAGTACCCACATTTGTACGCGCTACCGCTCTTTAGATAAACAGTCAGTAGTGTCTTGTTTTTATTTTCTTCAGTAGCGATACATCAACGCAAGTTTTTCTTCGGTTCCGATAAGGACATGAACAAAGCCTTGCGCCACTCACTCGCAATCAGTGCTCTACGAGAGACTTTGAAAAACAACTAAAAGTTAGTTTGGAGTAGAAAAGAAGACAAACAAAAGGAGAAGTTTTTCTAGCTCTAGCATGGTCGGCGACATTGTGTTGGCAGCGAGCGCCGCCGCCCGGCCGGATATCAGCCGACTGAGAAATACAACCATTGTTTTTCGTCAACGTATCAAACAACTTCAACCCACTTTAGGAAATTAACTAACACCAAAACCAGTAGGTATACAAATAAAACAAAATCTAGCGGAATCTTTGAAGTGCCGGGAGCTAGATAAATTTTAATTAAAAGTTTTACGAAACGTCTGCGGCTGCTCGGGTAATGAACATGAAATAACTTTTCATTAGACCCAAAGTCTGCTTAAATAACTGCTTGTCTAATTTTATGTTACCTCATAATTAGGCTTTTCGTCCCAAACCAAAAGGTTTCCTTTTCTCTTGTGTAATGGAATCTCGGTAATTACTGAAAGCTGCGGTTATGTGTAGCTTTTATGAGTTAACCGTGCTTTACTTTTATAATATGCCACCAGGTTGATGTTATAGGTAGCATAAAATCCCATGAAATTAGAAGAACATTATGTACCTAATACTTTTTTTGTTGCATTATTTATTTTATAAATGAACAGGCGATAGGGTTATTTATTAGCCATATTGCTTGTCTTACTTTAGTTTTATTTTCTTTAGTTTTGTGTAAAATACAAGTCTTTACTGGTCAGCCATTTTTTTTTCTTTTGCCCAGTAGTTAATTTCGTCTTAAAATCTATGTTCACTTAGCCTCAGATTACCAAATAAATCTTTATTGATGACGGTTACATTTCGATAGCTTAAAGTTTATCAGCAAGAGGCTAACTAAAGCCTGCCAATGCGATCAGCGAATCGACAAGGCTTTAGGGGTCGAGCACGACAAAAGATTTAATTACACGCATGAATCAAGCGGGCGGAGAGATGGATTCTCGGGAGCTTCATTCAGATAACCGTGAGCGAGTAATGGCGCATTTGTGTATGAAACCGGTTCCCACCGCTTCTCCCATTTACAGAAGCTTCAGTTTCAAGTTTCAATTATTTATTGCGGATAGGTTCATGTTGCATAATGTTACCAACAATGTACTTACCTGGATCTTTCAAATCAGTTCACCCTGCCTGTATGGGCATTCAATTTAAAATCCTTCTTCTTATTTACATACAACCATAATTTAAAGGTTAAATAGTACTGTATCATATACAAATCTAAATACTGATTGTCCAATTAATGAATTATCAATAGAGGAAGACATCCCACTCGATGGACCGACGACATCGTAGCGGTCGCAGGGAGTCGTTGGATGGAGGCGGCTCAGGACCGCTATTCGTGGCGTCGTTTGGGGGAGGCCTATGTTCAGCAGTGGACGTGTACGGGCTGATGATGATGATGATGAACATTTTTTATCAACCCGATAAAGATACTATTTGATAATTTTACCTACTAGCAGGGCTTAGCTATTATAACAGCTCGGTTTGGCCTGCTTTAGTCTTGTTACATCCTAAACGCGGTGCAGACGCTCTTACGATATGACGAGCGATAAGGCGGACGGATGCCTTTGTTTAGCGAGCACGGGCCGCGTGCGGGCATTATCGCGATGAGATTCTAATTAAAAAGATTACGAAGGGCTAGCATGCAGGACGTCTGCAATTGAATGCATGCACTATGAAAAGGGTTAAATTACCCTGCACTTATGAGAAAAAAAACTGCAAAATCTTACGTTTATGCTTTATTGTGAGGATAGTCTGGCGTGAACCAACTGCTGTGCAATTAGCATTCGCCAAATTGATAAGCCAGCAGATTGGCAGACGATTAATTACAATGCTCAAATGGACAAAAAATTGAAGTGAAGAGAATATCAATAACACCTTATTTCTTATTTTATAATAATAACTATGTTTATAGTATAAATTTGACTTGTCTAAGTGCTTATTTTGTAAGCCTAAAGAAATAAAGTTATTGATTCTGATTCTGCTCATCCCTTAGATTAAGCAAGTATTGCTAAATGCCTAACTAAATCTCATAGGTAGAATAATATTGGTGCACTGGGTAATCCGAAAGGGGTGCATAGGGATTGCAATGCGATGTCATTTTCAATCGATTTAAATCGATGGATATCCGGCCGGATTGTCAAATCGGAATAATTTTCTGTTGTTGTTCAAAAATTTACTGACCGCACACGCACTACGCTGGTCCACGCATTGAAAGGTGTTGTACACATTGGCCCAAGGTGCCAGTATGTTGGCCTAAAATATCAGGTTTTATTTACACATTGGCGAACTGATTATTCTGCATTGACGTTTTTAATAAAATGGATGAGGAACCTGGCGGGCGCGGCTGCAAGAGATTCAATGTATACACATCTATATCAAAACTCCAATTGAGTTACAAAAATTATCAATAAATAAATTCGACGACCGATGTGGCGCGGCGGGCGAAGGTCCGCCTGCGACGCAGGAGATTGCGGGTGTGATTCCCACCTTGGGGGCGAATGTTTGTACAATCTGCAAATATTTGTCACTGGTGTTCTGGGTATTTTATATGTATGATAAAAATGTCTACCTATGTAATAAATTGTATTATGTAGTATATCAGTCATCTTGTATTGTATACATAACACAAGCTGTGCACGGAAAACCAACACTAGATATTTGGTTTACCCGCCATGTTGATCGCGAACTAACAACATACGCCAAGTAGATTTCTATACGTTGGCCTGTGCAGGTGCATTTTCGTGAAGTTCCCAGTTTCCCCATTTAGAATTGGAAACCCTGGCCCAACGCCTTGGTCCACTGTGTACAGCTGCCTTAAAGTAGGTATCTCAAGTATCATCAAGTACTCGTGCAACAGCGCGATAATTTTACCGAAAATTGGCATCACCGGATCCGGTATATTGGTACAGGATCCGGTGAATGTTTATTGCTGCCGGATCCGATTTTCCACGTTGTAATCCCCATGCACAATTGCGCACCAATAGGCAATAACCCCGGGAGGGTGGTCGACGCACTTTCTAATGGGTCTTGGAGACCAATGTCTTGAAGTTATACTTACGCATCATCGATATATATGTACTACGTACTAGATTTCGCGATGCCAACACTCATTTTCTTCGACTAAACTGTACTGCAATCCATACACCTTACTTTAGTGTGGCTTCGACATTCACGCAGCGTGGACGCTCATGGAGCCGCGCTATTAATACGAAATTCCTATGTTAAGTGTGAATCTGGACGTAAATAACGAGAAAAAACAATTCAGTAGTCGAGTAGGTAAAATTAGTTGTTGTAATAAGTGAATAAATAGGTAAGAATATCGTAATACCACAGAAATAATTCTTCATAAATATACACGCCATTATAATCATAGACTTAACAATTCAGATGTTCCATTTCAATACCGGTTGTAGGTAACAATATGTGATTGATGGATGGGATCACAGACTTGAAGCGGTGTTTTTAGGTAATTGAGAAACTAATTAATTACTAGACATTTACTAAAGTGGCAGTTATAGACGCTAAAGCGCACTCTTAATTCTTGAAATTATATTATTGAATACAATAATTAAATTATTGTATATAATATATTAGGACATAATTAGATACTAATTTATTTAACTTCTTATCTTTGTTCATATTTAACTATTGTTAACTTGTCTATGTTTAAATAAATGCATAACAATTCATTTTATTTGAATTTTCTACGTTACTTGCAATCAAAAACGTATGAAATAGTTATTGAATTCTTACGAAGTTTTGTAGGTAAAAAAGCTGTGTGACCTCTGCGCGGTGTAAAATCTATGTTTGAACAAAGCGCGTCAAGGTCAAACACGCTACTCAATTAGTGATGTACCTACTCAAGTCGGATGATGATTTTATCGATATATCGATATAAAATAAATAAATAGTATATTTTATTTTTAAATTAATTATTCGATAATATATATACTTATAATATATATATAGTATTTACAGTACAGCATAAGTCACTAAATAGACATCATTAGGTCCACTAACCTTCATTTTCAATACTTGTAGGTTTCCCAAAGATGCAAACGTCAAAGAGAAATGGATATTTGCAACGGGTAGAGTTCATTGGATGCCAACCAAAGCAAGCACAATACGCTCCGAACATTTTTTAGGAATCGATTTAATAAAATCTAAAATAAGATTTCGGTGTACGAAACCTTCAGCGGGAATTTCCTGCGTCCAATCACGTCACTGATTTGATGAAGATGTCAGAATCGTGGGCTTTATCTACCTATCTTTTATACTTTTAGATAGAATAATGGAATTGCCTACCCTACAATGCAACCTAACAATTTGGTAATTGGGAATAATGAAATCAGAACTCAGAATTCAATACCTTTATTTCTTAGGCTTATTGTTAAGCACAGACAGGTCAAACATCGAAACCATAAATTATTAAGTATCAAATAAGAAATAAAGTGTTATTGATATTCTCCTTCACTTCAATCTTTTGTCCACTAGCGGAAGAAGTTAAAAAGAAACCACTAGCACGTTTCACAAGACTTATATGTCTAATACAGTTATATTTATCACCTGTGTATTATATCTAAAAGAATAGATAACCTTATAATTTAAACTTGACACTCAAAAATATCGATGCTAAAACAAACTAGGACACATCTAGAAAAAGGTTCTATAATGTACAACAGCTTACCATACTGAGAGATGGTTTCAGTTCACAGTTCCAGAAAAGAGTGGCAGGGCCAGCTCACCGTCTGTCTTATATAAAATTAGTTCAAACAACCGTCGCATCGTCGGTTGTCATTATGCCTCGCCAATTTGCCAATCACCGGCGAGTGTTCGTTTCATAACCAGTTACTTTGATATATCTTCTTATATGATAATTTATCCATGGCAAATGTTCTTAAATATTATATCAACAATTAAGATACTGATTGTTGTTGAGCTATCTGTAGATTGTTTGCAACAGTCTGCAGTTACCTCAATTGTTTCAATTGTAAATACTAGTTTAATTTCTTTATATTATTTGATTGTTATTTTCTTTGTCAATAAAGATACTGATTACATCGATTAAAAGACATTATGAAATAGCATATTCATTATACCAAACTAAATTGTCTAGTATTTGAATTTAAGCGGAAAACATGTAGGAAGTCAAGCCTATTACATTTTATCATTGAATATCTTTTGGAATCTTATTGTTTACCACAACATACACTTGTTATTCTATATATTTATAACTAAACAAATTAAAATATCTTACAGAGGCAATCGTTGAAAAATATGTAAAGGTTCTCATATCCATAATAAAATTAAAATAATATTCGGAACGCCAGTTTCATAACAAATACGTTTTATTTCAGGGGAAATAACTCCAATTTTATCTATTTTTACCTGTCTTTCTATGAGTCTATTTATATGTATATGATTTAAAATGTTCAACTGTTTATGTACCAAATACATAAATAAACACCCAACAAGTTTTATAATTGCAAATTTAATAAAATTATCGGGTATCTATCGATACCGATAATGTGATTCAACGTACTACTTAAGTAGCAGTAGAATATCGACTTATCGCGCGAATATCAATCATATTACCTACCTAATGAAATTAAGTTTATAATTGCGATCACGAGAATACCGCCATCTATGATCGAGTAGTGGAATTAACTCGTCAAACGAATGTTGATGTGACTATAGACCGTAAATACGTTCTGCTGCTAAGGTAAAATTAATCTTATCTATAGAAGTTAAGGTTTATTTCCAAATTTGTGACGTTGGCTAGTTTTGACTAAACTTAAATGTACAAATCAAACGAATTGTTTCTTTGTGATGCATTATATGATTATCGGTTTATTTGTGTGTCGCTGTCAAGGTCATCGAGCAAGTTGCGGGACGTTTATGGTTTGGAAGAACGTCTCTATATATTATCTCGATGTTACGCATAAGTTTCAATTTGGTTAATCAAGCTTTTTACGAATAAATGATTGTATCACACTAGATATAATTAGTATTTACTTCCTGTTAAATTATTTTATAACTTCTGATGACGCAATAAAGCTAAAAATCTATCCATATCTTTGTAACTTTTTAAAAAATCTGCAAATTAATAGCACAATAACAAAACAATTATTTGCCAAAAAGACGTTTTACTTTGAAGTGGTGTTTTGGTAATTTAACGGAACCATTCCTAAAGGAATTTTAAATGAATTCATTCCGCAATCCCATTTCGAAACCGAAATGCAATAGCACGATTCCTTTACGGCACATATACCAGATATTAAACGCACTGAGAAGGAATGTAAAGCTCTTCCGTCGTCTGCGTTCCTCGAACGCTTACAACCCGATGGAATTCAACCGTGAAAATATATTTATGGAGTATTATTGAGTTTGAAAATGTTAATTTTTCATAGGCTGATTACGTCACTTCATTAGAATTCTCTAATGTGTGTTCTAATAAGAAAACTGCTGTTCCGACGAGGAATGCGCTTCCTGTTTTGTGGAGCAACAGCTGAGGGGGCCTATTGGTTCACTGTGCAGGCACTTGTTATTTTAAGAGTTAAAATTAATTCTGAAAACATATGGAGGTATTTACCTAAATCTTTGCCTTTGTGTGTTAATAAATTAATTTTCTTTCTTTCCGTATTATTAAATAAAAAAAATATCCCAGAACATTATCTAGTTCACCCTAAAGTGAACTGCGTTTGTGATAGGTATAGATAGGGTATACCAAAATATAAATGATACACCTAAGTATTCAACGCAGTACAGTGCGGACGGCCCACCATACCCCTGACCGTAAGTGCGCGTCCCTACCCTACACCTAGTAGGACATTTGTTCAGTAGACGTCTTTCGCCTGATCGATTATATCATCTCCAGGTACACGAGAGCAAGCCTACGTATACGCGATGTCAGCAGCAGCACTCTCCTGGTCAATAGCGCGGGCGTGCGCCGCGGGCTTGCTGGCCGCCTGCTCCTGTGCGGCACCGCCTAGGGCTCCGCCGCGGCCGCCGCGCCAGGCTCAGGTCACCCCGGCTGAACCGCACGCTAGGTTCAAATGGGGTGGGTGTGGGGACAACTATCAGTGGGCTGAGAGGTACGTAAATATACTTAACTTATAGTTTAATTAACTTAACTATCTAACTTCAAAGCCGGAAGTTGTGGAAGACAGTTTTAATAGTATAATCGAGGTCTTTTATTTTCTAATGAGACCAGTGTCTTCAGGAGCTCCAAACACACGCGCGCGTAAATATGACAGTAAATATATTTATATACCTAAATATCTGGTTAGGCACACAGGCACACATATTACACTGACCTTTATAAGATAAATAAAATAAATATACCAATAAAATAAATAAGTAAATATTGACAAGTCTGTTTGTAATTGAAGCATTTTCATAGGTTTGCGAAACAATTCCTGGACGCGCACGAAATCGACGTACGTGACGGCAAAATAGAAGATTTACTTGAAATAGAAACAACGACAACCGAACTACCAACAACCACCGTCACAATGGAGCCTACGACAGTTCCGCCTGTCGTCATTCTCGTGGACGATCAACCGGCACCGGCCAACGTTACTTCACCACCCAAAAAAGGCAGGAAGGGACGACGTGGACGAAAACGCTTGCCCCGGTCTCCGCGACGGGGCAGGCCGACAAGGAAACGATTTAGATCAAGATCGAGGTAAGGCGGACTCGTTGCGACACGGAAATGGCATCGAGCCAGGAATAGCGAATAGCAAGAAAACTTACATGCACTTTTCATTATCAGGTACGAATATGAAGATAGAGGATCGAGATACAGAAACATCGAATATCGGATGGCGGCCGACGACCCGCGCTTCGACCCGCAAGTTGACTTGCAGACGAGACTTGAGAAGCTTCGACCACTCATAGCTTCTGCTAATTTGATCAATGGACGGTTCGGCAGAAAGGTACAAGATAACAATTACTATTGTTTTGTGTCTGTGTGTATTTTTCCCCCTTACATATTAAATTAAATTCTTTTTGCAACGACTCATATAGAATCTACACGCCAAAGTCAGCATGCCTCCCAAAATGTTGACTAAACACTGGGCTGCTTACAATATTCATACACAGAAATGTCACACCAAACGGCCGAGTTGTGTTGCAAACTTTGGTGTGTAGACCCTTAGCTATTGCAAAAATTGCGAGTGAGGCGAGGTTTCTTTTTTTATTGTAAGCTCAATTTCATACGCAGGCTGTATCAGGCGGCATGCGTACCAAATGCACCTGCCACGGCGTATCAGGCTCATGTTCCGTACGAACTTGTTGGCGCGCTCTACCCCCATTGGCCAGGATAGCCTCGGCGCTCGCCGCCGAGACCTCCCGGGCCGCGACGTTAAGGCCGAGACGACGAGCTAGACGAGCTAAGCCGAGGCTACGATATGTTACGCCAAGTCCTGACTATTGTGAGCCTGATCATGCCGCTGGCTCGCTCGGTACTCACGGAAGGTAATTATGAACATCTGTTGGTGCTATCACCTTATTGCCTTGAATTTTATTATGTTGACGAAAATACCTAGTTCAGAAACTTTTTAGACATAACGTCAAACCTATTACACCTCTCTTTTTTCTAACTGAAAACCAGCGCTCTTTCACAAATTACCTTAGGTTTATGTGTTAGAGCACCAAGGTGAGTCAGGACCTGTTAGACATGCACACACGTGCTCGTCTATTCGCTAAGTGGGCTACTTAGTACCAACCCAATGCTTACTTGTCTTAGTAGGTACCTACTTATGGTTCATCTGTGTAATGTCTACGTATTATCTAGTAGATTCTTAGTAGTCTTTAATTTCTTCGTTTGTTTGTCTGATGTGTCTAATAAATAAATTTCTTTCTTTCTTCTTTCTTTTTGTCATCGATGAAAAACAAAACCCATCCTTTTGCCTTTGCCGAAGAGATAGATTTTGCAACTCACCAATATCCTCTTCATGCAGGCAATGCAACGCGAGCCTGGGCAGCGCTCCAGGCGGCTGCAATCGTCTCTGCTGCGGCCGCGGTCGGAAGGCAGTCCGCTCCAGCAAGCTAGAGCGCTGCCATTGCCGGTACCACTGGTGCTGCCGAGTCGACTGCCAACTCTGCCGGCTTACCACCGAGGAACATTACTGCAACTGATTCACATTCAATAGTTCTCTTTTCTCTCATCTGAGCCACCCATTAACATTTATTTTAATGTAAATCATCGTTATTATTTATAAGCCTGCACACAGAAGACCAGAGTTATGGCAGGATTTGTCCTGCTACACCCGTTGAGTGTTGGTCATTTTTGCTGCAAAAAATAATTAAATTTAGATACAAAAAAGTATAATATACCTACTTTATTTTCCTCTTAAAGATCTTCTTTTTAGATCTGTCTTAGTGTTCATCTTAATTTTTTTTCATTGTTGACTTTGCTTCGCAGGGAATGCTTTTCTGCGTTCGTTACCTGTCCCTTATTACATTAATTACCACTCATATAAACTTACTTAATTTTAAGCATCATCATTTGTACGAATTTTGCTTAGGTTTTTTTGTAAATTATTGTTAGAGATTTATTGATAAAGGCATTTTAAATCAATTTCACATTCCAACTAGAGATTTATGTAATTCTGTAGTTCTGTACCAAAGTTATGTATTGTCCTAAAGATCCAAAACCAAAGAACAATGTTTAAATAGAATAGTTTACCTGTTAAGAGTTGTATTTGTGTCCTAGTCAAGCCTGTTTAAGCATAGTGCTGTATAAATTAACTCTTTTTTAACTATGTATGTATGTAGTGAGTAGAGTAGCGTGAGAAGTATTGTACTTAGAATACTAATGGTTATTTTAGATAAGACATATCGAAATAAACGTGTTTTTAAGATAGTTTTGTGCACTACAGTTTAGCTATTTATTCCCAACTTAGAATTCTCTGCAGGCTGGAACTCTGTACTTTTTCTTTTATCCTAATAATGAGCGTAAGGTAATTTGTGTTTAATATCATATATGTAGGTCACATACTAAATTCCCCACCATAAGATTAATTTATATCTCTACGAAATCGTTTATGAATGTTTAATAAATTTAAGTATGAGCCCATTTTTGAGACAATAACATTAAATGTATTAATATTGCTAGCCGCTGTACATTGCTTGTCACCTTATTTATTAATTGCAATAGAAATTACTGTTCGTCTGAACATAACTGTTTGCTTTATTTTTACACGTTACTCCTTACTAACTTATTTTATCAGTAGATACCCAACAACTCACGAATGAATAAAGGGTCACTAGCCTTTAACCATAGAAAAAGGTCTTTCTTAGTTTTTTACTCAATACCTAAAACTTAGGAATAGTGTTTAAAGCTACACAAAGAGAAATAAAACTGTATTTACCACCGTTTTACCACTACCTTGTTCAGTTGATGGATCCTATCAGTAAAAAGGCAGTAATAGAGCATTACCTAATCTTTGGTAATAGTGCTATACAGGTCGACACCTAAGATGAGTACTAAGCCGAAAGTGGATGATTCTGGACCCCGAGGGAATCAATTTGTGAGTTGCGATATTTAGTTTTTTCTTTTTTGAAAGTAATTAGACTTTCTTCATATTTGTGTTTTTTCCTTTAGACTTAGTACACATGTTTCGTGGCACCTTGTATACAGTTTTAAGAATCGATCCAACCGCCAAATGTATCTACCATTTTATTACAGTAATAAATATTAGATCATTATGTGTAAATAAAAGTTGTACTTAGAATTGATGTTTAATTTCAACATTATCATCATCAGCGCATAAACATCCACTGCTGGACATAGGCCTCCCCCGTACGACGCCAAACAAATAGCGGTCCTGAGCCGCCTCCATCCATCGACTCCCTGCGACCGCTACGATATCGTCGGTCCATCGAGTGAATGGTCTCCCATGTAGGGGGGGATTTGCCATAATCACCACGCTTGGCAGGCGAATTGGTGTTGCCCTTCCTCTGGTAGGTTCCCTTAGTCGGCTCAGTATTTTTTACATTATACATATGTATATATTATTTTATTGGATAGAGGCGGCTCAGGACTGCTATTTGTGGCGTCATATGGGGGAGGCCTATGTCCAGCAGTGGACGTGTATCGGCTGATATGATGATGATGATATATTATTAGTAGTACTAGAGACCCGCCCCGGACTCGCATGGGTGCAATGTTGAAACTAAATTGTACATACATATAAACCTACTTCTTGAATCACTCTATCTATTTAAAAAAATCCGCATCAAAATCGGTTGTGTAGTTTTAAAGATCTAAGCATACATATATAGGGACACAGGACAGACATCGGGAAGCCACTTTGTTTCATACCATATAGTGATTTTAACCCTCGAATTAAACGACAGAGGACCTTATAACCTTTTAAAAAAGATTATAGAAACCTTTTAAAAAAGATATAGAAAGATTAAACAAATTGTTATAATTTTTTAATAAGAATAGCACAACTGGTAGTTACGCGAGCATTCAAATCATCTGAGAGGTAAGAAAAATACTGAATTATAGAATAATTTTTAATCGACGTAATGGAATTTTAATATTTACAGAAAATTTATCAACCGTAGAAATGTAATTGACTATTGATGGATGCTGAGTTGGTATACAAATTATTATGTATTATTCTAGAAAAGATCAACACTAATGTAGAAAAAATAACACGACTACAGAAAAAAACTGAGATCTTACTTTACTCATAAATTCAGATTAAACTTACATAAATGAAAAAAAAAACACAATTTTTTTAAGTCAAAAACAAAAAAGATTTCATACAAAACCCAAGTTATATAACGCATAATCATTAAAACATCGAAAAAGTTGCCTTTCAGCGTATGCTGTAAATAAACAAACTTCTCGGTGTCCATGTTTACACAAACGGAAAGTACAGAAAAACACCAATTTACTTATTGAGAAATGTAGCTTATAACTAAACATCACATCACTTTATCTTAAATCACAACAAAATTAACAACAAATCATACAAAACAGAATTAATTTAATATTATCCGTTGAAAAGTGTTGTTCGATTTAATTCACTACAGTCCGTTGAAAAAAACTAAAAGTAATATGCCAAATATGAAACCAAAAAAATTGTGACTAAACCAAAATCATGAAAATTGCCAAATAACTTATACATTTGACTATTTACATTTGTAATTTCTTCCAAAACTCAATAACATTTTAATAGATGAACCAAGGGTTTAAAATGAACAATTTCCCCCTCCCGCAAAGGAACGCGAGTTATGTTTTCCACAAACTCTAGCGAACACGTTAGTGTTTTTGCAGGACTAAACATTTAGGGCACGCCCCTATTTATGTTTTATAACAATTTTTTGTTGAAAATCTGGCGCAGTGGACACACCTTTAGAATAAACTAAAAATGCAAACACAGACGTTGAAACATTTTTAGGAATTATCTAAATACCTTTACTATGTATAATGTAATAATGTATAAGTACATAAACAGTACATCATTCTATGGATGAAAGGTTCCTATGATGCGGTTTATTACGATAGCCTCGCCAAAACACCCAATGCGTAATAACATAGTACATTTACTAATATCATAATAATATACATATCAATTGATTATACATACAACCTCTGGTGTTTTGTCACATTCTCGCACTCAAAAGTTTGGTATAATATTTATTTTATAAAGTATTATGGCTAAGAACGCGCGCAGCAGAAATCATAACTCAACGCGTTCTGTTTTACGGTCCTCATCTGAAATAAAAAAAACCACTGGTGTCCATATCACTCGCAAACACTTTATAGGACCAACGGCAGAATAAAATATCTAAAAAATACGATGATGATCATAGCTCGCAGCAATCATAATTCAGTGCGTGCATATTTTTCGTGTTCTGAAATAGAAAAATGATTGTGATAATGAGGTGAACCGTGACATGATAAATTCTTGAGTCATTGAGCCTGTTAGATTTATTGAGATCAATTGAATTTGCATGATGAACAAAATATTGTTCGAAATCCTTACAAGTAACTCAAGCTGAGGGCGCCAGAGTAGTTCGTGTCGAGTTTGTGACGAAATATGTAGGTATATGGGACCCTTTGACCACCCGTCTCCTATACGTGACAAATCACCTGAGGACCCACAGCGCCAACGACGTTTAGGATATCTTTTGTTCACATTGTGATTTGGCGTGAAGAACACGGAAATGCGCTTTTGGCGTTGCGGTCATAGGGTTAAGAGTTGTGATGAAATTGAATGTATTGGTAGAATGACATTTGGTTTGAATAAATTATTAGTTTAGTTATCCATATAATTTACAAATTGAGATGACTTACCGGTGGTAGATTCAGTCTTGGGTTTTGCTGTACTGGAACCGGGCTCCTCCATGTGACTTTCAATTTCCTGTTGATATAAAAAAAATCTTATTCGTTCGAACTTCTTGAAGTAGCCAATTTTTCTTCATCATCTTATTCTACAGTTCATAGTTCATAGTATTTACTGATAACATTACAAGTTACAGGTCAATTACATAGGTACCTTACACATCATAAGGATTAAAATATATATAATTGTGCCATGTGCTCGGATATGCACATGGCACAATAGGCTAAATCCAGGCGCTTATTGTACGTACGTAATATTATTACAACAGCATCGATTCTGTTGTAGCATTAAGAATGAATGATAATGAATGAATGAATGAACACTTTATTTTACTTAAATTAACATTAATACAAAATCTTATATCTAAATGGAAAATAAACAGTACAAAAGGTGGCCTTATCGCTGAGAGCATTAAGGTCCAAATTGTTGAGTTTAATTTTGGTAGCACTACAAATGTCGTTTCAGTATTAAATTGATTTAAAAAAAACTTTTTTAAAGACAATCTTTTATATCATCTAGGACCAAAGTGCTTGGGTATACAAATCCAACGAACCCAAACTCGACGTGGTTAAGTGGAGTTTTTATGTCTCCACCATCAGACCAGCTCGATAGTACCATCATTGCATTGTCACCGAACTTACATAAGTATGCCAAGTTGCTGCTTAAGCGGCTAGGTATAACTGTCGCAAGATTTGTCCCACATATTTACCTGTTCATGATCGGCCGCTTGGTACAGCCCGCGTCGAATGCGCGCCTGCAGGCCTTTGATCTCTGCATCGTAGTCCTTCCACTCGGGGACTATTCGCATCGCCGCTGATAGCTTCGCCTCTTTGGTTTGTGGGTTATTGCACTATGAATATAACGGAAATTAGGCTGAGCATTTTATTTCAACCTGATGTTATTGAATAATATAAAAGAAAATTAAAACTCCTTCGGAAATTATAGTTTAAAATATCATAAATCTAAAGTATGAACGGCTGCGCCGCGCCGATTTTCTCTACTTAGAACATTCTCGATCAAGTCACTTTTAAAACAAAAAATTAAACTAGTAAACTAAACACAGATTATGCGTTTGGGAGCTCGATGCCACAGATACGGCGTACGAGATGCACACTTGGACACGTCAAACGCCCTGTTTTTTTGTCGAGGGGTAATAAGCGAAATCTCCAAAAATTATCGATAAATACAGAATTATTTTATAAAATTACATACCAAATCGATAGTCTTGGCGATTTTCTTGGAGGGTTCGTCGCACCAGGTTTCACACCACAGCCACTCTTGCGGTAGAGATTTTATTGCCACTTGATGAATCATGTTGTTTGGCAAATCTTGATCTGTAGCAAAACCAAAATTTATTTAAAATTTATCTAAAAAGGTGTACATTCTCCACTTTATCCATAATTTTGGTACGATAGATTAGGATTTATTGAAAACACTAGCATAACATAAGGTGTGGTCTCACCAGAAACGGTTCATAGTTCAGCTCAAAACAGTCCCTTTTTGAAATCAAAACGGTCCCAGTTTGAGATCAAAACCCGGTTCCAGGTCTCAGATTCAGCTCATAACTACAGTATTACCTAAGTTAGACAAGCTGTTAGGATCCTGGCTGAGCGCCTGATACTGGCCACGCAGCCGGTCGCCGGCCGCGATGCGACGGAACCGCTTCAGATCCACCACGTAGAGAGCACTGATATGGTAGCTGCGTCCTTGCAGGTGATTGCGCCAGTAGCCTTGCTTCCAGAACCTGGGTAGAATAAACTAATTTTACAACAGTTCGATAGCCTTGACGGAAGCTGAAAGGCGTGTACATATCTACAAACCGTCATGGACAATCAAATGTACTTACAAATCAAAGAAAGTTATAAACCTACCTGAAACCTTCCATTTCCCGTCTGCTGTCACAGAACGGTGTGTAACCGTACGGAGCGCCTCCCAGGTCCAAATCTACCAGCTCTTTTAAATCGGCTCTTACAATCTGTAAAGGAATCATAGTAACAACGATTATGTAAAGCATAAATAGAAACGGTCCCTGTATTGCCCCTGAGCTACACACAAGTTGATCGTGCATAAGAAGAGTAGAAATGTTCATAATTTTAACCCCTTTGCTACTCTACTCCCATTTCTCTTAAGATCTCAAAGGTTTAATCTACAAACTCTATTCGAAGGATTAACAATTTACCATAAATCTTAGCGAGTATGAATTTTTTAAACCTGAATCTTCTATGATACTCCTGTAAAAGTTTACTGGTACAAGTAGATTTGATTCAAGGTAGAACTACGATAACGAATGTGATAACTAATGGTGTGCTGTGATTTATGGTTATCAAATATATTAATAATAATTTGAATTTTGTTGCTTCATAAAATACCTGATCAGCATCAACGAATATAATCTTCTTAACGTGGAGCGGGAACAGAACATCGAGGAATAGAATCTTGTACCCCCAGATGGTACGTTGACGGTCGCGTTGCTTCTGCAGCCAGCGAGGCCATTGGTACTGAACTAACTCGTACTCGAACCCGTATTCTTGAGCCATGTAGGGGAGGATTTCCTGTAGAGAGAACTTGATTAATAACAGCGAAGTTTCTATAACACTTATGCCGCTGACATGTTAGCGAACGTGCCGCCGACATTATTTCCGACATGTAGCGAGAATTCGGCGGGCACTGTCGCCGACATGATGCTATAAAATTATGTGGCCCTCATCCAACCAGAGGGCCTGTGGCAGAGGTAAAAAACATCACTTAATGTCATAGGCAATCATACTGTGACGTCACGCAATTAACGAAACAAAAGTTGTTTAGACTTCCATGTTTCGACGCAAATGTCATGTCATGATCATGGAAGACTGATCATTCCGAACTTTTGGAACGGTTTGAGCTGTGGGTACACTCAACAGTGTGTAAATACAGGCTGATTATTGACAGACAAAAAGGTTTTCCCGGAAAAAGAGTGAAACACCAGAGTAAATAATCAAAGAGTTCACTTAATAGAACAAATCTCACCTTGAGCGACGGACTCAAATAGTTCTTCAAGAACCAGAACTTGACGGGTGACTTGGTGTTTTTGAGCACGGACATCATCATAATGCGCAAGAATCTCTCGTAGAGATGTCCCGACGCTACTGAGAATATGTTTATGGTCTCATCTTGGGCCTCCGGTTCATCGCCGCCGCCGAATGAACTGAGAAAGAGATAAATATTACAATACATACTTCCATAAAATTTTGTCTGCTATACGAGTAAGTTATAACTGTTCACGAGAATTAATGAGCGACGCGACGTCTAATGAATTTTAAAAGAAAAATATTATAATATTAATACTTAGCTTCTCATGTAAGTAACATATTTGTTGTAAAATGGAAATAAAGATCTTTAAACTGAATAATATGGCGTGTTTTAAAAAACGATAAACCGACTTCAAATTCCCTTTCTTTTAGTTATATTAAGTTTTGTTTTGTTTTTATACCTTTATGGGACCCCCTCGGGATCATTTTCTGTGAAAGAATTTTCAAAATCTGTGTCCAAAATTGGCAGAAATATCGCGTAACAAACATACAAAAAAAAAACGTACAGACGAATTGAGAACCTCCTCCTTTTGAAGTCGGTTAAAAAGGAATGCGATGCCGCGGGCAGATTTTGATTACAAATGCGGAAGTAACTTTGTCTGTTATACTTTTTTACGCTTAAACGGTTAAAAATTGGCTAATGTTTTGGCAAGAACATAAGATTGGTCCAAAGGCACTAGAATCCCCTATAGAAATATAATAGAATATAATATAATAGAATTCTTGCACTAATGTTGAGAGATATAAAAACAATACTCTCGGAAAGGTACGTCCGGTCAGAACACAGCACCACACTCCAACTGACGAGGGTACTGCACCACATTACGACCGCGCGAAACAAGAAAGAGCATGCGATCGCAGTATTCCTGGACATGGAGAAGGCTTTTGACCGAGTATGGCACACTGGGCTGATCTACAAGCTCATAGAGTCGGGAGCTTCAACCAGACTTATCCGAACCCTGGACTCCTTCCTCCAGGAAAGGAACATTCGGGCGAGAGTAGAAGACCACCTGTCTACCGAACGGCCGATACTCGCTGGTGTACCACAAGGGAGTTGTCTATCTCCCATCTGCTACTCCTGGTACACCAACGACATACCATGTAAAGACGGCGCACTACTGGCCCTGTACGCGGATGACGCGGCGTACGTCACCACCTCATTGTCGCCCGCCCACGCCCAGGTCAAAATGCAGGGAGTGCTTGACCAGCTGCCGGAGTGGCTAAGCAAGTGGAGGCTATCCGTGAATGTTGGCAAAACACAAGCGTAGCTTTCACTCGCAGAAGCACCCAGAACCTCTCCCGTTTGGTGCTCCAAAGCCAGGCGATCCCCTGGACAAGCTCCGCCAAATACCTGGGCGTGGTCATGGACCGATCGCTCTCAATGACCTAGCAGGTAAAGAGCGCCTGCAACGCCGCGAAAGCCGCAAGAGCTGTGCTGTGGCCCACGCTAACGGCCCCGCTCCTACCACTCAGGATGAAGATAGCCCTGTACTCCACCTACATAAGGCCGAGACTGACCTACGCAGCACCAGCGTGGTACGCCCTGACCTCGGAGCGCCAGAGGAGAAAACTGGTGGCACAGGAAAACCTGGCGCTCCGCACTATCGTAGGAGCCCCCCGCTACGTCAGAAACGCTACGGTCAGAAGGGATCTGAAGGTGGAGACACTGGAGAGATTCGTCGGCCGTCTCACCAAGACTATGTTCTCTCGCAGCGACGCTTCCCACCACATGCAGCTCCAGAACCTCGCACCTCGGCTCGAGCTTGCGAACCACATGGGTGTACCATACGCCAGAGAACTAGTCAGTGAAGACGAAGAACTGGTAACAGCCAGCACAGCTAAGGTAGCAAAAGCCAAGTCCGCCCGCCCAGAGACCTCAACCAGCCAAGTCCCGGCTACTGAGGACAGCGGAAGCGAACCGAGAGGGCACGCACAGAACACCCAGATGCACAGCCGTAGGCAGCCAGGCTCCATAGGAGAACGGCTACCCGTAGGCCCAGAAAGGGCCGACCCAGTGACCCCTCGTCACTAAGGCGAGGGCGGATGAGATCCGCGGTAAGAGGCAAACGCCTGAAACCGGCTCCCCCCACGCCGGCTCCGCCGGCGCGTGAGAAGACAGAGGTAGGTACGTCGTCTCAATCCTCGTGCGCCGTCGACTCTTCAAGATTGTCAAAAGAGAAGGCCAAAGAAAACTTTTTTACTGTGACAAAAGAGTGCAAAGCCGCAAACAGAATAAATTAAAGAAAATAAAAACAACATTAAAAACAGAGTCGACTCTACAAGTCTTCCAGTTATTTGTGCTATGCTCGAAAGTCTTCAAGTTATTGATGCTAATGTGTCTTATCACCTTGCAATAGAGTTCCAAATCCCTCCAGAGTTCTTATCCTCGTTCTCTACAAGTAAGTCCATGTTCTGCTTATCCGGTTTCTTGCTGACTCTCAGTTTGATCACGTGACTTCGGAAGGAGCTCATTAGTACTTGGATGTCTTCGCTTCCGGCTGGTGTGTCGGTGTTTTCGTGCCTGTGAAATGAAATTGTAATAATATCGATATAAATAGGTACTTTTTTGACGTGATAATTTCTGCTTTTGACGTAAAGGCTCACTTAACGTTATTTCTGTGAAAATTAAGCAAAACCTAGGATTTATTTTAATTCTGCAACACGGAAGTGCGTTTTTCGTTTCGGCTAATTGGTGTACTCATGTGTATTCTAATTAGAATACCAATTGGCACAAAAATTTAAACGAATTTCTTTTGCCTAAAGCGTCACGCTCGGGTCGGTGACGCTGAATCTAGGCGATTCAGCGTTACATGAAATGATAAAATTTTAGGAAATCACTGTATCTGTTGTTTTTATGTACCTTCTTATTGTATTGTTTTTATCTGGGGAGTAATGTATTTATTCCTTTTCTTCTATCAGTTATTTTGAAGATAAAAGATAAGATTCATAAGAAATAGAAATACCATAACAACTTACCCAACAATTTCATAAATATCATCCGAGCGTCCTGGCCTAAGCCTCAATATCCACGCACCAGGGTTGGCTTTCAATTGGAAGTACCCAAGGTTAGCCATCACGATTGTGTCCATGAGTTCAGGCTTCTCTTTGGTTCCCAGTACCAGTTGGAGGCCGCGAGGGGGAGTGCCGAGTGTAGTATCCCACGCGTGGCCTTCTAATAAAAGGTATTCCAGTTCGAATTCACTGGAAAATTTATCATGGTTAGAGGAAATTACAGTTTATTGTAAGAAATTTCAACGCGCCAATGTAAGGTTACCCTGACCACCCTAGGGTATAAAATATCAATTATATGTATACATTTATTAACAAAGAAAACTACAATCTAATAAGTTACTGGATGTTATATGGGCCGGTTGAGCTACTTGTAGATTTTTTGCAACAATCTGCAGTTGGGTTAATTGTTTCAATTGTAAATATGTATTTGTTCTAATTTATTTCTATTCATCACCATCATCTTATCAGCCCATACACGTCCACTGCTGGACATAGGCCTCCCCGTAAGACGCCACAAATAGCGGTCCTGAGCCGCCTCCATCCATCGACTCCCTGCGACCCCTACAATGTCGTCGGTCCATCGAGTGGATGGTCTCCCATGTCTCACATTATTTCTATTACTTGATTATAATTTTCTTTGTTACATAGAATGCGTAAAATATTTGAAATTCACCAACAATTTACGTATTGACAACATTATTCTTTATTTTACCTACTGTCTAGGCCAGGGTGATGCCTGCTGGGCTATAGTTGTATAATGAACTAACCTATGAACCAACGTGTCGACATCAGCCAGCCGTATGTTGTCTAGATCGTAGACCGACTTGACGCACTCGACGAGCCAATTGGGCGGCGTTCGCAACTCCATCGACAGTAGCGGCGCGTGTGGCAAACGAGCAAACCGTGCCATCGCACCGCCTGTTAGTGCACCTTCCGATGTGAACTGGAGTTCCGGCTCCAGGACGTAACGGTAGAAACTGTGAAGTAACAATAGAATGCTGAATCAAAGGATCATCGCCTTTATTAGCCCCAAAATAAGCAGAGCTATGACGTACCGGTACATAATCAAAAAATTTTGAGTTAAGTACTGAATGAAACTGCCAATAAAGAATAATGTAATAGGCAGACAGATTTAATTCGGACTAGTAAGGTTTTCATTAAATACTAACGACATAAACCGCCAAATTTTAAATTTTCACTTTCTTCTGGTTGATTTATGACGGCAACTTTCAATTCAAAATTAACTAAATTCGTAAACAAAGACCGCGGTAACTTCTTTGCAAAAATACATTCCTTTCGGTTCAGATTGTCACTCCGAACACTTTTGATCCTCTTCGGAAACCCTATATGTATAGAGTAAAAACTAACCTTTTCAAAGGCATATCGGAGTTCTTATCCTGTGGATTGACAAACAGCTTGATGCGGCAGTTGATGACACGACGCAGGACCAATAGAAGCGGGGCTAAGCGCTGTGCAGCGCTTGAGGCTGGGTCCAATACGGCTACGATCTAGTTAAAAAAAACCTCATGATTTAAAATAGCTAGTCTATGAAATAGACCGTGAGATAGCCGTACCTAAGTAAAGAAAGAAAACTCTTACCAGGGCTGCAAGTACCGTGCTCGTTAAACATTGCTATCCCGAAAAAAATATGGGAATCGTGGTCCTAGAAGGCGTATGGAGTCGAAATTTGGCTTTTCGATAAAGCGAAAAATTTATAAAACCTCTACCTAAAAGCAAATAGAACGGTACTTGCAACCGAGATAGCCTAGCTTATTTACCAAATTCAGTCAAAAGGTACAAGACCTTACCTCTATAGCAGCTTCATTCTCATACAGCGGTTGGAACTCCACCAATGAGTGTTCGGTGTGCAAACCAGTAGGCAAGAGCGTTCGTACTTTAGAGCTCCTTGACGCCAATACTGATATCACTTTCAACCGGTTATCGGCAGACAGTTCCGGTGTGTAATCATCATCTAAAAAGATCAATGTAGTTCCTACATTACAGCTTGTCGGAGAAAGGCTCAAGCTCTCGACAGCAACTGGTTTATTTCAAAGTACAGACCATTCACAAAATGGTGATTCAGATAGTATCGAAACTATTTGACGGCACTAAAATTTATGCCATTCTTTGTATTTCGATCGGTAAGAAAGGGACGGCAACAATTTTAGCGTTGTCTACTTTATATTAGTATAGTTTGCTTTTTGTGAAATCTGAATCGACACCAATGATATGACAGAAACTACAACACACTACACACACGAATTATACTAAATTCATTGATTCACCTTATCAATGGTATCTTCTCAGAATGACACATTTTGACATTTTCCCTTTGATGAAAGAAACTACGTACAGAAGGACGCGTGTCAAAAGTTGAAACCCGTCTATCAAGCTCTCCTTTCAAATAGTACCGCACGCAGTACCTAGGTTATATTCCGATTCAAAAACTTGGATATTTTTTGTATAAAAAGCGGTAACAAAACCTTAGGAATATTGATGGAAAATATTTAACAACATCGGCATCATCGAAGCAAAGCACAGAAACTCGAAACAATTTTTGGTTTTGAAGCTTTCATTCATCATCTATTGGAACTCTCGTTCGTTTGCGAATTAAATATAAAAAATTTTTTGCTTTTGTGTTGGTGAATAAATTTGTGTTTTAGTTTTTTGGTGATAAATTTGCTTTTAACTTTTTTGTTTTCTGTTATTGTCATCAGTTTTTGATCAGTTGCCATAAATGTCTCTGTTGACAAAATATCTTGGTTTCTAAATCGGAGTATAGTTACATCGATGGACGATTCTGCGACGATACCATTGTCATAGTAAAGCAATTGGTTAGTAGAACCAAATGGTTCTTCGACCCAGATAACCTACAGGAACATAGTTAACTATAGAAGCTACTAACCATCATCATCTTGAGTAACTTCATTATTTAATTTTTTCGACGCCTTCTTCTTGTCCAACGTTTCAGATATTTTATCACCATATACTTGACTGCTGAATCTAGCAACAGAAATTCAACAATATAGATAACTCATAGATATAACAGCGCCATTTATTGATACCTCTCTGTAAATTATTGTTAAACAATACAATGTAGTCTCCATTGTATAGTAAAAGTTTAACAGTTACGTTACAACAAGCAAAACAAAAATATGCATTAGTTGATGTAAATTAAGGTCCCGCATAATGCTCAATATCCCGCATAGATCACATTTGATCAAACATGATCAAAACGAGACAGCATGAGAGGCGGTAACAATGTTAATATTTTATTTACGCGATTTATACCTCATCATGATCATCATATCAGCCGATCGACTTCCACTGCTGGACATAGGCCTCCCCTAAGGATCTCCACAATGACCGATTTTGCGCCGCCCGTATCCAGTGATTTCCCGCAATCTTCACTAGGTCGTCGGTCCATCCCGTGGGGGGCCTACCCACCCTGCGCCTTCCGGTACGTAATCACCACTCTAGAGCGTTGCGGCTTGTTTTATACGTATTTAAACAAAAAGCCCAAGCTTTTTGTTTAATACGTATGGGATGTCCATACCTTTCAAGCAGCATAAAGTCATCCAAAGAGAACTTTTCGCCATCATTGAGCGGTCCGATCAATCTTGAGTTATGGATAACGGCGCGAGCACTCGCACTCAGTTTAAGGCTGCGCGCACACAGCACTCGGGACACTTTCAGTACCCATTCGTGTTTGTTCAGCGCTGGGATTAGTTCCGGCTAAGCGAAACACACGAGAGTTAAGAACGATCGTTGGTATAGGAACAAATTAGCAGCTTTTAGTTTTCTTTTTATATTTCTAGTTGTAAGTTTCTTAAAAGTAAGGGGGAACTTATAAGAAACTTTCAACTATAAACAGTTGCTGAGCAGATTTTTTTCTAACTCAGAATTAGTCTTCAGAAGAAAACAAACGACTCCTTAGTATTTGCTTACCCCCTTATTCATAATAGTCTGCTAACTTAAAGCATTGCTAAGTCTCAGTATATCTTCTTCTATCGACGTAAGTCAGAGTGAGAGATAACACTACTTAGCAGCTGTTTTAAATTCGCAGATTCTTATGAATAAGGGGGTAAATGTTTGGAGAAAAGTATAAAGAAGAAGGATTCTGTTTAAATGAAACAACATTCTTATTTAAGGGTGACAGGTATGGTAGTTGGCATTCGTTGTTTAAAATCCTATAATTATGATTTGGGTAAGGGGATAACATAACAAATTAATTTTAGGGAAACAATGTCTGGATATAGACACTTCTATAGAGACGAGTTTTGCTTAAACTTAAGGTTTAGCTGAAAACTAACAGCCTAACAAGTTAAGGTTTCTCGTTCGCTTTTTTACTTTACCTTAAAAAGATTGAAGTGAACAAAAAATCAAAGTGATGACTTTAATTTTTAATTATGTAATTTGGATTTTGTGACGTGTCCAAGAGTCCTGTAAGGTCTAACTAAAGGAAATAAAGCAATTTGATATATTGAATACTGAGGAACAAAGATAAGGACCTATTGACCAAATAAGATTAGCCAAGTCGTGTAATAGTTAGGTAGGGCAATAGGTAAATAAACACGATAAATACCCGTGAATACTTATACACATTACGACGTGTTCTGGGTTTAAAAAACTTGAAGGACTTACCAAAACATCGCAATCTTGTCTCTCGTGGCATCCCTCGTTTTCAAGCAACTGAGCAACGTATTTAGTAGCTTTAGGCGAATCCAAAGTGGATAATGCTGCCAGTACCACTTTATTCAATGATTGATCGACGTTCGCATCGCCATCTACGTTTGGTATGAATGCAACACGAGTTCCACCTGATTCTCTCTGCGTAAGTAGAAAATTAAACTTTTTAGTTTTTGACATAGGAGCCATAATACATCATCAGCACACATACGTCCACTGCTTTTGTTATAATCAATACGCTTGGCGGGCGGATTGATGATCGCTGGTTAAAAGATAAGAGTAGGAAGCTCAAGGGCGTCTCCAGCCGCTGGCCAGGGGGGGGAGCAAGTTGATATGTATGGAGAATAGGAAATTGTAGGTACAACACTCATGGCTAAACGTTATCGGCGGGCGGAGCGGGCCGCGAAAAATTTGTTTATTTTGCTCGTTTTGGTGTAATTGATGGCAGATGAAGTGATTTTAAATAGTTCAAGCTCTAAACTATTATTTTCGCGGTGGCGGGCAAGTGACCCTAAACAGGGTCGAGCAGTGATACATAATCAGAAGGACGAGATATTATTGGCGAGCGGAGCGAGGTGCCAAAATTTTGTAGTTACGTTAGATTTTGCTGCTGCCTTTTCTCTGGTAGGTTCCCTTAATCGTTTCTTACGACATCCACGGGCTTAGTTGAAGGGGTCGATTCTTACATAGCGCCCGGCCACAAAGCTATTATATCTGTACACGGTTTCAGCATACCATATAAGTAATCGCATCTCTGAGCAAATCCCTGGATTCCTTCTGGTTCAGATCTCCAGCTATCCAGACAGTTTGAGTGATTTTCTCAGGTTTTCCAGGTTTTGTGAAGTATTTCAACACTGGTAGAGCGGTTGCAAGCGCGTCACGGCCTATAAGACATAAACGTACGATATAAACGAGTGGGGGGTAAGAAAGTAAAGACATATCTACCTAAGATATAGGTCAATTATCTTTATAATTTGTGCAAAGGTGCATATTGTACCTGTCAGATGCAAAAGTTTGCGGATTTTATCTTCAGTAAACAAGTCGTTTGATGAAGGAACTCCAGTCAAGTCCAAATACTGAGACGATTCTGAGCTCAGAACGCGGCGATTCAACCTGAACAAACCAAAACAGATTTGAGCACAATCACAATAATTTGATTCAATTTCAGTAACACAACTAATAGACTAACTCAAAAAGTGAATTACAAATAAACAGATCAAATTAAAGAAATTAAATGACATCCCAATAAATTTGATATTTTGGCGGGAATTGAACCCGCGATCTTCCCTCGTAAATTTTTGGCAAGTGCTAAATTTTTTGCAAAGTTGCTAAATTAACATTATACAGCACGATTTGGTTAAATTGATCACACCCACGTAGTTACATTGTCAGTCATGTAACTATAAAAAAATAGTAGCACAGACCTAGGAACGACATGCGGCTGCTTCATAAGGTAGTCAGTAGCGTCGTCGGTATCTGCCAGTTCGCCTCTGAAAACGGCGCGTTGCAGACGTCCCGTGTGGCGCGAGAGAGCGCTCACTAACGCCTCTTCCAACAGCTCCACTGATGACGTCACCGCTGCTGGCCCCTCGTCCGTCAGTGGTACGCCGTTTATGAGGACCTGGTGGAAAGTTCCAGGTTAAGGGTGCGATATCAGTTCCCACTTTCGAGATAAAGAGCGGTGCAACCGATTTTGGTTGATATAAACTTCACGTCTGATTCCCGTTCGGTCGTTAACATTAAACAAGCTCTACTTGGGGCTAGATGATGCTGTGTGGATTGTCCAGCATTATTTATTTATTTACATAAATATCTTTTATGCCCACGTATCTGGTTAGAAGGATTAGGGTACAGATTTCTGGTTACTAGTATCTTTAAATCCTAATGGAGGTATGGTGAGTGAGTGTACTCCTTTGTCCGGACTGAGACTCCGGTTGGTCCATTGTGCGTGTCCTAATGGAGGTACTAGACACTGGGATTTCCAAAAAATATCAATTATGTTAATTTGTCAAATCAGGCATCGGACATTAAGATAGGCAGTTACGTATACACTACTACACCCTTAGATAGTAGGAAAGAAATCTATAAGCAACCTCGAGCTTACCTGTGGGTATTTATTATTCCCGATCTTAGAGATAAACTCTTCAGCCAGTTGTCTCCCAAAGTTGTACTCTGAATCCTCAGCAACTATCTCGTCGAGATTAGCGCTGGAGCTCGCGTATTTCTTCAGTTGTTTCTTTACGTATTCTATCGTTAGTTCTTCATTTTCGGAAGGGTTGAGGAGCTGAAAAACGTTCATAAAATTTGTTACAATATGACTTCACCAGGTGACCAGTCGTTTTTTTTTTTACCCGATTGCGCAAGGAAGATTATGTTTTTTGTTACATTTCATTTCATACCCGACGTGTGTGTTTAATCACTGTTTCATGCATGAAGGAAGGACTTTGAATAGTGAAAGCATTATTGCAACTTTACTTTTGCAATAACAAACACATATTATGCATTTCACCAGAATGAGCAAATTGGATGTGATTTCGACGAGCAAATTTGCCGTTTTGCAGTACTTTTTTTATAGTCGATAGACCTTTGTTTCACCACAATATCACCTGATGGATAGTGGCGATGTGGCAGACGCGACGGTCCAGATTACACCTATACACTCTTCTGATTGTTAAATAGTTTCTTACGGATACCTAGATAAGGACCTAGGCATGAGTGGGTCTCGACTACACCTTAAAGAACTCTGTGCTTGCTACCTAATTGACAAAATAAAGGATCTTCTCACCTGAGTCAAGAAATAATAGGCCTCCTTATTGGAATTCTTCTCTTGCGCCACAAAGTTAAACGCAGAACGAACTGCTGCTTCTAACTGTTGATTCTCAGTCGAGGGCGCTAGGACCAAACCAACGCGCACCGGCGTAGCGTGTTTTAGCAACGTCTCACCGAGGCGAAGTGCTGGTCCGGACGCGATGGAAGTTGGGTCGGCTATTATCACCTAAATTTTAAAACACTTGTTTAGTAACTTAACCCTGGATAAACACGTTAAAACTACACGAGGTGGAAAACGTGTTTGCTTTGTCTTGGGCCACATGATAGTGAAGGACCACTAATCTTATATATCATCTCCACAAATCTTATATTTTGACCCGTTTCAGCGTCCGAAACGCAACCTCCTGTTTCGCAGGCGGAAATTCACAGGCTCTACCATAGAGGTTCTCGTCACCGGAGTCTTCAGACGTGCGAGTTGAGGCTTTTCTCCCATATAAAATCAAATTTTATTTAAAGAAATATTGCTATACTCACATAATTATAAATATTCCTCTTCAAATTCCTCAACATGCCAGGATAGGTTGGCCTCAGTAGTTCCATGTAAGACGAGGGCCACCTTCGGTACCGGTCATCGGTCTCGAGGTCGTTGAACCACGTGATCGAAGTGTCGCGGATATCCAGTCCATATTCCTCCCATGTATAGGATTCACCAAGTTCAAGGGACATTAGTGTGTTAATCAGTTTCTTTGAAAGACCTGGAAAAAATTCAAAATGTTATTGTATTCTTATATTGAAAGGAAAACTGTTATCATGTTTAATTACGAAAGCTATCACACAAAATCACAAAAGATTCGTTACGGGCGCCGAAAAAGCATTTAGTCATTTACAGGGGTTTTTTGAAAATTTATAGGTATCTACTAAGATTAGAATGGGCTGGCCAGCAAGAAGACTGTCTATACTCCGATTTAGAATCTAATATATTTTATGTCAACAGAGATTAATGAATGAGTACTTGACAAAAACAGATTACAATAACAGAAATAACAAGGTAACAGCGAAGTTATCACTAAAAACTAAAACACATTCCACAACCCATAATCATGTGTAGTAAAAAATGTATTAATTTGAATTCGAAAAAGAACGAGAGATCAATTAAATGATGAACCAGAAATTGTTTTGAGCTTCTGCTTTGCTTTGATGATACCAATGTCGTTAAATATTTTCCACCAATATTCCTAGGGTTTTGTAACCACTTTGTATACAAAAAATATCCAGGTTTTTAAATCGGAGTCTATACTCCGATACTATTATTTAATACTAATACTAATACTATTATTTATTTCACTAAAGGCGAAGCTTAGACTTACCAAGCGCATGTAAAGTGTTCATAGGTCCAATATCCTCTCTCAAAGACGTCAGCAGTGTATTGATATCAACCTCATCAGCATCATACTGAGCTCCAGACACGAGTAGTAGAGGCTCCGCCGCGCGAAGGCCGAGGGTCGACGACCAGATGTCTTGGTTGTATAGGACTTCGTCGCGGAAAGCGCGTGGCACGTTTACGTGGATGAGAGATTTTGTCTACGAGAAGGATTAAGGATTTAAAATCAATTCTATTAGGAATATTTCACTGCAAGCTCGATTTTATGCGAGCGCTTAGACGTCAGTCAAAACCTAGAAGTAAGGCGCGTCTTTATTTTTACCTCGATCTCGAAAGAAATATTGTGAACTGGTGAATTCTAGTTTCATGTTCTGATTTAAACTTGTGGTAGGCGAGTGGACTACCCATCCAGACTTGCTTAGAGTACCTACACATGGATTTCAACACAGGAGGTCTTTTATTCATATCTGTGTTTCTTTGTCAAGATAATAGTTGGGATTGTTGACACGAAAGCCTAAATAAAAATAAAATAAAAAGTTTGTTTATTCAGACGTGCTGTCCATAATTAAGTAGGTACATTACACCAAACAGTTACAATAAAATTAAAATCAAAGTTGGAATTGAAATGAATAATAAAATTTAATTAAAAATAAAATTAAAACTAAACTACCCTACCCAACCAACTATAATAGTTGGTTGTCGCCCCTTTTTTGATAGTAAAGAAAAAGGACGAATATTTTTACGCTTTAGGTTTTGTGCTATAAAAATCTTTACCAATGTTGGACAGTAAAAAAATCCTGTAAGCTGATTGGCCTCTCTAAGTTTGTGCCAACCACTACGACCCCGCGACCATACATACATAAAATCCAGCTGTATAAAACTTCATTACCTGCATGGGAAAGTTTTGCGCAATAGAAGTGAGCACTTTCAGCGCCTCATCACTGTTAGCATCGTGAGCGTCGACCACGGCGGCCGCGGCCTGCATGCTCAGCGCTTGCATCTGCCACACTTTGAGCGGCGCTAGCTCTTCGTTACTCTCCGATAAGTGACGACGGAACCTTTCGAGGGGCGTGCGTAGGGCAGGGAACAGGTTCCTGTAAAAGGGTTTGTCAGGCATGGAACTAATAAATGATGCGTAACACGGAACGCGACGATACCTACTCTATGATGCAGAGGTCGTCGCCAAGCTTCTGCCCCATTCTATATATCTATGGTACCGAATAAAATACTGCGTAAATTCCAGTAATACATATTTCAATTCCAATTCCATACTAAAATTTATAGGGATCATTAGTGTAAAAACAATTGTAGATTGAACGATTCATTATGCATGTAAGCGGGTGCAACGCGCGAGAACCGTACTCACCCTGAAGAAGTCCCTCGTTAAGAGGGCTCCGTGAAAAATTGCCCAATTCTGTCCTCACCGATTTAAAGATTTCTCAAAAATTAATCTATTTTAAGTAATGAAACTAATCACAAAATATGACCATATCTAATCTAAACGGTAAAATTTTTCAGTTTACAATATTTTGTGTTTGTATGGTTTTGGGTATGTATTACAAAACTAGCTGCTGCCGCGCCTTTGCCCGCGTTTTATCGGGTTAAAAATAGCCTTTATGTTATTCCAGGTCCCAAACTTTACCAATACCTAATTTCAGCCGAATTGGTTCAGTACCTAGTTTTTGCATGAAAGAGTAACAAATATCCATCCATACATCCATCCTTACAAACTTTGTCATTTATAACATTAGTAGTAAGGATAGGATAATAAATAATATTGTTCATATATGATGAAAGTTAACATTGTGTTGTAAGTTTCTTTTCTTGAAGTTGAGGCTCAGATATGCTAATAGCTCTACTGTTGTATAAATAAGATATGGCTGAATAAATTATTCAATCATTAATTATTCAGGTACAGATAGCGTTATGTATGGAAATAAAATATTCTCACTTGAGCCTGCCAAAGTTGAATCCATCTACTTGATTTTGAGGATCATTTTCATCCTCTTCTTCGGACACAGTAGGTGCCTCCTCAGTCTCTTTGGGTGTAGAGTCATCTTGACTCTTGTATTCTGTACTTTTCAACTGCAGTTCTACTCCGTACCCAGATAGGCGTAGCTTTGGCTTACCACGGGCCTAAAATTAATTTATAATTTTATCGAATGAAAAATGTACTAAGATTTAAATAGATGTGTCAGAATATTGGAGACCAACCTTTACATTCCATCTCACTACATAGTTGATGGCACCCTTATCAGCATAACCAGCTAAAATTTTGTGTTTATAGGTAAAATCTTTAGTACCAAGTTCTCCATACAGAATGGCAGTCAGACTTTTGTTATTACTGCTTGGATAAGAGTGGTCTGAGAGGTAGGTTGCTAACAGATGTTCATCCTGAAATGAAATGGATATTAGCCTTCAGTATTCATTGTGTCCTTAGATTTTATAAATTCAATAAACATGTTGACAGAAAATCATACCACTTTGAAATCATTAAACTTTTTGAGCAGATCTCTGAGTACATCATTGTCACACACTGAACGGGATGCAATTGCCACAAAGGTGTCGCACTGCACATCTTTAGCATTATTCTGAGTAGCCACTTGGTCAAACATACGAACAGCAGGAGACATAGTGTGCATGGACAATGCAAGCTTGGCCATGCGAAGCTGTGCTGGTGCCAGCAGAGAACTGGCGACTCCAATGCAGGCATCATACACTTCCTTATCATTTTCTGAAATTTCATAATCAGTTATATTTTTGCCATGATCAAAAACTCACACAGGAACCGATTGAAAAACGGTACTTACTTAGGCTGTCTAAACTAGTTTTCAAAGAGTTTATTCCATCAACAAAGGACCAGAACAAGTCTGCACTCTCTCCAGCAAAGTATTCGGCAAGCTCCAAAACTATTGGTGTTGTTTCCCATTTGGCGCTCACGAATGATGTTACAGACTTGGACTTTCTTTCATACTGACTCGAAGATTCACTGCTGATAGTTAAAGTCACTACACATGATAAAACAACTAAAATATTCTTGATACCGGTGGCTTTCATTTTGCACTACTTATTATAAATTAACTATGATTACAGGACCAGAAGACCACTGGTTTTTAACACATTAAATTATTTGACACGTATGTAATCATAATTTTGTAGTAATTACACTCGTATTTGGGATAATTAAATTAGATTTCAGAAAGAAATCATTCTACCAAAAAAGCAACAAATGTACAACCGCCAATGACAAGGAAACACGGTGCATTTGATGTTACAAAAATTTAATGATTTTCCATTGGCCTTAGATGTGAAGCAAATCTATGCCATTGGCTCAAGAAAATATAATCTTGCTTTTAACCAATAAAAACTGTGCTTAGATTTTGTAAATTAATGCAAAGTATATGCCAATTTACCAGTTTTAGGATCCTTCAAAATATGGCAATGTCATGTCGGGTTAGTCAGTCAGTGTCAAACTGTGACGGCTGGAACTTGATTGAGTTCGTACGAGTTCATCAATTTAGCTACATATTTCCTTAGAACACGAAAATAAAATAATTATCGACCCAAATGGAATAATAGAAGAATTATTCAATTTCTAGTTACTACGTACGTCCTATGGATTTCCACTGGAATTGGTTTTGCTAAGATCCCAGTCTAAAATAAGCTCTCACCTACATACCAACATTCAATTCAATCTCGGACTCCGGTCTAAAGGGAAGGAAAGATCCTAACAGTTTTTGATTTTTAGGTTCACTAACAAGGTTCATAATGCAGTATCCTTCCGAAGAAACTTACACACGGCTCATCAGCCACAATATGACAGTACCACAAAGAATCAAGGTAAGGATAGCATCAAAATCAGTATTAGCTATTGTTTGTGTACCTAACCAAGGGTGTCTTTTTCCATTCAAGTCTACTTTGAAGTCAACCTATTGTTTTATAGGCAACTGGAGATGTTATGGATGATGACAGTGCATCAAATGGAGTTGCATGGGATTATGCAAATGAAAAATTTGATATGAAAGTTCCTGAAAGAATACTTGTAGTGGGACAAGACCAGCATATGGGTGAGTACTCATTTTTAATCCATACTAATTCAAATTGATACACAGGTGATAACATAATATGGTTTATCATGATGGCTCAAATAAATTAAAGAAAAAAAAATACCTACACTGAGAAAAACATGCTACCTTAATATTATTAGATTAAGAGATCTAATGCTATACCTGGCTAAATATTGAGTCATATTAATATTCAACCAAGTTACTATTTATTAAGGTCATTGGTTTTTATTGTTTCAGGCACAAAAGCTACCCCAAGAGAGATCCAACTTGACAATGCTGTCCTCCCTACTGACCCTGGCATGATTCGTGTCAGCACACCACCCCGTGTGATAACTTTGGACCAACATTACTTTCCATCTGCTGATGATTTTCCACATGGAGTACCTCAGTCTCCTCCAAGAAATGTACGCAGCTACCGATCTCAGGGAGATGGGGCACGTTCAACTACTCCTCGTCCTGATAATTTCAACGAATCTACCATGACTGAGTCACGTCTTGTGTTGAGGTAAGGTGCGGCGTAGGTACTCATTATCATCAGCCTATCAAAATGTCTACAGATTGATATATCGCTGAAGCTGCAACGCAGGCCAAGTACTAGCAAACCAAGAGAGCACATATTGCCCAATCATGCTGTGAAGACTTAGAACCGGTTACGGAATCAGTGATCATTGCCACTCCGTGAATTCTCTTTTATAAATAGACTGGACAAGCATTTACAGTGCACTGACAAGGATATACACACATCAGCTTAAGAGCTGCCTGTGTATGACAAAATAATAATAATAATATAGGCCTTCCCCTGTCCTTGCACCATGGTACCCTGTCTTGAGTTTACTGCATCTAGCATTTTTTTTTGTAGCTTTGATAATCCTTTTTTAACTAAAGTATGCCTTTTTATATTTACAGAGATCCAACTCCTCCTATGGGAAATGGAGAAGGTCTTTCTGCTGCTGAAGAGCTAGTGCATTTACGACGTCAGATTGTTAAATTGAATCGCCGTGTGATGACTATAGAAGCTGACCAGTTGCAGAGACAACAGAAGGAGAAAATTGCATATGCTATTGGTATAGCTTACATGCTTTTCAAAGTTATTTCCTGGCTCAACAGAAACTAATCAACAGTAGAAAAAGTATAACTTTAAAATAAGATGAAGTTATTGTATTATGTAATTATGACTTCATGAAATATTCATTTCTTCTAGTGGTATGTTAGTAGAAAATGTCAAGTCCTGTTAGTAAAGGAAGAAGTGATGTGTAATATAGTTTATGAAATGATTATTTCTTAGAATTTAGGCAACATTTTTTTGTACTTCATCCTGTTTTTTTTTTTCAACAACTTGTACAGTGGTTCCACAAAAATTCATTTTTAACTGTTCATTTTTATCTACATTTTATGAATTGTAAAAAACTTGATTGCCCTTCCATTAGTGTATAGTTATGTATGCAAGGGTCTTTTTTATTTGAATAAACTATAGGAAATTATTGATATTTCAGTAACCTTATCAGTGCGAAACAAGGACCTTTTGTTTGGCAATCTTATAATTGAAATCAAAGATTAAAATGCAGATAACACTCCATATAATGTATTCTGTATATTGCTATTGGTAATAAGAACAAATAACGCAAGATTTATTGTAGCATTCCAAAAATATGAATGCGTTTATAAAGGTTCGAGATGAGTAAAAGATATATGGCTAAAAATCTTGTTACAATACTGGGGACAGTGGTACAAAGTTGAAGTACAATTTAATACATATGAAAATGAAGTAGTTATACTGGGGTGGGTTTTTCTTCAAAAATGAACATAACAGAGAAAAGAGGACCTCCAAGTCTCTGAGCAAGCCAGGCATTCTTGACCACTGCCAGTTTCAAGGAATCCACCGCAAACCGAGCATTAAGATTTGTATGCAGAGATCTTCCCATTCCTTCCAATATGATTAAATCAACTCCTCTTGATTTCATTTCAGTACTAAGGCCTAAAAATTAATGAATTAAAGAATTACTATTGGTGCTACAATAATCATAGTAAGAATCTATGTATACCTATAAAATGTACATAATTATTATACATGTATTATTCTAAAAACCAAAATAGTTCTTACCTATACTAATAGTTCTAAGGTCAAGACATGGTCCTCTTTGACCATTTGATCTTACAACTAAATCTCCAGTTGATAGTGCTGCTGCTATAACAGGGCAAATGTGAGAAGCCCGCTGCAATATGTCTTCTAATTCTACATAAGTGACATCATTCAGGGCTGGCCATTCATTGGCACAGAGTATTACTGCTGTCCCTCTTAAAAGCAATGCTCTAACAAAGGGCAGAATACCAAGAACAATGTCCACTCCACTGTTGTCCACAAACACAGCTGCACAATGATGAACAGTGCTCTGAAACAATCAATAAATCAGTTTATCAAATAATACTGTAGTAACATTAAATTGTAAGAATCTGGAATGGTTTCTTCACCTGCAGTTTATCAAGCCATTTGTCTAAGCCATCATATAGCCATGGCCTTTTTTGTATTTTTTCTAGAGCTTCATATAATCCTAAATCTAGGATGTTAGTAACAGCTTGGGCTCCCCAGTCAAACATATTGCCTGTAACATTTTATTTTACATTGCAAAGATGGATCAAGAGGGCAATAAAAAAGAGAATACCTTTATTTTATGGTACCTGCTAACACTCCTCTGCAAAGTTCTATCCACCGTTGTCTGTCATCAGATAATGCATCAATGATAGCCAGCCTAGATCTGAGCACAGCTAGTGCTCCTTCATTTTCAAACTTTTTACGTTGTTTCCACAAATCAAAGAATCCCTGAGACCGAAGGCATGTTTCACTGATGTCAAGGAGCAACCGTATTGTTAACTGACCATGAGCTCTAGAAATTGTAAATTGGTTTATTAGTATCATCCAAGACACAACAATTAGTATCAGCAATTTATGACACAATATAAGAACTTTGCATTATTGCAAAGCCATGATTTTGAGTGGGTCTACACAATATAATTTGTGAGTAAGTATACTAACAGGGGATTTATTCTTAGCTCCTTAAGTGCTTCAACATAGCAAGTTTTAAATTTGAGAGCTCGTATTTCTACTGTCGGGTCATCAGCACTATTGGCGAGAGCGAAAGTAACATATTTTTCGACTGCTAGCTTTTCGCAAGTTTTCAGCCAATATTCTCTTGCTTCTTCGTCTGTTACGAGGTCCAACGTGTCAGGGTTATATTTATCTGGTTCAAATAATATGTGTGATAAACCAAAATGTTCCATTCTGCAGGGTTTGTTCGTAATTCGCGTATATGAAAAACTAGCTATCGGGTAAGAAAACACACTAGTACTTCTTATTTTAGCCCATATTCTACTGTGAGTGACTATATTACAAATCAGATACTTTAACTTTATCTTATCTACGCAACAAGGTGTTTGATGATACTATGCAGTTTGCTTGCTTTTGGATAGGTTTCGTAAAGATAATTTACAACAAAATCTCTTTCTTTTCTCAACTACAATCATTCGCACAAATAAATACGATTGAGATTATTGACACTGACATTCATAGACAATCGACAAACGAAGCAAACAATTTCCTGCACCAACCAGAATCGAGCTTTCACTTATGGTAGCCGTACACACCGAGTGTACACCTATTCAAACACTTTTGATTATACCCAGGTGGCCAAGCGATTTACGGGCTGGCCAGTATCTGGTCGGAGCTTCAAAAATCAGGTACCCATTCGACAATAATATATATTTTTTTTAATGTTGTTTCATGTGTTACCTAAATCAAATAATATATATATAATAGGCGAAGCGTACGCATTTAAGCGAACAGATTCAGGTACTGGGTATTTCACGTGACTAGATTGCACTTGCACCTATTCCATCTCATAAAATACTCGATCCACCTAGTCCACTGCACGATACAGAAGACTAGGTGGATCGATAGTCTGTACCTACAGTGGGGGCAGGGGGCCAAATGCCCCCTAAAATAGAACGGGGGGGCCGCGCCACCTTCCCCCGTTTTACTACCTGGTAAAAAAACTTCTGTGATAACCTTCACAAAGCTATGCTAGTCTTTTGTTAAAAAGCGCATGTTATACATAACGTGTTGATACCTACGTGAGGATTATTGTTGGAAAGAGCACGGCATAGCTATATTTTTACACGCTTTTATTAGTTTCACCTATGTATAAGACGTTATATAGGTATGATCATACAATACATCATATGGCTGTACAAAGAAATTTATTTCAGAGAGAATTGAAGACCCAACCGGCGAGCAGAGCTAGCTGAGAAAAATGAGTGTTTTGCTATTTTTGAGATGGTAATCTTAAATAGCTCAATTCAGGACAACAGCCAAAACTAGCGTTTGTCAATGCAGGCGGAGAGAGCCGCAATATTATTTTGGTATTTTGTTTAAATTGTGTTCGGTGGTAGGCAAAGTGACTATAGTGGGGGTTACTGGACTACACCCAGAAGCACAAGATATTATCGGCGAGCGGAGGGAACCCTGAAAATTTACTAGTTTCACGGCCATTCCGCACGCCGATAACATTTTTGTCTATTTCTCGGTGTGTCCAGAGCTCGACGACTCCATCACTGACTTTTATACTTGTTGATAGAGGCGCCGAGTTCAGGGTTCCGGACAGTAACAAAAAAAGCCCAGCTCGCTCCACTCACCGCGCCACGCCGCCGCGGCGCCGCGCCGGTAACATTGTCATTCTAAGCTTGACCGACGACTCCTTCAGACTTCAGGCACTCGGGTCCCTAAACTAATAGTTTGACCTTAGTCTTTCGAGACCACTGCGACTGCTTGGCCTCCAATTAGTATTAGCCCAGAGAGTGCCCTCAAACTCACGGTCAGCGCTTGTGATTATATTCATAGAGATGATGGATGGCCGATTTATTCAAAATTATCACGCGATGATCGGGGATGATGGTACGCGAAACGCGATCTCGCCGAAAAGAAACTCTGTAATTGTCTATGCTTCTTCTTATTGTATTGTTTTCTTGTCTATAGTCTAAGTCTATGGCATGTCTATGGATGGATCATCGCTTGACAACTTCATTCATTGGTGTGCTGTTATTTTGTTGAAAATGTGTGTAAAATGGTTGAAATTAATAATATTTGAAAAAGACTGATCAGTGTACGTCGTGTTTATTGTAAAACTATGTTTTTAGTGAGGTTACTGTAATCAGTGTTGTGATTTTGATGATTGATGTAACGAACAGTGAACGGCAAGATGGACGAATTGTCTAAGGGCATGACACAAACAGGAAGCATCGCTACAACTGACAAAATTCAAGAAAATGATGGTAAATAATTGAAATGAATATGTTTCTGCTTTGCCCTTGAAGATTAGATTTCATTCAATGATATAACTCAAAATACGTATGAATTTGAGGATGCACAGCAGGTAAACAAGAGAAACTCATCCTAAAGTAGCACCTAAATCAAACTTTCAAATGCACAAAACCACACCATACTATAGTGCTTAGGAATGTACATTGATTCGAAAAGATAATGTAAAAAGACAAGGCATACCAATAGTAACCATGATTTTTGTGTACTCTGTAATGGTTCATAGAGTTCTCAGCTCAGCACAAAACACTGATGTAGTATGAATTTATACTGAAACCTACCAATGCTTATAACATTCTTCATCTATTTGCACTGCAAGTTTCAAATGTAATTGCACTTGCTTCTGCCCGCACTTTGCTCACACTTATCTGGTTTGAAAGTAGTCTATGTCCATCCCGGGAATACAATCTATCCTCATGCCAAATTTAAATAAGATCCGATCAGCCATTTGGTAAAAGTGTAACAGACAGAGTTACTTCAAATTCATAATATTAGCATAGATTTAGAACATTTTAATACCTCATCATCATTATATCCGCCCATACATATCCACTGCTGACCACAGGCCTCCCCCATACAACACCACAAATAGCGGTCCTGAGCCTCCATCAATCAACTTCCTGTGACCTCTACGATGTCGTAGGTATTACGATGTCATCGTAGATGACATTTCAACCTAGTAAATTTTCTCTTTTCTAATATTTCCATTATTATTTATAATGTGTCCTAGATTTACTTTTCATTTAGGCTTGTAAAATAAATATTAATCGCAGTTCTAAAGAGCACATTAGAAACATGCAATAGGTATCATATTTATTATTGGCACATTGAAAAGTTTTTTCAAACTGTACTTCTCCTGTATACAAACTATCTCCATGCATGCCAAATTCAATAAAACCTGTTAAGTAGTTTGTTTGTAAATATAACACTAGTGTGGATGCTGGACATCTTAGACAAGGCATTATTGAACCCTTAGCCATTTCTGCCTACTTTAAAAAACAGGTATCAGTTTATCTACTTGACTAAAGGCAGATCTGGGTTTGTCTCCATCAATGTCTATAATAATAGAAATAGATTCTGCAGATTAATCTTAATGTTGCTAAGCATCCATGTAAAAATAACATAATGACACAAGGTCTCTTGTAAGTCTTACATCAAATCAATGTCATTTGATAATTTCGCACCTACTGGCATTACAGGCTATAGTTGAAATTATATGAGCAAATGGCTTAGTACAGCTGATAGAATGGGTACTTATGAGTAAAATAACATTCTGCTCTACCATAAGAAAATGTTATTGAATAATTTTATCTAAACAATTTTATAGGCCTTGATGACCTTAGTGCTACTGCAGATTGGCAATTTAATTTGATAACCTGGGTCATCTACTAACAGCATCATCATCATAAATAGATTCAAGTGACGATCACTTAGCATTTGATACTAGATGTATGTGTGATGCCTTATTATTTATTACACATTAAATACTTAGGCAAAATCGTAAAACAACCTTGTAATGATGTTGAATAGGTACATTTACCTCATATGATACCTTAACATTGGCAATGACAAGGATGTAATATGATCCATATTTTTTGTAGACAATGCTTGCTACTATACATGCAGTTTTTGTTCATCTTGTGAGGTTTAACACTTAAGCCTAACAACTCATGGAGTAAATCACATTAAGCCTAACAACTCATACAGTAAATCACAATTTACATGAGTTGCTGCTTTGCAGATGGCGTAAAGCGTGGTTACCATCACGCACGCCAACCATGCTAGCGTTGGTAGAACAACTACGGTCATACCTCGGTGGAGGATGTGAGTGTGCATGTGTTTGAGGCATGGTATTCTTCCTCATAAATACTCTCTTCTTCATTAAGGAATTTGTTCAATTTAAAATGATTTTTGAGAGTTCCATTATAACCCTTGGCATTCCGTTTCCTGTTCTCATAAAATCGCATTGATTTACGTACTTCATATCGCAAAGTCTGCATATCACTGACATGTTTTGCTATTTTTTTGGCGATGTCAGCGATGTTATTGTAGGTATTATCATGGTCTCATAATTTATACTATGTACAAATAATCAAGTTGTATTAAGCTAGCCGTGAATATATCACAAGGTATGATGAAATTTGTCTGAGATGGAACAATTCGTCTCTATTGGGCCAGAACAGTTTTGATATAGTGAACAATCCTTTGTTTGATCAGAACCTCACCTGATGTTAAATGACGATGTGGCTGACGATATATCACGCAGGTCCAGAACATCTATTCACTCCTGTCTTGAAGGGACGCAGCCCCCTTCAGCTACGTTATCATTTATGGCATCAAAACCTGATTATTAATCAGATAAACATAATTTCGCCAAGGAACATGTCCAGAAACATAAAAAACTTCACTTGTGCATTTGTCTGACAATGCTTGCGGCTATGTCCCATCTTACCTGTTGGCATTCAGCACAGCACATAAGTAGATGTTTTCTTAGAGTGTTATGCCAAGGGTGCCGGGTGTTCCCTGTGTCGCAACGCAACCATGAGTCAGCGACCCTGAATATACAAACGTGGGAGAACGCGTCCCAAAAGGTCACAACAGTACCAATACGAATCTTCGTTCAAATGTGATCCACCAGCCAGCAGGTAGGTTATTTTAGTAATGGACCATACTAAATGCCGAATCTGCTCAATGTAATTGCGCGGTTTTGTTATTATTCTCCGTTTTATTTAATAAACGAAGATTGTTAGCCATTGTGCTTATTATGAAACGCGGAAGATAAAACGGTTGATATTTTGGAGAATTTAATTGTTTAATAAATTAAAACCATAAATTACCTGAGTTTGGCTGGTAAATTGCGACCGAAATAACAATAATGTGTGCCGATGACCGATGTTTACAAGAGTTTGAAGTCGGACTGCATACCACTGTCTGTAGCGAATTCTTGAAGGATCAAAGGAGGCGCTGCATGCCAGCATCTGTTTCTTTTCAAGGGGATTTGTCGTAATCAGATAAATCGTGTTTACGGCACACGACTTCCTTACGCGAAATATATTGAATAAATACTTACCCTTAGGATCATACACTTGTTATAGTTTAATAATTGTTTACATTTAATTTCGCGTAATCTTTCGTTACCTTCTGTGAACCAACACTTCACACAATCATTCAGGAATTTCAGGAAGTTTAATTCAGTGTAGATTCTCAATAATATTTACTTATAAGTATTACCAACTGTTGTGGCATATTTTATTCAACCTATCGTAGCAAACATGTTTTATTATAAACCGTTCATTCCATAACACATGTTTCAACCTATCCCTACCTTGGATATTCAAAAATAACTAGGTACTTGAAAGATCTATAAAATATTGCTGTCTGAATTGACCTATCGAATTGATGAAACCTATTGCCGCGGAGCCGGGCAGACATTCGCAAATTGAATTTATTCGCACTCGATGTGGATCGTGTTGTTAATGGGAAGCCTATTGTGTACAAGTTAGAACTAGCGGTATTATTACTGCCTGGTCATCTACTAAAACCCACCAGGCTAAACTAATGCCTCGTTACTGTACCCATTTTGGCAGTCAAATTAACATTTAGATAACTAATATATACAGCTGATGCTCTTTGGTAATTTACCTGGTCCCTGATATGCACTTAATATTTTACGATTATGTTGAAACGAACGTGAGAGGTACGAGTATAATAATCTACCTACTCTAGTCATCTGATGATAAAACTCATTATCAGCTATATGTGCCTACTCAAACATAGATTTATAGATTTATTTATTCAAGCAACTTTACAGGACAGACCACTTAATACACATCTTACTCAACTTATAGACTAAAATAGAACTAGAGTAACATGTTTGTTACAATTACAATACAAAGATTTTCGATGTTCTGCCATGTAAATAATTATGGATTTGTTGAATTTAGATACTTAACCTTCGTTTTATGAGTGTGCTTTTGAGTTAGACGTAGATCCAGTCATTACTACGAAATCCATCCCTTATGTAAAGGTACAAAACACAATTTGGCAACAATCTCAGTGTCCTAGCACTGAGATAATTTCCAAACTGTGTTTCTGAATGGCGACTGGAGCAATTGCCATTCAGATATACGAGACATGAGACTCGATCTACCGATGAAATAATACTAACCACTTTTTTTTTAACCAGGCTCGTCGACTCCAGTAGTTTTCGTAAATGAGACGTGCCTGGAATGCGAGCGGGTGCGGGCGGCGTGCGAGCGACTGGGCGAGGTGGCGCCCGCGCCGAGCCCCGAAGCCTTGCCAGCCCAACAGCCACCAGCGCCAACCGCCTACCTCATCACATCGCCTTTTGATGGCGAACTGTTTGACACCGCACACAGGGCCAAGTACAGGTCAGTTTTATCTACTTAAAATTTTCTGACTTGTGTGACTTCAAATCGCCCGGTTTCGCCCGGTTATCCAGAGCAGTTTCAGCGTCTTTGTGGCTCTTCGTAGCGCAGAAGTTTAACAATCTGTTTAATAAACCTTTTTATGCGAAATAACTCCGACATCTTCAACAATGATCGTTATATTTCAGCCAATTTACACAAAACCTTCAAGTATCAAGAACCACTCACGCGTCTATTGGTGAAAACCGCATGAAAAAGAGTTAATTTTTATTGCGTTCAGACAAACAGACAGACGCTGCGGGGAACGTTTATAACAAGTAGTGATGGTTTATAGCTAGGTTTTATCAGAGGTCTGACCCTGTATGCCTGCCGTAGACATTTGTAGTGTTTCCGCAGTTTCCTACTTATTTTCAGCCAGTGATCTCTGTCAGTTAAAACTTGAAGGACATCTAATACTATGTTGAATTCAGAGAGTACATATCCTATGCGTACTTATGTATTGCAAGACGTGTACAAGCTTGCTAACGAGACGTTATTGACATTTATTTTGGCAAGTCGATGGCTGCTAGATTACTAACGAGCGTGTCGGATGCTTTGTTGCGTGTTCACGCCATTCTGTTTTGCCCTCACCTTCCTACGCTGCGAATGCCCAAGTGGAAACAGCCGCACGTCTCTGGTGACGTTCAGTCATTCTAAAAGTGTGCTCATTAAGATGAACCGCTCTGATAAATCACGCTTTACACTTTATGAATTCATTTATGCAACGACGGGATATTTGGTGAAAGCCAATACGGTACTTCTATGGACATTAGCACGGAAAAATATTTATGTACCTATAGTACCAAACCAACCAAGCGCTGGAAATCAAGTTGCAAATAATTTGTATCGTCCGAAAACTAGAGCGGAAATTATTATATCAGAGATCGTGGACAATGGCTTGTTAAATTGCTGACTTGTTGAGTGAATAACAATAAATAATGAAAATAAATTATATTAAGGTTACTATAGAAATTGACTAGTAGAGTGAAATCGTTTTATTTTATCAATTCATTGAAGACAGAGAGGTACTCGAGCAATCTCCTTGAAACAAAAATAGAACTTTGAATTTTCAGCATACTAACTTCTAGGAGAAAGGACATTTACCAAAACACAGAGTGATGACTGTTCAGATATATTATTTGATTTCTATGAAAGTTGATTCGGGAATATAATAGTGAGGGAATACTAGAAATGCGTGTGACTCAGTCTTGTTTGTAGGCGAGGAGTAGGTAGCCGCTTGACGAATTCGTAGTGAGCGTGTCGTGGAATGCCAACAAAAGTGCGATGGCGCAGCCGTGCCTCTGGATGGCGGCGGCGGGCTTATTGCCGATTTACGACTTCTAATTTAAACAACTCTTTTATCGCTCCTTCCAACTTCGCTCTACTTTTGTGTCAACTGCAGCTGCCGTTATATCCAGATTTTTTTATTAGTTTAAGTGCGTTATGATTGGTCTGTGCAGCAAGTTCATCAACCCATTTGATTTTGATTTTCTTTGTCAGTCAGCAAAATGTTTGCAACTGAAACTACGATCATACTGTGCGTATGATTTATGACCGGCAATTTGGCTTCCCCTTATCGTTGACCGTGTTCATTTGCGTTCGTTAATATGTGGATGTTATGTTCTGTAATAATGTACGTCTGAAAAACGGCCGCTGGAATATTTCTCGTACTGATCGCCAGAATACGACGTGCGTTCCATTACAATGCGTTTGAAGTGGTGCAGTTGCTGCATCATATTGTTTGAGATGCACTGATGAGATTTAATTGTTTATTGTTTTACACGTCCTTTGCGTGAGTTTGTTTACTCTTCGAAAATTAAACTTTGTGGAAGTTACTTAGCAGTGTTCTGGGTATTGCTGACTCATTATTTCTTTTCAAAATAAAGCTCTCTTATTAAACCGCAATCTTAATGCATCAAAATCTTGAGGAAGCTAAAACAGATGTACTTACTTCTTCAAAATTACGTTGCAATAAGCACCATCTCCATAGGTATTGCAGTTAGTGATATTATGCGGTGCATTCATTTTATTATTCTCAGATTTTAAAATTTTACAGTATACGAAGGGCCTTGGTGTTGGATTTTTCGTTATCCACTTATGACGAAGAAAATTATTAATATTGTGGCAAAAATGCTGCATTACCCTAAAATGGCGTTATCATAATCCACGTTCTCCACCTCGCCCTGAGTCAAGATGTAGGGTTGTTTATACTTGCGGGACCTTCCACTCATAAAACGTTCGTGTGTTTGGTGACTGTATTTTATGGAGTATGTAAATAAAGGTGTGTGTCGTGTAGGGAAGGCACGAAAGTGCGCGACGCGCGCTGGTGGCGGGCGGCGCGCGGCAAAGCGCGAGGGTCGCCCTTGTGGCCGCGCGACGCTCCTCGCTATTTTCAGCCTCACATTCCTCCCGACTGTTTTTCAATCTAACGTGAAACGCATAACGCGCATGCCGCTTGTGCCTTTGTTTTCAGCGTTGCTACGATCGACTGTTATTCTCGAATTTAATCGATCTTGTAAACTAGAAACGAAATACCGCGAAATACCGGTTCGATACTGTGATGTTTTGAGAGATGTGTGCGTGAAGTGAGGACGGCGTTCATTCATAACAATGTTTGGTGTTAGTGCGTGTTTGACTGGTATTGTGAATGAGTTGAATCGCCGGACTAGTGCCTGACTGGCAGTGCTTGTGATCCCGATGGGACCCACGCGGCTTCCTCCTACGCCTGAGGAAGAGGAACTTCCTCAAGACTTTGCTCTTCGAAACGAACTAAAAACACCGGATGCCGTACCATTAAGATGTGACCCGTAAGATCATTACCGTACACTTATAATACGAAGAAGATCAATTTCATTATAAAGTATGGGAAATTATTAATTTTCCATAGAACATAGGCTCATTCGAATGTAATCTATACTTATGATAAATATTTCACATACAGACATCCTTATTTTAATATCTAATAACGATGCTAGTTTAGGTTAGTTGTTAAATGACAATACATTTTAATTTCGTTGTTTTTGCGATTATACTCCTCTGGCTATACTACAACGACGTTTTTCTGTGGTCAGACCGAACAGCACTATTGTGTTTGTTGTGTTCTAAAGGAACACAACAAACGTGATTGCCGAAGATAATTATAGACATAATAGCTTCATCCTGCTTCTTCGCACGCGGTTTTTAATGTATGTAGCCCCGGGATACCGTTATCTCCCTGCTTAATGTCATTAAGAACTGTTCAGTCATTAAGAACTGTTTAGACGTGAAAAGGTAACAAAAAGTTTCGCTCTTATTAACTGATTTCAAAATAATTTGATTCAGAACAATTTGACAACTAAAAACCGACTTCAAATTTCTAAGTACTTTTAAACTGTTTTTAAATTTTAAGGGATAAATACTTATCCCTCGGGAATACCTAATATTTTTTGGGACCATCTCGGGATCATTCTTAATAAACGATCTCGAGGTGGTCCCATACATAAATAATTCCCGAGGGATTACCGGGATAACTGTAGGGAAAGGTATGCATCGTATATGTGGGCTACATAGCTCAAATTTTACTTGCCTACCCAAGTACCCATGTGATGTTGTACGGTAGCGTTATTTGCCAAATTCTTTTATTTATATGCAGTTTATATGTATAAAATTATTAGATTCAGACAAAGAAAATTCTAGTAATCTATTATTAGAGACTAAAGTTAATAACGGGATATTTACCATGATTTGAGTTTTGAGTTAGCCAATATTTCGGCACAGGTTCATGCGCCATGATTACGGAACAACTGAAGTCACTGCGAGTTCGTTTTTATTGGCAGACATACCTTCTGATCTACCCTCATTCTTTGTCTTTTGCTACGAATAATGTAAATATTTAAAATGTTTTGGTAATTTTTGAAGATTATTTCCCAAAACAGTAGGGAGTTCAGTTTATCCAAAACTAGAATTTAAAATTTGAAGGTTTTTGTTACATTAATTATAAGAGCAGAAACATGATTGGTGATTTTTTCTCGATAGAATTATTTTTCAAAGATAGGTCGTTTTATCCCTTTTTTATTTATTTCTAAGTCTAACTACTTATAAAACAGTTAAATTATGGTTAATAAGGTGGACAAGTATAATATCTATACAAATTATAGATTAGAATTTCAAAATATTTCGTAAATTTGGAATAAAATATTTTTTATTGATTACATCGCTTTTACCTAGTAACTTGGTCCCTTTCTACGGCCCTATAAAATTCGCGTCGTCGTCGCGCTGATGAGAAAATCGCTAACTTTCGTACGTAACTCGACGTATTCGTTTCCGAATATCTCTGTAATGTTTACATAGCACCTTAACTTTAGTGTTGTAAATAACCATGATAGTTTCAAAAGTTTTATCAATTCATGAGGTCTGTAATTGTAACTTTGTTTCATTCGTACACTCATTATTGGATTTATTTCTGTGAATGTATGAGCATCCGCGCGCTGCGGTATATCAGGTTGTACCAACAACGCCACAACGAATGATGGTCAATAAAGCAATCACGAAGCAATCCTAAAAATAAAACGAACTGCAATTTTAAAAATATGCGAATGAAATTAAAAATACTCGTGCGATTGCTAATTTGAATCGGGGCCGCCTGTTTATAGTGGAATCTGAATGTAACTCATCAACTATTTCTATAGCGACACGTAGGTTCAGTTGGAGTTTTGCTACGTCCTGTGACGTCGGCGCGGCGGCAACTCGCGTCCTCCCGGTCGATTTACTTTTGTCTCACTAAACAAACGCCTCATCTCGATCTGACGTCACTATAAGATCTTCCACAGAGCGTACATTTTGTTTTATACAAACAAAAACAACTAAACTTACATAACAGCTCTACGCTATATCCATACCGTACTGTGGGTAAGGAAATAAAAATAAACGTATTGTTCTCTAATTTAAAACCCTTTCAATATCCTCTTGTTAAAATAACTGGCTTACGCAATGTCCTGAAAATAAATAAAGGCATGTTATTTCCTTTAAGTATGTATCACTAGTTTATTTATAAGACCGCGGCTTCGCTCGCATTTTTTCTATGGAAACGTTGCAAGGTATTTTTTTTACCATAGGAACCTTTTTGATTGGGATAAAATATTCAGCCCGATCCTTCCAGTAGTTTGAAAAAGTAACAAACATACATCCACAATATTATAATGAAGAAATATTTAGTAACAATTCCGCGTATAACCTTCTCTGATAGTATTCATCAAAGTAAGTTGTCTACTAGTTTCGTCTCTCCACGAGACATCTTCAGGACACCACAATACTCGACCTTGACATTGAGATTGGTAAGCACAGCAACACCGACAGAGTCCCGCCAGTGATGTTGCCTCTCCGAGCTTGCACACTATTAGAATAAAGAAATATTTAGTAACAATTCCTGGTCAATTGTGGTGTCCTGAAGATGTCTCGTGGAGAGACGAAACTAGTAGACAACTTACTTTGATGAATACTATCAGAGAAGGTTATACGCGGAATTGTTACTAAATATTTCTTCATTCTAATATTTGCAATGGATTTCCGCAAAGTAACGCCTGAATCTATTATTTATTTTTATAAACATACATCCATCCATAAAAACTTTTACACTTATATTATTAGCGTGATTGTTTTGAAAATTCATCTAATACTATCAAGTAGGTACTGTACCTTATCATTTACTAGCATCATACTAGCAGCCGCGGTTTCACACGCGCTTTACCGTGATTAAAAGTATGTCTATGTCCTTCTCCGGGATACCATCAACCCCCCTGCAAAATTTCATTGATATCCGTTCAGCCGTTTAGGCGTGAAAGGTAACAGAGTTATTTTCGAATACGACGCCACAAATAGCGGTCCTGAGCCGCCTCCATTCGGAAGATCGTAAAGTATATTTTAACCACAGAGTTATATTATAATACAATTCAAATATTTGTATAAACTTCATCTAAGATTGATGCTTGTATCCGACACGCCTTCGGAAAATCACAATGCCTTATCGTGTTTCATAAGTTTTACTATATTACAATCATCTTGACAAGATTATGACGTACACATTTTTCTATTCGTTACATAATTTTGTAACAAATACTATATGTATAGATTATAATCTATCCGATTATTGTTCGGTTTTGAACGTTGACAGACTAAATAATAAAAAGTGCCAGTTGACTCGTCCACGGAGGGTTCCGTACAATCGTTTATAACTATTTCGCAAAAGACAACCTAGAAAGGGATTTTTTAAAATAAAAAAGAGCTTTAAACGTATATGACGCGGTTATCCGTCCACGTACAGACCGCGCCCGACGTTGCTTAACTTCGGTGATCGGTACTCAACTTGGTATGGACGTTGAACTCCTTAATTATTAAATTAAATTTATTTTCAATATTTGTTTTTGTTGTTATCTCTGCCAGAGAAATACAAATTCCGTGGAAATTTCAACTGTCTGTCTATCTTTCACCGTTTATGAGATACAGCCCGCTGAAGGACGACAGACAGCGGAGGCTTAGTAATAGGGTTCCTTTTGCACGCTTTGGGTACGGAACCCTAAAAATGCTAGACAATTCCCATAGCATCACCTAGAGACCCAAGTTACGCAAAGGGCTAAGCTAAATAGTTGGTATAAGAAAACGTTTATTAACAAAGAAAATAACCATCAAGGAACAGAAACAAAATATTAGAACTAGTAGGTATTTACAATTGAAACAATTAAGATTGTTTTAAACAATCCAGAGGCTGCTCAACTGATCTATATCAATACTAGTCGGTAGCGTAAGATTACTGTTATGCTTTAATACAATGCATTACATAGATAAATATTTTATAAAATAGTAAAGGTTTATCTATCTTTAACCGATCACAAATCGGATGGAAGTTTTCATTTATAGTCTCGGTTTATTGTAATAGATTTATGTTTTTGTAATGTACGTCGTAAAATATCAACTTTTTTAAATAATCTAATTGACCTTCGTTTGATCCCAATCTCACCTGATGGTAAGCTCAACTTTACATGATTGATTCGGCTGATTTATAAAACTAAGATTAAGCAGCGAAACCATAACTTAGTAAGCGAAAGAAAAAAAAAATCTAATAGAAGAGTAGTCAGTAGTGGCTATGGTAGTTAAGATGTATCCACAAGATACGGGTGTTAATGCCCCCCTACTATAAACTATGTTAATTAAATTACGCTCTGCTATAAATAAACGAAGATAGGTTTATCTTCAACTTTAATTAAAACTATGGCATCTGAAGTAGCGATAAATAAAAACTAACACACTGATAAGGTAACCAACCATTTTAGATCATACAAAACGGTTCCATGTTTCGCACAGATATCATTTCCAGTACTTTTAGTAGATTTTATTTTTTACGTTGTTGCAATAACATTGTTACGCTCTTGAACCACGGAATAATAGTACACTTGAACTAAATTCAAGGCATACATACCTAACTACGAGCGAATGCCTTTTACCATGTTTTGCGTAAGATCGCGTGTATGCCCTGACTCACTTTTTGTTTTCGCAGGTGTATTACAAGAAACTACAGAATATCACGGTATCGTTCGTACAATTAATCGATTTAAAGCCCAGTAAACAATTTTAACTGCCGTAAAGTAGAACGATTATCTTGTACCTACGCCTATAAAAAAATTAAGTGACATTTCTCTTTGTATACTCTCGTAAACCAGACGTAAAATCCCGGTTAAAAATCATTTGAAAATAGTATGGCGCCCGTTTATGATCCTAGCACTGTTTTACTTAATATGATTTATTAACTTCTTGACTGGCAGTTGCGTCAAAATATCCGCAATCCATCAGGCGAATGGACCGTGTTGTAATTTATTTGTGATTGTTATGCTATCAGTAATTAATAAAGAAAATTACAGACAAATAATAGAATCAAATTAGAACTATAATTGTAAGTACAATTTAACGGGTATTTATCGCGTTTGTTTAGCTATTATTCCCGACGTTTCAACAGGCTTACTCATTGTCGTGGTCACGGGGGGATGACTGGTTTATATTATGGTTTCCGATCCTGAATCTTTCAAAATATTTCAGGTAGATTTACTTTAATATATGAGTCAAACTGTAGATTCCCAAGAAATTTTATAAGATCCTAAAAGATTTTCTACTTCGACGGGACTTGAACCCGCAACCCTCCCTCAGTACGGGTTGCGCTACTAATTGCGCCACGAGGTCAAGTAACGTAGGAGTCGAAAAACTCTAGGACTTCGTTCGGACTCAAGCGCCGTTAGCTCCACCTACAGGGGAAGCATTGAAGTTTATCCAAACCTGGGGTAATTTCAAGAAATTTAATTTAATATCTACCCCCAGTGTGAGGCTTACGTACTATAATAGCAAAAACCTCAACTGTAGATTGTTGCAAACACTCTACAGGTAGCTCAACTGGTCCATATCAACAACAGTCGGAAGCGTCCTCTAGAGGCCATCTGCATTGCCGTAACTACTTAATATATTTATGTAAATAATTATTAATGATGGACATAATGTTGATGTCAATGATCCAATGTCAGGAGATTTCAGTCTCAAAACACTTTATCGCATTCTAGTTAATGCTATGAAAACTTTGCAGTAAGAATAACGATTTTATGAAATAATGTGATCTAAGAAATCCGGAGTTTAAGCACGTAGGTAACTTGGTAAAATTGGGAAATCCACTGAAAAAGCGTTTCTCGAAGTTGGAAATTACAATCCTTTCACCAGAAAATGGATATCCTCTTTAATTCGGTCCAAACACAGTTAATAATCATAAAAAATGCTGGACAATCAACAGAGCGTCATCTATCCCCAAACCAAACAGAGCTTGTGTTATAGGCACTAGATAACTCTAACCCGCTGTCAACTGATACATCACATAAATAGATTATCGCTTATCGTGTATATTCCATCTATGAATCTAAAAAAAATTTAGAATACGTTTCGATGTTGAATACAAAAATCATGAAGTATTTTTAAAGGGATATTTTTTTTGAAATCTCGAAATTTTACATTACTTTTTTTCCAGTTTAAGTTTTTTCAAACACATAAAAAAAAACACTAAAATGATAATTATCACAATATTTGAATGGAGGAAAATCAATTAGAACCGCATTTCCCTTATAATCCTTTTATAGAAATTTCTAAAAATCCGTTCTTAGTATTCCTCTTCTATCTGCTACCTAAGAAGTTCCCGTTGTTCCATTTAAAAGATAATTGTAGTACATACTTACCTGCACATTCTTTATTTGACTATAAAACTATAGTAGTTCGACGGATTAATTACGAATCTTATTTGTGTTGGAAGAACACCTCTTTTCTTTCTTTAGGGACTTCTTCAGGGTGGGTCCGGTTCTAGCCGCGACCGTTCTGCGTCCCTGCGAGCACTTGTTCTTTATTGTAGATTTTCAATGGTGCTTTGTTGCAGGGTGCTGGGTCCGACGGCGGTGCTACAGCTCGCGGAGCGCGAAGAGCCGCCGCCCGCGAACTCGCGGCCTCTCTACTCGCTGGCGATGCGCGGCGCCGTCATTTGTTTCTCCGGATTCCGCAAGAAGGATGAACTTGTGAGTATGAATACAATCAATAGAACTCGTTTCTTTTTTTAATTCTGCAAGAAGGTTCAACTTTCAAATAATTATGAATGACACTGCGGTAGTGTGATCCTTTCTACCGTCTTCTACGATTAATAAATAAATCATGCTGAACAAATCACATAACTTCATCTAGCCCCAAAATATAAAGATCCCGCGGGTGTCATAAGAGGCGACTAAGAGAAATCCACCGGGTTCCGGGCAGGGGGATGTCGCCTGCACCAGCGAACACCGATCCCCCATGCCCAGCGTGGGAATTATTTATATATTTTATTAACCTTTTAACATGTTTATATATTATTAGGGTGTATAATATTACTCCCTAATGATAGAGCCAATGAGGCGCTCATCAGAGGAGGCCTAGTGTACCAGAGGACAGGACTGGTAAGGCTGTTGATGATAAAAAGGTATCTACTGGATATGTTGACTTTCGGATATTACAGTCCATCCATGAATGTGAACTTCGATATTGTTACTATGAAGCGTGATAAAGAAATTGAGAAAACCCATTATCCTGTCACACTTAATTGTGTTACACGTGATTTATTTTGACCAAATTTTTGTAATGTAGTAATTTATAAGTATGACCCACAGAACAAAGAAATATGTAGTTGCAAGAAGAGTACTTGTAGAATAATTTTAGTTGCTACTTGGCACTACTGTACCAATTTCTATTATAAGGGTGGGATTCACTGTGCATTTGTAAGCCCTTTGAACTGTCTTAACGTCTGTTTGTAACTGATACATGTTTTGATCAGAACAGAGGATGCTCCGTTAGCACTGTTAATGGAGTAGTCGATGGTTGTTTGCTCTTGGCTTACGTCTCTATCCGTAGTACGATATAAACTCTTAGTCACTGTTCCTCGTCTATTCACGTCCGTTGATCCATAGCAAATTAGACGTTATTTGTGTGGATTTACAAACATCACAGAACTTGTGTATCGAGTGACTGAAAGGTCGTGTCAAACAGAGATCGGAGACGCATCAAAGACTTCCATATTGACCACGGCTCTTGCGTACCTACTGGCCACCTACTTATCTCTAGCTAATATGCGTCTATCGCTAGTTGGGTAGAATCCAAGAAATCGACTATCAACAACGGCACATGCGTTCATTCATGAAAAATTCGAAAACGTATGCATGCCGTGAATAAGTTTCATGCTATCTCGAATACAGCATTGCGTCTTCCGACTAGCCTGCCCACAATTCGATATTATTGCGGTTTTTCATGATTACGCTTTATGTTTCCACTGAAAACGTATCATCGTACATTCAACAACGGAAGTTCGGTTGATGTTATGACGATATCTTGTAAGTGTAACTAGCAATTTAATTCCTTCAACAGACGTACCTGATAACTTTGATCCACTACATGGGCGGGTCGATTCGCAAAGACATGTCGAGTAAGGTGACGCACCTGATCGCGGCGGCGGCGACAGGAGACAAGTACCGCTACGCGTCAGGGTTCGGGCTTCCGGTGCTCTCGCGCACCTGGGTCGACGCCTGCTGGGACCGACGCGACGACCCCGCCTGCATCGCCACCGAAGATGCTATCATTGTAACTATTTATTTACACTAACTTCTGCCCGCGGCATCGCCTACTGATCTGCAAAAAACTGATCTGAAAACATAGTCTGTAGCACTAAGGGATAATGTAGCACCGAGATAACTATCAGTAAAATAGTTTTTAGAATCAGAAAGCTCGGGGGCTTTTAGCTCCGATTGATTACTCATAACATCCTAATCCACAAACTTTAACTCTATAATAATAGAAAAGTATACCCAACAAACTTATTCTTGACTCGCCCTGTCGGGAAGATTTATAACATGCATTTGTATTTGAATAGGGAACTCCCTATGTCGCCTCGCCTGGCCAGAACCATTTCAAAGTCAGATTCAGAACAGGAAGCGCGTGCTTCGCTAAGTGTAAATTTAAATGAATATTTCGTGCACTTCCAACTAGAAGTCGAATGTCAAACCATAACACCGATTCGTATTTCCGTTATCCATATGAAAGCGGAACGAAGGAAGTTGCCAAATTATAATGCAGACGATCAGAGTATACTATTGAATTTATAATAATTGCTTTCTTACGCTTAAGTTAGTCAGCACGCAAATAACCAATGTCAATGTAGAGGAATCTTCCCCAAAAGTAAGTAGACTGATGCGATATAACCAATGACAATTTAATATAAGTAACTAGTGATTTTATTTACAGAAAGAGCATAAACTAAAAGTTTTCGCTGGTGCTCTGGTTTGCTTCGTCGGCTTCCCTGAGGATGAGACGCAGCATATGGCCGAGGTGCTCGCCAGCAATGGCGGCGGCACCTGTCCTATCGACGACCCCGACTGCACACATGTCGTAAGTAACATTACCACTTTACATGGCAAAAACCAATATAAAACACCGTTAACAGAATTGACAGACCTTGGCCGTTACGTAATATGCGTAACAAACAGCCACGTATAAAATCGAGTTTTACGTCTGCAATATGCCAACTAGAAACACGTGTGCCACCGCTCACACGCAGAAACAATCGATCATACACAAAGAAAGCCCTGCTGCTCAATATCAGAACGTTTACCTCTAAATAACTCACATATTTTGTTTATTTATACACTTGCCACATTATCCATATTTAGTTACTAATTATAGCTGTATGAAGTCAGCATGCGCGTAGTACCTTGAGAACACAAATCACTCTTAGTTAGCTACTTTGTAGACAATGATTAGCTGGTGGTAAATTAGGTGCTCATTGAATATTCTCATTTGCTCTACTCTACCTTTTATTTTCTTAGATGCCTGCATTATTTAGCAATACGCCTCGAATGTCAGATGTTGCTTGTTTAGCAATGTATGAAAGCAAACAATCTTCGTCAGCCGAGTGGCGACTCAATGCCAATACCGTTTTTACGTTAACCAAACAAAAAGATGTTACGTTCTCGCGCGTAATTCATGTTTATTTGCTATTTAATCGTTAGCTATTTATTATTTATGGTAGGCTGTATTCGTATTTGTACTATAAGCTGAAGATACAAATTTTATGGTTGAAACCGCACCCCGTCACTTCCCATACCGTACGACACAAAGTCGACCCATTGTTTGTCCGTTGTTCATGTTTATGTGTTTTGTACATACTATAGCGCTTTTCAATCAATTCACTATTTTCATTGTACCATTAGTTCGATCGTCTTACGCGAATCGTACTCGCACCACTTAACATCATTATGGTATTGTTTACATTTCATTGTGTCACATGTTGGTTGTGTAAAGTATCAGTTTGCTTTGTAACATATCTGCTCCAGTTCACTCCTTAGCACCACTTATCTATGTGTAGGTTATAAACTCAATTGATTACATACATCTAATTACCTTTTCGAGATCACAGTAACACTTGATAGTATTTCCTGAACAAATAACATCTACATATCAATAGGAAGGAATCAAACGTTCATAGGCAGTCCGCTTTCCTGTGTCTAACTGGCTATATCTTTCGATGATAAACTATTATCGTTGTGCATGTCTGTATTGGAATGGCTTCATTACATCATTGCGTGGTGTGTTCACACATGTTTCAGGTAATGGCCAATGGGGAGACTTTCGGTCGTTCGCTTATCCTTTCACCCCATCCGATTACTCCGAACTCCTTGAAACCCTCGCGGGGCACTCCCAATCGCTCCCAGTCCACTCCCAAGAGCTCCCTGTACCGTCGCCTGTCCGCACGCCTCTCCGGCTCACGCTCTAGTCCTTCCAAACAACTCGAGGATGCCTCTGCCGCGCACCCCCCCGACGATAGAGAGAATCTATTGCAACTAGCCCGACATAGCCTCAGGGACAAACACGACCTTTCCAAAGAGCAGTTCGATGACACTATTAGCTGCGTAGGGAACGCTATGACGGACGATATAGAGAATACCAAAATCCCTATCCATGCCGAACAAATTGAATTACGGAAGTGTAAATTGAGCGATAAGGAAAATAAGGATATGGCTCAAATCCTTCTCGGATCTGTTAGAGTTAACGGTAAAGACAAGAGAGAAGTTTTTAGAAATAAGTCTATGAATGTGTTTAACTTGGTCGATTGTCTGACAGAGGCGGGATCTCTGCATTCGTCTCTTACGAAAAGTTTATGCGATTTAGATGCTAAAGATGAGCCGGACTTTTTACTGCCGGAAACGACTAGGAACAAAGAATTGCAACAGTCAACGACTACTATTTCTTCTGGAAAGAAACGAAGTCGGAACTCGACAGACTCCACTTTCCAAGTCAGCACTGTCGATGTCAATCTGTCGCCTGACAAAAGCGAAGAGAGTAACTGGAAATCGATAAAAAGACTCAAGATCAAAGATTCTTTCAAGTTTAAAAATAGACCGACGATATTCAAAAGGACCAAAAAGGAGTCTGTTTCGAAAACCACCGGTGATATAGTCGTGGAGCCGGTAAGTCCTGAGGCCAACAAGCCGACCGATCCCGCGGGAGAATTCGTAGCATCCACGTCTTCGCCGTTCAGAGAGGATGATAACACGTCGATTTGCTCAATGAACACTAGTAAACAATCGGGCTTCTTCGATATCTCATTCGCATCGAAAACCGTAAAATCGGCGTCCAAATTGCGAAGGAGCGTCAAATCATTCACAGCATCGTTCCGAACCGAACGCAAGAAGAAGTACGAGAAACGAGCAGAGCGCAACACCGTAGAAGTGGACGCGTGCCACCTCCCGCCCGAACTTACTAAAGTATCGACACCGAAGAGAGACCTCGATGAGATGAATTTCGACATATCTCCGGTGCAAGTGGACACCGTGGACAGTACGAATGTAATAACTCCGGTGAGAGACGGTGATGTAGACGAGCTGGATGACTCGGCGGTGTTCAAGACGCCTCAGAGCGTGTGGCTGCGTGCGCACCGGCACTCGATCTGCGGCGCGGAGACACGTGGCAGCAGCGCCCCCTCCCCGCGGCACACACGCCCTCCTCCTCCCGCCCTCCTGCTCCCCGCCCCCGCGCACCGCCCCTCGCGCGACCGCCCGCCGCCCGCCTCGATGCCGTCCCACCGCGACGTGCGCGCCATATCGCAATGCCATGGAATATCGCTGCCGGTACTAACACCATTTTATTCAGTATACTAAACTAGTACATCATGGACTAGACGGTCACCTTCTTTAGTTAAAGTTCAGAGAACGTTGGCTCCCTTGAATTGGTCTACAATGCATGCCACAAGTACACGCAAAATCGGTAGGTGCTTCTAGGGTTCGCACATGAGAATGTGATTCTATTCTGTCGCACGTTTCTAAAGTGCTTAGGATCGATTAGGTGGAGGGTATAGTTATTGAGAAGAGTTGCAAATGTTTGATTTATAAAACAGGTGGTCGACGAGCACAACACCGTTGTAGCGCCGGAGTGTTCCACGCGGGTGCTGGTCGTCAAAGCCGAGTGGTTCTGGGCGTCTGTGCAGAACGAGGAAGCTCAAGACGAGAGGGATTATCTTTTCAAAGACGTGAGTATTTTATCAATCCACGAGTCTTATAGCAAGTTTCTCGAACGCTTATTACCAATGATTCGACAGGCCTGGACCGTAGTCTAATTAACGTTCCTGGAAATTCAAAATGTCGACACGATGATCAATAATTTAACGGACTGGTCAACCTAGTATTTGTTCAAAATTAACCCTGTAAGCACTTGAGGCCATTGATTAGTAATTTTTAGAGTAGACCGATCGAGAAACCGGCTGTTAACCTTTAAAAATTGGATTATTTTCTAAAGTAAACAATATTTCAGTACCTAGAAGAGCTATCCCGGCGGTCGTCAGTGGGTGGCTCTGCCAGCGCAGCCGCGACTTGCAGTACCGATGACGCGGTGAGCGGGCCTAGCTCTGGAGGGCCCGGCGGAACCCCCGCTCAGCTCCAAAGACTCCGCAAACGCAAGCTTCGAGGGGGCGAGTCTGCCCTTCACAAGCGACGCTCTTCTGTTGGAGACGCGGTGCTGCTGAGTTTGTCTGGCAATTTGTTGGACTGTACGCCCTCGCCTGATGGCAAAAATCTGCTTGAAGGTATATTAGACCTGATAATATTTTATTAGTCTTAACTGTAGATTCGTTTGGTACAAAAATTATCGCTTACGCCGCTAGTCCGAATGAAGTCCTAGAGTTTTTCGACTTCTACGTCACTTGACTTTGTGGCGCGACTTTTTAGCGCATTCCGCACTGAGGGAGGGTTGCGGGTTCAAGACCAGTAGTAGTCGATTTTTTTGGGATATTATTAAACTTAACAAGTATACTTATTGACTGTATACGAACTATGAATGTTGTTATCATTTTATTTAGATCGTGGAGAAAGGCAATATTTTCTGTTGGTACAAATCTAAACAAGTTTTGTAACAGAATATATGTATGTACACCATTAGCTTTATAAGTGATTGCTTCTCGTCATCCTAAGATACTGATAACGCTGTTTTATCTTACCTTAAAAAACCTGTTGTATTTTTAGAATCAGAGGTACCTGACAATGTCGCCAGAAAACTTATGTCCCCCCGCCAGCAAGTATTCATGGAACTGCTACAAACAGAGTCAAATTACGTTGGAATTCTAAACACCATTGTTACGGTGAGCAAATAAGCAAATTGCCATGCTTTTGTTTTATTGTTATAAACGGAGCTCGCATCTCAATGGCTTTTATTTACAGATGTTCAAACAACCTTTAGAAGAAATGACTGACACTGAGGAGGACAACAGTAATGGCAAGACACAAGCGTTGCTCAATAATACAGAACTCAAAATTATTTTTGGAAATTTACCGCCTATTTATGAATTACATCAGTGAGTATGCTAGTTTTTTAAACCAACAAATATCTTGTTTACTTTGTATTTTGCGTTCCCGAACATTATTTTGTGAGTTCTATGCCATCTATCAGCCGAGATTTATGTATATCAACTAAATCAAGTTCTCACTAATAGATTTTAATGAAGTATGTGTATCCTAAAATAAATTTATTGTTTCACAGACGTATGTTAGAAGACTTGCGGTACACGCAAGCGCATTGGAGCGAGGAGATGTGCATAGGCCGCCTGGTGCTCCGATACACCCCCGACATGGTGAAGGCCTACCCACCGTTTGTGAACTTCTTCGAAAACACCAAAGAGATGCTGCAACTGTGCGACCGTGAGAACCCAAGGTACCAGGATTTCCTGTTCGTTTGTTGATTTCTTTATGCAGGGATTTATTTTTCCTGGTACACCCAGATTTATTGTTATTTTTGGCTGCCTACAAGATATTCCTCGCGGTTTTCCTTTACTTCTCAAGAGCACGGATTTTATATTGTTTCATTTGTACTTACCTTAACCTTGGAGTAGTCGCGCCCTTGCGCGGAACATAAGCGCGCTGTCTGTGATTCCGCAATACTCCGTATTTGGTTACAGAAGACGAATAAATATTTTACGACATGAAAAGAAGTCTTTTGTCTGTATAAATATAATAATTAAAAAATATCAAAAGTTCGTTGCGGACTCAGAGACCGCGCGCGACCACTGGAGGGTTAAATCCGCTGGTTAACAACGTTAAAAAGTCTTTATTTTTTTTAGGAACTTAAACTAGGTATAATAACAAAAATAGGAAGCGATACGACCTGCAGAAGTAAGATACTGTGTCGCAGGTACAACGCACCACGTTAAGGTGCAATATGATGTGACACAAGCGCCCTTATTGACTTTAATGGCCACCAAACGCAATAAACTATTTTATGCTAACTCTAAATGAAATAAAACGATTACAGAGGTATCTAAAAATAAGAGTAATATAAATTGGGTTTTATCAATTGGCGGCGAGAACTTTTGGTAATTCTTTTCCACAACGATAATACAAAAAAAAAATTAAAGAGCGTCACATCACTATGCGCCTTAATGCTAATTTGAACCATTGTTCGACCTTGTAATTTTAATGTACAATTCACCATAAAGAATAATTCTCTTTGTAGCTCTATGCTAAAATAAACACGCCGTAACAGGCCGTTTACTGTAACATTTTATTTTTAATTACTTGAATGTAACATTGTGTATTTGTTTTCAGATTTCATGCATTCCTGAAAATCTGCCAAACAAAGCCAGAATGTGGCAGACAGAGTTTACAGGAGCTTTTAATTAGACCAGTGCAGCGATTACCTAGTATAAGCTTATTACTTGATGGTGAGTCTTACTTACAACATCCTCTTCAGAGTTTCCTCCTTAGGAGAAAGGCAAAAAGAAACAAGCAAACAAGGGGAATTTGTCATAATAACCACGCTTGGCAGGCGGATTGTTGATTAGGCAGTGAGTGTGTTAAAATACACAGTAGGAAGCTGCTCTTCTGCTGTTCTTTTTCTGGTAGGTTCCCTTAACATGCTCTTATGATATCCACGGGCTGAGTTGGAGGTGTGGCCACGGCCAGTTGAGTTTCACATACTAAACAATTATTAGTTCTTCAGATTTCAATAATTTTATTTCTACAAAATAAGCAATTAGACGAGTAAATTTTATACTATAAACAACTTTATATTATAGTAATTATTATCAAATGAGAAATAGGTGTTATTGATTTTCCCTTCAATATTTTTTTTTTTTGTCCACAATGTTAGAAGTGAAAAAGAAACCTCTAGTACATTTAATATTTATCACTGATGTGTCTAATACAATGTTTATTTCTATATCCATAATCATACATTCCAAGGTTTTGATAAGCATCACTCGTGTCCCGAATAAAACTAATTAGGGTGAACTATCTCAAGATCACTCCTCTGTCGGCCTTATTAAATGCAAATAATCACAGCTTCAAACAATCTGCCGATTCACAAATCAATTGCAATAAAACGACGTCACAATCACAACATAGTCGACTTATCACAAATTGCATGCGATTCGTGCCCAGATTTTATGCATGTAAATGGAATAGTTGAATTATGCATTCATTTACCTATTGAGACATTTGTATACCTACTGCTCCAATGTCACATTACATGTGAATTACCCTTATTATTTATAGGCAATATTATAGCTATTAAGACAACACCGGCAATTTCGAAATTTGCTGTCTTAGAAACTTGTCGTTTCAAAAACTATAAAGTAGTCTAATAATGGTGGCCAATTCATAATTCAGAAGTCGCCAAAACTAAACGAATGTAATATCGTCAAATTAGTTTAGTGTTTTGGCGACATCTGAATTGAAATCACTAGCTTCTGCCCTCAGTTTCGCACGCTGCACGCGTATTTACGAGACTGCAGGCAAATGCTGCATGCGGCAAGCTGAAGACAGGGCGCTTTGCTACTCGTTAGGGGACAATAAAGTCATCATTCATTTATTCATGATTTTCGAGTGTAATAAAAAATAAAAAACAAATTCATCTAAAAGAAAGTTCAGTTGTTTTGACGTTGTTTTAGCCCAAACATCTCTTCTCATACTTCCCCTTTATACAATATCAGTAGGAAATACAAAATGCCTCTGTTCCTTGCAGACATATTAAAGCATACGAATAAGAACAACCCGGATCATTCGGCGCTGGTGCAGGCGCTAGCAGGACTGCGAGAGGTGATGTCGCACATCAACGAGGACAAACGCAAGACGGAGGGACAGCTGCAGATGTTTGACATCTACAACGATATAGACCAGTGCCCGGTTAGTATCTAATTACATATCTTGTCTTCGTCTAACGTCTACTAAGGGCTCATACATACAGCATCAATTTCAATTCAATTTATTTATTTCAATTCAATAGGCATACATTTATGCACTTAGAATAGTCAAATAACAATACTTAATTTTCCCGTTATGGCGTATGTAGTTGTAGGAGCGAGTTCACACATCGGACAGTATACCGGATCCGTATACTTTTCACAAAAAATCGGTAACTCTTGACGAAATTTTTACGTGAACAATCATAACATAAGATTTTCTTCAAATGTAGATATAATTCGCCTAGATAAAGCTTTGGACTGAAGTGACTGCCTCTTTCAATCTGTATAGTCGGGATGAGTGAGCATGTGATGCACGAGAGAGGTTTTAATTTTCAATCACAATCTTCATCTACGCAACTTCCTAATAACATCATAAATTACAAAGTCTGTGAGTATAGATGTTTGTTCCTCTTTGGCTGAAATTTGGTATAGTTAGAGTTTGGGACCTGGAATAACATATAGGCTATTTTTTATCCCGATAAAACGCGGGCATAGGCGCGGGCAGCAGCTAGTATAAGAATATTCATTCCTCAAGGTGACTTGGAGGAAGGAATGTTCGTATCAAACTTGAACCACCAAAAAACTTTTCATAGTCGGTATCATTAGTTTTGGAGCTACGACGTCACTTATTCGTCGGGCACCCATTTATTTGTCGGGGGTTAAAAATACACACAAATTATATCTATATTCTTTCTTTCAAAATTGTATAAAGAAACAGGTCCTGATATGTTTGAAGTTCGTATAATTTCTTAACATTATAACCACAAAATACGGAAGCGTAGCCTACAATGGGGAGAGGAGGGACTAACGTGTACTTTTAGATAGTAGCCTTCATCATTAGCCCGTATACGTCCACTGCTGAACATAGGCCAGACCCAAACGACGCCACAAATAGCAGTCCTGAGCCGCCTCCATCCCAGGACTCCCTGCGACCGCTACAATGTCGTCGGTCCAGCGTGTGGGAGGTCATCCCATACTCCGTTTCCCATTGCATCGCATCGCAGTCCATCTTTATATTAACCTCATAAGCGATAAAATCTTGACTCTGTATCACAAATAAAATGTACTTTAATGTAATAAAAATATATTAAAACTGCCCCGCTAGCACGGGCTTTTCATTTCTACTCTACCTAGACTAGAGAAGAAAGTTTCTTGTCTTCATAATCTTTCTCTTGCCCGAATATGCTGTTTCGAGAAACAAGCCCTAGAAAACAGTTTCTTCGTAGAGAAGCGTTTTCTATAGCAACGGGAACCAAACCACAGAAAAAATATAATTGCTGTAAAAAGTTCGTTCTTTGCGTTTCATTACCAAGAAAATCAACATAAAACCAGCCGTATCGCTAAAAAGAAAACTGAGCCCGTAAAACGAAACGTTTTTTGATTACACCAAAATGTCAGTTTATTGTATTTGTCAATGTCAATTACAATGTTTTGAAGTGTAATCTTTCGTTCAAAGATGTATTTTTCTTTTAATGGACGAAATAAATACCGAAATCTTTTCTCAAAATGTTTCGGTGAAATACTGTCTCTGGCAAAGGCGGCAAATGAAGATTTTTGAACTCATAGCATATACAATACAGAATAACGGAGATTAATTTGGTTTTGGAGCAAACATACAAACAAATTATTCTCCGATTTTTTATGTTGCATTTGCTCGTAATGGCTGCGGGGCCATTAACTAGACACAAAACCCCCAAAAATCAAAGAGTATAATAATAATATAACTAAGTATCCAAATATTGCGAGATGCGAGGGAAGAAAGACCTTGTCTAGGTATCGAGAGGTGTAGACAATTTTAGAAGAAATGTTTCTATTCTCAAATGACAAGAAACGAGTAAATTGATTCTTGTTCTGCTTATGTTCGCATAGGTAGACTCATCTCTAGGGTAGAATAGAAAACATCTCTACCGCTTATTCTTCCGAACGCCGTGTTCGCGAACGAAGAAAACTTTCTACTCTCTACACCTAAATGCCATTTTAAAGTCATTTTTTATCTTCTCTACCTAGACAAGAAAGCCTGTGCTAGCCCTGCTGTTAATTATATCTGTTTGTAAATTTCAGGCGCATCTCGTCTCCTCACACCGGTCGTTCGTATCTCGCTGCGAGGTAGTGGAGCTTTCCAAAGAACTGTCCGGTCGGGGGGACCACCTTGTGTTGTTTCTGTTCACCGACACTATGGAGGTCTGCAAGAAAAGATCTAAGGTATGTAGTCATTGTAGGCGCATCTTGTCTCCTCTACATCCTTGAGAATGAATGTTGGGGTTGTGCTTATTTGTCATAGATAGAAGGATTTGCTATATATGGCAATACCTTTTAGACGTTCAGCGCCAAGGCACCTCTGAAGCAAATTTTGTGGGAAACGCTATTTTTTTTGCATTGATGATAGACATCTCCTGGTCCGAAAACACTGTTTATTTTTTTATTTAATCTCCTAACCGGTTTATATTACTCCAGGTGTATAACCAGATAAACACCTGGGCTGTGAGAGTTGCAATTGGGTGTATAATACATATAGACGTGGCGCTGAACGTGTTAAGTGCGGTGCATATATTATAATATAGTCGACAGAGTTGCCAAACAGAACAGAGTTCTATATCTACATGACGTTGTCCGAAATAAATTAATAACATTTATTTACGTATACCGTTTATGAAAAGATCCCAAGAACTGACAATCGTGATGCATTAGGGGGGATAAGGCGGAGGCAGCGGCATTTCCCCAACTTATTAGCTCATTGTAATTAAAACTGATTTTCCGATTGAACAAATAGCACCTGACATCGATAATGAAACAGCCTTACTTAAGTGTAACGAAATCCTCAATAAATGTGATATAAATGTGAAAGTGTGTTTGTTTATCCTTCCTTCACGCCCTAACTATGCACCCAATCTATTTTTAGCATATAGTTGAAAGGATCCATCCTTACGGATACGAAAGGATCCATACTTTTTGTCCTGATAAAACATAAAATTCCCTTGAGATATTTACGGGAAAAAATACCTTTTTATCTCCGTAGAAATGTGAAATTCGAATTTAACGCGGGTTTAACCGCGGGGAACAGGCAGTGGTTAATAAATTATATACTGAATAGGTTATAACTCTTGTTTTGTTGCAGGCTTTCAACAGTAAAAGTCCCACGAATGGAACTGGCACGATGCGGATAGGATCAAGCAAGCCGTACAGACACATATCGCTCATGCCGCTCAGCACGGTCAAACGCGTCGTTGATATAAGAGAGGCTGAAGGTGAGCTTTTACCATTTCATGATTAATTACTAGACACGTATTCATACAAAATTTAAGTTACCACTGATGGTGTGGAGTGGAATCCATAAATCACAATGTTTGAAATAAACAGCTCGTCATCCCGCTGGTGTCATGTGTTGTCTGATCGATTCCGCTCAGCTGGAGTTTAATGCACCCTTATCCCCCAAAAACCCAAACGCAACTCCGATTTAAGGCTTTTGTACGGTTTTCAATAAAATTTGTCACTTGAGACAAGGTTAAATATGAATTGCATGTACACAATATTATCAAATGATGTCAGTATAAAATATTGTGTCTTATTACTTATCAGTTTTTATAACTTATTGTCGACTCTTGGAGAATACTTTGTTTAGTTTCCCCAAAATCTAGGGAGTGTGGAGCGGAGCATTGGTTTACCAATCACATAGGTTGAAATCAACATCTCATCATTCTGCTGGTTCTTGGTTGAACGATTACACTCGTTGTCTGAATGATAGAATCGGTGCCCATTGTTACACCACATTCAAATATTTATTTGATCAATTTAAAAATCATGGTTGCATTTCTTTTCAGATTGTCACAATGTGTTTGCGCTGATGTGTCGGAGCAATCAGGAGCTCAAAGAGAAGCTGTACTCCTTCATGATCACAGATGAGACAGTCGATAAGACATACTTCCTACGGCAACTGTGCCGGCAAATGGCCAATACAGTCTGTAAGGCTGATGCTGTAAGTTAAATAAATAAATAATATTGGATAATCCACACAGAATAATCTAGCCCCAAGCTAAGCAAAACTTGTACCTATTTGATTACTGGTATACATAATAAAGTACATACATAGACATATGTTTTATTAAACAATACATAGGAAATACCCAGAACACCCGGAACAAATATTTGCAGATCGTAGAAACAGATGAGAATAAACCCGCAACCTCCTGCGTCGCAGGCGGAGCTTCGCCCGCCGCGCCACATGGGTCGTTAATTGCACTCACTACAACTTGTTAATTTATAAGGATTTGTCAAAGTTCATTCTGGGAATCATTTTGTAGCTTTGCGCGGCAGTGGGATAGTATAGTATAGGATAGGACAAAAACTATGATGTTGTTTGCTTAGTACGTACAGTATATTTAAAGTAGTTGGCAGAAACCCAGTAGTGGGAAGGTCCATCTGGATAGAGAAGATACTTCGAAAAACCGATATTGAGTGTATAGTCTGTTTTCAATATTGCAATGTATTTTTCAGGACAAATTCCTAGCATGCTTGGAGTCCCATCAACTTGAAATCGACACAAGCGATCTAGCGCTCAGCACGCTTTCAAAAGTATCAAAATTCGCAGCTCGGACAAGAATAAAGGTACGCTTGTAGCCATTACAGCTATTTATGTACATATGTATAATTGTTTTTTGACCAAAATATCTGCTAAAATAATAATGCTCAAAAAACAATGATCCTACATCACTGGTTTTTGAACAGCAAAAAGCATTTAGTACTTATGGGAAATGTATGTAGATGTAGCTTTAATTATTATGTAACCAACCAGCTTAACAAAATTTAAGTTACCAACAAAGAACATTGTTCTTATTTTAGCACGATCTATGTAACTAAGGCATGGAAATAAATGTACCTTTTTATTTGAAAACATTGGTGTTAATAAAACTTATCAGGCATTGATAACCATCATGAAACTATCCAGGGTTGAATTATTATTACTGGAACTCATTCTATAATTTTTTCTCACAAGCAAACACGCTATATACCATTTTAGCAAGGAAACCAATTAACAAGGTTCACTTATGAGCACATTCCACCGTACATTGATAGATGAAATACTTAGCTGGGTTCAAATAGCTGAAATTGGTGTTGGTAATGCTAGTTGGTAACCGTAGGTGGTTTATATTTAATACAAAACCTATATAACAAGTACTATGAACATGGAAAACAACATCATTATATACGTAAAGAGAATGCTTAAAGTTGTCACCTTATCCTGTAAAGTGTGGCGTAGTTTATTTAGAGCGTTGTTTTGTAGCTGAAACACACACTAGAGAAACCATTTTTCGTAATAAAGGCCATGGATGAGATGATGATATAACTAGAGTTTAGGGGTTTATTGGTATGATAGAGCGTTGTTTTGCAACGAACACTACGTAAACCGACCCTTTGATATAAAGAAGGCCATGGATGTTATCATAATTTCACGCTATCACTGCCCAGCCTCGCGTGCCGTGTCGCACCGCAGCTGTAGGTGGTTGGACACGTCCATGTGCGTTATGGGCAATGAAAGTATTAACTTGAGTAGTAAATAATAGGAGTAATAAATAACGTTTATTGATAAAGATTTAAATTTAAATCATTGATCCCCAAACTAGGATAAACCTGTATTTTGGCGACCACCTTCCTTGGATTCTTTACATAATACATATAAAGCTAACGTTACGTTATACTTTAGTAAAAACAATAGTGTGAAAAAAATACAATAAGTGATGGGTCCCCTGAGGACACCAGTCTTAGTGTGTGGGTGCAGTGTAGTGATAGAGCGTTGTAGTGGAGCGTTGTTTTGTAGCTGGAGGCGCTTGCCGGAGCGGGCGGCTGGCTGCGCGCGGAGCCCGGCGCCGGCCTGCTAGACACTTGGGTATTGCGCGCTCACTTACTCGCAGTCGCACAGGTCTGACGCGGCGCCACGCCCACACTCCGCCCCTAGATTATATCCCAACCATGGTGCCATTTCATTGTGTTCCATTGACGAATATTATATTTCGCCTGTATGATCATATCACTGAACATTCCAAATAGTGGTAATTCCGGTTAGCGTTAAACCTAGCTAACTGGGTTTTACTCTTGTTTAATTTGCATAGTGTAGAAAGAGATGTCTTCTACGATATTTTTGTCTCGACTCTGTAACACAGCTGTAAGCTATCTGACAGAGAGGTTCATGTATAATGTATTTCCAGGCCCAAAAAGATAGCCCTGAAAGATACATAGATAGTAGACAGGCCATAAATATTAGTGTCGTGGTTTTTGCAGAAACTAAACCATTGATTGACTGCATTTTGTATGCACATTCTTGCAAATAAATATAATGATGATGATTATGACTATTAAAATGTTGCCGTCCCTCTTTTTTGATCGAAAAGAAAGGGATGTCTATATTATTAGTGCTGTCACTGTAATTTAGTATTTGGAACTAACGAATCGAGTTGATTGTTTAAACAAGTAAGTTATTAAAATCGAATATCTGAAAAAATTATGTTGACACTTGACCAAATCATTATTACGGTAGTTGAAGACGGGGAATTTGTGTTTTAGCGATTCATCTTTTCAATTCAAGAAGTTCTTCTGCCTGATTTTGCGGTTCTCCAGCGACTCCGTATTATTAAATAACATTAAAATACAGTAAAAGCTCCTTATTCGCGGGGTATACGTTCCATAAATATGCCGGGAATACAGAAATGGTAATTTGTATAGGAATGTAGGGATACGTTCCAAGAACTCAAAATAAAAGAAATGTATATGAATCTCATTGCTCTGAAGATATTCGTTCTGTCTGACAGTGTATCTCCAAAAGGAGTTTTAGGCGACTTTGCTATGGCAGACTACTTATTTTCTTCATATCTTAGTTTAGAAAAGTTTTATTCGCCAATGGAACACCTCTCTCTAAGCGTACTGTGCTGCTTCCTGTGTTTTCAAACTTGTCCTATTGCTAACAATCACTGCCATAACTAACCTTTCACAGTTTCCATAACACAGGAATCAGTAAATTATAAAATCATTCACCTTATAAACGAGCTGCTTCTGGATAATCCAAAGCGTCAATGTGGCCAGAGTGAAAGAGAAAATACATCCAGACAGGGACGGAGTGAGTGTAAATAACGCTTCGCTTCAATTCACTCGTGATTAACAGTGTTTCGTGAGCGTGCCATACCTACGTGACGTTTCATCATATCTTTACATTCATTGGTTTAGTTTATGTTGGATTTGGGTTCTTATATTATTTTTATTATAAGCTACTAACTTATTCCTAATAAATAACCAAGGTATAACTTGCGTACTTAAAGAAGGATTGAGTATGATGTCATCTCATGCTGTCTCAGATCGGATTCAAGCTGAGCAGGAAAGCTTAAAAGATCAGGTCATTCTTAATCCCATTCTATATGTGCGCAGATTATATTATTATATAACTCATACGGGTTACACTTTTCCTGCACAAAAACACCGCACCAATAGCACTTTTCCGGATCAAGGCAGTAATAACCCCCTCTTACCATTTTGTGGTAATGTAAATAGTCATGTTTTAGATGCATTCATTGTTTTACAACGATGTGTTATGTGTAGGTGGGGCGCGCGCTGTCGTTCAATAAGACTCCGTCTAAGCTGAAGCGAGCGATGTCTTCGATGATCTCTCCGTTCGGTTCGCAGTCGAACCTCACGCCCGCCTCGCAGCTCGCTCAGATGAGGCTCGCTAGTTGTAACAATATCAATGTAAGTATACTTATTGTTCCTTCGAATAATATAACAGTTTTATATCGCTTCATCTTATTATGTATAGTTAACAGAAACCATAATGGGTGTTTAATAATATAAACCCAGGATTATAGTAATTTTATATCATTTAATTTTACATAATATTCTAACGATACTAAAGGCATCAGAGACCATAATGGGTGTTTAAAAATCTATAGTTATCTAGAATCTACCTACCTAATAAATGACGTCATAAGCGTCACGCCTGCTATGATCTTCTTGGATATGTTCGCCATCACGTTATTGTTTCTTATAAAACCACACAATAATACCCACATTGCTCGATAGTTAACGGAGGCTGAAGTGAAGTTAGCCGAAAACAGTGCTAAAATTAAAATTCTCCTGTCCGACTCATTTGTATATTGCAATATGTATAATAGGACGGCCTATTTCGCCGGCTAATCTCACATTATCCACAATTTCCTGTATTAATCATTAACATTTAACATGTATGATAAGGTCCATGTGTCATGTTCCCATAGGTGTAACGAGGGCTATTTGCAGGAGATGGGCGCGGGCGGCGCCGGCGAGGGCGGCTCCGTGTTGGTGGCGCCGCTGTCCGTGCAGCCCACGCGAAAGGCCACGGGCGCCGCGGGGGCGCTACGCCGCTTGTGACGCCGCACCTCGCGTCGTGCCTGACATCTCACCACCTAGTCAACAACTGGCTGTCCACAACGAAGTGAAGTGAAGGGCACGATCAGAGTGCGACTAAATCGCATCGTTTGATAAACTATAGCCATTAGGATTCCGCAGTCCTCCCCTCCGCGAATGAACGTTCTAACGACAATATTCGCGCGCGTGACGCAGTGTCGGTGCGACTTTTGCAGCTGTTGATATACGCCTCGGTGTTTTTGTTTGGAGTTTTCTCCAGTGCTAAGACAGGGATGTGGCAATTTATACGAAGTTTTGGGCCGGGCTCGGGTTTATCGATGTGGAGTGCTAGGGAGTGCCTTTGATAGTATTGTTCTGTGAGACGGATTGGAATTGATTGTGCAGGTTTAAATTATTTGGATAGTATTATTAATTGTTAATTATAATCCGCGACGTCCTATTTGAGATCACAACGATTCTCGATATAAAAGTGTAGAATTTGATGTTATTCTGAAATTTAAATTGAGTGTACAATATTTGTATTGATCAGTATCGGTGTTAATTATTATAGCTAGTCTTAGAACGAATCAGAATCAACGGCCATTAATGAATATTGTGATTTTACAAAAATCTTGATCTTGAATCTTAACCATTTGTTAGGTGATCCCAGTTCACCAGTTGCCAGTTTAGAATGTGTGAGTAATAATTGTTGGGATTATGTAATAATCAGTACCCAGGCCTATGTGTCACGCAAGGATTTGATATTATTGATTTAGATTTGAGGATGTGTACATATTGTGATATTTTAATTTAAATTTGAAATAGGGTTATGTAGTTGTATCAATGTTTCCCACTCGGCCGAATATAAAGCGTTCCTATTTTATATCATCGCTTTTTGGCGGACATATCACTCGAATGCCTTGTCGTTACGAACTGGTTTTAGTCTGTAGTGTAAATAGTACATCATCTACGCAGCTCATCCGAATTCAATGCGTATTTTCTAAGTTGCGTACCTATTAAGTTTATGCGAGTCTCAATAAGGCTATTGCGTCGAATCATGTGTACACATGTTTATGCATTGTACAAAGATCTATATTTATAAATATTTTAAATGATTGATAAAATAAACAGTTATTTTCAATCAGTGGACTTTTTATGTTTACAACAACACTACTTATGACAGCACAGCTTAACAATTTAGACAAAGTTCACGTCCCGAGTCTCGGATGCGGCCGTAGGAACGTGTACGCATTGTGGCACGCGCGGACTGGCACTGAGCACAACACTCCCAGCAGTGGGGTTACGGCCATCCACATGGCGAGCTGTGGGTACTCCGCGCTCGTCATCAAATATATCTTCAACACTAGAGTTATCTGTATGGGTAAATAATACAAACATTATAAGATAGCAGGCGAGGCGTGTCTAACACACGGATTCAGTAAAAGCCTTTTATACTCTGTAGTCGTGAAGTAGCCATTGCTTCATCACTTCTTAGCATTAAGGGCTCATACACACAGCATCCGGATATCGGACCGCCCCCCTTACGCCGCTAGTGAATGCTGAACACACAGCATAACACAAGCACTGCTTAGCTTGGGGCTGGTTAAGCCACAAGCTAAGCAAAGCTTGTTATGGGTACTAGATAACTGATATACTTAATACAATACACTACATAGATAGATATTTATTTATATATAGAAAACACCCAGAACATCTGCAGATCATACAAACATTTGTCCCGATGCGGGAATCGAACCCCCAAACCCGCAGGTCGCAGGCGGACCTTCGCCCACACCGCGTCACAAAGATCGTCAAAAAATCGGACCAGCCAACCAAGCACGGGGATTGTTCTCTAGGATAGAATAGACAATAATGACTTCGCTTCGTACATTGCGTACATTATTGAAGTTGAAGATAAGAATTTTAAATAAATTACGCATTCGATAACAAAGTCGCGTAATTTTTCTCTATTCTACCCTAGAGAACAGACCCCGTGCTTGCTTAGCAGGAGTTGCAGAGATTACCCCCTACTTTTAAACTAATTTCATATTATGAGTGTAGAAATACAACACAACTCACAAACGCAATCAGAGGTATGAGTTGCCATTGCACACTGATTCGAGAACCACAGACGTTATCTTCCGTGGCGACGTTCATATCAGACACGAAGTCGTGGCTTCTATACACATACAGCAATCCGCAGAGCTCAAGAAAACACACGTACGATACTGCTATGCCGGTCATCAGCGAGTCCACGCTCTCCAGCAGAGCTATGCCACCCTGTTGATATTTACAGTACAATAATATACCTATGATGCGGCTCAGGACCGCTATTTGTGGCGTCGTATGGGGGAGGCCTATGTCCAGCAGTGGACGTTTATGAGCTGATATGATGATGAATATACCTATTTATTGATAACACCAGTTATAATTTGAGACTTAAGTACGATAGTATCGTATTACAACACTATATCATTCAGAATAAAAAATTACCTATAGAATAATTAAAATTAGTTTGATATTGATTTCACTATAGGTAGAGAGAGCAGCATCAATTGGTAACCCTCTAGCGGTAGAAGTGTTGTTGGATGCGGTCGCGGCGTAATTGACCTCCATCTAAAGGATTTAGATTCTAAATCCTTGGATTTCGTAAGAGTCGTTTAGGAATCTACCAGAGGAAGGACAACTTCTTTAATTGTATTTTTAATACTGGCATCAGCAAACCCCCAGATACGTGTGGTGGTTATCCACACATATCGTGGTGGAGAGACATTCAGATTTCAATAACTTTATTTATTAAGGCTTACAAAATAAGCACTTAAATTATATACACGACTTTTCTCTATCTCGTGATTTCGCAATCGGCCAACAATCACCGCCCTTCTAAAAAAACACCTGTAGGTATAGTAATTATTATCAAATAATACATAGTGTTCTCTTCACTTAATTTTTTTGTCCACTAGAGGAAGAAGTAAAAACTAACCACTAGTAGGTACATTTATACATACCTATATCCCTTATCTGTCTAATACATGCTTATTATGCATATCTAAAATTTATACAATATAAATAGTTCAGCAGTGGACGTATGTAGGTATGTTGCTGAGTTGGTGATTTAGTTTTGATCAGACTTATCGAGGTCTACGAGTAAGTGCGGAGTTCGGTAGTATCGTCTTGAGGACGAGACTTAAATTTTTTGTATGGGATTTAATGTCGTAAGAATTTGGTACAGCGCCCCTACCGTGTGGACAAGGAACTACCAGGTATCCCATACTAAAATGGAATGTCACGTCGTCGACACGATACTATCGACTCACCGAACTCAGTCCTCTAATGTCTTGTGTTATAAGTTGCTAATTATATTACGAGTAGGTACCATTTACTTACATTGGTAGCACACAGTACACTTAACAGAATGCACGATATAACTAAGGCACCAACAACGACTTGTTCCACGAATCTGTAAAAAAAGTCATAATACGAGAGATCTGTAGGACACCCTTCCTACTAATAATATTATAAATTTGAAAGTTTGTATGGATGTATGGATATTTGTTACTCTTTCACGCAAAAACTACTGAAACGATTAGTCTGAAATTTCCTAATAATATCATAAATGACAAAGTTTGTGAGTATAGTAGATGTTTGTTCCTCTGGCTGAAATTTGGTACCTATAGGTTAATTAGGTCTGGAATAGCATAGGCTATTTTTTATCCCGATAAAACGCGGGCGAAGGCGTGGGCAGCAGCTAGTACATATAAAATTAGATGCATAAATACCTAATACTAACACTAATTTCACTCGGTATTCAAATATTGTGTGTAAAGCGGACTTCAAGAGACTAAACGCAATCGCCATGTAAGAAAACGTGATGCCGCTAAAAACTAATGTTGACCTGAAATCAAACAAAAGTATTATGTTAAGGGGGCTCCGCGTAAAATTATCCAATTCTGTCATGATCTTCAAAACTAATCTAACATCCTACTAATCTATCTATCTGTATAAAACAAAGCCATGTTAGTGACACCACTCGAGAACGGCTAAACCCATTTTAATGATTTTTAATTTGTTGGATAAGTCTCCGTCCGGAATAGGTGAATAACAAAATTTGGGTTCCGGGCAAAAAAATATGACTAATATTTGATCTAAACGATAAAATATTTCATTTACAATATTTTTTGTAATTTTATAATAAATCATTCAAACAATGAGCGGAGTTTTAACCCTCACAGGAAACAGAAAATACCAAATGAATAAAAAGCATTAAAACAGGTCACATCACAGGACAACAACAAAATGTCAATATCAAGCTTTTCTTGATTAAATGTGGTTTCGATAAAACTTATCAAACACATTTTTGTAAAGCGCATTGCGGATTAATTGGACCTAATTTGATATTTTTCAAAACAATTTCAACTTCATTCATCAATCATATTTTGATATGATATTGATCATATTTTGTAATGTTTTTCATTACATTAATTGGATACGGTTTCATTACATACCTAAATTGGATTCGTTTTAGAGATATCTTTAAAACGGTGAAGGAATTGGGCCTTAAGTAAAATAAAATTATAAATGGGAAGGTTTAACTAGCATTTTCAATGTATGCTATAGGTTTTTGTGGTCAAGCAACTTACCTAACATAACCTTAGTATATAAAAAAATGCGAACAAAAATTTTTAACTTACACAAGATGTGAGTGATCCCCAAGTGAAGTGCATTTTGAATACATAGGGATAATCCATAATGTGCCTGTCACACAAAATAATTTAAAAACAATGTGTTCTTAGTAGGCACTATTTTATTTCATCATCATCATCATATCAGCCCATACACGTCCACTGCTGGACATAGGCCTCCCCCATACGACGCCACAAATAGCGGTCCTGAGCCGCCTCCGATCCATCGACTCCCTGCGACCGCTACGATATCGTCGGTCCATCGAGTGGACGGACTATTTTATTTAGGTACCTATATATATATATATATATGTATGTATTTTATAGGTACCGAGGCTCTCCGGGTTTTCAAAAAATTATCTGAGCGCCTGGTCGAAGCGACGCGTGACCCGAGAGCTGGTGAGTATCTGGCACAGCGCATTAGCATTGCCATACAGCGTGGCAATGCAGCCAGCGTCTTGGGGACGCTTCCGACTGGTATTGATATGGACCAGTTGAGCTATCTGTAGATTGTTTGCAACAGTCTGCAGTTAGCTCAATTGTTTCAATTGTAAATACTAGTTTAATTTATTTATTGACAAAGTAAATAACAATCAACTAATATAAAGTATGTTATATGTAATAAACAATAATACAAAACGTACTTTTAATAAATGTTTTTAAGGGGAGGAGTGCGAGATAGCTCTAGGTAAGTTATAGAAAACTAGCGGCCCGCCTCGGCTTCGCATGGGTATTTATAAAAAATATCAAAATTAAAAATTATAATCTCTCCTCCGTAGACCGAGACACGTTCTCGGTGACCCCGTTGACCCAATCACCGCCGCTAACCCGGAGGTGACGGCAACCAATTCGCTTCCGCACACTACACAACCGACCAAAAACCGAACCCGCCGGATGCGGGGTCGAAGAATTCCCCGCTTCCGCCCTTAGGTGCATTCGTGCACCTAGGCGAAACCTCCATTACCCTCTCGTGTAGCATCTGGCGACAGCCCAAGCCGAGGCTCGCACCTAAGTGGTGGCCCTTGTGCGTGTCGCCCCAACCTAATTTTACCGGCGAGGCGCCCTCTGCGCCCGCCAAAAGCCCGGTAACGCTGTCATGGCCATCTGCGGTCAACAGCATTATAATCCATTCGAAAAAAAAAAAATATATATAATGTAGTCTATGTCACTCGGGGATAGTGTATCTTCCCAACAGTGAAATAATTTTTCAAATCGGTTCTGTAGTTTCGGAGCCTATTTAATGCAAACTAGATAGGATAACTTACTCTCTCGCATATTCGAGAATTCACTGTCCACGTTGGGTTGAATAAAATCGACCAGAGCGCACAGCGTGGCACCCACCGAATGCAAAGATGCCAGCACAAGCAATATGCAGGAGTGCCATACGTTTTCACTGTGTAAATCTGGGTCTATATGTCCCGAAGCTGCAAACAGGTTGTTTCATTAACTATACTCCGATTCAAAAACCTGGATGTTATTTGTATATCTACGAGTAGAAAGGGGTCACAAAACCCAAGGAATATTGGTGGGAAATATTTAACGACATTGGTATCATCGAAGCAAAGCACACAAGCTCGAAACAGTTTTTGGTTTTGAAAGCTTTCATTCATAATTTATATGATCTCTGGTACATTTTCGAATTCAAATTTAAACATTTTATGCTACAGATGTGAGATTATGCGTTGTTAAAGTTTGTGTTTTTAGTGATAACTTTGCTGTTGCCTTGTTGTTTTCTGTTATTGTTATCAGTTTTTGTTGTTTTCATAAATGTCTTTGTTGACATAAAATATCTTGGATTCCAAATCGGAGTAAGTATAGATACGTTCCTATTCCTACTCAGACATAATTATGTACAAATCGTCCACCGCTGAAGATGCCTCCCCAAGTGATTTGCCATAATCACCATGCTTGGCAGGTGGATTGGTGACCGCAGCGGTGTTAAATTTTCTGTTTTCAATGAATAATGCTGGACTATAGCCACACAGCATCACCTAGCCCCACGATAAGCAGAGCTTGTGTTATGGATACTAGATGACTTATATACATAATTATTCTTATTACATTACATACTCGTAGTTACCTAGATATTATACATAGAAATACCCAGAAAACCCGGAACAAATATTTGCAGATCGTACAAGCATTTGTCTCAAAGCGGGAATCGAACTCGCAACCTGCTGCGTTGCAGGCGGACCTTTTCCCACCGCGACATACCTATCGGTTGTTTAATTAAAGAGAAGGAAGCTGCTTGCTACCCTAACGCTGGTTAGGTTCCGTTCACGTAGTCGGTAAAAAACTCTTATATCTAAAATGAAAATAAAGACAGCAAAAAAAGGCGGCCTTGTCGCTGAGAGCGATTTCTCCCAGGCAACCTTGGGACGGAGAAAAAGAGGGTTGATAGTGTACAGACAGCAAACAACAGAAATTTGAGTAATATAATACATACTTAAATAAGGTACCACCTGTTATTAACTATCGAACGATGATAATGAAATTATACAGCATTACCGTAATGATTCAATCCTTTGCCGATAATAATTTCTGTACCCACGCTTGCTGAATGAATGTAGAGAGCAACCTCCAGCGCGTCAGCTACAGCCTGAAAAAACAAGTTAAAGGAATAGCACTGTAAAGAATTACGAGTAAAATTTGTTTATTTAATCTCCGGAACAGCTGGTCCGATTTTAGAAAATCTTTGAACGTTCAAAGAGGTTAGCTATGTTTGTTGCAAAATCGTGACTAAAACTCAAAACAAAACAAATGAGAACTCGATCTAGCTTACAAGAACTCTAATTTGGTATTCGATTCATAGGTGGGTCTTCTTATATGAATACACAGAGTATGCACTGAAGTATCTTCGGTACCTACATATTAAAAATATAATTATTTCTGGTTTTCTGTTGAAAAAAAAACTATATTTAAACGAATTCAAAAGGAGGAGGTTCCTAATTCATCTGTAGGTATGTACTTTCATATGTTACACGATATCTCCGCCAATTATGGACCGATTTGGAAAATTATTTCACTATTGTATAGAAAATGATCCTCAGGGGATTAGTGTTTATCCCGCAAAAGTCAAAATAAGTGTTAAAGTAAGGGAATTTGAAGTCGGTTTATCGTTTTTTAAAACATGCCATATTATGAAATGTAGACCTACTCAAGTATACTTTTCATATGAGATGAAGCGCAGGTGCGTCGTGGGCAACGAAAGTGTAAGTGAAAATAAATGAAAAACATACGGCTACTATATCTTTGGGACCAATCCGGAGAAGTTTAGGTAAGGAATGCATCAGATGCCCGGATGTTATGTTGGTTGCACCGCAAAAAGTCAAGCAACCTATCCATATCCACGGTATTATCAACAACCAACATTGGACATTGTTCCACACCAGCTGGAAAAATAACTTATTTATTTAACTACTTTTTAGAAAATCACAAAATATGAAATTTTAAAGAAATTAAATGATATCTCAAAAGTTTACGATTTCGGCGGGAAACTGGTATAATAATTTAATTTCTTTGAGATTTTCATGAGTGCCAGGGCACACACTATAGGTAACAATGTAGGTATATGAAATTGTAACATAACAAATTGGTGTTAGGTAACTCTAGTGGTTTACCAACCGTGTGTGGACGTGAGTTAACAATGTAAATTACTAACATTTAATAATTTTGATAAAATTAAATATCATAATCATATCAGCCGATCGACGTCCTCAGCTGGACATAGGCCTCCCCCTAAAGATCTTCAGAATGATTTTGCACTGTCCGCATCCAGCGATATCCCGCGACCTTCTAGGTCGTCGGATCGCGTGGGAGGCCTACCCACAGTGCGCCTTCCGTTACGTGGTCGCCACTCAAGAGCTTACACACGGTCGGTCCTACGAGCTATGCGCCCTGCCTACTACCACTTGACTTTCGCAATTCTGAGAGCTATATGATGAGTCATTCATAATATAACAATTAACATATAATTAAATAATTTTCCCAAAAATGAAAGTTATTTTCTAATAAAATATAATGGAAGCATGTCACCTGACGAGAAGAGTGTTAGGTAGGTAGGAATGATGTGAATATGGTAAGGGAAGTTGAAAACCAAAGAAACTATGGATGGTCTGTGTGGCAGATAATCTAAGAAAGCTACAGAGATGAGTGCTTCAACTCTACCCAATCGGGTAAAAAAATCATGTGCCGATCTAGAGCGGGAAAATGGCAGGGAAGCTATGTAGGCCTATGTAGGTAATAGCAGTGTTAACATACTTTACCAAAACGAAGACGTTCCACTATTAACATGATCCATAGCACCCCCCACACGCAGAGGTTAGAGAACAGCAAAGTTATATTCAACTTTCCGAAGCTTAGGGTAGAGCGTAACTGTACAACTTCGACACTAAAAATAAATGAGATATCAGAAAAATCTTATTTTGGATTCATTAAAATCTGTTTAGGTACGTATTTAATCTTATTATATTTATTTAATTAAATAATTAAAGTTATGGTGTAATTTACTAACTCACATGCATACATGAACCCTCTGAAAACATTACCCCCTCTTTTTTGGAAGGCGTGTAAAAAAAACACGCGAATATCAGTCTACTGTTTAATCTCGGTATTGTCAGGTGTGTGTGAACTCGCTCCTACAACTACATACGCCATCATGGAGAAAATAAACGAATTCTGTGTGAATGAGCCCTAAGTTTTAAATAGAACTTACTAGAAAAAGTTATAGGCAGGAGTGCTGAATAAAGCGGGATAAGCTCCATCGTAATGTTCCAAGCACATTTCTATATTAGCTGGATTCATTTTTCTTGTTTTCTTCTTGTCTTCTTCCCTAGGATAATTTTATAATACTGTAAAAATGGTGCGTGTTTGACAGCATTATCTACGTAAGCGTGCTATATACGTAGGGTACTTACGTGCTTAGTGCTCATATACACGAGCGGCAAAGCGCCAACGGCGCGGCGCGGCGGCAGAGGTAACTGTAGCCGTCGGGAGTGTCGGAACCTGTCGACGCGTGGACGGCTGCTATCGATAGTCGACGGCTGGCGTCAATTGTCGATGCCTGCCGTCGGCGCATATCGTCGGCTGTCGTTTGCGTGTCGACGGCTACAGTTACCTCTGCCGTTGGCACTTTGCCGCTCGTGTATATGAGCACTTAGAGAATAATTAAACTAAATTAATAAAAAAAATATTCTTTTTTTATGCCTACTGTATTTATTATGCATGTCTGTTTTTTTTCTTTAATCTAAGTTTAAGTCCATGTAGGTCTCAGATAGGTAATCACTTCTCGTCCGGGCTTAACTTGAAAATCTGCGACACATGCAGAATCCCTTTTATAATGCCGGTTCTTTATCTTCTCTCTCTAAGATATACATAGTATCTGTAAAAGTCTTTATCCTTTTATGGGAAAAACTAAAATGTTTAATCTTCTTTCTTCTACGTATTAGTTTTGTAATAAGAAATAGTTCTTACGGTGAAACAAAAAACGAAATATTTCTCCAACCATAAGGAACAAAACCAACAGTAGCAGAGTGTTCGCCGCCTATCACGTCTGGACTTATTTTCCTTATAGTCCTGTCTCCTTCCCTAGAAAAAATATTAATTATTTATTAATTTTAATTTATATGAATGAGGTATGTAACGTAAAGCTGCTCTAAGATGAGCCTGGAATGGTATTAACGCATTCACTGCCTTGTCCGCCGTCAAGCGGTGGTGCACTTAGACATGTGTGGTTAGGGCCTTGAAATTATTATGGGTGTTACCACACCAATCGCGCGATCGATATTTCGATATTTGGTAGAATGGATTAGTCGACGTCGATCGATAGTTTCTACATACACCAATCGATCTTTGATGGATGGCATCGATCGATGGTGGAATAGATTAGTCACGTCGATCGATAGTTTCTACCACACAAATCGATCGATCGTCGATAGAAGGCATCGATCAATGATGGGATAGATTAGTCGATTTCGATCGATTGTTTCTACCACACCAATGCCGACGATCGATCGATTGGTTAGTCGACGTTTTATAGAACGATGTCCGTCGATCAAACAAAGCTACCACAACAACTGATCAACGTCGATCGATCGATTAGTGTGGTAACACCCTTATGTCACCGCCAGATCGTAGAATCAGCCCGTTGTTGGTACAATAGCTTATGCCGCTTACAAAAAGAACGCTGATTAGTTGGGAATACCTTATTAATTTAATTCGGCCAGATGGCTAGGAGACATTTAGCCATACTATCATTAGCCATTCTATCGTACAACAGACGATAGAAATTAAAATAAATGATAAACATCTTAGATCGAAGCCGAAATGTATAAGTACAGGGGTTCCACAGGGGTCGTCGCTTGGAAATACTCTATTTTTAATCTTTTTGAACGACATTGCCCATGTAAATATATCAGGGGAGATAATACAGTATGCGGACGATACCACCATAGTAGTTTCTTCAGACACTATGGAAGGACTACTGAATACCATTAGCGACACAATTAGTACTTTAGGAAATTGGTTCACAAGGAATGGACTAATGCTAAACGAGGAGAAAACTAGTGTTATGGTGTTTAATGCAGTGTCTGCTAGACGACCATCACTAAATATCCCCTTGAAAAGTGGTAGATCAATAGGTAGTGTGAAATTAACAAAACTGTTGGGTTTTGAATTAGATCCGGCCCTAACTTGGAAAAATCATATAGACTCTACCTGTACAAAAATGGCTAAAGGTATATATGCTCTAAAACAACTGCGCCCTATGACATCCCAATTAAATCTGAAAGATATTTATTACTCGTATATACACTCTTTAATGGGTTATGGCATTATACTGTGGGGCAACTCTACCGACTGTGAAAGAGTCTTAAAGATGCAGAAACGTGCAATAAGGGTGCTGGTTAGCGCCAAATTTAAAGACTCTTGTAGAGAACATTTTAAGAATCTGAAAATACTAACTTCTGCCGCGCTATACATCTACGAAATATTAAAGTTTGTAATACAAAATATGTCTCAATTCAAGGTAAATAGGCCCTAAATTTTTTAACAAACTTCCATTGTGTATTCGACTCATAACTTGTGAACAATCATTTTTAAATAATGTGAAACTTCTTCTGCTAGATAAAACCATATACTCTGTAAGTGAATTTCTAGACAATGACTATAAACAATTTGTAATTCCCCAAAGACGAACCTTTCCTGAACTCTACATGCCTAATTCAATTTCAAATTAATAGATGTAATTTAAACCTAAGTGAATTGACGAGAAACTGATAACACCTTACTTTAGATTAACATTGAGTTAACCATTGTTATTGTGTATTTCTTTTTCAATAAATATTTTCATTTCATTTCATAATATGTTGAGCGTTGATAAATTAAACAATCGGTGCCGTTTGAAAAACCGATCATATTCTACGATCTGGTAGCGAAATTACTACAAAAAGATCGATTTTCTACCTACTCTTCTAGACTTCTAGTAGGTGAAAAAACTAAAGAAATATAATTTGAAAATAATGGATAACTTCGTTCTTTAGTAAATAACAGAAAAAGGATGAGTTAGCTACTTATTATAGTGCAAAAAGTGTGTGCGCAAACAAAGGTGCACTCTCTATCTCGTTCTCATAATCCGATGGGATGGACGAGCCGATAAGACCGGCACGTAACTCTATCGAAAAGTTTCCGAGACACGGAAGCTGACACATATCCGCGCGAAATTCAAATATTTTAGCGGTTTTTCATATATTCAGCGTTCTACAAGGAATAAAACTACATAAAAAGTAGTTTTTCATAAATCGCTTACCATTTTCTATGAACCCATGTTCCAATAAAGTATTATTAATGAGGCTTTTGGTAATAATGTTGATTTTAGTAATCATAAATTATTAATTTAATCCAATAGTCCTGTCGAATCGAAATTAGATAAAACATGGGTTCATACATTTTTTTTACAATTTACGGTAAGCTGCTGTTCTGGCTATTGAAGTATTGATATTGCTTGTAGAACGCAGAAAATATTAAAAACCGCTAAAATATTTAACTTTCGCGCGGATTTGTGTCAGTTTTCGAGTCACGGAAACTTTTCGATCGAGTTAGAATAGCCGTGCAGAAACTACCATGTTAAGTAGATTAAAAATAAATTTTTACAAAACAAATCTTACCGATATACTGGACGGGACACATTTCTCCATGCTTTAAGATCCAAGCCAACAGTAATAGCATCTTCTGTCGTAGTAACGAGTTCTTTAGCAGCTTTCGTCGAGTATTTCCTGGACTATTATAATATTGTAGAGGTATAATCAATTTGTATTACAAACCTCCTGTATCTTTTCAACCAACATCAAAAAAGAGGAGGTTCTCAATTCGACTGTATGTAATTAGTACTATCCAACGATCCTATCCATCCTTATCGCTCTTGAGCGATAAAAACGCCACTTGTACCTTAATTTGAAAGTCGTTTTTTGTATTTTTTTCTACCGTCGTTACCAAGCTATACCTATACTGTCATTGCTTGTATTGCTTGCTTTAAAGCACGGTATATTATTATATATTATAGCTACGTCTGTGATGGGCTTTATTGATGAAGCCACAACGGCAGTTGTCACACGACGAGGGCGAATGTATCTACTATATCTGTTAGCAACGTGGTTACGCGATTTGCCGCTAGATGTTACCGTTTAGCAGATATTATTGATTTAGTGATCAATATCGTTGGACTATAGTTGCCCCGGATAGGTATAGTTGGGTGCTTTTACGGTAGGTACAGGATTAATAAAGAAAACGATGCCATCTGCAGTTTTAAAAAACTGTGTCGTAGATGACAACGCCCTCAACAGAAATTATAATTTGGCGTGTTTTAAAAACGATAAACCAACTTCAAATTCCCGATGATAATAATCGACTTCGAATGCCTTACTTTTACACTGTTTTAAAGTTAAGTTCAAAATCGGTCCATAATTGGCGGAAATATCGCATTACAGAGTACATACAAAAAATTAAAAAAAACAATCAGTCGAATTGAGAACCAGCTCCTTTTCTAAAATCGGTAAAAAATTGATAGAGTTCCTAAACATTACAAAATATAGCTACTTGTTTTACCTTTATGAAATATTAGAATTTAGTTTAAGGTAATTTGTCTTGTCTAAGTGCTTATTTTGTAACCCTAAAGAAATAAAGTTATCGAAATATCATGCGCGCAGTGAGCGACAATAAATACAATATCCTACATACTATATGTATTATTGATGGTTTATATATAGTATTAACAATATTATCTCGAAAAAAGTCAAATACCTTTCTCAGATCTCGGATCGGCGGATACGTGTTTAAATCAAAGTCACTGAAAGAATAAGAACGTGTAGCTTTCAAATAAGTTCAAAAAAAGGAATACCGTTATCTGTTATTTAGGGACCGTTTTAAGCGTACCGGCAGTATGTGAAAGGTAGCTGGGCGTCCCCCACTGAATGCACCACATACACAGCTGCTATAGCAGCTACAGCACAGCAGCAAATGGCGCGCACTACAGCATTTATACATATTGCTATGCCAATACCTGCAAAGAAAAGTTTACAACTATAACCTTTCATTTCATTTCATAAAGGCAGAATCAGACTAAGAGCTAGTTTGCACGAGAGCTTTTTAAGTTCTATGTTTAACGCCGGGCGTTGGGCGTTAAATGGAATAGACCATATGAAACTACTTAATATTATTCACACGAGAGTTAAAAAAGCGCCCGCAGCGTTCAGAGCGCCGCCGCGCGCTCACTTAGGGTTTGAACGTGTTTTGTGTTTACATTTAGATTATCAGTAACGTCGATACGATGGGTTGTAGAACCCGAAGTGCTCATTATTGAAGGAGAGTCTAATAGAAACTGCTTTGTAATTTATTTATTTTTTGTCTCAGTGTAACCAGTCGTTGTACAGGTGGTATTGCCATACGCATGTTGGTATCTTGAAATGTTATTTCTAACAATTCATCAAATGTTTTATAGTCATTCGAATACAATGGAAAAAATTATAAGGATATTGCCTTAACTCTTCGTATAGTGTTACTAACTGCCCTTTTAAGTATCTCTCATTCAGAGGATGTACCAAGCAAGAATGCCTTTTGTTTCCGTTTTCGTCTTCTAGCAACGCAAATCGCTGCTGCTAGTAATTTAGCACTAACCGTTTTCACGTCTTACTGCAGCGAGAGACAAAACAAGAGTGATTTAAAAGCGTCCGTATGAACAATCATATCGAGAGCGTTATAAAAGCGCCGACGACGTCGGGATCTAACGCAACGCTTTTTTAGCGCTCGTGCGAACTAGCTCTTAAGCGTCGCTTTCGTTTCGTGGGGTGGGCTCTGTTGTTTTTTAACTTTAAAATATCACCTTTGCATTTGATTTTTTTTAGCGCTCGTGCGAACTATCTCTTAAGCGTCGCGTTCGTTTCGTGGGGTGGGCTCTGTTGTTTTTTAACTTTAAAATATCACCTTTGCATTTGATTTTTTATCTAGCCTCATAGGTAGGAGTAATGTTGTTCAATTAAAGAAAATGTTTTACCATCTAGCATTGGAATGATCCTGAATGCCCGACCGGGGCCACTGATACTCCATTGGCCTAAATACATTTCAAAATGCCGCAAGGGATTCGCATGCACTGCTACGGCCCCTATGAGGAGGATCATGAACAAAACTGAAACAGCAGAACATTAATAGAGAAACATCAAAAGTGCGCTAAGAAAATTTGTTCAAAATTGGAAACTAACAGCTAAAAACAAAACTAAGTATACTATAGTCATTCTCAAGAAATAATGTATATATAAACAAATCAGAAAAGAAAAAACTTAAATTCTCGTTTTAGCGCATTGTCAGTTTTATGAATTGTAGGAAAGAGCTCAAATCGACAAATAGTGAAACAACTACAGAAATCGTAATAATAAGGTACGAAACAACCTATGGGGCCGTGTTTACAAACATTTTATCTCGATTTTGGCCGTAGTATAATTGCGAAACTCATGTGGCAAGGCACTCATTCAGTTGGGACCATTTTGTAGCTAAAATTGTAAGATTAAGAACAATACCTACCTAATACATTTACACTTTCTTCTGTATTTTTTTTATTTAAATAACGGTTAATTTAATTGTATTTATGTATGTTCAGTTACAAATAAATATTTTTGATTTGATTTGATTCATCAGAACAGATGGGAGTGGGTCATACATAAGACTCGAGAAGCGACCTTGGATCGAAACTCAGTTGTAAGCCTGCCTCCTCCCATGAGGTGAACCAACCATCTGATAAAGGTATACGAGTAGACAAGAACATACGTAGAGGGAAAACTTCGAAGGGAAGGTCGCGGCTACACGTTAAGGTGCTTAGTGATGCGACACTAGCGCCACTCTTTATTTTTACTTATATACGTATATTATCTTTATGAAAAAGAATTACTAAAAATTCTCAACGCCAATTGATAATACCCAGTACTAACTATTTTTCGACACCTCTGTAATACAGAGTGGGCCATGACTTCGTTAACATAAGAAAAAAAATATACCAAACAAACTATTGGACATATAATAAACAATATTTATTTACCAGATAGCATAATAATGGGAAATTATTTTTGTAAAATAACATCTTCTAGATAATCATTGTCTCGACTTTTGCATTCTTCGTCGCATCCCTATGCGCCTTAAGCGGGCTACTCAGTCTTCAGTCGGGCTGCCGGCGACGCCTGCGAGCCCGACCGAGTATTTTGTCGCGACCTTGAGCCGGTCCGGGGCCGAAGTTTCCCCTCTACGTATGTTCTTTCTACTCGTATGATAAAGGTCAGATGTGAACCACGCCGTAACGGTCCTTGTGGCGGTCTTTGGGGGAGGGCTATGTCCAGAGTTGGCCCTGGTCGCCCGAGATGATGATGGTAAAAAACAAAACTCACTAATTCCACCAGTAAGTGCCGACGCCGGTAACCGGCAGTGCATCGTCAAGAGGCTTCCCATGACCAAAGAGCCTATTCGCAGTCGTCGGCGGCCGACGACGCGTCTCGAATGCCCGCCGACGCCGCCGCCGCCGAGGGCATTGTCCATACCAGGGATATGTGACGTCGACCATGTTACTGACCACTGACTCTATAAAACCATAAAAAAGGTGGAGAAGCAGTGAACGGAAAAATATTTTTTTCCGTTCACTGTGTATAAGGTGTAAAACAAATACCTACGGCTTCCTTCTTTTTGCTGCTAGAACTGGTTCCAATATAACCTTAATGCCTCTAAACAGGAGGTTTCTGTATATCTGGTGGTCACCAAAATGATTATAAAACAAACTATAACTACGCTTACCATATCTTGGTTTTCATATGTAAGAATGGTCTCTAGTGAATTGTTTCTGGAATGCGCCATAGTGCACGCACTTTTAATTTTGAAATAATTTTGAAATAAATTTTCACATTTTATCTAATAATTTAAGGGGGTTCTCTTTTTTTATTGTATAATTAACAATTTCTCCTGTTATGATAGTGGATTGATTGACATTACAGAGCTTTTTTATTGAGAGACTAAAATTCAATCAGTGTCAAAGATAGATAATAATTTTGACATGATAAATCAAAATTAAATAGTTTCAGATCTCATCTATGCAGTGGAAAAACTCCGGCACTAACACTACACTCGACAGCAAATAAACTGGGCCATTTCTCGGATTCGATTTTCCCAAAAAGTATAAAACTTACAACTAAGTTACCTAAGTTAACTAAGTTATCTGTCGAGAAAATAGACGCGGCTCAGCAAACACAGAAAGTGCGGTTCATGGTCATTAATATGAATGGAAACTCATTGGGATTAATCAATATATTGAGTGTTTATTAAGGATTTTACAGGAGTCATTTTTCAGTCGTGATTATCTGTCGAGAAAATAGACGCGTCTCAGCAAACAATAGACAAAAGCTAAAGAAATGATAAGAAATATCCGAATACCATCATTGTAGAAAAAAAGAACGCTAAATGAGAACTCTAGGCGAGGCAGAACAAATCGTTAGTATTGCGTTTGTTGCTTGATAACAATGTGAGTTGACGGTACTTAGTCATTTTAATCAGCATGAAACATAGGTAGTTTCTACAGGTATAACTTTCATAGTTGTAAATTTTATACTTATTGAGAAAATCGAATCATGTCCCAAGGTGGCGGATGGTCCGGTTTATTTGCTGTCGAGTGTACATATATAAAAGTTACTGGCACCGCCACCGCGCCATCGCCTTGGAGTAGAGAGAGTAACCTACATCATCTGAAGACAGAAGTAGACTAGGCTTAGGGATTAAAATATTGTAGCTCTATGACCATACCTAGGGTAAGCAAAAATCCTCAATCTACGGACCATACCAATATTAATGGGAATTTATTTAGGTGCCTAATCAGTGCATTTGCGCAAGAGCTTACACAGGAAATAAACACCAAAACTCTTCATCATTAATGATTTTTTTATTAATAAATTAACCTATCTAAATCTAAGATTAACAATCTAACAGAAATAAAAAAAGATATCGTCTAACATAAAAATCGTACAATCTTTCCATTATACATTTGTAGGCTTTCCGGTATTTATTTACAATGTACCTCCGCAGTTTATTTTTCTTGGAAAACAATTATAGTTTCCGATCTGAATAACATAATTTACGCGTGAGCCTAGGTTTTGGTGCTAATATAGGGCATAGTAGGACCAAAACCTAGGCTACGGACCAACTGCCTCTTTATGAAGCTACATAACATTTTGACGACCTCTGTGGCGCGTCGGATAAAGGCCTGCCTGCGATTCAGGAGGTTGTGGGTTCGATTCCCGCCTTGAGACAAATGCTTTTACGATCTGCAAATACTTGTATCGGGTGTTCTGCGTATATTCTATGTATAATAAAAAAAATATCGATTTGTTTATATGTATACTGCATTAAATAATATATCAGTCGTCTAGTACCCATAACACAAGTTCTGCTTAGCATGGGGCTAGATGATGCTGTGAGGATTGTGTAGTATTATTTATTATCTATACAAAGTTGTTACAACACAACGCTTTGAAAGCTGGGTACTGACCGGTAGTGTTACGGGGCGTAAATTCGCAGCGGATTCTAAGCACTCGGCATAACGTACCATGCGTCATGTATATAGAACGCTGTATTCAAGCTGCACATTATGAAATTTATCGGACTATTAACTTTCTTGCGCGAATGTACCCATGCTCAAACATAGCCCCTCCATTTTCTCCAGCGTTCTCTAATCGTAAGAAGAATTCGTAGAAAAAACGCTGGAGATTCTATTCGATTCTAGACGGATTCTAGCACCCGGCGTAATCGCCGTGTGCTAGAATCCGTTTCGTTGCTCGTTGCGAGCGCCTTCTTTCCCCGTACTGACTGCACATTAAATTATCCTCCGTAACGCCAGTCAGGCTGAACAGCATCACAGTTCGTAGAACGAAGTATCCAATCCACTCACATGTTCGATGTACATACATCAATACGATGATGTTGGTTTTCTTTGACCCTTTTTGTTTAAGCTGGTGTGAGCCCTAAGGTCAGGGTTCGAATCTGAACGACGCCCGGGATGGTAAGTGTTAGGGCGGGGGCGCGGACGCTTGCGGCGCCTCCTGGGGCAGAGTGAAGTTGGTTAGGAGATCGCGTACGGCCGGCCACAGCGTGCATTCCGAGTGCGATTGGTTGAACTCGTTGAAGCTGAAATAGATACCGTTATTTTTTTTTATTTTGAGGCTTTCAACATTTCTATTTCTATTATTATATTTTGGTCTAATGAGTAGGAACTATCCTATCGTATTAATTCGCTAGGTAATATGTATAGTAGTTGGAATAATCGAGCGTCACCTGAAGGGATTGTAGGTACCCCAAATATGGCGCGAGGAGTGTGGGGAGATTTAATTCTTGTCGAAAAGGACAGTGAAATAACATGAATGTACTGATCAAATGGCAAAAATGAAATTGAATAAATTCCTCTATTACTTGAGGTTCTGGGTAAAGTACGATAGCGTAGATAAAGATTGAGACTGAAAATGATAACCTTTTTCAAGCTGCTTAGATCATACTGAATCAAAGATGATCCAAGCTGGACAGCATGAGAGCTGTCATTTTCAATCGCATATTTATCTAGACGAGCTATATTAGAACCCAGCCCAGATTTTTTTATTCATTTTTATATTTCAGAAATACTAACAGCTTATTCAATGTTTATTTAATTTCATAGATATTACCCGAGTGTGATGGCTTACGGACTATAATAGCAAAAAGCGTACCTATTATATTAAGTAAATCAGTCATCTACTACCCATAACATAAGCTCTGCTTAACTTGGTGCTATGATGCTTTGGGAATTGTCCAGCGCTATTTCTTTCTATTAAACATGTAATACTGTAGGCAAAAATAATAGGCTGTAGCCTATTATTTTTTTCATTATTTAAATTAGATACAGCATCGTCTTCACCGTTTGAGATGCAAGCTGACAGCGATCAGATGCGGCTGCGCGTTCTGTTTGTCGGCGAGCTGAGTCACGTTGAGTTGCATGTCGTACACCAGGGGTAGCACCATCTGAGTGTCGCCACGCGTCAAGCATATCTGCAGAAAAAACGCTACTAGGTCAAGTGTTCGCGTTAATCTCATCGTGATAAAAAACTAAAATCATTTATATCATTATTTTTTCGAGGCTTGAGACCTTAGAGTACCTAGAACGGAGATGTCAACGCAAGGCGTACCCCTCATATGGCCATACACGTTATATAAAACTACTTCACTCGTAACCGCGACCATTAGCTGTCGTTTCGTGTCGCGAAGTAGTGCTCAGTGAAAATGGTGAATTGTGCGGTATTACGGTGTAAAAGACGATCAGAGACATCAAACTTAAGGTACCACGCTATTTCCTATCACAAGTAAGTGATATTTTTGTCAATTGTTTTTTGTAATATTGTTTAATTTAGATTCAAATGGAATAGCAGTTGCGACAGTTTTAATACGACGTCAACGTCTTGGTAGAGGGTGTAGGTGAGTAATGTGAGTATAAATTCCTTGGTAGAAGGCGTAGTGTGGGGACTAGTTGAATGAAATTGATTGAGTGAATGACGGAATTAATAAAATGCCATGTGTTTTTTGTACCCATATTTAACCGATTTAAAAAAGGAGGTTCTGTATTGGACTCGTAATGTATGTATACAACATAATTTCAAATTAGTTAACGAAACACGGGGAAGGGATCTCTATCGGGAATACATTACTTGGAGCATTCAGAACGGGAGTAGCCGAGCGTACGCAGTCCGAGGTACATGAACAGTCATTTGTGTCTGTTCATAAAAACTAGTTTGCTGCGATTGTCTCTGTCATTCTGCCTTCAACATGTCGATTTATGGAGCTCCCTTAAAATTTTAGTGGTGCTGTGTCGTTTTTTTATTGCCGTTTGTTTTGTACTTTTTGAACGCAGAAACATAAACGTGATTTTTTGTACAGCTGGTGTAGTATGTAAGATTACGAAAAAGTAGCCCATGTCAGTGGATAGTGACATGGGCAACTTTTTCGTAATCTACTGTTAGTTTTTTCATCATAACTTGGATGAAACGGCGGTGCATGGCTAGTTCTTTATAAATAGACTGTGGATTGAAATATCAATACAGTACAAGTAGATAATGATTGAATATTATATTAAATTTATAATACAAACATGCTCCTAATGCTTAAATAAATTACTACAACGTATATAGTTTCAAAATCATTGAACTATTTCCAAGGAAATGACTTATTTCCAAATATTGATCTACATGTCTATGATAATGATTTCGTCAATCTCAATATGGAATTAGGAAGATTGGTTATGCAAAAGTATACAGATACTAGAATCTCTTTTCTTATGAAAAAAACAGATCCAAATAAATGTGTACGTCAAATTTACAATAAATTAGTCCATTTAAAAAACCATAGTGTAAAAATTATGTAATATGCATTTATATTAAACAGCACAATATAATTTTTTTTAAATTCCTAGCCATACGAATCCGCGTGGGGCAGTACATTTGCTAACAGCCGCTATTCTTCTCCTGCTCTTTATTTTTCTCACCCCACCACACCAATTAAGAAAATAAATATTTATCAAAATAATGCATTCATGAAAGATTCATCGAAATCAGTTCAGTCTTAGAAGTTCTAAGACTGAACCGATTTCTATGAAGATGTTCTAAGTTAGAACACTAAGAATAATTCATAATTGCGTAATATTTGTTGTAATTATCTAAGTACATACAATAACTATTAGCGCACCGCGGTTTTACTTGCGTAGATAGAATATAGCCTTGTGTTACTTAACAACAGTGTACCTTTCTATTCGTAGAATAATTTAAAAAAATCAGTTTAGTAGTTAAAGAGATTACGCCCTACAAATCTATAAAAAAAAGGAAAAGTATATGATTGATTTCATTCATTTGAAATCATTCATTTTATCGGTCTTTTTATACCCCATCACTACTTTTTTGTGTTAGTGTGTAACTAAACAATAGTGTAACAACAGTAATTCTTTAATTGTGTGCTTGTTTTGTGTTTGTGTTCAGCTTTTAATTGCGTGTGCGTTTATAGGGACGCTTAATTTTTCTGCATTAGTGTGCGTGATTATGTAAATGTGTCCTGTACCGTGCTACCTCGCCTCCCGCGAAAACTGGCAGAATCATTTTAGTACTAAAAGTAGCGCTTGGCAACTCCCTTTCTAGATACTCTAAGCATGAGACAGATAAAGTAAACTACACAACTATAATCGTCCTAAGAAGTTCTAATAATTGTGATTATAGACTCGGTCACCAGAAATCCTTAAGGCAATTTCCTAGATACAACTCTACCATCTGCTTTGTCGCTATTGGCAAGAGTTCTTTTCTTAGACTACTAAGCTACTTAGGTATGAACAGCGCGGAGTCGAATCGACCAATTGCGTTGGTTCCTGGATCCTAATTGCTCTTCTGCTTGCATTCTGCTCCACTTCAGCGGACAGTTCTCCAAAAGAGAGGGTGCGCCCATACATCGGAACACATCCTAGGCCAACAGTAGAGTTCAGAACGCGCCTCAGAGTATGAGGCATGATGGTCATTAGAGCTAAAGTAGATTATATCCGAACAGCACTCACAAAGAACAGTATCTTGTGTTTGACGAGCAGCACGGCCGGCTGTCCCGCAGGCACTATGGGTGGCGCCGCGGGCGGGATGCGCAGCGCCCACTGGAGGGTCCAGAGCGCGGGCGCAGGCGGCGCTAGGTCGGCCCGCATGAGGGCCACTAGAGCGGGCAACACGGCCCCGCCTGAGCCCCAAGCTTTGCCCCAGCCTTGGAGCGCTGTGGCGCGGTAAGGAGGAATCGCTACGCGCTGCTCGAAGAATTTCTCCATCACCTGTAATTATCAATGACACTTTAAAAGCATTTTTCGTACAGATGCAGGTACTCTGGAAAAGATGAGATGTTTAAAAATTAAGATGATTTGTAGAATACCATTATAGTGCGACATCCATAGTCGTATCCGAAATCATCATTCTACAGTGTAAGTTCTTATTCCAAGGTCGTAACCACAACAGCATCGAGCCGGCTATTGACGAACGCCTTACGCCGTTTGTCCATCGCCGCCGTCACCGAGACGTTACAGATAACGAGATGACGGGGCCGAAGTAGCGATACATACAATTACTATGGCCCCCTGTACATGCCCGTCACCCGACCGCCGTCATCCGGCCGCTGAAGATACGAGTGGTTCGATGCGACGGTTAAAACTCCCGCCTGAGATGGTGACAGACCGATGTGCTGGCAATTCAAAACAACGTTTGAACTTGATCAAAACACGTCTCAGTGTAGTTGGTGGTAGACAACGAACAAACGAACGATGTCATCTTGAACTCGGCCCGAAATAGGCTTGAGGCGTATTTATCGTTACTGATAAAAGTCACAGATATAGAAAATTGGCGGTATTTCACAGTGACAGAAACTAAATATATCTGTGACTATACACAGGCAGTGCCAGTGTCACGAGTGCGCGATATTATATCATTGTTATTTTATGCGGTACCTACGCAATAAATCGCTTCAGCTAGATAATATCGCTTCTATATTCTCTCTTTGATAATATCACTAAGTCAGAATGAGACACACCTAGTATTTTTTTTTAAATGTATACCGCAATGTACCTAACATAGTTTTTGAAGAAAATACCGTTGCAGTAGCATGTTGATGAACCGAATAAATTTATTCGGTTAATGAACATGCTACTGCTTCTTACTCATTCATCGCTACAATAAATATATTATTCAATCAATCAGTAAAACAATGAATTTGTACGTGATTGGTATACTAGCTAGTATTTTGTCACAGGTATTTATCACAGATATTTTGAAGTCACAGTAACGTAAGTCACAGATATCGGATTTTGTCTAGTATAACCCAAGACTAGCCCGAAATAAAGTCATTATCGGTGACGCCTCTGTGACGGCGGTGATGGATAAACGGCGTAACGTTTCGATGCTGTCACAGCGGAACGTAAGTGACGTCAGCGGTCCAGGTGTGCATACCTGCAAGTCGTCTGAGGTCCAGGTGTCCTTGTGGTCGGGCAGCGGCGTGAGGTGCAGGTGTAGTGACTGCATGTGCTGCGGGTGTAGTGCCACGCGCGCCGCCAGGCCGGCGCTGTCGCAGCGGAACGTTAGGGACGCGGCTTCCACGGAAACCATCGTTAACTGCGAACAAATGTGATTAATATTGACAAGACTAAACTTATACAATTCAGAAATTACAAGAATAAATCTATAAATTTGGACATAAAATATCAATCAACTACAGTAGAACGTGTTGAATCATGTATTTTCTTAGGTATTAAACTTGACGAACATCTTAATTGGAAGTCGCATGTTGACTATGTTTGTAGTAGAACTAATAGGTTTGTTTTTGCTTTGAAAAGAATTAGAAAAACTGTGTCACAAAAAGCAGCACTTGCTGCCTACCACGGTTATGTGTCATCTGTGTTGCTATACGGGTCACCATTGTGGGGTAATTCTGTGGAGGTACTCAGAGCCTTTAAAGTTCAAAAAAAGTGTATGCGTGCGGTTTGCGGAGCCTGGTTCCTTGATAGCTGCAAACTACTATTTAAAAAAACTAAAATTCTTCCCTTGCCATGTATGTGCATTAAAGAAATCTGCATATTTGTTAGACAATACCCACACTATTTCAAAACTAAAGAAGAAGTTTTATCTAGACATACTAGACATAAAAATAAGATCTATATGCCAAATCACCATTCCAAACTTTTTGACAGAAATTTGTTTTGCATGGCAATTAAGATATTTAATAAGTTACCAAAAGAATTTAAGGACTTGCCAATGACATTGTTTAAAAATAGACTCAATAAATGGTTGCCGACTCATTGTTTTTATAGCGTGGACGAATACTTTAATTTTAAACAGACAAGATATTTGTACTTTAATTTCTAAATCATTATTATTATGTAAGTAGGTAGGTATATTAATATTCACACACCAGTCCAAACTACTGGTAGTATTACATTGATACCACTGATACATTGACAGCATTGTAATATTTGACATGTTTTCTGTGAATAAATGATTCTATTCTATTCAAACAAGAACCCAATGTCAGAACCACATGTGCCCACAAAAGAGGTCAGACTAAAGACGTGTCTAAAAGTCTCCTATATCGCATTTAACCTCCGACGGCTCCGATAAACTCTGCCGAGACGATGAAACGTTGCCGTCAAGCAAGGTTCTACTCCTCCATTATCTCATGTGTTAGGCTGTCTAGGCATTGTGACACTCACATAGTCCTCAGCCTGCACGAACCGCTGCAGCGTCCTCTTCATATAGACGCAGGCTAGGAACCGCTGCAGTGGCGCGAGCGCCGGGCCGGGCGGGGCGCCGAGCGGTGGCTCGCACCCACTGCACAGGACCTCTAGCTTGGAAACCGGGATTGGAGTGGCAGTCGCTCCAGCCCACGCGCGTCCACCGACCAGCACGCGGGATCCGCTTGATGAGGTCGGTTGTGGCCCTGGAAACACGTTTCAATTTAGGAGGAACTTAAAATCAAACTAAACTTGCGCCAGAAGTAGTCGGAACCATGGGCGAGGGAGACGGTGTAAGTTGGTGATACCTTTGTGTTCGACATGATGCCTCGGCGAGGGATGGTGTCCGGGTGACGGGCGAGGCAGCGAGGGTGAGGCCGGCCACGCTGTGAATGGTGAGGTCGGCGGGGGGTGAGGCGAGGCGGCGGGCGCAGCGTGAGGAGATGGCGCCATGGGCGAGGCGGGGGAAGCAGAGATTCCGGGCCCTGAGCCACCACCCGTCGAGCCGGGCGGGGAGGTTAGGTTGAATGTGCCTCCGCCCATCTGGGAATATGTAAGTTACAGTTATATGCGGTCAGCGTAAAGTATAGGTTTCGTCTCCCCACGTCTAGTGATGGTGACCAGCTTATATACGATACTTTATAGTCCTTACTAGATTTTGAAAAGGATTATTGATTTTATTTTTAAAACAAACAAGTGCTCACATTTTTAATTGAGAGTACACACAGTTGGACAGTACAGACAGTTGGTGCTTCCAAAATGGCGCATTACGAATTGGACATATCGCATCCTCCAGACTCCGCCCGTAACGGTCAGTAAAAGCAACATTTCTTTGACATTTGTTTCAGAGCCGTGGACGTCGCATTTTCATTTAAGGACAAACCTTTTTACCGGCTTAAGCCAATTCCGCTTCTATAGATGTGAGGAAAATCTAAATGTTTGTTTACAGAGCAAACGGAAAGAACGATAATCACTTGTTCGAAATTAACTATTGAGCATTAGGTAAATCACGATTACGTCAAATTCACAATGAATAAAGTTGTTAAAAAAACGATATACTGGCTACAAATAATGACCAGAATACCAACCTGATGTTGCGCAGGAGAGGCCGGGTGTGGCGTGACAGGCGCCGAGTGCGGCGTATGAGGTTGCGGCGGCGTCATCGGCGCAGGAAAACGCAGGCCACCTATAAAATAACACATTGATCCTTATGTCATTGTAATTGAGCTCAGATAATATTCACTGACCATATTAATAAATCCATAACATTATTAGTGTGATACTTAAAACTTTACCAATAAGGGTTTATTTTGATTAGCTTGTGGTTTACCTGGCGGCATTGGAGACATAGGTGATGGCGGATTGTCATCTTCGGCTAGCAATCTCGCGTTTATGTCGTCGACGTATTTTGATAGGAACGCCTGTGACAAAAAGAACTTACATTTAGACATACCCGAGCAAAACTTTGTAATGTCGAAAAAAATACTTCAAGACACAGACGAGTAATAATAATAAAATGAAAGGGATTGTAGATTTTTCTTTCCTTACCTTTAGTCCTTGTGCAGGTGCGAATTCATCGACAACAGAGCTGCGATCGAACTTCGAGTAAGATCCGTCGCGGATCGTGACAATGCCTCCACCGCGAATGCCCACTTCTATAGAATATGCTCCAGCGTAGATAATTCGAATCTGTACAAAAATATTGGAATATGATTTCGTATAACAAACAAAAGAAGATCAACTTGGTAGTTCTAGAGTCAAACTAAATCTTTTGTCCTGTACTCATGCACATAAACCCACCTTTATGCCATAACTTTATTTCTATCTCCCAATAAGGTTTGCTGCAAGAGAACTCTTTTTAGGGTTAAGCTCGCCTTTGCTATGTATTTTCTTTTTAAATGTTTTTCTTGTAATATATTTTTATTGTGCAATAAAGAATTAAGAATTACGTATAAGTCAATGGGAATGGGATTACGAATGCCAATTCTTGTGATGCCAATCGACAAAGGAATAAAATATTTCCGGTAGAATGTTAGAATGTTTTGGCTTAGGTTGCCCATACATTAGTTAGTTACATGAGCCGAATCAGCGACATAAGGTCCTTGTGACGTCATAATGTGGGCTTTCCCTTACTGACCTTTCTCCAAGAGTGAGCCAGCAGCGTGAAGGTAGGCGTGGGCATTTGTGTTCGGACGTGATGCAAGCCGAGCTGCGGCAGCGTTGGTAAACGACTCAGTGCGAGCAGAGGAGCGTAAGTTTCTCGGAGCACTACGCCCAGCGACATTAGGTCCTTGTGGCTGTAAAAAACATAGCAGTTTTAATATGCTGCCTTCTGTTAACTAGAACGCCATTAATCCTCAAATGACAATTTTTTACTTTTTAATGGAAACGGATACAGTTCAAAATTATTTTCGTTTATCATTCCAAACAGTTCCAGAGATATAAAAACTTCGTAGGCAGTTTATGCGACAGAATTTTTTGACTTGTCCTTAACTTGTAAGCAATTAATTCACAATACGTCGCTAGTACGTGGGTTAAAATACCTTAACAGATCAGTCCAATAAGGGTTTTCCAAAAAAATATTTAAAATAAGTGACACAAATGAATCTCAACCGGTGTGTTCAAACGTTTTTTGCCGATTTCTCGAAAACTACTTTTGGGGTTAACGAACTTCTAGTTTACAGGCGGCAGAATGATACAAGGTTTTGTGATATATCAAATATCAAAGTGCTTTATTTCCTTTAGACCTTACAGGACTTTTGGACACGTCACAAAATTAAAATTACATTTAAGTAAAAAAGGGAAATAAAGTGATCACTTTGATTTTTTGTTCACTGCAATCTTTTTAAAGTAAAGACAAGAAACTTTTACTTAGTTAGGTTGTTAGTTCTTGAGTTGGAGCAAAAGTCGTCCCATGCTTTTTTATCCTCTAGGTAGATAATCTGATATTTTCTAGTAAGCCTAACAAAGGATATATTTGATAGGTTTTTTGATACACCTTCATCGCGAGTATGCAGCAATGTGGCCAAGCATTCCGTTGGAGCAGCACTGTGACTTGCTGCGCTCCTCTAAGCTCAATGTAAATATAGAAGTGATCTACCTACCAGTTGATGTAATGGTCCAGATGGTGATGCAGTAAGTGATGTGCGTTGGCAGCCGGTTGGTGCGCTGGCGTCGCGAGCGTGTAGCGATGTGTGTTCGCGTTCCATTGGAGAAGAGCTGTGGCTCGTTGCGCTCCTCCAAATCCAATCACTAGCGAGCGGTATGTGTACGATCGGATACATAGCCCTTGCCAAAGGGATTCACGCTCTGCAATGTTACAAACATTAATTATTAAATGTGGCATAAGCCGGCTTAAAAACTTATCGCGTAAATACCAAACACCACAAATATTTTTTCGGTACCCGTCGCGCATTACGTGATAAGACCCTTATTGCCTTCACCAATAACTTTACAGGTTCTAAGACACCGGAACAAATAATTGCACGATTTCCATTTTTTCTCTGGTTAAGGTTTAGCGGTACAGAAATGAAGAATTGGGTGATGTTATCGCTAAGCAACAAAGCCCGCAAATAATTTAAAAAAAAGAAATTATGAATAAAATCTGTCCGAACTATAGTGTGTTTAAAATTCAGCGGTTCGTTCCGATGATACAAGAGCCATAAAACATTTTTTTTAAATACTTTCTTAATTTTGTTACCCTTTTATTTACAAAAATATTATAGGATTCCAGAACCAATAGATACAGATAAGTTTTAGTAAAAACAAAACGATCTATTCCTGTATCACTAAGATTCCAAATCTTACCTTGTATCGGGCGAAGCGTGAAGTCGTATAACAAAGTGTGTAGGTGCACTATGGCCGCCCAGTCAGCTAGGAAAGCGTCCGCGGTGCGCCCTGCGTCCGTACCCAACTCGTATTGCAGATACACGCAACGTCTTTCACCTGAAATAATAATAATCTTAAAGATCTCGTATGTTAGAATACCGCTGCTAATGTTAATCACCATAGATAGTGATAAAATCAACACATGTTACGTCGGAATTTGGCAGAGAATGAATGAGAGAGGAAGTCAAAAAATGCTCGCTGCATTCGAGGCGAACTAAAGACAAATGCGCATACGAAGTTACATTTTGATTTTCGTACGCCAGCACAAGTTCTTTCGATGCACCCATTCGTCTCTCGCTTGACACAGGTTGTGAACCTGATATTGGGGGCTAGCAAACGAGCTCGCAGCCCCGCAGCAGCTCTCGACTCGTCTCGGGCCTCGGGATAGTGATCACTCACCTGATCCAATAATTTCTAAGCAACCCCAATTAGTCTAAGGAGCATACCTTGTTCTTTAGGATTAGGCGTGCGTACAGGCGAGCTGTGGAACACGAACTCAGCCGTCCACACTCTCGCCTGGTTCTTAGTAGTCAGTCTGACGGTAGCGGCTAGCAGGCGAGCTCTCAACGCCGCGGCGGCTCGCGGCTCGGCACCCGCGGGCGTCGGGAGAGCAACCACTCGCATGGCCAGCGCTGAACCGCTCCATTCGGGTTGCACGCCACCGTGGGTCACGCCTCTTTGTGCAAGCTACGAGCAAAAATATAACAAAGCTGATGATAGCTACAATTTTACACCTATAAACTTGCAACGCTCTTATTCATTCAAGAAAATCGAACCACGCGGTTTGCCTCTTCATAGACTCCGCTATGTCTGATCTATCTCTTGGAAGGGACGGATTCTCCAACAGAACTGTTAGCTGTATATAGACGATAGGTAGTTGGTATTACCTCCTGAGCTAGATTGACGAAGGGCACTCGTTCGTCGGCGGCCGCCACAACGTGCGCTAACTCGGGCAGGAAGTACGCGGGTTGGCGAACTCGCACCGCGCGCGCGTTCGCCGCTGATAACTTGCGTTTGCCGGGCTGCATACCTGTTAGACAAACACCATTGACATTTTAATAGAAAGTTATGTCAGTTTGTAGGATATTTTGATATTCCGTTTGGCGTCAAACTTCGACGCTACTTTCAGCCTTTTCGGGACCGCATTATGGACAAGTAAAAGTGTACGTGTTGCAAACTCAATATTGATTGAGTTCTCTCTAATTTGAACTCTATATTGATTGTATTTTCTTACGAACCTACATGTCAAACAAGGATGTACATATGTCACAGGTGTCGTCAGGATTAATTACCTACCTGGTGTGTCGAGAGGCGTGAACGGTCCATGAGTCAAGGTGAACGTGTCTAACTCGACCAGCGAGTGTATCCTGAGGTAGGCACGCGCCGCACCCGCCGGAACTGGGGCTGCGTTGGCATGCTGGAATACAAAGGGAATCTATAAAATTACCCATATCATGATTTTTTAGCGATCGTATGGATAAGGTATTCGTCTTAGCTAAACAGAGATTTCACCGATAAAAAATAGATTCAGGTGTTACTTTGCGGCAATTTATTGCAAAATATAAGGAAGAAAATAAAACGTCAATTGCGCGTCGGACTCGCGCACCGAGGGTTCCGTATAATTATAAGACGTTGTTTCTTGCCAAATAACATCATTCCAGGTCAGTAAGTACCCTAGGTATAGGTTTTGGTCACGGCGAGAATAATTTTTTTCGTGAATAAACTACGAATATAATTTTTTTGTATTTTCCCTTTACTTGTGATGATTCCCTTTACTTGATTCTTGGTAATAATAATAAATAATATAACTTAATAATCATTCGGGCCTAAACGACTCAAACTTTTGATTGCATTCACTTAAAAGTTTGATTTATATCATGGCTCCAAGAGGTTACGGACTTGAGTAATTGATGTTAATTTCAATTCGATACTCACTGCTGAGAAAAGGGGGTTGATAGACGAAAAGACGGACAACAAATTGATACTATACATTTTGTAGTAGTTAGCTTTTCTTCAATAAAGAAAAGTTTTAAAAAACACTTGACGCGAGCGAATACCTATGTTCAGTTCAGGAATGACCCTTAGAACTGGGTGAACAATTGCTAACAATGAATGGGTAAGCAAACAGTGAAACTGGTTTATGGCTTTGCTATAAGTGAATATTTTAGAAACATTTCTCACATCATCCTCGCACTCGTCGGGAGTGCAGCGCCTGGCACCGGCGAGATGGAACGACAGCGCTACGGAGCACGCGCTTCCACTGTTGGTCGTGTTGCTTGTGGTCGCCGTGGACCCGGCTGCTACCTCCTTCATTTCCACTATCTGAATTAGAAAAATAAATTACTGGACATTCCCAAAACGACGTACATATGTATATACTAACTCTAGCTGTAATTACAATAGAATCTAAGTTGCCTATGTGTACGTATGTATATATTTGGAATTAATAAATTAATATACATTCCTCCCAGCATCAGTATTATCTAGCTAGCATAAGCGATATCGGCCTTAACGGATATTAATCGCCAAAAACTCATCTAATCGTTGTGCTGGTTAAATGTTCATTTTGTAGAGCTCGATAAGAGACAATGACAAACAAATTAACTCACCAAAATATGGTCAGTATGGCGATGCAAAGTCACATAGAGGCGATCGGAAGACAGCTTGTTCAGAGGATGGTTCGGTCCGTGTAAGAACGGCAAGTGTTCACAAACACTCGCTGGTAGATGTTGCAACGTTTTCTCGCATCGCCGCGCTACTAGCCAGAATCTGAAAAAAATACATCAGTCCACCGTTCCTTATAAGCAAGTACCTACCAGTCCTGGTAGGGTTAAAGCACTTAGACTTCTCGTTATGTTAGACATGTCAAAAAAAACGACTCTTGAACCGTTATTACAGTCAAAGTTGTTAGACTATTATTACAGTCAAAGTTGTTAAACCATTATGACAGTCAAAGTTATTGAACCATTATTGCGGTATAATTTGTTGAACCATTATTACAGTCAAAGTTGTTGAAACATAATTACAGTCAAAGTTGGCTGTTATCCCCTTTCATTTTCCCGAGACAACAGCAAACTTCGAAGAGGTACTGAAAAAAAATGCTGTTCTATCTAAAAAAAACAAAATACATATATTGCGTTAAAAATTGTACAACCTGACCCATTTGAATAAATTTTCAATTCAAGTAGCATTGTAATATATCACAAGGACTGCTTAGTTTGGGGCTAGATAATTTTGTGTGCACAATATACACATATACGCACATATACAAATAGCACTGCATTATTTATTTATCACTAGCGACCTGCCCCGGCTTTGCACGGGTGCAATGCTGATACTAAATTAAACATATAACGAAACCTTTCTCTTTAATCACTCTATCTATTAAAAAAACCGCATCAAAATCCATTGCGTAGTTTAAAAGATGAAGAAGAATACAAGGGACAGACAGACAGCGGGAAGCGACTTTGTTTTATACGATATAGTGATGATTATTACCTGAGATGTGTAAGCAGGTTCTTGATAAGCGGTATATTCGTAGCAGCCAGCGCGTTGGCCAGATCAGGCATGCGTGGAGTGCCAGGATAGGCCGGCACCCGCGCCCGCAGCCGCCCGCCGTGAGCGCCCACTGATACCAGCAGTTGTTCCGCACGGAGACAGGGAGAGACCACAGAGCAGGCTAGTACGCATGGCCATCCACCGACGCTGCATTCTACCTGTTGAAATTATACAATAGATTAAAGGCGAGTCCATGCATGGAATAAGGTGTTAGCTCTCTGTAGGTCGACATCCATACAACAATGATTTCAAAATAAATGGCTTAAATAAATAACACAAATATCTTGCTTCATCTTACCACAATGACACGAATGTACTGAAACAGATCATTACCACCTCAAAAAGATCTTAAGTGATGGAAAAAAAATACAAGAATAAAGGGGAAAGGATGAAACTTAATTATAATTGATCTGAATATCGTAACGGCATCATCAAAATCAAAAGAGGTGCTTTTTTATCCCCTGTACCTTGAGGAGGCGCGGGCGAGGCGATGTCGATCAATTTCCGATTTATTTATATATTCATATTTATCAACCATGAATTACCAGTACCACCATGTCAATATTATGAAAACTTGTTGTACACGCATAGAAATATCGATCGGTTCCCTAAAAATTGCGACATACATAATGTAAATACTAGAAATAAGAATAAACTCGCTTTGCCCAAAACTAGGCTGCACAAGATTAGTGTATCTTTTAAAGAGCAATGTATACGCTTCTACAACAAAACTCCAAGTGAGTTGCAAAAATTATCAATAAATAAATTCAAACAAATTGTCAAATGTATCCTTTGTAAAAAGCCTTTTTGCGAAATATCTGATTATCTAAAGGATAAAAAAGCTTGGGACGAGTTTTGCTCCAACTCGAAAACTAACAACCTAACAAGGTAAAGGTTTCTTACTTTACCTTAAAAAGATTGAAGTGAACAAAAAATCAAAGTGATCACTTTATTTCCCTGTTTTACTTTTAATTTTGTGACGTGCAAGAGTCCTGTAAGGTCTAAAGGAAATAAAGCATTTTGAGTTTTGAATTGTGTTAACTAGAATGCTCACCCCTAGATCATTGAGCAGCACTTTGAGATCGTTCAAGCGCTGTCTGGAGCGCACATGCACCGTGTGAGCCAACAGTCGCTCCATGGACGGCGCGTGCGGTGTCAATGCCGTGGCTACGCGCTCTCCGCCCGCCAACGCCGGCACGTGCCAGACGCACAGAGAATCACCTTCCGCGGCGATTATGAGGCGGTAGCCTAGCTCGCAGCCTAGCTCCCTGCATTGAAAATAAAAGAGATAATATAATCAATATGATAAGCAGGGAGTAAATAGTGTCATTTAAAAGAGCAGAAGCCATACAAAATAGCATATAATTGTAAAATCTCATGTCTAAGCTCCAAGGCTAAAATTTACTAAGATACGCCTATCTTTGGCGTCTATAAAATGAGCTCTCATTGCGCACGGAGGCTCTAAGGCAGGCAAATCCGGTATGGAAAACATAAACTGCAGACAGCTATTTTCTTATCTTACCTCCAATAAGAAACCTGTAGCTTCTGTCCAGGCACATATCTATCGACTTGCAAATGGCGCGACAGTCGATCGCGGCACAGCCTCAACGTCTGCGTGTAAAGAAGCTCCAAAGATAGCGAACGGCAGAAGAATCGGAGCGCAGTCAGAGCGCCGCTTAGGCCTGCGGCAGCCAAACGTGCTTGTGCTACCCCTCGGAGCCAGGCCAGTTGTGATGTGTGCACTAGTGGTTTACCTTCTGCAAATTATAGAAATTATTAGATTAAGACTCTATAGGTGTAACAAAATATAATTGGCAGGGATATTTTACAATATTTCTGAGTTCACTTCCTTGAAAGTTTATGAACTTTCCTTGAAAGTTTATGATTCAGATTAATTCAAATCTGAATCATAAACTTTCAAGGAAAGTTTAATCTTTACTTTCGGTTACACCCTGTATAGACCAAAAATTATGCTATAGAATAGAATATTTCTTTATTGCACCATCAATACATGTAACCATCAATATAAGAACTTAATACTAACTATATCTAATGTGGTACAATCGGCGGCGTTATCGCTGACAGCGATCTCTTCCAGGCAACCTTTGGATGGATAGGATTCGTACGCATTAAACGTGACGGTGGCGTAATTAATGACTTATAAACAAAATAATTTTGACATATACATATGTAAGTATTTAAATAAAAACAGAAACTGCGATAATAATTATGATTTTGCTATGTTTTGATCAAAATCGAAAAAAAGAATTGCATTTGAAAACTTAGTATATGATAAAATGTCTAATCACCAAAAGCCTGTAGGGCCAGTATTTATTTTTATTTTGGGATTACAGTTCATTGTGAACTTTATTATTTAGACACTTTATTATTGAATTATATTTATGTTGTTTATTATTGAACTTACCCCCTGTTTCACTATCTTGTATGAGTATAGCAATGTCCAGTAATCTCCAAGGAACATTTGGTCCATCGCCCATCACTGTTAGAGATACACTGTAATCTTGGCCAACTGTGAATGTAGCTCTACCATTTTCCACCTACAAAATTGAAATATTTAATTTATTCATTTAAAAGACCAACACTGCTGTCCTTATCAAAAGTGCTATAACTGTGTTAGGCCCAAGAACATAGTTATTGCACTTTTGATGAGGATGGTAGAACAGTTACACTAGTGTAGTGGTAGTTTCCGTAGTCTACTACGACAAAAACGAATATACAGTGTGTCCCTGGATAAAGTGCAACCCCGAAAGGGGGTGAAACTAGATCAAAAATTATCAACAAAAAAATAGAAAAAAAAAATTAAAAAAATTCTTATATACATTATTGATGAATTAAAATTTTTATTACTCACTAATGACTCTATATAATAATAAAAAAATGATTTCTTCCAAACCAGTGGGTCTCTTTTATTAAAATAAAAACCATAATCATGTCAGATATGTGATGATGACGATAAAATAACAAATAACTCACAAACGAGTGGCTTAACGTGACTTAAAGTTTAATTTACAATTGAAACAATTGAGCTAACTGCAGACTGTTGAAAACAATCTACAGATAGCTCAACTGGTCCATATCAATACCAGTCGGAAGCGTCCCCAAGACACTGGCTGCATTGCCCCGCTGTATGGCAATGCTAATGCGCTGCGCCAGATACTCACCAGCTCTCGGGTCACGCGTCGCTTCGACCAGGCGCTCAGATAATTTTTTCAAAACCCGGTGAGCCTAGGTACTCCACGGACCTAGGGTCTCGACTCCAAGGGGAGCAAATGCGTAGGCTCTATCGAGACCTGCATATTTGCGCCTCTTGAGATCCTCGGCCAAATCTGCCGCCGAACCAGCCCTCACGGATGTCCTTGAAAGATGGGATGGCGCAATTGTGTCGACACATGTAGCGTCCCACACAATAGGCCTCCCCAGCTCCCAAGGGACTAAAGTCATGCCGTCGGGCCTCTTACCATCGTCACGCAAAAGACCATTCGGTTCGAGAATAGCTGGTACGTTAGCGGTGACAAAGGCCCGTCGGATGATGTCGTTAAGGCTGGCATGGCGAGATATCCGACCGGCAGCCCTAGTACACGAATTTTTGTATTAAAATTACATTTTTTATGCCTTTTTTTTCAATAATCTCCAAAAATCTTAAAATTAAGCCTATAATACTAGGTATTTTTATGACCTTTTATTATTGTATATCATAATAGCTTTTAAATAAAAAAAAACCTACGTTCTAAAATAAAAATGCGCTGGCTAGGAGCTTTTAAAGTTGACCACTGATTACGTCACCACTCAGGTAGACCCTTTTTTAACTTCTATTGTTGTAGATTATGGTCACTGGGCCTGTTCTATGAAAGATGAAGGGTGGGGATCGAAACAGGACTCACAACAAGGCACGCCAGTCGCTCCAATATTCTCGCCGCTGCTACCGCCTACCGTACCTTACTGCGCCTTCAATTTTTGTTACGTTGTTTTGCTTTTGTTTTGTTATTGACTTTTTGTTACGTTTTTGACTTTTTTGTTACGTTTTTGAATTTACTTTGTTGTGTTGTGGAGATTGTGTGCGAAGATTTTTAAACGAAAAGTACGCTAATAGGTGGATCGGCCGGGATGGACCAGTCGGGTGGCCGGCACGTTCACCTGACCCCTAGACTATTTTCTGTGGGGTATTATGAAACAAAGATTCTACAGAACGACCGTAAACACCGAGGCAGAGTTACAAGATCAAATCATGCGATGTGCCGATGAGATAAAAAGTGACCCAGATATGGTGCTTAGAGCCACACAACAAATCGCTCTTCGTGCGGCAATGTGCCTACAACAACAAGGAAGCCATTTTGAGCATTTAATGCATTAAACAAAACCCTTATTTCATACTTACATGTAATAAGTTAAATAAAAATGTTGTAACTAAAATTTGATTTTTAATACTACCTGAGCAGTAAAAAAAGGGTCTCTACCTGAGTGGTGACGTAATCAGTGGTCAACTTTAAAAGCTCCTAGCCAGCGCATTTTTTATGTCAGAACGTAGGTTTTTTTTTATTTAAAAGCTATTATGATAGACAATAATAAAAAGTCATAAAAATATCCAGTATTATAGGCTTAATTTTAAGATTTTTGAAAAAAAAAAACAGCATAAAAAATGTAATTTTAATACAAAAATTAAACTTTAAGTCACGATAGCCACTCATTTGTGAATTATTTGTTATTTTATCGTCATCGTCGCATATCTGACATGATTATGGTTTTTATTTTAACAAAATAGACCCACTACTTTGGAAGAAATCATTTTTTATTAAATAGTCATTAGTGAGTAAAAAAAATTTTAATTCATCAATAAAGTATATATGTACGAATTTTTTTTTTTTTTTTTTGTCGATAATTTTTGGTCTAGTTTCACCCCCTTTCGGGGTTGCACTTTATCCAGGGACACACTGTCTATAAAGGGATTCGAAGATTTTGGCTTAGTCAACGTCCGCCATTTTGGTATTTTTGTCAAAATGGCGGCGCACGATAATTCTTACATATATCGCTTGGAGACACTGAAATAAACAAAAAAAGCTAAGGCATCATATTCCTAGGGTCACGTTACAAAGTTATTTGTAAAAACAGATCAATGGTAATTAAAAAAATTATTTAACTTCTATCTTTTTTGCAGATAACTCTGAAATGTGACTCTTTAGGACTATAGTGATCATATATATTTTTTGGAGACACTGAAATAAACAAAAAAAGCTAAGGCATCAAATTCCTAGTGTCACGTTACAAATTTATTTGTAAAAACAGATCAATGGTAATTAAAAAAATTATTTAACATCGATCTTTTTTGCAGATAACTCTGAAATGTGACTCTTTAGGACTATCATCATCATCATCATCAGCCCATACACGTCCACTGCTGGACATAGGCCTCCCCCGTACGACGCCACAAATAGCGGTCCTGAGCCGCCTCCATCCATCGACTCCCTGCGACCGCTACGATGTCGTCGGTCCATCGAGTGGATGGTCTCCCATGTAGGGGGGGATTTGCCATAATCACCACGCTTGGCAGGCGGATTGGTGATCGCAGTGTTGGTGTTTAAAAATACTCAGAAGGAAGCTGCTGCCCTTCCTCTGGTAGGTTCCCTTAGTCGGCTTTTACGACATCCACAGGTTGAGTTGGAGGGGTCGATATTCGTACGCCGCGGCCCCACGGCTAAAGCTTTAGGACTATAGTGATCATAAATTTTTTTGTTAGTATAAATATCCGTAATCGATCTATGAAGGGTTGAGCTGAAGTTGAGTTGAAGCTTTGAACAAAATCTATGATTACCTGTACATAATATGTAAACTTATGTACACTACTAGAAACTATTTATCTATACTAATATTATAAAGAGGAAAGATTTGATTGTTTGTTTGCATTAAATAGGCTCTGAAACAACTGAACCAATTTGAAAAATTATTTCACTGTTGGGGAGCTACACTATCCCCGGTTGACATAGGCTATATTAAATTTTCAATTTTTTTTTGTTAAATACCCGTGTGAAGCCGTGGTGGCCCTCTAGTAGTTTCTAAACGTAGTTATGTTCCTAACAAATACATTATTCATAGTAACAAAAGTTAAAAATATATAATATTGTAATTCCTAGTCTACTAGTTTAATCCTAATTTTATGTAAGTTTATTACCTTGAGGTTCCGAACATCACTGGGCAAGGATGCAGTAGTAAGTCTTTGTCTGACCACATGTGCCAATGAGTTGAGTGTGGCCCGTCTCTCGGAAGCAGTCAGTAAAGGGGGCGGAACCAGCCGCTCTCGGATCACTGCTGGCAATCGGCTATACGTGCCCAGTGTCAGTACTTCCACGGCAGCAGCCATGTGGAATGTTGGCAACCTACCCAAAAGTAACAGGGATTAGAAAGAAAGAGATTAAATTATTTGGATTAGATTAGACTATGAATCTCACTTTCTCGATTTACATTCAGTTATATCATGGTTCACAAATTGAGTAATGAAAGAACGGTACAAAGTATATGTTTTACTACAAAAAAGCATACCTAGCATGTACAAGAGTCTCTCGGGCTACTCTTGCCAACACATCAGCAGTTTCCACAAACAATAGAGCTTGCTTATCTAAAAATCCCATAATGTGTGCAGATCTTTCTACTTTGGCCGCACTGCTAGCCCACTTCACCAGGGCCAAGAGGCGAACAAATAATTGACGAGTACGAGCACTGAATTTATATATTTCAATTTTGCGCTCCATATCTGTTTTTCTTGGTAACCTGAAATGAATTTTATAAAGCAGTGATACATTGAAATCCGGATCAAAAAAATTCTATGATCAAAGATATAGTGGTATCTTACAATTCAGCCAGAACAGTAAGTTCATCGTAAGTTCTTTGGACAATAAAGTCTATCAATAAGGCAAGAGAAATAGAACCACTTCGGGCTCCACCACCTTCAGCGCCCTGATTGCATCCCTCGATCGCGACAGGCACCATCGTTGAATCGGTAGTTTTTTCAACACATATAAAACACAATCGGTTTTTTTCATACAGGTTTCATCATTACTGGAATCCTCTTAATTTTTAGTAAGAAACTTGAAAAATTTGCAAATTACGAAAAGAATTTGAGTTACGTTGCGTTGCGATCGACTGTTGTATTGTCTCTCTTTCTCTTTCTTTCTTCTCCTCCCCTCCCAACCATTATCGTCATTTTGCCAGGTGCGTTCAGTTAACAGCTTTTCTCAACGTTGAAGCCAGAAAAAAGACTTCTAGTTTGTTTCTTGCCAGCATTTGACGATGTAGAGCAACGTAGAGTCGAATGTTGAAGACCCTGTATGGATGATGATCTTTATAGCCCGGCTACACGCTAAAATATTTGTGCATGCAGATTGCACAAACACAGTTTGCGCAAGCAAGATAAGCCAACCACACGCTTCATCTTGCTTGCGCATACCGGCTTGTGCAAGCAAGATGAAGCGTGTGGCCGACTGTTTGGGCACAAATGTTTGAGCGTGTAGCCGCGCTATTACGTAGGTATACCAACCGCCAAAAACTGCATTATCGTGCGACATAAGGAGAGAGACTCATTATAGAAAAACCACAGACATGATAATAGCTTCGCCTAAAGAAGAAAAACCCTCGATAAATATCGAATTGCAGGTTTTCCAGAATACGCTTGTTCAACACTCGATATTTTGACAGTTCTTACCATATTTATCGAGTATATTGCTAGAATTACCCTCCGGCAGAGTACATATAGCGTTACAAAAATCACTACTTGTCATTTGAGTTGAGTCGAAGTCATAGGTCGAAGTAGTCGACGAGAATATCTACTATAATTATAGTCATAGTTAACAAGTAACGTGAAATGAGACCCACCCACCCCTACATACGATTTTTTTGCGTCACGCCCGAAATGAACAAGATTATCGTTCGTTCCTTGAATATTCTCGACCATCTCATCCCTCTTTAATTACCTCCAGCAAACTGCGAGCCACAGCAAAAAACTGTAGTATCCCTCTTTCATTCATTAGATTCTGTAGCTAAATGGCTAAAACGTCTAAATGCCAGACTGTTTTAACCATTTAGCTACGGAATCCTAATAAAATGTATGAAAGAGGGGTAACTACAATATAACTACCGTTTCAGGAATGAAATGAATTTGTTCATGTTCATGATGATCTAATATGACAGCTGACTTTGACGTTTTTCTGTCGGAAAGTTTCATTTCACGCAGTACACTAAAAATAACTTTTAAAAATTTGTTTTTCACATCTTTTCGTTCGCCTCCCCTGCCCCAGTCCAATACATTATTAACTTTAAATATCTTGTACTTGTAGGTAGTGTTCTTGGTATAATGGTGGGTCGTATACATAGACATAATACCCTAGATGCCTAATGAAGCGAACGCTTTCAAACAACACATCAGGAAAATAGACCTTATATAAATCCACGCCCTTGGCCAACGTTCGGCCAGTAACGACCAGATCTGTGACCTGTGAACGTCTCTGCGCTCGCTTACTGAAATTATATTTATCCGTGGTGCAATGGCCCCTTGTATCATAAAATGGTGTGGAAAGGAGAGCAAGACATCAAATTTTAAAACCGATGGAATAACATTTCACAGGTAAGTTGATTTCTTATATAAATAGAATAAAATTTGTAAATACAATTTTGTTTTCACGGAGGTTATCTATATTTGGTTGGCCAGTCGACGTAAACAACAGTGCGTCCCTTTCTTTCATAATCAATTTTATATTTGCTTTCCTTTTTTCTCTGATAAGGCGCGTACAACTAGCGATGTGCCATTCCGGCTGGGTATTGATCAAAAGATCGATTTATTTCGGCATTTTACGTGTAGGTAAATAGTAAATTGTATTGTTGTTTGTGCTGTAATAACGATGAATAGCCCAGTGTTTTATGTTTTTGCATTCATTTGTTTCGGTTTTGATAAAGTTTTCATTCAAAATCTTGATATAAGCTATAACGAAATAACTTCCATATTATGCCATAATTAATGGAAGCATAATCGATGCAAGAGAATAAATACCTAATACATAAACTTACAAGTGTAACATGACGTGTATTTTCTTGTCTACTCATATGGCTTCTACCATTATTATGTGTATATGTACATCTTAATATTCTTGTTAAAACATATACTAGTGCTATAGCGCTGTCGGGCAAAAGTTCCGTTGAAAACTTTTTGGAAATAGATATACCTCGTTACATCTTACAAATATTGATAATTGCTTAGAGTATCTAGAAATGGAGTTGCCAAGCGCTACTTTTAGTACTAAAATGATTCTGCCAGTTTTCGCGGGAGGCGAGGTAGCACGGTACAGGACACATTTACATAATTACGCACACTAATGCAGAAAAATTAAGCGTCCCTATAAACGCACATGCAAGTAAAAGTACACAAACACAAAACAAGCACACAATTAAAGAATTACTGTTGTTACACTATTGTTTAGTTACACACTAACACAAAAAAGTAGTGATGGGGTGTAAAAATACCGATAAAATGAATGATTTCAAATGAATGAAATCAATCATATACTTTTCCTTTTTTTTATAGATTTGTAGGGCGTAATCTCTTTAACTACTAAACTGATTTTTTTAAATTATTCTACGAATAGAAAGGTACACTGTTGTTAAGTAACACAAGGCTATATTCTATCTACGCAAGTAAAACCGCGGTGCGCTAATAGTTATTGTATGTTAGATAATTACAACAAATATTACGCAATTATGAATTATTCTTAGGGTTCTAACTTAGAAAATCTTCATAGAACTCGGTTCAGTCTTAGAACTTCTAAGACTGAACTGATTTCGATAAATCTTTCATGAATACATTATTTTGATAAATATTTTGTTTCTTAATTGGTGTGGTGGGGTGACAAAAATAAAGAGCAGGAGAAGAATAGCGGCTGTTAGCAAATGTACTGCCCCAAGCGGATATGTAAGGCTAGGAAGTTAAAAAATTATATTGTGGTGTTTAATATAAATGTATATTATATAATTTTTACACTATTGGTTTTAAAATGGACTAATTTATTGTAAATTTGACGTACACAATTATTTGGATCTGTTTTTTTCATAAGAAAAGAGATTCTAGTATCTGTATACTTTTGCATAACCAATCTTCCTAATTCCATATTGTGATTGACGAAACCATTATCATAGACATGTAGATCAATATTTGGAAATAAGTCATTTCCTTGGAAATAGTTCAATGATTTTGAAACTATATACGTTGTAGTAATTTATTTAAGCATTAGGAGCATGTTTGTATTATAAATTTAATATAATATTCAATCATTATCTACTTGTACTGTATTGATATTTCAATCCACAGTCTATTTATAAAGAACTAGCTATGCATCGCAGTTTCATCCAAGTTGTGATGAAAAAAGTAGTGGGCTACTTTTTTTCATCTTACATACTACACCAGCTGTACAAAAAATCACGTTTATATGTTTCTGCGTTCAAAAAGTACACAACGCACAAAGCAAATAGCAACCACCAAAGTTTTAAGGGAGCTCCATAAATCGACATGTTGAAGGCAGAATGACAGAGACAATCGCAGCAAACTAGTTTTTATAAACAGACACAAATGACTGTCCACGTACCTCGGACTGCGTACGCTCGGCTACTCCCGTTCTGAATGCTCCAAGTAATGTATTCTCGGTAGAGATCCCTTCCCCGTGTTTCGTTAACTAATTTGAAATGATGTTGTATACATACATTACGAGTCCAATACAGAACCTCCTTTTTTAAATCGGTTAAATATGGGTACAAAAACGGACGGAAGTAATAAAATGCCATGTGTTTACATGGCATTTTATTACTTCCGTCATTCACTCAATCAATTTCATTCAACTAGTCCCCACACTACGCCTTCTACCAAGGAATTTATACTCACATTACTCACCTACACCCTCTACCAAGACGTTGGCGTCGTATTAAAACTGTCGCAACTGCTATTCCATTTGAATCTAAATTAAACAATATTACAAAAAACAATTGACAAAAATATCACTTACTTGTGATAGGAAATACCGTGGTACCTTAAGTTTGATGTCTCTGATCGTCTTTTACACCGTAATACCGCACAATTCACCATTTTCACTGAGCACTACTTCGCGACACGAAACGACAGCTAATGGTCGCGGTTACGAGTGAAGTAGTTTTATATAACGTGTATGGCCATATGAGGGGTACGCCTTGCGTTGACATCTCCGTTCTAGGTACTCTAAGGTCTCAAGCCTCGAAAAAATAATGATAATGATTTTAGTTTTTTATCACGATGAGATTAACGCGAACACTTGACCTAGTAGCGTTTTTATAATTGTTTTCATAGAAACTAAGTACCTCATCAATAATAATGTTTATGACTTGTCGTAACCTTGAACAGACCAATGAGCATTCACTTCCCCGCGCCCGAACACCTCAGTTGGTTGGCTGATTTGTTTGATTAGCGAAAAATCATTATGAGGCGTCTAGTCTAGGGTATTATGTCTATGGTCGTATACGTTGGTTATTGATTTGGTCGCGTTCAGAGAGTCTATCGTTATGTTTCCTTTCCTATAGAGTTTGCGTTTAACGGAATGTTTCATCAGTTTTTGTGTATAAAATTATCGGAAAATGTCACAATTTTTAGAATTTCATTTCATTCTGTAATTACTCGTTGCTCGCGATTTATGCAATGTGTTGTAAAACTTATAAATAATATTCAGCTAGCGAGAACTCAAAATATATAACGAATTTTCTGGTAAAAAAGTGTTCACTTACTTGCATGTTATATTTACATGAACATTTTTATTTTGCGAGCCTATTTATTCCGTGATAAACCCTTTAAAAGTTTATACGAGTGTATCTACAAATTCTGGAACCCAGTTGCCAACATGGGTCTACTATCTGAAGGGAGCCCTCTTTCTTGGGCAGAGACCAAGGCGTTGGCGGAGCATGTCCGAAAACATGGCATAGAGCAATTCATTAACCTAAACAAAAAGCTTCAGGATCGTACTGGAGATGTTCTTAAATGGGGAGATGAGGTAAGACGGTTTCAAACTAGTTTATCATGGAAAATAAGTACCAGTTTAACTGAAATTCATTGAAATGAATTATACCCTTCTGCCTTCAGGATAATGCATGTTACTATGGGAATACTAGTTACTAAGATAGTATGACAGAGGATTTAACTTATATATTTTTATTATTTCTAGGTAGAGTACATAATCGTGAAGTTTGATGATGAAAAACAGCGAGCCACAGTTAGCCTTAGAGCAAGAGAACTTTTACCATTACTTCAAGAGAAGGAAATATCTGATCCAGAAAGTAAGTAACAAAGCAAGTAAATTTTTGTTGTTTATATAATATGATAATTAATTATTGTTGGTACATTTACCATGAATAAAATTATGAGAGATTTTTTAATATTTTATACTTAGATGCACTCTATTGATCAATTATGATTATAATATCATAATTTATTGCTCCTTTGGTTGCTGTGTGCATTGTCCAGCATTATATTTTAATTTATTTGGTTGTTAGGTAAAAATAGAATATTGCAAATTATATCAGAACAGAGAATATTATAGTTGTAATCCATACAATTTCACAATATTTTGCAATCCTTGGTTTTTATTCATGAAGGATAAGCCAATAGGGATAACGATGATTGAAGTTAACATTTAATTCATTCAACCAAGACCAATGGCCTTGATGATATGACAAGCCTAGTTTTTTTGTTAGTTAATGGGAAAACTATGACTGGCATATGTGCAAAGTGGTCTATCTATTTGCCTATGTTTAAGATTTTGTTTAGCTATTTGGGACATGTTGAACATAAGGTTTCCAAGATAATACAACAGGCATCCTTAAATATTACATTTGAATTAAATAACAACTTATCTAGTCAATAAGATTGAAGGACCATAGCCATTTAAAATATAAAATAAAATATGTTGGCCAACACTTAATTAGCACTAAATAATTCTTGTAATTCTTATAAGAGAAAGATTTTGTTGGTAACTATCAATTACAAATGAACTTTTAGTTAATCTTAGAAGGTGATATGTACAATAACCAACTCACTCAAACTATGATAAAGATATTCCTATCTTAAACTTATCTGCAACTTTAAATAAAACTTTAATTAATTTTAATCTATCAGCTCCCAAAATAGCAATCATAGTCTGGTATCATCTGTGGGATATTACTTTCCTTGTTACATTCTTGCAATGTCACTACCATGACTTCATGTTATCAATATTGATATAGGTTATTTTCTTAAAAACCTAAAAATAAAGTATTCTCAAAAGGGGACTTACGAATGGCTTGATAAAATCGAAAAATTCGTAAGTCTCGATTTTTCGAGTTGACTGATTCGCATCTATCAAAAGTAAATGTCTATTAATACTTTATTCTGTCATTCACTCTTCATTTACTTACTCACCTGGCAACAATTAGGAATCTTCATACACAGAAAAAACAGATTACCTACTTGATATAAGACAAATTAATTTACATCAAAGCAACTTTATGAGATCCAAGAAAATGATCCTCACTCTATAGACGTTAGAGAATATTCAGTTCATATTAGTAAAAAATTTACACAAATATATTGTTTTGTTTAAAGAAAAAAATGTTGAATCCAAAAAACAAATTATTCAAATTAAGTCTCCAGCTATTTGTATAGTCAAGAGAGTCTGGGCTTCAAGTGAAAGGCTATTTTTTTTCATACACAGATAAAATAATATTGAATTAAATCTGTAGTGACATAAAGTCTTTATTGACAAAGAAAATAACAATCAATTAATTTGAATTAAATTATAATTATCTATAATCAAGAAATTGATATGTTAGGAATCAGATTTTAACTGAAAAAAATCTGATGTATAATTGAGAGATGGATATTTAATTCTCTTGAAGTACTTAAATTCTTTTTATCTGAGATCGATAAAATGCTTAGTTAATAGAGCTTTCAGATTTCTATCACCCAGCAGACCGAGGTGTGGAAGTCATGCCACGTCTTCGATTGGTGGCGATCTGTGGGGAGAATTGAGATTCGATTTACAAAGAAAATTTGGATTCTAGGGTCGACTCAAACCCGGAACGCTTCGATAGCGTCTGCTAATTTGTCTAGTAGCGATATCTAGTTTATTTGGGCGAACTAACAAACATTTCTCTAAATACAAAACAACAAAACACCGATAAATTATATAGGTACACAAACTTGGTTTGTTTTTCTTTGGACCAAAGTAAAAAGTCTAAATATTAGTTAGTAGATTGAAATAAATATTAACTGAGTTATATATTTTTTTCTTGACGAAAAACAAAAGTTAATTTCAATAGAGTACACCAGATTATTTAATTTATATTTTTTTAATTTAAGTAAATCTTTTCTTACTTAATCTTCATACAAGAAATTTGTGATATAGTTGAAAGTTTTTGTATTTAATGTAAGGAGATAACACTTCTTATTCTAAGTCTAATTATAGAATTAAAATTAAAAAGTCTTGAAATGAGCATATTTCTCTAAATATTAGTTTGTTTATTTACAAAGTTGGGAATAAAATTGTATCAGAACAAGAAAAGTAGTATTTTTATAATAACAATATTTTCTTAATCTTAGACAATATATTTTTGAATGACCAAATAATATTTTTTAATCTGCGCTTTCCCATTTTAAGAAACCCATGTAGTTATGCATAGTATACCAATAAGAAGATAAATTCATGGAGAGGGTATAAAAATTTATAAATACCAGGAAGTTTATTATCTATTTAATTAAGGAATTGACATTGTCATTGTTCATGGTAGGTTCCAATCATGATATGTATAAGGAAGTCTCAAATTCAATGTTTCATAAACTTAACACATTCAGATTTTAACAATATTGATTTAGTATTACCTACCGCCAACCTCTAAGAATAGCAGCTATTTTATCTTTCCGTCAATAATGTGTGATAAATCTCTTGGTTAAATAATAATTTATATATTCAGATGTTGTCCTTATTTAGGTTTGATGATTGTGTATATTGCCGTGATGGCAGAGCTGGACGCAGCTGAGATGATATTAATATTTTGGTTTGTTTATGAGAAGGTATACCTATAATCTCTGAAACTATTGGTCTGGTTTTCACTCATATAGTACACATAGTAGGGCCTTTTCAAACCGCGGTATTAGCTACCCAAGCGGAATCTTTGCGGGTATGCAGTAATCCTACTGACACTCAAATACTGTGACAGAATACTGCGGACCGCGCGAAACCCCGATCGAAACCAGCGAAATTTTCCGCTTCGGTTTGAATAAGCCTTTATCCTGGGGCCGAATTCTGCTAACCAATCAACTTTACTATCACATGTGGTATCGTAGCAGAATCGTCCATAAATGAAAGAAACTCCAGATAGTGCGTGCGGTGTTATTTGCAAGGAGTGATTGATGCACTCCCTCCATCTATAGTTCCTTTCATCAACGGCAAAATGCCAAAATTTGACATTTTGAGACGATACCATGATGCCATTGTTATGGTAAAGCGATTAATTTAGTGGAGATAGGGCCCGGATACCACATCAGCGAAGCCACGAACAGAAGCTAGTATCATCTAATCACATACACTAGTATAGCTAATCACATACGAAAGTTTCTCCTTGGTTTTTCATATTCAAAATGGCAATTACGTCAATTTTCGTTATGATATTCGTGATAAGGAGTACAAAATACGTTATTATACCATATATATCCTGATCGATCGACGGTATGCGATTTTCGGCAGTACATTGTCATTTTTTTACTGGTATTATGTCTATGGTTTATTCTTATTTATTGGTGTATGCATAATTTGCTCCCATGTTTGTTGATTAGATTTTTTTTACAAAATGTAATATTGTGTTTGTTTAGACGTAAAATCCTTGTGGCGACCGGAATATGGTGCATATATGGTGGAAGGAACCCCAGGAAAACCATACGGTGGCCTTCTTGCGCACTTCAATATTGTAGAGGCCAATATGCGCTACAGACGAGCGGAGGCCAGTACTCTATTGAAAGATGGAGAAGTCATTATGAGCATCACCAACTTTCCTAGGTAAATAATTGGTCTCATACTAAAACAAAAGTGAAGCCTTAAATTTGAAATATCGTAAAAATATCGATTGGGTTTCATGCCAGGTTTCTCTACGCTTGGTCGGTAGTTGTGATTTCAATATGAAATACTTTATTTTTTTACCTGCACCCTATGGAATTCACAAATAGCAGCTACAAGTCTCGAAGTTTTCTTAACACGTAAACACAACATTGATAGGAATTTAACTGTATTAAAAAACATATCGGTGTAAGTCTTATATTAACTTGTTTTTCAGATTGGGTTGTCCAGATTTCACAAGCCCGCCCTTCCCACCTACCCCTCAGGAAGGAGTCACGAAGTCTCTGTACTTCCCTGATGACGCCATTTTCGAGGGTCACCCTCGCTTCAAGACCTTGACTTCGAATATCAGGCAAAGAAGAGGAGAGAAAGTGGCTATTAATATACCAAGTGAGCATTTATTTAAAATTAAACCATCGACATTATTCTGCTACAAAAAATAAATCATAGTTTAGAAAATTCATGAAATCATGAATCAATTTAATTCCATCCAACATACAGCCATGATCCAAGAAAACAGGTCTGCTCTTCCGGGAGTGTCGCCAGGTGACGTCACTGTCCAGTTGCCACTTTATTTCAACAAAATGTAGAAGTTGGGAAACAATAGTCAATCGAAAAATCTATAAAAAAATGTGAATCGTTAATTATGTTTGTTAGATCAGTCAAAACAGCGTTAGTTAAACACGAGTTAATGTGATAAATAATTGGTAATTAAACAAAACCACAAACCACGCAGTTTTGTCAGATTCATACAGGAGTTCGGGGAGTTACGATTTTACGCTACTGTGAACACCAGGAAACAGATCCGTCTTCTCATTCGCCGAAGGCGATGATGACGTAAGCTGGAGACAACCACGTGACCATTGTGTTTCGGAAGAGCATACCTTGTTTTCTTATACCATGCATACAGCCTTTACTTATGGCCTGAGTTGGCATAACCCAGCATGTCTATCATAATTATTTATTGACGAGAGCCTTGTTGTTTCCATGTCATTATGTAGGTAGTAATTTCTGTTAAGCATCGTAAATCATTATAATCGTTTTGTGTCATACAATCGATATTGCTTTATCAAAACAATGGTTTCCTTATTTCCAACGGGTTTCATTGATGACACAGAGTGAAGGTGTACAAATATAATAAGCTAAGCCTGTAGATACAGTACCTACATATGTATATTATAATGTAATAATTTGCAGTATTCCGCGACGTGAACACAAAGTTCCCAGTAGACGATTCCCACAAGAATGACAAAGCGGCGGATCCCGAGTGCGTGTACATGGACGCTATGGGCTTCGGCATGGGCTGCTGCTGTCTGCAACTCACCTTCCAGGCTTGTTGCATCACTGAGGCGCGCACACTTTATGACCAGCTCGCGCCCTTATGTCCTATCATGGTAAGTTTTATGGGGGGACAATGGAAACTATTGGTATTTAATTTGATTGTTACTTTTATTTCATACAATACTCTAATTATACCTAAGACGCTTCTTAATATCGTTAATAGACATGTTCATGTATAGAATCATGGGCCTTTTTGCTTATTCTTTAAGGGTGATGTCATCCCTTACAACTTAAAAAACAGTAAAATTTTGGGATTCAAAGACGATCTATATAATAAATATATGTATACATAATAAATATTCTTTTAGCCTAAAGAATATTTATGTCACAAAAACAAAAATACATTTCATTTATCTGAGAAACATCTTAAAGTTAAGTAGGTATATTAAAAAATATCGTCGACAAATATTTTTTGTTACGTTACCTACTTATGCATATCATGCAATGTGATACAAAAGTTTTACGAAAGTTTTACGATTTTCAACTTGCAATTACTTAGAAAGACAAATAACAGGAAGAATTTATACATTTAGTAAGACATCAAGAACATTTAAAGACTACCCGCAAAATCGTGCACATTTATTGAAGTCATTGAAATTGTTATTAAAAACAATCTAATTATATATTTTATTAATTCTCAATCACTTGTTCCACAGTTGGCACTATCAGCAGCCTCCCCAATCTACCGCGGGTTCCTAACAGACGTGGATTGCCGCTGGAACGTTATCTCCGGATCTGTAGACTGCAGGACGCGAGAGGAGCGCGGTCTGGAGCCGCTCCGTAACAACAAGTTCCGCATACAGAAATCTAGATACGACTCTATCGACTCTTATCTTTCAGCGGAGCATGAGAAGTACGTACACAAAACAAAAACAAACTAACTAATATTAAAAATGCGAAAGTGTGTTCGTTTGTCCTCCCTTCACGCTCTAACTAAGCTACCAATCGACTTGATTTTTGGTCTAGAGGTAGTTGAAAGGATGGAGAGTAACATAGGCTTTTTACTCCGGGTAAAACATCAAATTCCGATAGGAGATTTACGGGAAAAAATACCTTTTTTTCCCTAGAAATGTGAAATTCGAATTTAACGCAGGTGTAATAGCGGTGAACATGATTTTATGGGCCAAAGCGATCTTAAGGCTGCTGCCCGCGCCTTCGCCCGCATTTTATCGGGATAAAAAGCCTTTATGTTATTCCAGGTCCCTAACTATACCCATACCAAATTTTAGCCTAATCGTTTCAGTAGTTTTTGCGTGAAAGAGTAACAAATATCCATATTATATTCCATATATTTTACAGTTATGTTTCTTTAATTTTGTAATCATTTTGTGTACTAAAATAATATCTACGTATCTAGAATATGTAGTATATACAAAGTGTTTTGATTACAAAAAGCAGAGGCATGAATAACGTTCATTAAAGTTATTAGAATTGTATTACAGTGCTTTAGTGTGTGAAACAACAATCAGAAGTATGTAGGCATGGTACCTAAACTAAGGACGTAATATTACTAGCCTTGGACCGGTTACAATGACTCGGCGGTTTTTTAAATATCTATCAATGTTTGTCTAATCGATTATTTGTGCCGCACGTTTCTGAATCAGCAGTTTCTTGTTATCAAGTAATACCTACATTGCCACCGTCGATGTTCGTCATCTAGAATATAAATTAAATCATTTAGTCGTTGCAAATATTTCATTCTTTAGTTGAGGTAGGTACAACGGCTGCCAACGGGATCGAAATTTATACAGGGTGCCACGAAACATGTGTACTTATTGTAAGCAGAAAGGGATTGGTTCAGAATCCCGAGAGGATCAATTTTTATTCTTCGATTTACATATTTTTTTGTAACAATTTTATGACTAGACACTGGTTTTGCTGGAAAAACAAGCCTCAAAAAAACATTTATGAATTTTTTTATAAATCCTACTAATATTATAATTGTGAAAGTTTGTATGGATGTATGGATATTTGTTACTCTTTCACGTCACAAAAACTACTGAACCGATTGGGCTGAAATTTGGTATGGGTATAGTTTGGGACCTGGAATAACATATAGGCTATTTTTTATCCCGATAAAACGCGGGCAAAAAACCGTACAAAAAAAAAGAAATAAATTCAACAAAATTAGAAATCGTAATTAAAAAAAATCGTTATTCACAAGTTGATCCCTTCGGAGTCGGAATCACCCCCTTTCAGCTTAGTACACATGTTTTATGTGGCACCCTGTAAACTTTGAGTTCCGGAGTTCTAAGTTTTACTTAAGCAGAGAGTGATGCCACGGGCAGAATCAAGTTTTCTTTTTATTTAGCACCCCCGCATACTTCCAAATACTCGCACAATCAAAATTAATATGCATACAGGTACAATGACATTCCAATAACGCACGACCCGGCGATCTACAAGCGACTGCGCGAGGGCGGCGTCGACCATCCGCTGGCGATGCACGTCGCGCATTTGTTCATACGCGACACCGTGTCTCTCTTCTCGGAGAAAGTCAACCAGGACGATAAGAACGATACCGACCATTTCGAGGTGAGTAAACATAGGGATGTCCTACCTATAGCAGTAGATAAGTCGTTATACAAGCGACTGTGCGAGAAACGGCGTCGACCATCCGCTGACAATGAACGCGCTTATGCACGCCGCACATCTGTTGATACGCGACACTGTGTCTCTTTACTCGGAGAAAGTCAGCCAGTACGATAAGACCGATACCGACCATCCTCGAGGTGAATTTACAAGAGGTACCTAACGAAATAACATCTAAAAATTTTTAGTTAAAAACTAAAACCCGCCCCATATACCTAGGTTACAATTAGTAGCAAAGGCCTCCGACTACCTAAGTATCAAAAGAAAATGCTATGGACAATAGGTGAACGGTTGTTTATGACTTTTATGTAGTCGGGTTTTAGTTTTTAACAAAAAAAATAACACCTTTTTGGTAATCGTTTGAGAATTGTTAACCTCACAAAAGTTTGAGAAACGGTTTCGGAAAGTACAAACAAAGACCTTTGCAACGATACCACACACGAGCATATTTACTAACATTGAGATTTTCGACCCTTAGACCCCCGCTATCTCGTTAGACCCCCATATTTATCTGACGTCACATAGCCTATAACCACCGGCCTATTAAGATAAATCATACGACACCTCATTTGTTGAAATCGGACTATTAGTTTCAGCGCTACGTGGGAACATAAAAATCGGCTACATGCATACATACATACATACATAGAGTGTCAAAATCATAACCTTCGTCGTAGTCGGGTAAAAAAAATATAAATGCAAAAGTTTCGATATTTAAATATGTATTTTAATGTTTGTTAGTTTTTCACTCCAAAACGACTGAACGGTACAGGCTGAAATTTTTGCATAGTGTAGTTCTAGACCTGCATTATTATAATATTACTACTTTTTACTGCTACTTTAGTACTCGATGGACCGACGACATCGTAGCGGTCGCAGGGAGTCGATGGATGGAGGCGGCTCAGGACCGCTATTTGTGGCGTCGTACGGGGGAGGCCTATGTCCAGCAGTGGACGTGTATGGGCTGATGATGATGATGACTACTACTTTTTACCCCAAAAAAATGCGTGCGAAACCGCAGACAGTAGCTGTTGACCAAATAAAAAAGTGAGTCATGATGAAGCTCTTCAAACTGAATGAAACATTTTCGTGACTCGCTCCGCTCCATATAATTTTAGTGTCTCGGCTATATTTGTCATTTTTGTTATAGAACATTCAATCAACCAACTGGCAGACGATGCGCTTCAAGCCACCCCCACCAAACTCCCCAATCGGCTGGCGCGTCGAATTCCGTCCGTGTGAGGCCCAACTAACGGACTTCGAGAACGCAGCCTATGTCTGCTTCGTGGTGCTTCTAACACGCGTCATACTCTCCTACAATCTCTACTTGGTCATGCCAATCAGCAAGGTAAGGACAGTTACAATCTGGTTATCTTCAAGACAAAAGCGTATCGATGTCTTCTACATTCGTAATTCGTCGGCACCTATCATCAGCCCCGCTAGCACGGGTTTTTCATTTCTACTCTACCTAGACTAGAGAAGAAAGTTTCTTGTCTTCATAATCTTTATCTTGCCCGAATATGCCGTTTCGAGAAACAAACCCTAGAAAACAGTTTCTTCGTAGAGAAGCGCTTTCTATAGCAACGGGAACCAAGCCACAGAAAAAATATAAATGCTGTAAAAAGTTCGTTCTTTTTATAGCTATAGGTAATGAAACGCTCATTACCAAGAAAATCAACATAAAACCAGCCGTATCGCTAAAAAGAAAACTGAGCCCGTAATACGAAACGTTTTTTGATTACACCAAAATGTCAGTTTATTGTATTTGTCAATGTCAATTACAATGTTTTGAAGTGTAATTTCTTTCGTTCAAAGATGTATTTTTCTTTTTTTCTTTTAATGGACGAAAGAAATACCGAAATCTTTTCTCAAAATGTTTCGGTAAAATACTGTGTCTGGCAAAGGCGGCAAATGAAGATTATTGAACTCATAGCATAGTATTGTATAATACAGAATAACGGAGATTAATTTGGTTTTGGAGCAAACAAACAAACAAATTATTCTCCGATTTTTTATGTTGCATTTGCTCGTAATGGCTGCGGGGCCATTAACTAGATACAAAACCCCCAAAAATCAAAGAGTATTATAATAATATAACTAAGTATCCAAATATTGCGAGATGCGAGGGAAGAAAGACCTTGTCTAGGTCTCGAGAGGTGTAGACAATTTTAGAAGAAATGTTTCTATTCTCAAATGTCAAGAAACGAGTAAATTGATCCCCATGTTCGCATCGGTAGACTCATCTCTATGGTAGAATAGAAAACATCTCTACCGCTTATTCTTCCGAACGCCGTGTTCTCGAACGAAGAAAGCTTTCTACTCTCTACACCTAAATGTCATTTTTACGTAATTTTTTAGATAAAAAATGACGTAAAATTGACATTTCTACCTAGACAAGAAAGCCTGTGCTAGCCCTACTGGTGAGATTTTGGTCAAAAGGTCTATCCACTATAAAATTGTGATTTTGATACTGGATTTTAGACTTTGAAAATGCTGCTATTCTCTGCACGCGCGTTAAACTCTCCTACATTCTCTAGGACGATTGATTGATTCCTTTGATACTTCATGTTTTATGCTACTGCCGTACTAAAGCTAGATAGTAGAGGATCCTATTATAGATGACCACTGTTCTGTTTAAAGGATGAAAAGTATTTTGTATCAAAGAAAAAATCCTGCCCAAACTATGATTATAAGTAATAAAAAAATTGTATGGTACAAGTTGATTACCTTTCACCACTTTTCCTTTACGTTTTTAGCTTAGTTACTAATAAACTTGTCCCTTTTAATTAGGAAAGCTTTGAAATAGGTAAATAAACGCTATAAATACCCGTGAATATTTATAATAATAGTAAGGCAAAGTCGTAAAACATCCAGTTGTAACTGTTTACATATCAACAAAGTTAAATAAATTAAGTATTGAATTGTACCTTGTTATCGCTAAATTACGATGGGGAATTTAGCTCTGAAATATGATATTATTTACACATGGTAACATTGTTACATGTTATTGTAGTAGATACTCATAAAGTTGCTTCATTTTAGTAGGAAGCTAAGTCGTAAAATATTCAGTGTGGTTACAGTTAAATGTTATTTGTTGTGAAGCGTGTAATGTGTTTCTTAGTTATTTAGAAAAAGAGCAGTTAATAATACAAATATTATAAATTAGAAAGTAATTCGGACTGCCTGCCTGCTAGCTTTTTACGCCTAAACGGCTGAATGGATCTTAATGTTTTTGGCAAAGAGATAGATTCCGTGCTAGTTTCCAATGAATCTTTTGTCTATTCTCAATACAATTTGATTCGTGATGGTACAAATATATTATCTTCAGGTGGATGAAAACATGCAACGCGCACAGCGAAGAAACGCCGTCCACAGCGAGAAGTTTTGGTGGCGGCGAGATGTGGGCGCGCCCAGCACTGTCACATCACAGAACAACGACAACGAGGCTTCTGAAGAATTTGCGGAGATGACTATCAATGAGATCGTCAACGGGAAGGTGGGTATCCTAACCGGCTGCGCCAAGTATACCTACATGACATGTAGTCTTTTTGTCGTGGATGATCTGTTACAGCACATAAAAATTACAGCATGGCCTCTAAATAATTCGCAGAGATGACTAAACGAGATCGAACCCGATCCATTTAATAGTTTTCTTTCTTACGTTTATCCCAAATGGCAAGGCCATGTTTGTTTTGGATTTTGTAGGTTTTGAAGCAAATATGGGTCGCGATACGTAAAAATAACGCTGGAAGAAAGTGGAGGGGTTATGTTTGCGCAAGCGTACACTCGCGCACGAAAGTCGATAATCCAATAAATCGCTTAATGCGCAGCTAGACAGCCAGCGCTACCTACTAAATGTTATTATGAGAATGAAAATGAGATCAAACTACAATAATTTATTTACATGACCGATGGGACAGATACTGACCTATCTTATCTGAATAAATTTCTTACCTCTAATTTAAACATCGTCAACGTCATTTAAAACGGGATTTTTACCATGGTTTGTGTTTTGAGCCTTGTGTCTTCCCACTGCATCGTAAAATTCGCAAAGCCCTATAATGTCGTTTTCATATATTCCAGACAGTATTATAACATTTCTTCTTATTCTAGGACGGGATATTCCCTGGGCTGATTCCCCTGATAGAGTCTTACCTGTCAGGTATGGACGTAGACGCCGACACGCACTGCTCCGTCCAGCAGTATCTGAAGCTGATCCAGCGGCGCGCGTCTGGAGAGATCTCGACTATGGCCACGTGGATGAGGAACTTTGTCACGTCGCATCCTGACTATAAGTAAGTGCAGGTAGATTTCCGCTGGACATGCTTGCTACCCACTCTCAGCAGTTTCCTGCAACCTCCACTAGGTCATCCATCGATCCACCTCGTGGAAATCTGCCCACATTGCCTTATGCCCCAGAGCCATAACCATCAATTCTGCGAGCTATATCACATGCCCTCTGCCACCTGAGTTTGGCAGTCCTTTAAGCTATGTTCGTCACCTTGGTACTTATACGGATCCTTTCAAATCTAATTCGATCGCGCAGATAAACTCCAAATAGAGCCATCGCTATAGCTCTCTGCGAAATAACAGCCAGCTTCTGAGTCCCGTAGTATGGTGCCTTACTACCTACGTCTGTGGCATATTTAATCAATGGCAACACATTATATATTCCTGTTGAGAATAGATAGAAAGTTGTCCTGACCTAAATTTTATCCATCCACAGAAAAGACTCCGTAGTATCAGAGAAAATAAACTACGACCTTCTGAAAACAGCGCACGGCATCCAAAGTGGCGTCATACCAGAGCCGAGCCTCCTCGGTGGTACCAACATCTCCAAAACGAACGAAGACATTCCCAAAGCCTTCACAGTGATGCTAGGAAAGGACTGCTAGCCATTGCACATCGTATTCCAACGGTGTCGTGCCTTCTGTGTTAAACGCACTTGTTTTGTATGACGCCGATGTAAGAATATCTGATAGCGTGGACATATCGGCGACAAAGGAACCCAGAAGATATATAGAGAGTAGGTATATTTTCCCGTTACTATCTGATAGTAAACGCGATGAAGGTTACGTACTGAGCACGTTGGTATGTGACCAACGTGCACTCTTAGTACTGCACGTGTGCGACCACGAGTGCACGTTGGTATGTGTATGGATGTATCGGACCATATGGATTAAAATGCGCGTTTCAAAACGCCTTGTGTTCTCGCTTAGGTACCCGTGCGGATATGTTCATCCCATTTGAAAAAATCTGGAGCGCAGCCAAACGGTTATGCATGATTTGTAGCAGTTGCAAATAAGTGCCGACGGTTATATTTCCTAGAAATATTACTGCAAGAATTAGATTCGAGCCTCACTTCATAAAACGCGCATATCATGGTATGACCCATTGTAGCAATACGTTTCACTGCGCTCCATATCTTACGGATTCGGTAATAGCTTTTAAAGTAGTCAGGGTTGCCTTATGTATGTAGATTCATTTGAGATTTAAAGTATAGATAGATAATAGATATACATACAGAGACACGCAGTCAGCATTCCAGTGATATTAGAAAGCATTTTACCAATACTGTGGTTTAAACTAAGATCTCTGCAAATACACAGAATGATCCAATTAATATATATCGATATAAAGATACTATATATATAGTAGTATATATAGTATCTTTTCATCTGTATATGAAATGAATTTATTCGAGAAGTATGCATGTTACCGCTTTATGAATAGTTATAGCATTTATCCACAATTACCTAGGTTTATTTTAATAGACCAACTAAGTATTTTAACTTTTTATAACCATGCTTATTTTATAATGTTTTGTTATACATTTTACTATACTAAAGTGTACAAGGTTCGTAAAGAACGTGTTTGAATTTTAGATACAATCAGGTCCATAGACTGTAACCCTAGAGAATATGGATCGTAAGACTTACCTACCTATGTCAACAATGGTCAATGAATTTAAATGGCAATAATCTCTAAAACTTAAGATGCTACGGATGATAACTTTCAGACAGGGCCAGAAATCGCTGAACAGAGACCTTGTATATTTTAGAAGATGTTCCTCTTCAGCGGTAGTTGGCGTTCACTGAATTTTGTTGCTTAAGGTTATGTATTAAAAATCTTATGGCAGACTTCATACTGTAGACATGATTGAAGATTGTGTTTATATCACACCGTCCTCGCACAGCGGAAAAATGTGCATTCAAGTATGGGCTTATGATACTATTTTTAGCGACACCATAAAAGTTTACAGCGCTTTGTTTGCTTTTTTATGCTGTCACTGTAAAGTGTATCTAAAGAATACAAGCCTAAGCCATATTTTAATGCTTGTTTTTCTGCTGTGCTTACCGCACAGCCGAAAACATATTAGTCCCATATTTAAACGGTCTTTTGTATGTCGTATGATGAATGCGCCACAACCTTAACCTCTTAACCTAAGTACTTTACCTATCTTACAATACATCTTGTGTATAATTATCGTTAATCTTCTTGTCCTCTGGCAAACCGTTACAATGATACGCAGAACGCAATTCTAAGGCGAAATTGATGAGACGTTACCTTTTGGACAGTCGAGTCGATTAATTACTGTGAATTTTTGTTTCAAACAATGAAAGACAGAAACAGAACTATACGAAGCTGTACCGATCTCTTTCGTCAGCTGCGTTGTCGGTGGCATATATATTATATGTGTGAGTCTGCGCAAACTTCCAATTCTCGCTGCCCGTCACCGGACAAGAAGTTTGGCGGCAACTATACGCGACGTATTGCCCATGTGATACTGGTGTTAGTGATATTTGTTACCTACATTTTCTATAGATAAATAGTAATACTGTCGCAATTTTAGGTGAATACAACTAAGTTGTTTGTAATGTTGTTTGTTCTGAGAGTGCTAGGGAGAGTGGGCAACGTGAAATGATATCTATTCCACAAAGTTTAACCCTTAGCGGTAAGCTCAGAAAAAAGAAGTGAAATTAGAGGTCGTTTTAGTCCGTTACTTGTAAACAAGTAACGACATCTGCCGGTACTAGACAAGTGTGAGATGTGACTCCATTACATAGAAAGCCGAAAAAACGCGTGGTGGCGCTTTGAGGGTTCGTTTTCTCGGCGTTTGGTAACTAGTTACCCCGGTTTGGTCGCTATGTGGCCTGGCTGGGGTGTGGCCGCTAAGGGTTAAGTTAGAAGAGAGGCAAGGGTAGATCCTAGTTAGCACATCGAATATTGTATGTAATATGTAATGGGGACTATGGGTCTATTATAAGTATGTACTTATGTAATTATTAGGTACTTAGTTCCTTATTGAATCAGATTTATAGCGAGCACAAAATCTTTTGTTTATTTTTTGTATGTTGAGTTCTTCCACCAACTTATTACGGCACTTCAAGTTATGTTAAAATTTAAATGACTTGAAAGTTCTAGTATAATAGTTGAAATGTAGTGTGATTAATTATTAAAAATCAAGTGTAGTGCAATCTGTGACTGTATTCTGCACTGTTTTTATACTTGTTGTGTATATTTTCAGTATATTGTTATGTTATTATGATGAACATTAATTAAATATTCTTTCAATAAAGTTATTGTACTGTTTACTTTGCTGTTTATTTAACATTACATTAATAATGTACCTACTGATATTAGAGAGGAGCAAATTAAATATATTTTGGGGTTATACAGTCATAGCGGAATATATGAAAATAGGTTAATCAGCAAATAGGAATTGGCGGAAATAAAATGCTTAATTCTTGAAAATTGTACCTATAATAAGAATTTATCTTACATAACTCACTTCTTATTACTTAATATAATTTACGTGAAAGGTTTTAAATGAGTTTTAGAACTTATCAACGAGCTGCAGTATGTGCTGCTGCTCCTGTTGCCGCCATTCCTCGCTGCCCGCGTCCCCGAGATTACCCGCGTATTCTGGCAAAAGACAATACACAAATTAAAAAAAAAAAAAAATCGGCATATTCCTCTGAGAGGTATAAATACGCAAGCACTGAAGTGATTATAGCATAGCATGTCTGCCTGGGCTGGCAAAAAATATTCATAATATTTATTGTGATTTTATCCTTAAAGGCGTTGCTAGTCTTAGTGGGTACTCAACGCATAAAAACCCTGTCAGGGCGCAACAATTATTTTGGGTTCGTTCTTGTTAATAGTACAATAAGCAAAAGTACAATGTCAAATCATTTCACAGAAAATAAAAGGACCATATTATTATGATTAGGTAGGTAGGTACTAACTTATTACATTTTAGACTGTAGCTGCATCGCATTAAAAATGATTTTGTTCACTTCAGGATTTCGAGTTTGGTTCAGGAGAAGTTCCAGCCCTCTAACTAGTTCTGTAATAGCGAACAGAATAGTTTTGTTACCTCTCATGACATGCCGGATGATCTTGAGAGAACCGCCGCGCAGCGACAGAACTCGCTGAACTCGTTGCTTTATTGTAGTAGGGCCTGCTGTGCACACCTGCGATAATTTTCAATTTAATTTATTTATCTAGACTCGACTTACAGAATACTTATTCCAAAACGTCAAACTCTAGGGGGCCATTCAAGTATTATGTAAGCACCAAATGGGGGGCGTTCGCTTATTTTTGATGACATGGGGTGTGGAGGGAGATTAACTCAGCAATAATTTTTCTAAATAATTTAGTAGTAGACTCATTTGACCACGTTATGGGTTCCGAAAGGTAATGATTTTGATCAGTTTAAGAAACAAGATAGATTGGCATTAAAAATGTTATCGTGTAAACGCAATTTTTTTGCTTAATGTAAATTCGAAAAGTCGAAACATGCACATCCTTATTTTTAAAAAGAAACAAGAGCACAGATTAGTTAATGTTAACACGTTAACTGTCCTTGCATTACATGTAATGCATTAGCCGAAGTCAATTGAACTACGTTTCTTGGGCTGGTGACCACGAATTATCCAAAATGGACGGGACAGGGAACGTGTTATGAGTATGAAATATTTCATTCTATCATTCAATCAAAAAAAAAACGCGTATAACCATCTGTATTTAACATAGGGACTAATTAAAGTGGTACTGAAGACATTACAGGTTTTTCAGCATGCTCCAGCCTCTCACAATACGGTTTTCAATTATTCTCAAGCACTAGATGTAATAACGTTAAAACAACTTTCAAAATCAGGAAAATAACATAACTAAAATCAACCTGCTATTATTTTATAACGTTAAACTGAAAATATTCAGCGCTTAAACTCACTTCGTGTTTCCACGAAAAAGTTCAGAGCCTTGAATTTCAAGGGAATTTAGTGCTAGTACAATGTTACCTCGAGAATTATCCGGTCGATCAGTTGTAACGTAAATAGACCACCCGATAATCGCCTAAGGTATTGCGCATCGTCGTCCAATTCGTCAGCTTCTTGCTAAAACATCAAAAGAATCTCATTTACATTGAAAACTAGCTGACCCGACAGACGTTGTCCTGTCATTCAAGTCAAATAACTGACAATTATTTCAAACGATTAAGCAAAGAGTATACACCTAACGCTGGGGCTAAGGTTGCATTAAAAAAGTTTACAATAAAGGTATTCGTTAAGTTTTCTTAAATTTTCTATATTACTATTCAATTTTCTAAATTTTTTTTAACGTTTAGAACCTTCTACGAAGTATTATAAAAGATTTTAAAAAAAGATGAATGAAATCAGTAAAACCGTTCTCAAACTATAGCCGGACCAGGAGAAATAGGGATTCATTTTTATATATACATATATGTATATGTCGATGGTAGAAATAATAAATTATGTTTTCACATCTTTACCTCCATCTCCTTTTCAGTTCTGTCCACTTTATCCATGTATTTGAAATGCAATTCTAGAAGTCTGTCAACCTTTTCGAGATCATTCTCTGTAAACTTTGCCAACAGTCTTTGCCTCTGGCCGCCCTGGCAATTTCGCAGCATCGACGATATAATGGACACCACATGCTCTGTAATATGACAAAATAAACTCTCGCCTAATGCTTGGAAACAGGGCCAACAGTGAAACAGATCATGAAGTGTTGAAATAAGTTAACAATAAGAAAACTTTTAAGTAATAACATGTATTGAGAAAACAAGTTCAAAATATTGTTTTAATTTTTATAAAGTAGCTAATGAGGGACCAGTCCTCCCATGTATGATCATTATCTCAAATTTACATTATCTAAAAACTAACAAAATGAGGCCTTTTTAATTAAAACTAAAGTAATTACATAAAAATTGTATCGCTCGTTAACAATGCTAACAACAAAAATAAAAACTTATAATAACCGGTAAATCTTAAACTATTGTAACTTATTAACCATTCAAGATTTTTTTCCCACATAACAAAGCTTAAAAATAAAGTAACGGAAAAGTGTCATGTATAGATGAACGAAATGAGATTAAGCTGTACGTAGTGTGTCCTCTATCAAGAGGTGCATCAGTAAGCAGTGGGCATGTCACCGCAAGTGTATGTATAGTAGTGCTTGATGAGACAAGCTAACATAACATAATAAAGGCAGTCAAATCAGTGAATTATTTCTTTAGATTAGACCTTACAGGACGCATGGACACGTCACAAAATTCAAATGACTTATGTGAAACTAGGAAATACAGTGATCACTTTGTTTGTTTTGTTCCCTCCAATCTTTTTAAGGTAAAATAAAGAACAAGAAACTTGTTAGGTTGTTAGTTTTTGAGTTGGAGCAAAACTCGTACCAAGCTTTTTTATCCTCTATCTACAATCTAGATAATCTGATATTTTGTAGTAAGCCTTTTTACAAAGGATATGTATGACAATTTGTTTGAATTTATTTATTGATGACTAGCTGCTGCCCGCGTTTTATCGGGTTAAAAAAATATATGTTATTCCAGGTCCCAAACTATACCCATATCAAATTTCAGCCTAATCGGTTCAGTAGTTTTTGCGTGAAAGAGTAACAAATATCCATCCATACAAACTGACATTTATAATATTAGTAGGATTTTTGCATTATCAATGTGAAAAAATTATTTACTGAATTTATCAGTAAATAAATCTTTCACATTTGGCTTGCTTATTTATTTATTAAGTAGCTTTGTCTTGCGGCTTCGCACTTGTTGTTTCTATGGAAACGTTTAAATGTTATTTATATCCCATGGGAAATGATCTATGGAATATAAAGTAGCCTGTGTTCCAGATGTAGAACTACATTTATACAAAATTTCAACCCGGTCTGATCAGTTGTGAAGATGTAACATACATCCATGCAAACTTTCGTATTTATAATAGTAGTTTCTGCGTAGCCTACGAGTATGTTTGATTGCAAGCCTAGAATTACCTATAATGCCTGACGTGAAGAGGTAACAAACATCTATCAAAACATCCATACATACAAACTTTCGCATTTATAATATAAGTGTTATAGTATAGATACCTTCATGCTGGTCTACAGTTAGCACTCTTTTCCGTTTAGGAGTTTTCATGAAAAGCGGGAAAACAGTGCGTAGGCCTAGAATATCGACAAATTTGTTGCAATTGTCTTTTCCGTCGGGCCCCGCCAGCGCGTGGTCCAGTACTTTTAACGAACCATTCCGGGACATCTTCTTTTCTCTAGAATAAAATTCTGATCAAATAAGTATGTATAGTGCCTAGACAGTATTGGATTTATTTACAGATGTACAAAGACACTTAAAAGTTAGTGGAAACTAAACGTTAATACCTCAGCATAAGATTCATGAGTTGCAAACCCTCACCGCGCAGGAACCGGTCTCTGTTGGCTGGCTCCATGAGCGCACAGCACAGGGAATCAAACATGTTCTCCATAGCCTCTTGTTCTTCGGCGCCAGACGGGTCGTGTCTTTTGTAAAACTGAATAAATTATAAAAGCATTGTTTGTATTAAATTTACTAGAGAAATTTATACATGCTTAAGGTCGCTTGTAGAAGTCGGTTTTTTTTGCCGGACAACCGACTCAAAATAAACGGCAATCCTTGTATACGTATAAGATATTCTGATTTGTCGCCGGAACGGCGTCCGGTGCGTGTAAGCCATACAACACTGCGAGTCCGGCAAAATAAGCGGTCCGTTATCCGCACAGTATAAAAGGATCTCAGTTTATCTTCGTTCCGTTGTCCGGCGAAAAAACAGACGTATACAAGCGCTCTAGAGTGCGCTGTTGCGTAAGTTTCTCACTAATTAACAAAATTTCCAAGTGGAATTGCTAGACTCCCCCGAATTGGTCTACAATGCATGCCACAAGTACACGCGAAATCGGTAGGTGCTTCTAGGGTTCGCACATGAGAATGTGATTCTATTCTGTCGCACGTTTCTAAAGTGCTTAGGAACGATTAGGTGGAGGGTATAGTTATTGAGAAGAGTTGCAAATGTTTGATTTATAAAACAGGTGGTCGACGAGCACAACACCGTGGTAGCGCCGGAGTGTTCCGCGTGGATTCAGAAGAGAATATCTGCTTCAAAATTCAGTTGCAAGATTCCACCTGAACAAACATTGTTACATAATATAAATTGCAAGTGAAATAAAAGCTTGTAAAATAAGATTTACCGCGAGTTGTTGTAACAGCACATCAATGCCATCTAGCTCTCCAAGTAATTTCCGATTTTCAGGCGTGTGTTGTAACAGTATCGAAAGGATTTCCGTTGCATACAATTTGTTTCCATCAAAAGGTGCTTTCATCTGTGAATATAAGATAAATTGTATTAATAGTCTTATAACCAACTAAACACTAGCCAAACTAGATGTGGAATGTTTGTAAACAAACTGCCCCTACTGAATCTAAAATTTACCGTGTTGCCACGCAACAACGTACAACCTTTTTATAAGGAATTTACTTGTCGATTTATGACCCTTCCTTCAGTAAATATTGCTTACAATAATTACATCTGAAATGCGACGACAAGCTTTAATTAAAAATTGTATTTCAGCTTAAGTGGATTGTTTACAAACATTGCACATCTAGTTTGGCTAGTGTATAGTAGCTTCCACCCCCATTTATCTAGGATAAAAATTACTTTTACCCTAGAAAGCTTCAGAGCTTTTTTTTGGATGGGAACAACATAATTCCTTGCATGCGATACCATCTGTCTTTGCCATAATTTACTGTCGAAAATGTACACTATACATATAATAATAGTAGGGAACAGTTGTTAGTTACCTTCAGTCTTTTCAGTATCCATTGCATAAAGCCCTGTTTAGCTACATCTGTACATAGCTCGGGTCTGAACTCTGTAATGTTTTCCACAATACCCAATGTGTTGTGCACAGCATCCCTTTCATCAGGCACTTGCTCATCAAGCCTGGCTAGATTGTGAAGCAACAATGCCGGTGCCTCTGCTTCTGCAAGTGCATTGATTAGCTCTTCAGCACCCTCCTCGCTTTCATGTAGGATATCCACATCTGTAAACTCCTGGAATTATATAAAACTTATTAGATTCAAACTGAACACAATATCAAGTCCAATAGAGCTTAAAAGTGTATAATCTACACAATAAGTATTGTATTATTTATATTATTTTTATTTTATTTTAGTTAATAAGCAATTTATGTTATGTTTTTTGTGACACATATAAATATTTTCTATTTCTATTAAGTATATCAGTATCAGTTATCTTATTTTGGGGTCAGCTGATGCTGTGAGAATTGTCCACAGTTATTTACTTATTATTACTTATTGACCTTGTTGTTGCTTATATTTAAATATTTTTATAGATATTGTATATGTCTCGTCATGGTTTAATAGCGCTTAGCGAAAGTGTAGGGCATTCTTTGCAGGTAAAACAGTGTAAATAATCTAAAAATCTAATTGTGATGGGACCTGTACACTGTGGTTTACCTCAATATAATTAAAATAAAACTGAAAATCATCTTTTGTATACCTGTAAAAGATTGACGATTTTGGTTGAGATATCTGTGTTATCATGTGATAGTAACTCCAGTAGGGAGTTAACACATTTCAAGTCCACAAGCAATGGATACTGATCAGGCACTGTCGCTACTGCACTCAGTTCCTAGAACAAAATGAACCAAATAGTATTCCACCAAATAGGTATAATAATTAATTTGTATCTTTTATTCTTAATATTGTTATAATGTATTGTGTATAATCTTTCACCTGTAATGCCTCATGTAAATCAAGTTCACTATCCATGAACTTTTCAGGCTGATCTGGAAACTTTATTCTCATCTCTCTGTTTTTCAATGCTTTCTTCTCAAAGTTGAGAACTAATTTCTTAACTGCAGTGTCATCTAGAACTTCACCCTGTAACAATATTTATTCTTAGCTAAGAATTCAAAGAATGGTTTATTTTGCTTATAGGATTATCAGCAGACTTCTGCAACAGTAAGATTATGAAATATATTTGTTTAAGTACCTCTGTGGCTTCTGTCTCTACATATCTGAGGATGTCTTCCCGTTCTTTATCAGTAATCGTGGGTTCTTTGACCAGTGACTGGCTTAACTGCTGCATAGTATGCTCCCCTCTTGGTTGCTTGCCCAGCCGGCGCATTTTCATCGCTCGCGACGGTTCTTCATCGGAATCGCCACTGTCGTCTTCATTTGGTCTTTTAGGCGTTGGAACGGGCTAGTACACAAATTATATCAATTAGATAGAACTAAAGGATTCACTGTTTATAAACAGTAACTCTTGTGGGCTGGGGTCGCGATGTGTGTAACCAGCTTACCTTAAACGAAAGAAGCTCCCCTACATCCATTTCGAATAGCCTAAATCTCGGATATCTAAGGTACTCTTTGGCTTATGATGGGCTTATGTATATTGAATTAATTAATTTTATATCATCAACACAAACAAATTGATTTGAGGTTATGTTTTCATTCGATGACTGACATTGACATCATTGTCAAGTTGACAACGGAATCCACAGATGATCAAACCCAATAAATGCCATGTAAGTACAGGATTATTCCGCTAATCCCCCGACGCCGCGCCGTTCTCCACGTGGGGTATTTGCGGATTTTTTTCCGCTGATCCCCCAAATGAAATCGAACCATCACGTGGGGGATTTCCGGAAATCCCATAAATTAGTTCGTAAAAACCTTTACCACGTTCCCGCTGCTGGGTTAGTAGCTATTATTATATATTATAAATGTCAAAGTTTGTATGGATATTTGTTACTCTTTCACACAATAACTACTGAACCGATTAGGCTGAAATTTGGTATGGGTATAGTTTGGGACCTGGAATAACATATAGGCTATTTTTATCCTGATAAAACATGAGCGAAGGCGCGGGCAGCAGCTAGTTAATGATAATTTGATAACTAGTCAACAGGAAACAAAATGATTAAACTTTATTTACCATAAAATTGTGTGTATCATTTGATAGAACGACTAAACGATACATAAATGACTTCGGCAGGTTTTATACCTACCCAGCTGGCCAAAAGTTTGAGACCACTTGAAAAAATCTTTGTTACCACCAAAATATTTCAAAAGTACACATGATAAGGAGCTAATTTTAAGACGGCTGAATAATAACTTAAAAATAAACAAAAGTTTTCTATTGTTATAAAAAAAAATTAATTTATTATCCTAATAAAGTATATTGTTTCAAAACATCAATAAGTGCCAAGTACCAGATGATGGTCCTTGCAGGCAGGTAATATGTTTATGACCTGCTCGTTACTAATTCTTTTGGGTTCTTTTGCGTTAGCCAAAATTCAAGTTAAAAATTATGATTAAATTATTTTATTACTACAGAATAAAATAACAAAAAAAGCATGACCGACAAATATACGCTTGTCGAGTTGCTGTTTTTTAAAATCATTAGACACACGGTCTCGTCAACATCATCTATCGCATTTTTATGACAGAAATATTTTTAGTTGCTCTTTGAAAAACCTCCCATCATCTGTAGAGTTAAACGGGGCACTACTAACCCACCGGCGGGAACGTGGTAAAGGTTTAACGAACTAATTTACTTTTACACGGCTGTGTGGGGGATTTCCAGAAAACACGGGGGGACGCCTTCGGGGGATTAGCGGAATAATTCGAAGTACACATCCCTTATTAAAGAGCAAACCAAATCTACTTCCGGTTAGGGTTCAATTTGCCTGTGCTGCTTTTGTCTATGCTAAAATTTTAGGTATCTGTGGCCTGTTTTAATTGGCTTGTATCATACCGCCAATTTTAAATATTTTGTATGGTCATTTTGAAGAATAATTTTATTATTTACGGACTTCTGTATTCCATGAATGAATGTAGCTGGTATTTTTGCCATGTCTGATTGTTCGCTTTTGCAGAAAGTTACCAGACACACTAGTCAGGGGTTTACGTTGAATGTATGCCAAACACAAATCAAATCTTGAGAAGAATATATTTTGGAAAAATACTTTATATATAATATATCAATCTATAATATTATATTATCAAAAAATATTATTATCCCACATAATGTTTTATTTATTTCAGACACAGAGAACAGGGTTTAAGAGCATATCTACGACGACGACGAAGTGTACCGACAAATTGGATCTGAATAGACTGCTAGAACTTCTAAATGTTACCAACGACATCAGCTTACAGCTAAAAGTATTTTCAGCTCTGTCTGCTCATTTGATGTTCAATGTAAGGATTGGCGCCACGAACTGGCCTCTGATGTCTTATACCTATGACCGAGTTTCATGCCACTTGGTTTAAAATTCCGCACACTTGTTTTGTTTTAAAAACTTACGTACATTATTTGTTGCAGAAAGGAGCTAACATTGATATCATTATCAAATGCACCGCAGTATACGACAAAATCCATTACGTGCTATCACGAGGCCTACTTGGAAAGTGTAGCGAAGCGTTGAATTTCCTGTCTGCCTTGCTATATTGTGACACCGAAGACATTACGTCCAAGAAGAAAGCACTGGCTCTGTACGCACGGAATATGACTAGAGTCAGCGGATGCTTGTCTACGATGTGCGAGATGTTCACTAATTGCATGATGGTAAGAATTTTAGGCACTATGGTGGTTATTATTAGGGGAGGCCTATGTCCAGTTGTGGACATAGAATAGAATATCATTTATTTCGTCAGCAAACCATAGAACATGAAAGTTTTTATGCTAAGTTACAAAAATGGTGGGCGTCAGATCGAGTTGGCCCCCATGACCCTGTGCCGAAATAGGTGTTGGCTCAGCATGTGCTCAGAACCGCTCAGCGCTGTTTCTTGCCAAAAACCTTTATGTTGACATAGGTAGTTTGATGATGATGAAGACTTCTACGGTAGGCTTCTAACTAGGTAAAAATTACATATATACGTGCCTACCCTACGTAGAGGCTTAATTTTCGAAGGGAAGAGGCCTACAGTACTCACACGATACGCAGAAAATACCCAGTCCCGGAACAGATATTTGCTGATCATGTACAAACTGACGAGAATCGAACCCAAAATCATCAGATTGTTATGGAGTCTACACACTACAGTCGACGACACAGCGCGGTGGGTTGGTGCGACATTTCGGTGTATAAATATAGTAGGTAGTATATGTAACGCTTCGACCTGCCGGAGCTTCCATTATCGACTGCTTCAAGCTGCGACTGCACAGCAAACTACTGTCTTGTGCACGTACACGGAACCGCTCGAGCAGTTCAACTGCTTCGTGCGGTCAAACAGTCGCCAGGCATACACTGACTGCTCTCGCGCAGTTACCTCCGGCGCGTTTCCCACCCGCGAGCAGTTGATCAACCGCTCGAGCAGTTATCAATGGCAGCTTCAAGCTAACCATAACTGCAAGAGCCGTCCGTGTATGTTGATCAATGGCTAACTGCTCGAGCAGTCCGTGTATGGCGGCCCAGGCAGATGACAAAACACTGTCGGCTGCCTAAGCAGCCGACAGTGTTTTGTCATCTGGTCGACAACCCGCCTTTGGTATGTAGACTCCAGCACACCTTCATCCACAGCGGTTTCTTCGTCTTACTATCTGTAATGTATACGAATTAGTAAATATGAGAATAAGACGCTTGCTCGTTGAGAATAACCCCGCCGGGGAATCGGATATTTGCATCGGTGACGGTGCGCCCGGTGCGCCGAGCGGGCGTCTCAGACCGAACGCTGGTTACACGAATACGAATTGGTTGTTTGATTTACACCCTTAAAACTAAACAGCAGACGTCACACTATCTAACTGGCCTTTGGAGCACTTCAACAAACAACTATAAATTTGATGATACAGTATTTTTGTTTCAGTACCATGATACCTGGAAAGCTTTATGCCAATGCACAGCCGTAGCTTGCAGTGAATGCGAAGTAAATCAAAGCTATTGCTCACATCTAGTTCCTGTGGTAAGAGAACATTCTTATCTCTTATGTAGTTATTTTTCAGAATCAAATTTCTTTAGAATATATAAGATTACAAATGTGTTTTGACGTATTAGCTAATGCTGTCCTACCCTAGAGGCCGATGATACTTACTGCGACTCACCTCCTCGGTTTCAGTGCATTGAGAAATGCAGTCAAGAGAATATAGACCTGCTTCTAGTCCTTCAAAGTTTGCTGCAGAATCACACTCGCAACGTTCAGCTTTTTCTCGATTGCAACGGTGTGTCGATTTTTAAAAGGTTTGTCACTTTTATTACACGATACCTAGACCTAATACCCATCGTTTGGGGGAGGCCTATGTTCAGCAGTGGACGTTTACGAGCTGATGATGATGATGATACAAAATTTCAGCCTAATCGGTTCAGTAGTTTTTGCGTGACAGAGTAACAAATATCCATTCATACATCCTTACAAACATTTGACATTTATTAATATTAGTAGGATAAATGTGAAAGTTTGAATGTTTTTAGATTTAAAATGGATGGATGTTTGTTACTTCTTCACGCCAAAACGACTGACGAATCGGGCAGAAATTTTGTCTAGATGTGTTCTTGACCTGAAATAAAACGTAACACCTACTAACGTAACTACCTACTTTTTATCCGATAAATCAGTTCCTATGCGATATTTCCATAGAAACAACGCGTGCAAAGCCGCGGGCAGAAACAAGTCTTAAATAAATAAATAATATTTCTCTAACCAGTTTACAATAAGTTATTCTATAGTTGAGACCCTCATTTAAGTACTTGTTTTAGAGGATATTGCTCTTCTCTATCTATGAATTCATCATTATAATGTACCTAAATGAAAATAACCTTTTTTTTTCTTGTAGGAATCTCCTTCATTACGATAAGTGCTTACAGCTTCTCACGACGGTGGTTCAAATCTCTAACCCCGCAACGGCACTTCTTCATCAAACCAATGTGCCAGAGGATCTGCGTGACTTCATACGCTTGTATGGACCAGAATCACAGGTTTACTTATAAAACACATGTTTTTAAGTTTATCATTGCTGGTATGCAAATATCTATGTATTTTTTTCACATGATTTCATTGTAAAATATTTACTACAAGAACCCCCGTAGTTTCACTCGCGTTTAAATCGGATTTCACATTTCTAAGGGGATAAAAAGGTCTTTTCCCCGTAAATCTCCCATGGGAATTTGATTTTTTACCAGGACAAAAAGTAGTACTCTGCATCTTTTCAACTAACTAACTATATGACAAAAATCAAGTCGACTGGTCGCTTAGGTCGTGAAGGAAGTACAAACAAACACACATTCGCATTTTGACGACCTCTGTGGCGCGGCGGGCGAAGGTCCGCATGCAACGCAGGAGGTTGCGGGTTCGATTCCCGCCTCGGGACAAATATTTGTACGATCTGCAAATATTTGTTCAGGGTGTTCTGGATGTTTTCTATGTATAATAAAATAAAACATATCTATCTATGTAGTGTATTATTATATCAGTATGATATTATGTATATCAGTTATCTGGTACCCATAACACAAGCTCTGCTTAGCTTGGGGCTAGATGATGTTGTGTGCATTGTCCAACATTATTTATAATAATTATTAACTAATGGAAGATGGGTTTGTTAATCAATATTATCATTTTACAGTTGGGGCAGAAGGCAATCATAATTTTGAACCGCATCAGTTCAAGTGCAAAAGGTCAGTTGGTTGATAATATTCGTGATCGATGAAATAACAAAGATGTAAATTATTAAGGTGGTTCGTCACGGTTAAGCGCGAGATTCCATTTTTTTTTGTTATTTTTAATTTATTCTGGTTTCTTCAAGGAATAAATCTAGCGGAAAAGTACGTTGGCGCAAATTATAAACCATTTTCTTTTTATTTATGAAAAAACAAACTTCAGTTCATTGGTAGTTTTGGAGAATTTGAGAAAATAAGAGATTTTAGCGTAAAAACCAATATTTTCCCACACAAAATAAAATTATATCGAAGTTGGTTTTATGATGGGTTCATAGAAAATAGTTCACGATTTGCGCCAAATTACTTTTTCGTTCATTTTATTCTTTGTAAAACGAATAAATAATTTATATCACAAAATAATTTGAATCTCGCGCCATCCCGTGACGATCACCCTTAAGTAGGTAGATGTTATTGCAGAAATAGAAACTCGGCAAAGAGCTTTCGCTTCGAATATTAGAATGGTTGACAATGAATCGCACATCGAGAAAGAGGATGCAAAGCAACCGATCTTGGGAAACGATGTTACAAGTGCAGAAAATGACTTTGAAGAAACTAAAGTATTGATGCAAAACGTAATGAAAGAGGTATTCAAGTTAAAACAGAGTGAAATGCAGAACTTAAAGAAAAATGATTCAAGACTCGCCATCAACGTCGGGATAAGAAAACCGCCTGCACAAAACAAGCGAAAGTTAGTCTATAAAAGAAATCAGACGATTAAAAATTCACATATCAGCAAAATACAAAACGTATCGAAACATCTAAAACATATAGACCGAAAAAGCAGACTAAACCGTAGCAATGACACTGAATTCTCATTCTCATTTCTAAAAAAGGACAATTTTAAAGTCCCAGTCATTAGAGATATTACCAAAAGCTTCAATGATACGCATTCAAACGATTCGCTTTTCTACGACACATATGCGAAAAAAGACGACAAAAATACTATTACTAACTTAGAGATAACTACACAGGACTTCGATCCCGTATTTGCTTCAACACCTAAACATGAAACTGCAAGTGTAAATCATGCAGAAGCAACAGCGGACACGCAAAAATGTACTGAAGAAGCCAAACTGGATAAATTTAAAGAATTGAGAATGAAGAGACAAAAAACGAAGAAAAAATCGCAAAGAGACAAAAATATAAACAGTAAAAACAAAAATATAAACAGATCCTTAGGCGCAAGGTTTTTCAGCGCCATCAATGATTCTTGCACGACATTAGTAAAAACTGTAACCAATATTTTTAACAAAAAACAATATAACAATGATTCTCAAAGTGAGAGTTCCAATTCTACAAAGACCATTGAGGTGGAAGACAGACGAGCTAGTGCAAACAGTTTTATGTATTATATGAAAAGAAGAGATGCAATACTGAATGACAACTGGTCGCGCAATGATGAGAACAGCGTAGTTAGCAGTGTAGCCAACTCTTGCAAGACTTGCGATAACACAGAGGTTTTGAAACAAAAACTGACTAAAGATGAGTTCTTAAAACAGACCGTGAAAAAGTTAAAGCTGGGAATCAACCTCTATGGCTGTGATTTTAAGGTAAAACATTAAAATAAGCATAAATAATGCTGAACAATCCACACAGTATCATCTAGCCCTTAGTTAAGCAGAGCTTAAGGGTACTAGATGACTGATATAGTTAATACATCACATAGATAGGTATTTTGTACTATGCATATAAAATACCCAGAATAAATATTTGCAGATGATACAAACACTTTTCCCGAAGCGAGAATCGAATCCGCAACCTTCTGGATCGCAAGAGGACCTTCGCCCGGCGCGCCACCTCGGTCATTTGTCTTGTTTGGTATTAATATTTTGTACTTATGCGTGATTTTAAGTAAATCAGTCATCTAGTACCCATAACAAAAGTTCTGCTTATCTTGTGGCTAGATGATGATGTTTGGATTATCCAACATTATTTATACCTATTACACAGATTTTATAATACTATACTAGATTATTATAATAAATTATTTTAAACTTTCAGAAAATATCGAAAACAATGTGGCCTCGAGAAAAATACATGACACCAGTGGTTCTTTACCATCTTTACAGAAAATTGTTATTGAAATAAACGAATGTTGTAAATGTCTATAAATATTTTATTGTATAAATAAATATAAACAAAGCCAACGCTCTCCACTTATTTATAAATATTCGAAATCTTAAAATACTTATCTGACATGAACTTCGATAAACCTATTTTGTTTTTTATTACTTGCAACTAAACTGTATGTACAAGAATAATTAAATGCTATAATCAGATAAAAACTTAAATTACAACTTGCTGTAAGTAGATTCATGGCGCACCATGTCCTTCGTGATATCAGAGATCATCGGGGTTCCTGTAACAAAAATAATCTTAGGTATTTATTCCTATTTTTTTTTTATATTCCTCGAAACGAAACTAAACGTGGTTCAGATAATTGCCTTGTCAACCCAATCTAATTTTGTACCTACGTTACCTATGTATATTTGGGGGTCACAATCGGTGATGCCTTATGTGTTCTTTTTTGTGTTTTTGAAGTGCATATCCTCTGTTGGTAGTGCTAAAAAGGTAAATAAATAAACGCTGCGTGTGCATAGACAATTGTATAGGAAAGTGAACAACTTATTCAGAGCTAGAGCGATGGTTAATTCAGAAGAACTAACCTTAGATGGAAGAAACTCCAGATAGTGCGTACGATGCTATTTGCACAATTGATAGAAATTGATAGAACCTCGACACTTTTGATGCGCGTCACTCCATCTATAGTTTTGTTCATCTACGCTAGAATACCATAACGTGCCTGTGCTGGCAATTATGCGACCATACCATGGTCATAGTGAAGCAATTGGTTTGTAGAATAGACCCCGGTCCGATTCAATAAATTATTTCAATAACAACCATTCATCATCATCATCAGCCCGTATAAGTCCACTGCTGAACATAGGCCTCGCCCAAACGACGCCACGAATAATTGTTGCCATCATATTAGGTGAGTTTGCCATTATCACCACGTTTGGCAGGCGGATTGGTGATCGCAGTAAGGTGTTGGTAATAAGTAGGAAGTTGCTGCCCTTCTTCTGGTGGGTTCCCTTAGTCGGCTTTTACGACATCCACGGGTTGATTTGGAGGGGTTTTCTAAGCCGCGGCCCCACGGCCGAATAACTACCATTAGGTATGTATATTCATATACCGATTAATCGATAACACGTATGCGAGGCCACAGATATAAGTAGGCAATAAAATAAAACCCCGTATTCCAAATTCTATTTGCAAGTAGGAAGTAGGAACAACATACCTGCGATGGAAAACGTGTATTCTAGTTCAGTGCGGAATATATCGAGCATCCTTTGAACACCAGCTTGGCCTCCCACAGCTAGGCCCCACAATACTGGACGTCCGACAAATACCTAAAACAAAGTATACCTAATTATTAAATAAACTTTGCGCAAACTCAACATACATATACGAAGATATCTATGTTTTAATCCAGGATATAAGCTATCCTGGTACCGAATTTCCATCCAAATCCGTTCAGCCGTTTGAGAGTGCGTGAAGTTATAACAAAGACACATCCAAACTTTCGGTATTATCCTACTAATATTATAAACGTCAAGTTTCGTCAGTTTGTAAGGATCGATGTATGGATATTTGTTACACTTTCAAGCAAAAGCTACTGAACCGATTAGGCTGAAATTTGGTATGTGTATAGTTTGGGACCTGGAATAACATATATACAATTTTTTACCCCGATAAAACGCGAGCGAAGACGCGGGCAGCAGCCAGTAATAATACATATATTAATGTGATGCTAATTCTTACCATTTTAGCTCCAAGTGCGAGTGCTTTATAAACATCAGTGCCAGTGGTGACTCCACCATCCAAATAAACATCGATATTGTGGTTTTTCACTGCATCAACAATCTCCGGCAATGCTTCAATCTGAAAACACCAAAGTTATTTATTTATTTTTATACAGAACTAGCGACCCGCCCTGCTTCGCACGGGTACAATGCTCATACTAAATTATACATACAAATATTCCTCCTGAATCACTTTATCTATTAAAAAAAACCGCACCAAAATCCGTTGCGTAGTTTTAATGATCTAAGCATACATAGGGACAGACAGACAGCGGGAACCGACTTTGTTTTATACCTACTATGTAGTGATAGGTTGATAAGTTCCAAGTTCTGAGATACGTAGGTACTACTAAAGCCTTATCATCATTTATAATTACTGACATAATAAGCGTCAAAACAATCCATTTTATCAACAAACATCCAATTAGTTAATCACGTGAACTTCACTAGAAATATTAGCGGATATTACGTGCAACATAATCTACCTACCGTTGCAGGGACGCCGTCCAGTTGTCTGGCACCGTGGTTGGACACGAGAATGGCTGAGCATCCAGCTTCAACTGCTCTTAACGCATCATCACCACGAAGGATTCCTTTAGCAATGATAGGTAACTTCGTAATGCTGGGGACAGAGAAACAAAATTTTCTTTTTAACACGTTCAGCGCCAAGGCATCTCTGAAGCAAATGTTGTGGGAATCGCTATTATTAGTTACATAAACGAAATCTCCTAGTCCTAAATAACAGTGTGATTATTTTAATTTTTAACCGACTTCAAAAGGAGGAGGTTCTCAATTCGTTTGTATGTTTTTTTTGTATGTATGTTACGCGATATCTCCGCCAATTATGAACCAATTTTGAAAATTCTTTCACTATTGTATAGAAAATGATCCCGAAGGGATCCCATACAATTTTTATCCCCAGGGGATTAGTATTTATCCCGAAAATCTTAAAATAAGTGTAAAAGTAAGGGAATTCGAAGTCGGTTTATGGTTTTTTAAGACACGCCATATTATTTTACCTAGTCTCTATATATGTATAACCAGATATACACCTAGATAGGCTGTGAGAGTTGCACTAGGGTTTATAATGACATAGACACGTGGCGCTGAACGTGTTAACCCCCGATCCAGGAATATGGTTTTTAAAAATTGAATAGGTAGCTTTACCACATATGATATCCAGACAGGTCTACATTTATGGGTAAGTCCCTGGAGGGTACATCTGGGAATATATGTATGTATCTACTCGATAAATATGGCAAGAACTGTAAAAATATCGAGTGATAAACAAGCGTATTCTGGAAAATATGCAATTCGATATTTATCGAGTTTTTCTGAATTGCGCGATATGTCGCGTCGAGAATGCAGTTTTTGGCGGTACTCGATATTTATCACATTATATTTTTATCCCGTGCTAATGACTATCACTCGATATAGTATCACGTGATACGCAGAATTGGCCCCCTGGTTAAACAAAATATGAAAAGAAAGATCTAGCATAGTGCTGATATGAATTATTATGATTATGAGATGATATTGTGACAAGACCAGAAGATTATATTAGTTGGTACCTACAGCTACATATTTAGATTATACATTTTGAAGAAATAATCTGTTGGTGGCATCTTGTAGCTTCCAAAGTGGATGAACCGATTTTTCTTTTGTTCCAAAGGTGACTTCGTGGAGAGCGTTCTAGCCATAGACTTGGTTTTTTTTTCTACGTTCTAACAAAATCAGAGCTCCCGCTCTATATAAAGTTATGGTTTTCAAGCTCTTCAAAATAAAATTCTCGTCTAGGGTTTTAAATTACCTTGATTCAGTTTGTAATAAGATTGGTAGACGTTGAGTTGACGCGACTGCATCTTACCTCTTCAACCATTTCACCTCCTCCCAGGTTAGGTTTTTATCGAATAGGTTTTTCACATAGTTATTCAATCCACTTCCTTCTCCGGTACTTTGTATCTTCGTTGATAGATCTCCGCCGAAATTAGCTAATCTGAAAAAAGTTATTGGGTAAAATACTTAACATATTTTATAAGCTAGGTCAATACAATGTTTTAAACGTATTTAGTACGATTTACAAACTCATCGATATATTTTTTTCATTACAATACAAAATGCTTTATTGTACCCTAATAAGAACAATGGGCGGCCTTATCGCTTAGAGGCGATCTCTTCCAGGCAACCTTTGGATGGAAATAATCATATGAATTTAAGAGAGGCCCTACCTAAAGTTGTGTATTAATTTCAACAAGGTTCCAGCGAAATGAAAATTAATGCGATACATACACATTTGGTTTCCTGTGATTATTCCTGATAAATATGTTTATTTACCTCAAATGTGGCGGTAGAGTAAACTTATTGCGGACATCTGCTCTTCTTAGGCCAAACATGGGCGTGTCTACTGTTAATGCGATTGCCTTGAATCCTGCTTTCTCAGCACGCTCAACAAGGCTTCTTGTCACTTCTCTGTAATCATTTACCAAAAAATTATTCGACTGCTGGAATTAAGAATGCATTATATGAATAGGTATAATCACCAAATATGATTATGGCTAAACCCCATACGGGAGACAAAATAATTATAAAATTTTCTAACGGATCAACTGAGGTTGGAGTAGGTACTAAAAAAGTCAGAAATAGCTAAGTTACCCCTTACTGCCCCGTCCAAAAAATATCCACTTGTGAGTATAGTCATCATAATTACCGGTCTTTGTAAATGTAAAGCTGGAACCATTTTGTGGCGTTAGGGGCAGCCTCTGCCACTTCTTCTATGGAACTCGTAGATATTGTGCTTAGTGTGTAGATAGTTCCTTCAGCTTGAGCAGCTGCCGAGACCAGAAAATATTATCGTAAATGAAAATTTTAAAATTTGTTGGGTCAGATTTGGATGAATAATATACGCAGTGGGCAAAGGCCCGCCTGAGACGCAATAGGTTGTGGATTCGGTACCTTCCCGGATAAAATATTTGTAAGGGCGCGTTCCCACAGTGCAGGTGTCGTAAATCATAACCGTAAATTATCATTGGACGACTATCGTCTCTAGGTTTTCCCAGTATAAAGACTCGTCATTGTGTGGTATCAACATTTTATCGTTGAACGACTGTCGTATCTTGTTGTTCCCATTAGATCGTGATGACATTTTACTGTTGTTGTTGTGGCTACGATAGATAGTCGCAACGACACAAAATTTGCCGTGACGATTAGATCCTAACGTTTTTATAAATCATTTTACGACGACAGTTAATCGTGCTGTGATATTTGACCCTCTCCATTTAAATATACAAGTCACGATTCTTTAAACTGCACTGCTTTCTGTGGGTACGACACAGTGGGAATGCGCCCTAACATGAGTCTGTTTGCTGTGAAATGTTTAATGGTTGTTATCATATTTAAAATCGGAATAGCAATAATAAATTACCTCTAGCACTCGCTAATTCTCCGTCAGGATGTGCCATTCTTTGCATTGCAGTGGGGGACAAGCCTAAGGGCATTGAGACCTCACTTCCCAGCACGTTTGTACGAAGATCGCACTCGGTGGTTCCTACGAGACATTTTGGTCGAATTCGTAGCCTGCAATAAGAAATTATTTATATAATCGCATTTCCGAACCACTTAACGTAGGTAGGTATCTACTTAAGTTCTGCTTAATTATAACTAATTAGATGGTTACCTAAATAGAACCGAAGTTTCTGAATAAGATTATTCTATTCTTCTACTCATAAAAATAATATAGATTACCTTTGAAAAGCTGTTTTGTTTTCTGCAAGTGTTTGCTCGTCTGTCGCTCCACTTTTGTAATAGTCCCTTGCAGTTTTTGGCAACACCGCCATAGCAGCATCTTCCAAATCTTTCACACAAATATACTTTTCCATTTTGATTGAGAGTAACGTGCTGTTGAGATACAACTCTAAGACTGAAATTATTTTATTAAGAAATAGCAGACAATTATGTAAACGGTATTATCAGTGCCCGAGTCATAGGTCAGATATGGGACGACGTAAGTTTTTCGCGATGAGATACCTACGTATAATTCAAACAAATTTATAGAAGAGGTCAAATCAAATTAAACAATACTTGAGTGATATAATATTGCACGATCAAAAGAATACAAAACCAATTAAGGTTTAGCCAGTAGGAATACTTAGTTTACAACTTTGCAATGTCAATGTAGATGGCAAAACCTACTATAACAATTCCCTACTGTGTGACGTTATCTCTACCAATAAGTGGTATGATGCATATCACTTATTGGTACACTATAGTAATTATGTATAGTAATAATATGGCGTGTTTTAAAAAAAGATAAACCGACTTAATTCCCTTACGTTTTCACTTATTTTAAGTTTTGTGGGATAAATACTAATCCCCTGGGGATAAAAATATGGGAACCCTTCGGGATCGTTTTCTATGCAAGTGAAATAATTTTCAAAATCGGTCCATAATTGCTATCGCGTAACATACATACAAAAAAAACTTAAGACGTATTGATAACCTCCTTCTTTTGAAGTCGGTTAAAAATAGGTAACCTTAAATAAAAATAAAAGCCCAGAATTGCTTTTATAATTTTATTATCGATTTAGTTATAATCTGTTTGGATGCTACATAATTAGCATTAACATATATGTCAAATGCTAATTGTTTTTGTCATAGAAATGTTTTACAAAACTCATCTTAATTTTTGTTTGTCTTATATATTGCTGCACACGTGATCAAATAAACTATACTGTTTATAGTTAAACTGTTACTTATAAAGGTATTTAAGTAAAAATCACAAGCTGAGGACCTTTCCTTCACTACAATTCATGCAAACCAATCTTGACCAGACAAATTATGAGTTCAATAGACATGTGCTTTTCGTCAACTTAATTTTACTTATTCAGTTCACTGAACTCGTATTTTGATCCGGTATTGATCAACCTCGTTACATTTTAAATCGTATCGCTCCTATCTAATCCTTAATCCAATCTATCGTTCCTCAATGTACGATATCATTATTTTTGCAATTTATAAAAGATACAAAATGTTCAATTATAAATTTTTACATTAATTAAGAAAAGGCTCCTCTATCTACTCCATCTTTGGTAATAACATTAACAACAGTCAATGGTTAATCGACCAGGGTTCTTATTCACAATAATCATTCCTGTATTTTACTAACCAATGTCACATTGTGAAATGAGAATGTCTATTTTACAAAACAACGTGATCAAAGTTTTACTTTTGTACAGAAGTATTATTGAAAGCTTTCTACTAAATTACAAAGAAGGATCATGTTACTTTTCTACTTTCTCGATAATCCAGATCAAGCTACGTATTTTTTAATTTAAATGAAGTATGAAATTTTTAATGATTTAGCACTAAGTTATCAATGTAAAGACTACCAGGTGAAAGCTTTGAGCAAATAAAAACTAAGGCACACGGTCTACAAGACCACACACGGAACAATTTAATCACAAATTAACAACAAAAATATTCACAGAAAATCGCGGTGGTTTAGTCGATGCTATTTACAGATGGTATGGTATTATAAGAAAGTTATCTGATAACATTCCATCATTAGAAATCAGATACCTCCGTCCACGTATTTATTTTATTTTACTTATGAAAGCTTAAAGATTTTCATACACACGTAATCTATCAGCTCGATATATATTGAACCTCTTATTAGTCCCGATATTTTTCGAGCTGATGACTTTTCTTTAAAAGAAGCAGTCTATGCAATATTGCATTGTATCATTCAGTAAAAAAAAAAAGAAAATTCGTGGACAGAGCCGTTTATAAAACTAGCATTATTCTTTGATGGCAGTGTGAAAAGCCTGATAGCCTGATGAATATACAAATTTAATTCTTTACAAGGGAAACGATTTACATTAAATATAAAAATAAATAACGTTTTTGTACAAAGCAGAACATTGAAGAAGTGGCATCATTTCCTTTCAGACTAGTCGTTAATACCTATAACTACACGAACTAAAATAATATCGGAGTAATAAGAAGCCAATAAAAATTTACGAAATCAAATGATGGTAAGTCATTTTGAAACAACAAGTAAAATGTATAATAAGTAAATTTCTGTAAATTTAGTATAGAAAATTATTAAAAACATGAGACATGCTGATAATGGTTTGAATTTTAACTATGCCAATGATGAGACCGATACTGACATGATATTTTAAAAATTATCTTACATTTATGAGTTTGTAATAGTAACACGACTTTACTGAATTATTTTCAGACTAAGCTTTGGTTTCTTCGAGTTTTAACATAATTTTTTAGTAAACAAAGCTTCGTCATTATACCTTAATTTATTACGAATTTTTTATTTTTCTGTCTGTGAGTTTATTTACTAGTTTCTTAATTGCTAAAAGTACCAAATCTATTTATCTATAGACTGTATAGTCTTTAATCGTTTAGGTATGACATTCATTATTCAGGTATGCATATGCGCTAATATCCATTTCGCATACGAAGTTTCCGAAACATCAATATAAATTATAGCCTACAACAATTGAGGCCTATGAAAAATAGAACAAAGTTAAAATAACTTTTTGGGATTTATAAATAATTTGCTTAATTGCAATATTGCTATTGAAATGCTTACAACTGATAGAGATTACAAAACAATGTAACAACGAAATGCATGCAAAGCTAACAATCACATTTTTATAATTTGGTTGCATTATTTATGTACACTATTATGTAGTAGTAAGTAAAATGCATGAAAAAACAATAAGCTCCAGTCCAGTTAGTTAATAAAAGCTAAAACAGTTTCGTTAAATTGTGTGCTATTCTCATACTTATAGTTTCCTTCGATGTGGTTCAGTACTGAATAACGATAACGTTGATAGTTTTTGGCTACGATCTCAGGAACAACCACTTAGTATGAAAAGCGTTAAAATGAGATTACCTAAGTCCACCAAAAAATGGATAAAACATGTGATTTATTTATTGATTGTTTAATTATGTCGTTTTAATACATGCGTTACTCATTCCTTTGAGTGTGAGCCGCGGCCAGCTATTGCATTGGCTCCCAATTTTATTAATTATACTTGTATACACATCTGCCTGAGATCACACTTAAATCATAAGTATAACATTGTATAAAACATACAGTCAGGTCATACAGAACAATAGGTATAATCATAGTTACTTAATAATAAACTATTTAATTACATGCTAAGCGCAATTGAATAAATTATTCCATCGAAAACGTAATATGAATAAAACCTTACTTCGAAAAAATAAATACTATGGTACTTTTAAAGCGAATCGATAAATTATATAAATAACCGAAAACAAACGGGGCGAGAGCTGCGAAGCCGGACGATGATCCGCCCGGGAGCCGCGGCCTCAACTTAATACTTAACGTAAGCGCCAGAAAACAAACTACACATATCCTTAGCATCACAGAAAAAAAACTACGACTAAGCGGCTCGGCGCCGGCCCCGGGCGAGACGTCGCGCCCGGCGGGGCGCGCCGAGCGGGCGAGCGACTAGAGGCGGGCGCGCTGCGGCGCCGGGACCACGGATACACTCTGCGGAACAACGCACTCAATAAATTCAATGATCCATCGACGTGGTTATGTGTTACATTCATTCAACTCCCCCTGGCTGGCCAACTTATAAGCAAGTCACTTCCATCATGGTAACCACTTAGCACATGTAATATTATTTCAATAGTTGATTCTGTCCGCGGCTTGGCATGCATTGTTTCTATGGAAATGTTTAAAGGTTATTATTCCAGGTCTAAATTTACATGCAAAATTTCGGCTCGATTCGAAGAAATAAATTCACCCATCCAAACTTTCGTATTTATGATATTAGCACAGTACAAATAAAACATACGGTGTATCGTCATTCGCCTTCAACAATACAGTAATAAGCGGTGTTTTACAAATCCAAGATGGCGGATTTGATATTATTTCACGTTTATATCATGGGTGTTGTTTTTGACTAAATCGAGGTGGTAGGTCACGCGTGAATATAATAATGGCCGTTTTGCAGTCTATTAACATTTAGACATTTACATATCTTCGCCTACCTACCCAGGGTAACATTTTAAATATAAAACGTCCACCATCGTGGATTAAAAAAAAACACCGCATATTCGTAATGTAAGCACCACCACAACCATGATTAAAATTTGAAACGGTAAAACATAGATAAAAAGTATCCGCCATCTTGGATTTTGGGTTGAAATACCACAATAACAAAAATTATAATGAAAATATAAATTGCGATTTTTTTTTCTACACCTTTGAGGACATGAAAATCGACTCGTTTTCGATTGATAATTTTCCCCAAACAATGTTTGAGCTAAGAAAAAAACTATTTCTGTCACCCCTGAAAAATAGCTCCCGAGCTGCTAAGGCGGTGGATGTATGCAACTCGGGAACATACTTCCCCCTTCTCGTCCCTTGCCCCTCGCACGATTGGTCTGTCAAAACGCCTTCGTCGGACGACTATATGGATATACATAGGCCGTGATATTAGGGCGATTGCTTTACGAGATCGTGGTAGCAGACCCTCTCTGTACTCACGTGTTATGGTTGGTGTGTGAGTGGTCATAGCGGCGGGTGCGCGGGCGCTGGATCGGGCGCGGCGAGCGGCGGTGGCGGCGTGCGGCGGCGCGGCGGCGAGTCCTGCCCCTCGTCGCCGTCACCCGCGCTGTCCTCCGTCTCCCCCGCCTCCCCATCGGCCGACCGCCCTGGCTCCTCTTCTTCTTCCTCTTCATCGTCGTCGTCCGGACATAGTTGGTAGGCTCTGTGCGCAAAATTACAACATTAAATCCAGGGATTACGTATTCCATTTTGAGACGAAAAGTTGTCCATGAAATTCTTTTCGTTTGATGTAGAATACTGTTTAACCGCGGAGAGCTAATTTTAATAATATACAGACATCGATACTTTCTTTGTATGGATAAGAATCGCGTGAAGCCAAATTCCATTCCACTAATCGCTTCACTATATCAATGGTGGTCTCAGAATGACTCACTCGTCTATGGGCGCTTCTCCGACAATACCACTGTCATAGTAAAGCAATTAATTGGTTAGCAGAATCCCCCTGTGTGGCATCTCGTCGTAAAATAGAATAACGTTTTAAAGAATTAATAAGTAGTATTTTCCACCTTATGTACTGAAATTAGTACTCAAATTAGTATTTTAGTGCAATAAAGTAGAATGATCAAATCTACGCAAGGTATGTATACCAATCCTCGCAAACAAGATACGCCGTTAGATATGGGGCTCGTGGGGACAACATGTTTATAAGCCAGTTCATGCAACAAAATCAACTTACTTCTCTAGTGTTTTTCTAGCTGAACTGCTACGCTCTAGGAAATATCCACTGGAAGTCTCGTTCGATGTTCCTGGTGGCGACCACGATCCGTAAGAACCGTAGCCGGCTGGTCCATACTGTAAATGAAGGCACAATATAATCTCTACTATTTCCCAAATTACGTATCATCATCATCATCAGCCCATACACGTCCACTGCTGGACATAGGCCTCCCCCGTACGACACCACAAATAGCGGTCCTGAGCCGCCTCCATCCATCGACTCCCTGCGACCGCTACGATGTCGTCGGTCTATCGAGTGGATGGTCTCCCATGTAGGGGGGATTTGCCATAATCACCACGCTTGGCAGGCGGATTGGTGATCGCAGTGTTGGTGTTTAAAAATACTCAGAAGGAAAGGCTGCTGCCCTTCCTCTGGTAGGTTCCCTTAGTCGACTCTTACGACATCCACGGGTTGAGTTGGAGGGGTCGATATTCGTACGCCGCGGCCCCACGGCACAAATTACGTATTTAACACGTAATTTTAAAATGTTCGACGCAACATTACAATAGAGTACTGCCAAGAAATCTAGAATAGATTGGTTCCATTAACAGGACTGCTTTAGAATATAACATGAAAAGGCCAAAATTAATAAAGTAAACGCCCGAAAGCGCGTTAGATCGATAAAGCAGCTGGGCACACCCCGATGTGGAAAGCGGAGGACATATTAGGCTGGCAAGAATTAAGGTCCATGTATATACACACTGGTGGCCTAAGGTCTTAGATGATGAAATAATACTACTTACTCTGTCCAATTCGTCTTGCAACCACGCTAGCAGCTGTCGCCAACGTCGCCGAGACTCCGGCTGCGCGTGCACCACTCTAATGGCAGGCGGCGCTCGACACATCACGCTGACGACTAGCTTCACGCAAGCGTACGCGCGCTTCTGGTAGTGCGAGCGGGCCCGTGTTGCTGTTTCTAATAGACCGGGTCTTTCGTCTGACACGCCCTGTGTAAGATTTACAATTTTATGTGTGCAAAGAATGCAATCCAACTGGGGTTGGACGTTTCACTATATATAGAAATTATATCGATAGGCAGGAGTTTAATTTAGGGTTTCTTTAAAGATAGGTGCTACCTAAACCAAATTTTATATACTAAACTCAACGCAGCAGGATTTTATATATCAGTTTTATAGTACCCATAACACCTCTACTGAACTTGGGGCTAGATGATGCTGCATCGTATCCAGGATTATTTATTACTATTCTAATAATAAGATTTGGACCTGGTTGAAGATTTTTCGGTGATAAAATTAGATACCTTTATAACATTATGAATCCGATGGTTCTGCCAACTATCCTCCATTAGTAGTAACGCCGTGAGCGTGTCAGAATGCCTTCGCAGTTCGTGGCAGTACGCGTACGCCATTTGCCACAGTAGTTCGGCGAGCGCGATTCGCGACCACCCAGCGTTCTCCCAACACATGAATTGTAAGAGTCGTATTGCTTCATCACAGCCGCAGCATTCTTCTGTTAACTTCTTCATGTATCCGCTGCAAATAAATATCGACACTTTAGAAAAGAGATTTAGTAAGACACATTGAAACAAGAAACACATAACTTGTCTGGACTGGCTGGTAAAAAGTAGAACCGATGTCGAGCGAGATCTATATTTAAGTTACAATAATATTATAAATGCGCAAGATATATTTGCAACCACTTCACGACAAAACGTCTAAACGGATCGACCTGACATTTTCTTCAGATGTAAATCTCAAACTGGACTAGCATATAGGCGGAAAAACGCGTGTGAAACCACTGATAGAAGCTAGTCTTATTAAAAAATCACACTGGCCCTTTCAAAGCGTGTTGTAAGCGGTCCCTAGGTCCCTTCAATGCATTGAATAGTGAGCTATGCAAAAATTATAATATTGCTGATAAGTTTGTTCAAGACTCACCCAGCACGATTGTAAAGCACATCGGCAGCAGTAGCTGAAAGTGGCGGGCGTTGCGTGGATGTCGCAATGCTTTGATGCGGAGGCGGGTCGTGGTATGGATTCGGCAGCGGAGCGGTGCCTTCCGCCGCGGTCGCAGACACGTTCCGAGTTGTGGTGTCGCAACATCGCACCAGAAGGCATATCACCTGGGACATAAATTATGTTAGAACCCTAGAGATAACAATGTTGATTAATATGTCATCATCTGAAGCGACAGGGAAGTGGAAAGAACCCTACAAATATTTTTTTTCATTAATCTGCCAATGCCAATAGCATTAGGTAGAGGGAAGCTTATGCTAGAGGTATGCTGCACAGAGGCTTCTCATAATGAGCGCCATTGTGCCCTATCTTCAACCTACATCTAACATCCTTCTGCTGATTAATTTGTATGAATTTGTGTGTATGAAAACTTACTTGATGAATTTTGGCAGACTCTGGATACTGGTATTTCCCAACGGAGCTGAGTCCAGATGAATCATCAAGGCAAATTGTGAGTAGAATGTCTAAAATTTTGAGCTGAAACAAAGATACAGATATAAATTTTTTACACATTGTAGATGTCCTCATAAATTGGTGCATAAAAGTAAGTCTTTTTTGTAACAAGTTACACAGGCACAGGTTACTTTACACTACAGAATCTTTATGGAACTACCAGTCACCATCATCAATTGAACCCAACTGGGAAAAACATAAAGTAGTCCCTTGTTAAGAAGGGAATGAAACGTTGGAGTTCTCCCAACCCCAATAAGCTTCATAGATAACCCCTTAACATCCATTATGAACATAAAGAAGGTATATTCCTCTTTAAGGGTCTCTCTTTCCCTTGCTAGTCTTGCAGAATGGTTCCCAACTACGTTCTTAACAATAACAACCCAAGTAAATACTAACCCTCAAAAGCTGATGTCTCTCCGGCAAGCCGAGCGAGGCATACGTGTAGAAGAGATTGAAGAGCAGCGGCAGATGCCTGTGGATGTGCGAGTCGTTGTGCGGCGGTGCGGCTAACGCGCGCACGCTGCACAGCACTTGATCAGACAACGACGTGGCTTCGTCGCGCGTGCACCATGAACCGAAGCCGCTTGACACTGCAAGTAATGAACAAATCATTCGTTTTTATTCTTAACACACTCCGAAACGTCAAGACAGCGGCGAGCATTCATTTTCATAGCATTTTACACTTTATCAATATTACTACAATATTTACAAGTAAACCACGTGTAAAAACACGTGTCTAATATTTTTCAATGTTCTGCTCGTATACCAAGATTCATCCGATTCGGGTGGTCACACTTGGGTAGGTTTCTCGTTAGTATCGCTTGAATAGAGTCGTTGAGGAAAATTCCCATTTAGGTATTTTCAGCTTCAAGATTGGACGCGAGTGAAAAAAAAAGGTCTTTTAAATGTTTTATAAAGTAATTTAGATAGCAGATTATGAAGTTTTCCGCACAGTAAGCATTGTAAGCTATGAAACTTCGCTAAAACAATATTTGAATTAGTTGTAGTCAGCGTAGAGATTATTTTAAATCACTTGGTAAAATCAACGTTTTTATCGCTGCAAAATGCGAACAGAAAGCAGATAAGATTTTATAGGGAGTGCCCTGCCTAAACATTTTTTCGCCATTTCCCCAAGGTATAACCACGTTTATCGACGCGCAATTGTCTAGCAGGTTCGAAACTGTGGTACCTTTCTAAAACGTAGCTTAAGAAGGCTACGAACCTTTCCCAAACAAAAACGGATTTTCCCATGAGGATTTGTTGTATTTTTGATTATTTATAATGTTGAATATATTTAGGATGTTTGCAGCGCGACAAATTTTCGTATAAAGGTCTTTCATGCATAAAAAATCGCTTGAAGATGACTCGATTTGGTGGTCAAAATTAGTTTCGCTCTCATTTAAATAACATTGTTTTTTCGAAAACTAAACCGCTGCAAACATAGCTATTTTTCATCGGATTACGTATGGAAAATTTCAATAAGATCGGGGACATAGTTTTCAAATGAAGCGGAAAGTACGTTTGTATGGGGAATAAGGCTATCCGTTCCGAAATAATTTTACGTCGTTCCTAAGATATACTTTATAATATTAGTTTATTTAGATAGGTGACTAATATCAGTTTGACCGATTCCGCGTCGATAAATATTTATTTCGAAATTTGCGACCCTAATAGGTAAAATGTTTATTATACCTGGTGGATCACTCATGGAGTAGTTTGCCAAAAAGACGATAGTTTTCATGAAAACAACCCGCACTTCGGCCGACGGGCAAGACAGAAGATAATCGCACAACCTGAAAGAAAAGTGTGATTGTTCACTCTGAACTGAACGAAATACGATATATCGTCGTTGTAGTGCGAGAAACTAGAAGAGTAAGAAATATATGTAAAGGGTGTTTGAGATTTTTTTTAATTTTTGATTTTGGTATTACGCACCAACCACAGATAGCAGGGGGTGGGGAGGGGTCTCAATCGCTTGGCGGATTTGTTTAGTAGCCATGGAAAGAATGGGAGTGCAGTGCGCATTTTTCGTGCGAGCGTTTTATCAAAACATCGATTCATACACTATGTTCGACGTCTCTTATAAGATACATTCAATTTAACGATTATGAGAAAAGAGCAAAGTGCAAATTTAGAGTCTGGGCGCAACAGGTCATAGAGAAGAGCTTAGAGCAGCTTGCCAAGCGATTGAGACCACTCCCCATCCCATCCTGTTTGTGGTTGGCGCGTAATACTCAAATAAAAAACATTCGGAAACACACTTTATAATGCAGTTCAGTGTAACATACCTATGAGGGTGTTGGAAGAGATCTGTGGCAAACCAAGCTCTTACCGCTTGAGAGCACCGTAAATGCTGGCAGATTATTTCGTGCCTAAAACAAACATAAAATATCAATCATACAATAAATTACTATGAATCCATATTTTTTGTTTCAAGCTATTTATGTATCTAGGAACATACCAATCAGCTGCTGGTCCACGCAACGTTTTCTTTGTGCGAAAACCGACAGAGAACAAAAACCTCGTCGCTAACTGTACTGTTAACATTGATATTTCTTCGTGTTCCGGTCCCTACAATAAGTAAATGGTCAGCATCGTCACCATAAAAAAGTCAATATTGTGGTCAGCTAGTGAAAATGTTGTAAGCTAGAAAACTTTTTGCATACCCAACTGCCCTGAGGTCCGTGTAAGAGTTGTAAGCGCATACAACAAAGTTTCTTCATGAACGTAAAATGCTCAAGACTGAATTGATCTTGATTGTGTGAAAATGCAATGTTTCCTCGTCGTACCGACTGCCAGATAGGTTTGGGTAAGGCCTTTTCTCTGCAAATACAAAATTAACATTACCAACATTTTCTGAGGTTGCCGGTTCAATTCCCGCCGCGCGACAAAAGCTTGCATGACCGAGTGTTCCTTGTGAATTTATCCTATTAATATTATAAATGTCAAAGTTTGTATGGATGGATGTATGGATATTTGTTACTCTTTCACGCAAAAACTACTGAACCGATAGGGCTAAAATTTGGTATGGGTATAGTTTGGGATCTGGAATAACATATAGGCTATTTTTATCCGGATAAAACGCGGGCGAAGGCGCGGGCAGCAGCTAGTGGTAAATAAATGATTTGAATGAATGATCTTCAGATACATATTTGTTTTTGGGTCTAGTTGTTATAAGTATAAAAGAAATAATTAGCTATGTTATAGATATGTATGCATAATTATGTATGTTGTGCATGCATTATTGCACAACCTGGCCACACGCAGCCATGCATGCACAAATATTTGAGCATGCATGTAGCCAGGCTATAAAAATGCTGTGTGCATTACTATTTGCTTAAGTTTTGTAAAAAAAACACTTACTTTAGACTCAGGCTCCTCAACGATGATTCGAGATCAGATGTGTCGACAGAGATGGTATCCTTTCTTGTATAGAACAGCATATAGGCATTCCACCATCTCTTTTGGCGCTTGTATGTCACCCTCTTTAGCATCGGATCGAATACCTAAAACCAGATAAGACATCACCTCGCCTCAAGAGTAGACCCGCAAGCCTGTAAGAATCATTCGTCTTTGTATCATCAAACACCATCATACTGTTTTATGCATAATGCACACGTAATATAAGAAAACAAATCTATTAACTAAAAACAAACACACTCATAACTATCTTTTAATCATCAAAAGTAGCTCTGTAGTCTAGTGGGATTCTTTTATTTTATACTAGACTAGTGGCCCGCCCCGGCTTCTCACGGGTATTTAATAAAAATTTCAAAATTATAATATCGCCTATGTCACCCGGGGATAGTGTAGGTTCAGTAGTTTCGGAGCCTATTCAATGCAACAAACTAACAATCAATCAATAATAATAATAATAATCATTATTCATATCAATAATCATACAATTTGTATTTTAACTCGTAAGGGAATAAAAAACTATAATTTGTGTGGAAAACACAAGGGCGAAATACTAACTCATCTTCGTTGGTCTAAAACAGAGTGGAGGAGTGACAATCGCACGCAGACACCACAAAAAAGCTCACACTACTCAATGTTTATTAATTCACATTTTTGTCAAGCAAAAAGATAGCATAATCAATCCATTTGGAAAGGATAGCCTCACCTCGCCCATGTATTCGCCTCCGAAGCACTGCACTTTCATTTCTTCATCGTCGTGCATGCCGCACTCGGAAACATCGCCGTCATCGAGTTTTACCCAGCGGCCTGTGTCACTGCCATTGTCCCTGGTATATAATATAATTGAAGTTAGAACATGAAAAACATAGATTAAAGACTTAAGAATTTCCCCTACTTAAGTAAACGTAAGCTACCTATCTATTTTATAGCCAATTACGTTTTCAGAACAAAAGAGACAGACTTTAAACACAAAGTATCTCTGTATTCTCAAATGCGATAAGTAGGTTATAGAGTTTGTTATGAAAATGGGCCTGAAATATACTTTCTAGCTGTAGAAAGAATATACGTTCCACCTTTTTTATTGGTGAAACACTTGACCGCCATCTGGCTAAGTGAAGATGTGGCCTAAGAGGAGCAAGCTTTCCCAGAAGGAACTTATTCACCCAGGATTTGAAGACTCCAAGATTATACTCTAACGGGAAAACAAACGCAGGAAGCTCATTCCAATCTATGGCCGTACTATTATGAAAGAGGAGCAAGACTTTGTGTTTCGACAATATGGTTGATAAAGTGAAAGAGTTATTTGTTACCTGAGCAGAACATAAGAGTAGTAATGTCCACCAGAAGCCTGGCCTGAGTGCACGACGATTCCGCTTAGTTGGTAATGTGTTTCTCTCGTGCCTTCTTCCCCGCCCTCCCATAATGACGCATCCCCTTCCGCTCGTGCCAAGCCCCATGCTGAAAGCAAAAGAAAATCAGTTAAACAGGATAAGAGAAAAGTCTCTGCAAAGTTAGTCACGGAATAAAAAGAAAGGACTAATAAGAGAAAGAATGATATTTTAGACCAATTTGGAGCTAACTTATGTTAAGTTAGCTCCAAGAGCTTCCTTCAAGAGCTTTACACACCGGACCCGCCAACGTCGCGCCGCCAACATAGCCCAGCGGGTAAGAGTCGGCGGCATTAAAAAGAGAAACATGATGGCGCGGCGCTAGGCTTGTGGCGTCATTTTTAACCGACGTAAAAACAAAAGATGAGGATTTTCTATGTTCGGCTGTATTTTTTTTTTATGTATGTAGGAATTTGAAGTCGGTTAAAAAAATTCTAAATTATGGTGCAAGAATTATTAATTAGGCCGCCGACAGTGTTTTGTCAACAAGTGTAGTCCTAGAGATAACCCTTACCTGTGTAGGGTTCGACGTCCAACTCGCGTGGAAATTCAAAATAGTCATTGAACTTTATCGCGCACACTTTCTCGAAGTCATACTCGAACCTTTTCAATTGTATCACTAAAACTGGAGGCAGTTTGTTGAGACACAACCGCTTTACTGTCACTACCTGAAAGTAATTTCACCAATAAGAATAATCACATAGCAAAGTCGACAAAGACAACATAGTCTACGTTCAGACAATTATAGAATCGCGTGGGAACCGCGAGGGTCTTATTTATACTAGTATTGTCGTTCACACGTAACCGCGCGGTTAGTCAAGCCGCGATGCAAATCGCGCGGTTCCCGCGTGTCTGAACGAGTCCATATAAAAAGGTTAATTACTTTTTTGTTACACTTATCGCAATGATAAGCATCTGGACCTTCCAGTAATTCTCCTCGCACGTAAGCTTCCAGAGATTCTTGCAACCGAGAAAGGTTCCTTATATCTAGAGACACCACACTGAATGGCTCTTCTTTGCAATACCTGTGAAATTAAAACATTACCTTAGACATGGCAACAATAGATAAAGACCATAGAAGTGTTACCACAACACAATACATACCTATGAGGGCAACCTTTACAGATTTTCTGATCAGAATAAGTTCCACCCATTGTTTTGGCCATCAGCTGATCCTGGCTCAATGATTTCAGAGCTTCATCCAGTGACTCTACCAAGGACATAAAAAACTCAACAGCATCTTGCTGCTCCCGTAAATTTACAGGCTCGCCTTGTAACCTAAAACGCAAAAAATAATAATACGCATTATAACTACTCGTATAACCTGCATATTGCATACTGCGTAGTAAGAATAGGATTGAGAATGACATCATCTCTCATGCTGTCCCGCTCAGATCGGATTCGAACTAAGAAAGAAAGCATTATAGATGACGTTATTCTCCATTCATAATCTACAGGGTGATTGGTAGCGGTCAAAGCTTCAAAGAGAAGTGACCAAGAATCCTGTACAAGCATGCAGGTTATAAATAAACTCACTTGAAATGCGCCCACAATCCCCTCGGAATGTAATACTGTAACTTGCTGTAGTGCAAGTGAGCAAATATCGCTTGAACTTGCTTCAGGATTATAATATTGTAGTCACTATTGTTCTGAAAGGGAAAACCATAATGTTCATCACACCCTTCATGACCGGTGACAGTGAACACACATAATCTGTAAATGAACTTACTTCTATATTGTTTTCTATTACATGATGATGGTGGTGATGATCACCAGAGAAATCTTCATCTGGATCAGTGGCAGCTCCTAAAATTATGAAAATGTTGAAAACCTGCTGCCAAGTTACATTCGCGTTTATAAGATTTGTAAGGGCCAGGTCCTGCCCGCAGTTTCGCATGCGTCCTTTCCGGGATAAAAAGTAACTTATAGTTTAGTCATTCCAAGCCAACAATGGTATAATTATTATTGATATTTATATCCCAAAGGAACTGATAAAGAATAAAAATGTTGCCTGTTTTTTATAGGTCAGGAAGAGAGCCCGATCCGCTTAGTGTTTCGACGTGAAGAAGTCATCCAAACTTTCGCATTTATAACATTAGTGTGGGTATAAAATTCAAGCTCTAACCTTGTACAGTCAGCAGTGCGTCGCGAACAGCCGGCACACAGTACAATTGCTGCAGTACTGAGTTCATGTAACAAGTCGCCCCAGCGTTCTTGAGCCCAACAAGACCGGCCGGCTGCCTTGGACCAACGCACGGCATATATTCCCATTCCGTCAATGATGAACTCTTTTCTGAAAAAAAAATAGTTCAGAGGTTTAGATTCCTGTGTCAGTCACAGTCCACATTTATCAGGCCAGTGCTCGACTACGACCGGGACAAAGTCCTTTTAGATATTTAGGCATCGCTGAACTCTCAACGAACCCTTAACTCATCTCTTTGCTCACCTCTTGGAGACTCCAATGGAAGCTCATCTTAGGGAACCTTTACGAGAAGAGCCATTAACCTTTCAGTGGTCGCGCGCGGTCTCGTGAGTCCGCAACGTACTAAGGATATGTTTTTTTTATTTTGATTTACACAGACTTAAAAAACTTAATACTTATTTCATTATAAGCTTAAACAATGTCGTAAATATTTATTCGTCTTCTCTAACCAGACACGTAATATTACGGAATCACAGACCGCGCGCGACTACTTCCGCGCAAAGGGTGCGACTCCTGGAAGGTTAATAGTTCCGTTTCATTTGCGATCGAGCACGAGCTAATTATCAGCAAGCCCAACAACAACCAATATAAAATGTATTTAGGTACTATAAAACACTTACCACTGTAAAACATCTTCTCAATAAGGGTGACGAGAGCCGCCATATTGGGAACACAGCCGTGTACAAGAGACAGCACTAGGTCCGAAGCAGCCGCCGCTGAGCCTGACGAGCGGCAGAGCGGAGCAGGAGGCTCCAAGTCCATCGCGGTTCCATTCGACGTGCCAGACCCATCGCCGTCGGAGCCCATACGGCACCAAGCCCAAGAGTACGGCCATAGAAATTCCGTCATTATTTCCTGTAATGTTGTTCAGTTTTCAGTCGTGTTTCATATGAATATTGTGGTAGACAATAGGCATATTACAGATGCACACCTTGCAACGGCAACAGAGACCTACGAGTATCGTCTGATTCCTGAGAAACTTAAAAAGATTCCATCATCATAATTATCAAAATGAAAATTATCATAGAGTTTACGCAGTCGGTGACAAATCCCGGCGGGTTGGTACGACATTTCAATGCATAAATATTGTTGGCAGCCGAAAGTGTTTTGTTAACCTGTCGGCAGTGGCCGTTGACTTATTGACAATGCCCATATACAGCAGCTTTATTTTAGTATTGACATAATTATGAAACTAAATTAATTTTAGATTTGATTTTTACTGACACTTTATATTATGACACTTATTTTCTTTGTAAATATGTAATATTATAATGTAATATTATGTAAAATTATTATACATTATGTTTAGTTTGACAACGCCCCTGTACAGCAGCACTTGGCATAGGTTTGTCTGTTTTTCTTTGTACAATCCCTTATGGTGTTTCCTATGTGAAAAGTTTGTGTGAATATTATAATATAGATAGAATTAACGACATCAAGTGTAACATGTGTACCTACGGTGGAAATAAATAAATACAAAATACAATAGTAGATTGTTACACAAGGGTAGTAAGGGAGCTATTACAGAACAAGATCCAATTTGGCGCCAGTGCGAGCTCAGCTCGCAAAGGGCCCTAAATTGGATTGAGTGCACCCGAGATATTTAGACGCCCGAGCGAAGCGAGGGCGAATATAGTTCGAGGGTGCACTCAATCCAATTTCGCGCCTTTGCGAGCGCTCGCAAAGGGCGCTAATGGATCGAGTGCACCCGAGAACATAGTTCGAGGGTGTAATAGCTACTTGCAACCGAGGTAAGTATTCTACTTTACATCATAATGGTGAGGCAAATAAAACATTTATATACTTAGGTATGACAAAATGTAATTTTTATTAGAAAAATTAATTATTTATTAAAAGATTTTGTACAACATCTTCTGCTTCAAGATGACAGAAATCAGGCGTGTGGACCAGTTCTTCTGATGAAGTACTTGACATACTGAACTACCACTTTAAACTTGTTTATTACAGTATTAACTTTTAACTTTAGTTTATTACAGTAGCACAAATGCAATGAAATGAAATGCTGCCATTTCCACAGTTTTTTTTTTTTCAGTAAAAAGTTTTCTTATTATTTTATAAGAAAAGAGATTGTTTCACCAAGGAGTTTTGCATAGCTTGAACTGTAAAGTCTTTACAATGATGGGTTTTCGATTTACAATAAAAAAATAAAAATGAGTTCTAAATATCTCGATAGATGGCAGGGCGTCAACTGGAAATTAGGGTAATACCAATGCCAAGTGAAAGGAAAACAAACTTTTTCAAGTTTTTATTTGACATTGACATACCCTAATTTCCAGTTGACGCCCCCAGCCACCTATTGAGAGATTAGGAACTATTTTTTTTCTTTATAAAAATGCAAATCGAAAACCGCTCATTCAAACAAAGTGTGACGTAATGAGATTTGAAAATGGAATTCCTATAAAAATGTACTGTGTTGCGAATACCATCTTACACAGTCTCTTTGCTTAATTTGTAAAAGCTTCTTGCCGAGCATTATGATGTAAATATTATTATTCTGTTTCTCATTTTCATGATCACGGGCCATATAGTGACCCGGTCCTATGGGAGGCATACGTGGAGCCGAAGTCAACAGCACAGAGGCCCTTTATGAGAATTAATCTAAAGGCGAGAGCTACACATAGCGGGTATCATCCTTGGTTGCACAATATGATACACCCGAAGATGATATACGCCAGGTGTAGAGACTATTGCAAAGGAATATGAAAATAACAAAAAAGCCATGTTATTGTGGTGAATGGATTACACATTTAACTGGGTCATTGGGCTATGGGGGAAACTATGGACGCCTGCCATAAAAATACTCTCAATACTGTTACAAGCAGCAGACGGTGGCTTGCCGAATGCTGGATGGGTTCCTCAAAATGTTGGCGTAAATGCCGGTAAAGGAACAACATCGGTGCAAACGACTAAGGGGTGTCGAGAGGTGCGGCCCCGATTTCACCATCACGAAGACACGTGAGCGGGCTTCCTCGTTCTTACGCCATTAGACAGTTCCACCCCCGAGTCTACATCCTAAGATGCATCTCTCGCGACTCCACTCAGACCGGCCAATGAGGGCAAGCAAGAGGCGGGGATCTGGTTCTCTTGGGGTACCACTCCGCAAGTGGAGACGAGAACCATGAACTTCCCCGGGAGCACTCGGTATACCCGTGGTGTCGCTACTCACCAACAGCTCGCCACAAGCTGCCCTTGGGTTTATTTATTTTATTATTAGGTATGGAGACTCCATTAGAAGACTATTTTCTACTAACCGTAATCAATCCACTGTCCTTATGGTCAGGGTGTGATCCATACTGGTACTTGACTTGAGCTGATACATGAGTAAACAACTCTTTGGTGAGATTCAGATGGCCTTCTAATAAAGTGTCGTCTAGGGTTTCGGGATTATTCTTTACGGATCTAAGCCACGCCACCTAAAAAGATAAATACACATGAGGTTTGCCTTTATGTTGTTAGTCATATCGAAAATCTCGATCTTATAGACATTAATTTTAGAAATCTTTAGTTTAAGTTTCACAATGCTACTCAGAGACACGAAAGCAGCCTAGGTTAAATAATATGCTTACTTTCATACCACTGAATGACTTGAATAAAAACTCCACTTACTTCAAGCGCTAGATCACTGAGCGTCCGTGAAGTGGGTCCCGCAAGTGCGACCAATCTGCACAACAGCTGTAGGAACTGTTGCGCGTTCCTAGCGTTCCGTTGCAGCCTCGCTCCGCCCGCGGCTATAGCGCCAGTACCTGTGCCGTCGGCGCCAGCCTCGCCTAAAGCGCGCAGGGCTGAGCGGGCGCCGCCACCGCCGCCCCATGCACACATAGTTAGCACCTGTTCTGCCGATGCTACTCGCACCTGTGTAAAGAAACTACTATTTGGTAAACATTTCTTCAGCTGAATTAATCTTGTCCACACTTTTATAACTGAAATTGTCGCTGCGGAAACTTGATCAATGTGTGACGGATTGATGATCACAGTGAAGGTGACAAAAATTATAAAAAGGAAGCTGCCCTTCCTTAGATTCCTCCAGTCGGCTCTTATGACAAACACGGGCCGAGGTTTAGAGGTTGTTTCTTTCTTCACGACGTCCAGCAATACAATTGACTATTATTCTAGCTCTGCTTAGCTTGGGGCTAGATGATGCTGTATGGATTGTCCAGCATTATTATTATTTATTTATTCTTACCGCAGCATTGTTGCAATCGATCATCAAATATAGAGCAGTCTCTTGCCACCACGACTCATGAAGCAACGACTCCAACCGACAGCCGCTGAGCGCCGTACAAATCGTCACAACTTCCATGCATTCTCGGACCACTGCAAACGCAACAATAGAAGTAGAATTTTTTTGGGTTATTATTACAATTTCGTATAAGTTAGGTTACAATTCACACCTTACAAGGTGATAGACAGTAGGACGACACACACTTACATACAACATCATCGGGGTGTATCATTCCGTTATATTCGTTTGGTTGTGCGACTGTGTACGCTAGCGTGTACAACGCACGAGCTGTGTTAGCTGTTGGAACGCACCAAAACCTGTTCGTTGTCGACTCGCTTTCACGTGAATCGGCTATCACCTAGAAATAATTGTTTTAATTCACTCATTTTATTATGTTGATGAAGGATTCATATGGGAGTGTCATAGACAGCAAATCTTTACCTGTTCAGCTAAAATGGTTGCCAGCGATTCAGCTACGCCTTTGAGTAATAATTCGTAGCTCTGGTTGGGAACAGTCTGAAGTGCTTCCCGCAGTATTGATACATCCAATCTGAAAAAGTAACCATCGGTTCAGTAAGTATTTTTTATCGTCTACTCTTAAGACGTATAAATATATGGCGGACGAGATGGAGCCAACAAATACATACCTAAATTCTGAGTTTTCTTCATCAAGGCTTGGTGTGATATGCTCATATAAATGACCCAATGTGAATAATATTAACTTAGCCAATCTGACCAATGCCAAATAGCAGACCCTGAAAATTAGATACAAGGTAAAAAACACCTTAAACTTTTTAACCTACAAAGTTATTTTTCTTTGTCACTTTCATTTCACTTTATTTACCTACCTTCTAGTATGAGGAGCGGCACCAGTCAGGAATTCCGGATCACATAAGCATTTGACCAAGAGTGGTGCTTTTTTCACACAGGCTAGTTGGAAGCTGCGGTTTCGATCTAGTTTCGCATCCAACGCCGGCATTATTATGCTGTACAAAACCTACATAACAAAGAATATAAATCAGTTGACTCAAGATTTATTCAGGGTACATTTGAGTTAAAAAGGACGTGTACGTTTGAGTCATAAAGGGGTTACAAAACCCAAGGTATATTGGTGGAAAATATTCAACGACATTTGGTCTCATTGAAGGAAAGCAGAGAAGCTCGAAACATTTTTTGGTTTTGAAAGCTTTCATTTGTCATTTAAATGGTGTCTCGTTCGTTTTCGAATTCAAATCAAAACATTTTTTCCTACACTTGTGTGAGGAAAATTCAACAACGTATCAATCTCACTTGTGAGATTATACGTTGTTGAATTTTGCTGTTACCTTGTTGTTGTCTGTTGTTGTTATAATTTTATGTGACATTTTCTTCCATAAATATCTTGAATTCTAAATCTGATTATAGCTCCGAATGAATGTTCCTATTACGACTGCTAAAAAGTTAGGGGCTAGATGGCGCTGGGTGTTACCTGCATATTGTAAGCCACAGTAGGCGGCTCAGGTCCATACAGCATATCTCTTAGTTTTAAATCTTCTTTACTCATCAAAGCCTCGGTCAATTTTTCCACTGTCAGTTTGTGAGGAGGGCATATTTGCGACAGTAAGTGTGCTGCTTCAGTCAACTGGTCGTATCCTTTTGTAATGCCGATGTGTTCGAGCAGCAACACAAACGGCAAATACCATGAACCTTGTGCGAAAAGCTGAAAGGATAATGTTATTTCAAAGAATATTTATCTGCAACAATTTTTTGTAATCGTACACATGTTTGGCTTCGCAATATCGTCCGGTTTAAGATAGAACATCGCCGCGAGAAATACAAAATGTTTTTTTTTTGCACTTGACTGGTAATTTACCTGACTTAGATTTAAGTCGTCTTGAGGCAATTGTCAGCTTTTGTGACATTCCATCTTAAGTGTACTGGTTGTGTAGGTGAATTTGTGTTTCAATGAATGGTTGGATAGTGTTGTTTATAATGTGAGACACTTACGACACCAGGCAATGCGTACTCTGTCACCGCAGACAAAGGAGAAGCTGAAGTGCTGGAGTCGCTACTGGTATCGTTGGATGACCCGCATCCACCGCTTCCACATACTTGACCATCATACACCTACAAACAAATTCATTATTAATGTAAGCGGGTTAAATACGAACCTTGTTTGTGATGCAAGAACACTAACTGTAGTGGGGGGACAGTCTTGTGGTGGTTATTGAGGAAGTGACACTCAATCCGTTTCAAAGGCAGGTTTATTTTTAGAGAGGAGTGGAAGGCACTATAGATGAGAGTTCACAGTAGAAGACAGAATAGTGATAGAAAAAGTTATAGCGAGATCGTAGCGAAATAATAGGTTTTTAGATGCAACTCAATACAAAGCTATGCACGCGGTAAAGATTCCATACCACTATTCTGTGTTCCCTGCTATACAAACTACAGACTGTAGTTTACCTTCATACTGAATTCTTTAAACTTTGATGGATTTTATAGTAAAGCTCATAATTAATTAGAGTATTGTATGTAAATTATGGGATTAAGAACATCCACTACCTCGGTCGCTTCAAGACAAGAGACACCTATTCAAGGTGTCTTCTAGAAATTCGAAATACATAATCGGCCATAGCATCATTTACCGCCAGATGAGATTATGGTCAAACGAAGGTCTATTAAAAGTTTTAGTAGTGTGAGTTACCTTAGCAATAATCACAGATTTATCACGAAGAGGAATTTGCGAAAGTATCTTTCTATCTTGACTAGAATCCAGCTGCTCTCCATTTGCGAACAGTTCTAATTTGTTGATGTACATTTCTACCTTGGTTGAGCTCTCTATGATGCCTTTTATCCTGTAAATGAGATGTTGCCGTTAGATTACTAAATTTATTAACAGATGGCGTCAGCTCCGCAGCAACTTCGACGCTGATTGGTCAAATTTGTCGCCATATTTGGTTTCATTTGAGATAAACCAAATTCAAAGCACGTTTGGACGATAAATACCTTCTTTTGATCATACGCCGCAGTGAGTACAATGTTTCATTCGAGTGAGATATGAGCTCAATATCTTCAATTTGTTTCTGTCCAGTCTGAAAGTTCATCCTGACTATTATGACACACTGCCGGCCGCGGGCCGACCTGTAAACTGGCAGTATCTGCCGGTCCGACGAGTATCTTCTATCACATTCGTTTATGTATTCTTGTATGGCACGAATAACTCGACACATTCTAATACACCCCTCTGATCCATCTGCAAAATAAAGATTCGTAAGGTTTCGTTAAATCCATTCTCAGAGATAAGAGATCTAATACATCAAAACAGCATGAAATAAAGATTTGGCATACCCTCTTGAAGTTCCATTTCCTTCTGCAACCGTTGCATTCGCGCAAAACACTGCGTGAGAAATGTTTCGTAATGAGTAGCGGGCGAAAGCTGGGGACCTGGGCACGTGCATACTTCGCGTAAAAGCTCAATGCCGCGCAATGATATCTCATCATCACATTCAGTTATCACCTGCCAAAGAATTATGATCATTATTACATTGTAAACAAGTTTATGTCTCAAAATCTTCAGAAAACAATCCTTACCCTCCATAAATAATCTAAACCTATGAGATCAGCGTCATTTAGTTGAAAACTACGCCGTTTCGTTTTGAGCTTTCCTTCTTTGGAATTCACTGCCTTGAAGAACCTGAAGGAGGAAACACCAGACAGAATTAGAATTAAAATGTACAATAAATGTTGTAGAATTAAAGTAACGAGAATACTCACTTCTCAAAACATTTGATACCAGAGTGTGTAAGGTAATGCGGTGGTAGCGTCATAATGTTATTCCGAAAGAAATGCAGGTTGACATTGGGATCCAAGTCAGGTTCGTCGCCCATTAGTTTACCAAACCACCGGAAGCAGGCTTCTCGGTCGCCCAAATGCGCTGGTTTTTCGGCAAGACAAACCCAAATCTGTGTTGCCTACAAGGAATTCAGAATTTAATTTCTTTTACACGATATAACATACGTGATCGTTCGATTCAGCCTACTAACCTGTTCAGCACAAAGCCATAACTGCCCGTCCTTCAAGAGGAACCTTAGAAAACTCAATCTTTCGTGAACTTGAGCGGCATGCGGATATCTGCCATCGGGCAGCCAGTTATCCCAGTCAATCGTGCCCTCCTCTGAAAACGTTAATAAATAAATAATACTGGACATTCTATACCTGGTCACAAATTGAGCGGAGCTTGTGTTATGGGTACCAGACGAATGAATGTATATGAAGGTATATTAACAAGAATACCATACAATTAACACATAGTGTATTAATAAGGGAGATTCTAACAAGAATTACCCGTCAGTTTGTTTCGAACTCCCTCCATGTAACAGGCCAAGGAATCTGTGACCAATATGACAAGAGAATGCTGCGTTTGTAGTCGATCAATAAGCTCCTGCCTTGTCACGTGAGGTCGGACGCCGGTACCTCCTCCAGATTCATACAAACAGCAGATGTCTCGTAACATTTTTAATGCAGGCAGCACCCATTTTTCTCTAGCTTTCAGCTCCTCCACACACTTGTCAACCCAAAGGGTTTTCTGCGTATCGCGATCTTGACTACAGCTGTAATCTAAAATCTTAACGAGATTAGACAGAGCCATATCCACGATCTCCGTGCATGCTTCTTCTGAATGAGATAGATTCCAGAATAAGACTAAAACTTTGTTCGCCATGACACCATCTTTGTCATCTTCTGCAAGCCTTCTTATTACTTCTAGAAGCTTGTCACTTTGTTTTTTGTTGCATGTGGCCCAACTAGCCTGAAAACAGGGCCAACATGTAAATCAAATATGTATCACATCCATCTTTTCCTGTCATGCGGATATCCGCCAGCAGCGTGCAGATCTGTTTCGCGTGCGGGCCACTCGCATGCGGAACGCGGATTGACTGAAACGTCCACGCACGTGGACCAGATCCGCACGGAAATCCGGATGAGCAAAAGGGCTTTTAGCGTATTCTTCGAAAGATAATGGGACAATTAACAGCTTAGTCGGATAACTTTGACGTACAATGTATGAAAACATTTGTCAAAAACGTTAATTATAATGTAATTGTCCGATTGTATTTTCGAAGAACACATCTTTTATATGAGAACAGCTGTTATTAACATGTTAGAATCGAGAAACATACTTTAAAACAGTCAAAAAGATGATCCAGCTGATCAGGTGTGAAGTCCCACGCGAGTTTCGCCAGTAAATCATGAAGATTCTTTACAATAGCTTCGTGTTTGCCGTGCTGAGCCTTCCATATCGCATCCAAATCGTCTAGTGTGAGTGAGTTCTCCTTGATCATAAACCTGAGCATTTTTTCCAGTCGATCTACATATTGGGGCTGGTGTAGAGAATCGCGTAGCACGATGTCGACAACATTATTATCGCGGATCCACGTCTACAAAAAAATCTGCATTTTAATTAATCAACAGATATTCAATGAGAAGCTAGCCCAGGTACCTAATCGAGTTAAATCTGACTAAAAAATGGCCGTGTGGTGTCAGAATTTACACCAACAATGCAACTTTTCCCGTGGGTATCTAAAAGATATCCACCGGGGAGTGGGCAGCCGTGCCTTCTGCAGAACAATTTGACCACCAGTGATCCCCAACCCGCATGCCCAGCCAGCGTTGGGATTATGGGTATTACACCCCAGACGATAATAGCCAATAAGGCACTATCTGCGGAAGGCCTATGTTCAGCAGTAGACCAGTATAGGTTGTAGATTGCTTTAGTTTAAGGAATGTTAAGTAATGTGATGTCTTACAGTAATAACAACTGGAGTAAGCCACTCCGGTTTCGGTTGTTGTGAGAAAGTAGCTATAAGTTGGTTGATTTCATGCAGAGCTGACATTTTCCCATTGAATGAAGACATTTGTAGCAATCGCAAAATCATCTTTAGCCGGAACATTTCTAGAGCTGTAAATTCATTATTTATCAAAACACATATTAGACACTCAGATGGTCTTATTATAAAAGCTCGCGTGGTGATCGATCTATGCGTGAGTAACGCTTTCCTATGGCATTACCGTCATCTATGACTGAGCAAGCTTTCATAATATGGGCCCCTGCGCAAAAGTTTAAAAAGCTCTACATTAAGATTAAACACTGTGTAGACATGACACTGAATGGACTGTTTAAACGCAACAAGCTAATTTTATAGGAATTCGAAACTCTGACATCGATTTTACTTAATACTATCATAATATTTGAACGGCTGTCCGACTCTTATTAAACAAAGCTAAACCCCGAATACTCAAACGCAACACAAATTTTAAGTGCTCTCTAGTGTTTAAGTATCTCCAGTGACGACTTTTTGACAGATTTTTATTGAAAACTGACAAAAAATCGCAATTTGGAATGTGCTTTAAATGCGACTTTTTCAATCATATTTATTATTAAATACTTTGAAAAATATGTCATTACTATCATAACCTAAACTTTAAATGCGAGTTGCGTTTGAATATTCGGGGGTAATAACACTCGATGTAGAGGGTACATCAAAAAACCAAATAAAAATCGGTACATCCGCTTGGGAGCTACGATGCCACAGACATACACAAAATGGCGTCATGACAATTCAAATGTTGCCATAATTCAACTAAAGTAATTTGACAGCACTAAAATTGGTGCCGTCCCTTTCATAACGATTGCAATGAAAAGGATGGCATCATTTTTAGTCCTGTACGATTAGTTTAGTTTTGGCAACATCTGAAATGACACCATCGTGCGTCTGTCTGTAGCATCGTAGCTACTAAACGGATGAACCGAACATTATACAAATATCAAACTTCGATTTTGTCAGAGGTTAACATAGAAACATGTACATTTTAAAAAACAATTACATTTCAAAAGTCGAAGCACAGATGATGATGAAGCAGCGTTGCGTCGACCGAATGCGGTCCCAGGCGATGTAGAAGCCAAAGGGCGGAATAAAACACGCCCCTTGGCAGCTACAGGGTCTGCAACCGATTCCCGATGCACCTTCCAAACTCAGCTCGATGTAAACGAGGACAAGACAAAACAATGCAAATAACATCATTGCTAAAACTAACGCGATACTATTGTATAATAAAATTTTTGAGTACTTGGCATTATAGTAATCCGCATACAATTCGTGATAGCAAATCGCGTTGGGTTTTACAGCTTTGGAACTAGGTAACAACACAATATTAATGATTATTTATGATTCTTAAGAATACTCATTATCAAAACTGACATTATAATCAGTTTATATTTTATTTAACATTTTAACTTTAAACAATCTTAAAGTAAAAAAAAATTACCATGAGATAAAATTAAGGGTGGAAAAACATACGGCTGCTACGCCACTCTGATGCTAAGCTGTTTGGAACAATTAAAGACTGTATGTCATCCCTCAGGATTGAATATCCAGGTCTGCAATTTAATTTCAAAGCAGGCAGCCCGTTATTTCAACCTTTATAGTCTTTTTCACTTAGGAAGCGTTCCGTGACGTTTCGCTTTGACATTTGGTTGACAATTATAGTGTGCTCGAAATAATTTAATTCTATTTTTGAGAACTTGATTGAATTACAAAAAATCGATTTTTATAAGTCTCTTCTCAGGTATAAATCAAAAAACATCGATCCTTCAAAAAAAACATGTTATTGACAGAAATTGTAGCATATTTGATTATAAACATCTTTGTTTGTAACAATTTTTCGCGTAAAATTTAAAATAAACGAGTTGTTCAATAACCAAAAATTCACCCCCTCTTTTCGGGTATAAGTCATAAAATATCGATCCTGGAAAAAGTTTATAAGAATCAAAATTGTAGGAAATTTAATTTCAAGCAACTTTTCTTGTAACAATTTTTTGCGGAAAATCAAAAATAAACATGTTGTTCAATAAACAAAAATGATGGGGTAGTAAGTTAAGATTTTTATTTGCAATAATCGATTCAACGATTTTTCCCGATTCGTTTCATTTTTGGTCTATTACGTGCCGTTTTACGCAAAAGTAATTCTCTGAATTTATAAAGAAAATGATTTCTATTTTATATAACGTGTGGAGGCTATTTTTAATTTAGTTTTTATAATTTGAGTATCGTACTGAAATTATATAGGTTAATTAGTATGTAGAACTTTATTGACAAAGAAAATAACAATCAAATAATATAAATATTTTAAACAAGTATTTACAATTGAGCTAACTGCAGACTGTTGCAAACAATCTACAGATAGCTCAACTGGTCCATATCAATACCAGTCGGAAGCGTCCCCAAGACACTGGCTGCATTGCCTCGCTGTATGGCCATGCTAATGCGCTGCGCACATTAGTATGTTGAAATGGAATTAAAAATTATTTGAATTTTCAAAATATTTTATTGACAAAATCCTAGTCAATTGAAATGAAACTCAGTCCATTTTACTGTCAGTGTCACGGAACGCTTCCTAAGTGAAAAATACTATAAATGCGCAATTCATACCTAACTGACACTGGCAGAATTGCATCAAACCAGATGCAGAGCCAAAGCTAAGAAGTCAAGAAGAAGAAGTATATTTAAATCACAGACATGTGATACTAGCTGCGCTTAAAGATTTAAATCCTATTCCGGTCAAAATATATTTATATGAAGGCTTACATAAATTCGCTTATAATAGATTATTTTATAAAATTAAACTTATTTCAAAAGAACTGAAAAGTTACTCACATTTGAGCAGGGTGTGATGTGAAGGCGTCTTTATCGACACGTATTTACACGCACGGATCAAACAAGATACAGTATCAGTCTTATTTTCACTCCCTCGAGCCTCCCTCTTCAGCTCCTCATCTGTTAAACTCTCCAATAACGTCGGTATGCATTCCTATAAAAAGTGAGACCAATTAAAGTACCTACCCTCACTGGAATGACAATGCACAGAAGTTGGTTAAGATCTGATTGGTGCTGTGTGACTTAGAATTTGCACAACCTCAACTATCGCGATAAATGTCGTAAGAGGCGACTTAGGGATGTCTATCAATCGATAGACATCCATTAGGCGGGCAGCAGCGCCTCCTGCAGAAAAATTCTAAAAGTACCTACTAAAAGACGATCGAACATGGTGCGATCGTACCACCGCACTGGTACTCAGCGCTCTGTGCAACAGACGACCGCACATCCTATCGCAGTCCTTCGTTTCGTTGCATCGAAACAACCGCAACGGCCTACTCGGAAAAGGAAAAGCGAAGTTTCGTTTTCGTTTTCGTGCAAAACCAACTCTTAAGTCGCTTGCATAAGATTAGCGTTTGCACGAAAAATATCAGAAACTTCGATTTAGTTTTTACGAGTACATGCCCATATATGTATGTGAATTGACGTCAATCGGGTTACGTTAAAACATTTTTTTCTCCGTAATCACCACCGAAAACGTATCGGAAAAAAATACATAATATATGTAGGTACTATGCGACAAAAGACAGGTTCCAACCTTCTTTTAAAAAAAAAAAAAAAAAACCCAGTTTTAAATATCAGAAATAATTGAGCAAAGTACCATTTATTTTCTTAGTGACTGACCGTATTTCTCCTAAACTATCAATCACAATATTTTTTGTCCTGACCGTATTAAACAATCGAATACCGAGGGAACCTACGGCTTAATTTTGCATTTAAATGTCCTCATTAATAGATAATAAGCAATAACATGATTTTTGCCTTTACGACGCTCTGCTCTGTACCGCTCCTGTGAACACGAAATCCTATGCCTATCTTTTTCACAAAATGGCGTCATATGGCACCCTCTTAATAAAAATAATATTGTGCGGCGGAACGTTCGCCACAATCGAATATAGTCCGGAGCGAACCAAAGTTGCGGTGCGGAGCGCACAATGTTCGATCGTCAGTTAGTACTTTACCACCGGACTGCTATCCCCATTGGACCCTTATAGGCTGTAGAAGTAAGGTTAAGATCTTACCAGCACGGGAGACAAGTATGTAGTCACGGTGTTAGTCGTAAGAAGATCATGGCAGAGACCGAGAGGCCTAAGAAGCTGCCAAACAGCAGCCACCCGAGACTCGCCTGTCATTGATTGCTCCATTGACGATGGCTCGGGACGAGAAGGGGTTAGCTAAAAGGTAAATAATTATGAGATAAGCAGTACAATTTTAGATCTCTTTTTTTATGTTCGATTCTCTTGACGACCTCTGTGGCGCGGTGGGCGAAGGTCCGCCTGCGACGCAGGAGGTTGCGGGTTCGATTCCCGCCTCGGGACAAATGTTTGTACGATCTGCAGATATTTGTTCAGGGTGTTCTGGATGTTTCCTATGTATAATAAAAAATATCTATCTATGTAGTGCATTATATTATGTATATCAGTTACCCATAACACAAGCTCTGCTTAGCTTGGGGCTAGATAATGCTGTGTGAATTGTCCATGTTATTTATTCTCACCTGGGATCAGTGTTCTGACTATGAGCAAATTTGGTGTAGGTGAGAGTCTGATAGGGCTAATTATATAGATATAGAAAAAAATTCTAAAATTAATTTAATAACAAACTTACATCAGTGTTTTCAGCAATCACTGGTATACATTCTATAGTCTCAACTACCGTCTCTGATTTTTCTTCTTCTGATTCCTTTTCTGTTGTTTCTGTTGTGACCTTTTCGATGGAATTGATTGATGCAGTGAGATCTGGCTTCAATCCACCCATTATGGCTTCAAACCTCTCCCTCAGTCTAACAAACCCACCATTTTGTCCAAATCTGAAAAAAATTTTGGTTGTGATTATGACTTGTTCAAATATGGGTAAAAGCCAAATAAACTCAGTCATGAAATGAACACTTACATATTGATGAGATGGACCAGCCATCCTCTAGGTGAGCGATGGTCATGTGACCTGGCAAATATTTCTTCCTGAGACCCCTGACCAGCAGGCGAATTTAAGAGACCCCCTACAGATAACCCCTCTGAAGTCCGTGATGCATTGAATGTATGAAATCTGAAAGAAGTACCTTATTTAACAAAGTTCATTTATAATAATTTCATCAAATATTGCACAAAAAATAAAATTGAAGAAAAAACTGTACTTGTTGTTTGGGTTGAGAGCCATAGAAAGTAAGTTCAAGAATCTAGGGTCATCCATTTTCATTGCACACAGTCTGACCAGCTTCTCGCAGTTTGTGCGTACACATTGTTGTATGTTATTCTTCCAAGATGAAACCGCATCATCAGTCAGTATTTTTGTAAATGATAGTGTCAGTGCATCATTGTAGAATCTCTGACATGCCAAATGGTTTATATCTTCGCCTGTTCAACAGAAACAATAATAAGCAAATCTAGGGTAGAAGGTTGTTGAATCTTGTTAATTATTATGAATGTTGCATTCAATTAATTACAACTGTAAAGACTAACCTTTCAGAGCTAACTCAGTACTAGCTACCAGAAGTGCTTCAAGTTCTTGCTCTGGCAACACTGGCACAACCCATCTGGGATGTGATATCTTTTCCTCTAAGGCCTTTAGTTTGCCTTCGGGGAAGGCCATCTAGAGACAATAAATATTTTAATAAATTTGCCCTAACAAAAGTCCGCTTATCAAACCAACAAAATGAAGATTGATTCACTAACCTCCCCGGGCATTAGATCTTGTTCTTTCATGGATATAGTCATTATTTAAACATATGATTATTCATCGCCTCTTCTGCAAAAGATAATGTTTCTTTTTACAAAACAGAATTGTTATAATAAGTATGGCAGGGTTTAGATGATTTTGATCGACATTTTAAAAGGTCATGTTACTTACAATCAATATTTTTTTCACTGTAATGACAACAAGTCAGAATGGATGGGAAATGATGGGAATGGATGGGATTGTGTGCACATTGTGTACCCTGGTTTTGGATTCAGGGAATCCACAAAATTATGTTAAAACAATTTAGTAAACTTCTTCATCCATTCCTAATTAATGGGCGAAAGTGTTAACCCACTTGTTACCAGCATTTGATAAAGGGATCAATGGACAATATAAAATATTATTAAACTAACTGTGGGTAGTTTAAAATTTTATTGTTTAATGCTATAAGTTAGATATATGATTCCTTCAAGTCAGATTCAGTCAAGTTGGATGTATTCAATTTTATCATGACTGTTTATAGGTGAGTAAATAATATAAATTGCATTTATTTTGATGTTGGTTTTGTGGAAACATGATAGTTTACTACTTGTATTTTGTGAAGAATAAAAATATAAAAGATATTTCTCAGTATTTTACAGTAAATTGTTGATAAAGTCGATGTTCCATTTACCAAATGATGATTTCTTGTTTTAGGTCAAAGTTCAAAAACTTGTCTTTGTTGTTCTCAAAGCATTGCGGTAGTGTAATGAAAATGAACCGGTGCTAGATACAATTACAATTTTGTTCCCGGAAAATTGTACCAATAACATTATGGAATCCTCAATTCAGGATATGAAAATGTACTGATGTGATACAATTTGCTTGGTTCACAACTGAAGGTAGAAGTTGTGATCGCAGAAAATGACATATCCAATGATGATGATGTTGTTGTTCCACTAGCTAAGCACCTAAGAATGGATCACCCTATCCCAAGTGTCAGCTCTCTAAATGTAAGTTCATCATTTTTGCAAAGAGCTGCAACCAGTGTTCCAAAGAAAAAAGCTTACACTTAGCATTCAGGAGATATTCATTCAACCAGTAGACAAATGCCGAAATAATATACAGGTTGTACAGTTCAAACAAACCCCTATGTATTTCTTTGTTCGTCTCTGATGCCAGAATAATAAGCATGTTGATTGATTACACATTGGTCTATGCCACTCAGAAAAACCACAAGGGCAATCTAACTAACAGAAATGAAATGTCTCTGTACAGTGGATATGTTGTTGTATCGGGAAGATATAGCAATACATTTTACTAGCAATCCCTATATCAAACACTGTTTTCCAGCATTTCCACTAGACTTAGATCCCTCCCCCTAAACACCCCACATCCAACTCATAAGAGCAGTTTTACAGACAAAGAAAAATATAATGTTAACAGATTTCAATCAATGGCAATTTGATATTTTTGTTCAGCAATAATACAGGATAGTAAAATTATTTTCAGGACTACACACTACAGGAGGACACACTGGAGAAGTTGACAATATTATATGATATCAATAAATACACTAGGTATGTTGTAAGTTATGTACTTACAGATATGCATTTCAGGATAAGATCTTCTCACAAAAATCAGTTCTGAGCAAAAAATAAATCCTAGAGGATCAAATCAATAAGGACACATGGTGGATCGCAAACACTTTCCAGACGGAGAATATGAATAGTCGGTTGGTTATGATAAGGAGATTGCTGGAGAACAGAAAAAGTGTTCAAATCTTAGAAATAGAAGGCTCAAAAGAACACCGCAGATAAGCAAATTGCACAGATCTCTGGTGACGTAAAGCAAATGGATAGATTTAGACAACAAACCACTAAAAGTCAAATAAATATCTTATAGTATTCACGAGTTATTACGTTATTATCTGTTTATAAGTCTCGTTACAGGATGCGTGAAACATTTTCGGCATTTTGGGTGCGACACAAATCAATCAAAATACCTACCTACCAGGCGATCTATTCAAGATCTATTTAACGCGATCAGTAGTTTATTGCAGACAATATCAATGCTTTCCTGCAGTCAATACTTTCTTTAAACGTATTCTATAAATAAATAATTACAACGTTTGCCCTACCCACAGAACTTGATCGTAAAATAATAATTCATAGATCAGCCGGCGCGACAAAATGGCGTCAAACAACCAAACAAGAAATTATATTTAAAACTTGTAGACCTTACTGCGTAATTCTAATGCTGAAATTACAACTTTAATGGATTTCTTACCTTTGTTGTAAACAAAAAATGCAATCCAAGATTAGTTCTCCACAATAAATCACAGAAATAAATTTTCTTCTATTCACTTTGACGTAACTTGAATTCACTGGGAAAGAACGATTGGTTTGAATGAATGATAATAAATAAGATAGTTAAGAAATGGTTAAAAATGAGTGGCCCACCTACACGTTCCAACATTTGTGCATGCATGATTGCACAAACACAGTTTGCGCAAGCAAGACGGAGCGTGTGGCCAGGCTCAAATCAGTTTGCGCAAGCAAGATGGAGCGTGTGGCCGGCTTATTTTGCGCAAACTGTGTTTGTGCAATCTGCATGTAAAAATGTTAGAGCGAGTTGCCGGACCAGCTTGACTGACCGGCAAAATGGAGCGTGTGGCCGGCTTTTTGCTTGCGCAGTGTGTTTGTGTTTGAAAAAATGTTTGAGCGTGTAGCCGGGCTAAAGGGACGGACGTGCGTGTGTATGTGCATTGTTACACGGGCAATAATATCATGATCCTATCGCAGGATCATCTCAAGTATAGAAATGGAAGCGTTGGGTGCCAAAAGGGCGTATCTCGAAAAATTTTGTTTTGAGAAAATTTATGAGAAAGGTTTTGATGTATTATTTATTTAGAACTACCAACAGAGGATACACGTAAAGCACAAAAAAAGAACACTTAAGGCATCACCAAATGTGACCCCCCAATTACAGGTAGTTACAGCTAACATATAGAATTAGATTGGTTTGACAAGGCAAAACACTACAAACTAATAATAATAAGGATATTAAAAATAACCAATTATACAGAGGACGAGAGAACACTTAAACAAACACATGAACAATTCTGAATAAAAAAATAAAACGGGTAGGTATATGGTTTATAGCTAATACAAAAATTAGGTAGAGGTAGAGTGAAAACCTGTAAACACAGCTAACATACATAGAGGAAGAGAAGAGAATAGTTAATACGGTTAGGTTTACTCATATTAAAATTTTCTAAGAAAAACTATATTATAGAACTACATTCTTCTAGGGCTAAACTTACTTTTTCTTTTACTTGCGTAAAGGTTCACCTAAATTTAGAAAGAATTGTACAACATTCTTTCTAAAAGATGTGATTTGACATCTTTTAGAAAGAATGTTGTACAATTTACAAAGTCTGAACATGACAGCATCCTGACCACAGTTTGTTCGAGAAAAGGGAATTGTAAACAAATTGTATGCTTTTAATCTAGATAATCTAGTAGGGATATTGATATGAAATCTACTTGTAAGTTCTGCACAATCTATATTACTGTTAAAAACTTTATATAAAAATATTAAATCTAGTTTTTTCCTACGTGGAGAGTGGAGTCATATTATACTTTTTTAGCCTATCTCTATAGCTTTTAACTTTTTTAGCAAGTCGGTCATCGTAGGTCACATGATAAAGGAATCTTTTTTGTATGCTTTCAATACGTTTAGTTAGAGTATATGTCATAACGAGGGTTCCATATAATACTACCATATTCTAAAATGGGCCGTACTAGAGCTTCATAAAGATCTTTTAAATATTTATAATACAACTCTTGTTAACTTTATGAATATTTAGCAATAAGATTCAGGTATTACTATTTCTTTAAAACAAAACATGAATTTTTCTTTTTTAAATTCTTGTTATCCGCCCTTATTGCACACAACCGCTAAATGAATCATTTTATTATTGGTTTTTAAGAAAATAAACAACAACCTTAGATACCATAAGTGACTTATTTTTATTTAAATGTAAATAACAGACAATCAGATAAGTTTTTTAAAATCATATTCAATTAATTCACAGGGTCGAAGTTAGTTTTATTTAAAATTAAATAACTAATAATCAGACGAGTTTATAATCAGATTCAATGGATTCACTGGATTAAAATGCATCGTCAGAGTCATCTTCAGCAGGTATCGCTGGCCTCCTAGATGGGCCTGGTTGAGGATCATCAAGATTTTGATCTTTGACGGTCAGAATCTGTTAAAGCATTTTCGGGTTTGATGTAAGGCGTCAATGATAAAACGTCCTTTCTAATCTTGACCTCTTTCACGCCAGGTTTTTCACCATCTACAAATTTAAATCATCTTTGATCACTGGTAATTTTTTTTTCATATATAGTTCTGGTTCAAATCTGAATAAAATCTGGAGGCTGTTATAACTCCTTCAGACCCAAACTCAAGTTTAACGTATGGCTGTATAGCAAAACGACTATTTTTCCTAAAGGTGCCTTATAAGTCTAGTCTTTAATAAGGTAACTAGCCATCAGTACCTACCTTGAATGGGACGTAACGTGTCCGAAATTCAACGCTCATTTGTAAACCACGCAACGGGTGGAGCGCGGCCTTTGAAATAAATTATTGTCATGCAGTCTAAAAGTGGTAGATTGTTATGAGTTTTTGTCACAAAAATTCTAAATAGTATTGTCCATAATTTGATGCAATAACATGAAAAAGTACTTTAGGTCCCGAACACCCTTGTTGCACCCAATGCTTCAATTGGGCTATTACACGTATGAGGATTATAATATAATGCTCAGTTCGTCGTTAAAACTAGTGAAAAGTCGTATTTCTGGTTGGAAGCTGTCGGTTCTCCATGGCTCCAAGGCATGTATTGCCGTCAGTCAAATGAAAAAACTCCGAACCAAACCGGCACACCGTTCGAATAATTACGTCGTGGTAACGTGAAACGAAGGCTTATGGCATAATTCGATTCCCATGCTCAAATTAAGTAGCCAAACCATATAATGAATCATTGGCGATAAAATACATAGTTAATCACACTATATTTCGTTAAGTAACTAACTACATTATTTTACGAGGTCATTGTGGCTTTTACCTTATTATTATAATATTATCTGGTGCAATATGCATAATATGTGGTTATATAGGCATTTTGGTCCGAAAAGATACGCAGAGCCTCACGGTTCGCAAAAGATCCGCATAGGTACAAAAAGGGTCCAAAACGGACCGAAAAGATCCGCACCGGCAACGCTGGTAAGTATTGACAGAAGAAATATCGCGAAGTACTTAATTTTCAATATTATCGCGTATCTTAACGCGGATTTAAAGATATTCTGCGATAATATCACGATACTGCGGGCCATTATACTATCAATATGGTCATCAGATACTATTGACCGTGTAATATCCGCCGTTCTTAAACGCTCTCTTATAGCCAGGGTACACACGCTCCATATTGCTTGCGCACACCGGCTTGCGCAAGCAAGATGGAGCGTGTGGCCGGCTTATCTAATGCTTGCGCAAACTGTGTTTGTGCAATCTGCATGCACAAATGTTTGAGCGTGTAGCCGGGCTATTATGCTCTCTAATATGTACTTTTCTCTCTGACAAAGATAAACTATGGTTTATCTGTATATGAAGGCGTAGCTCTAAGATGTCTGTGGTGTACTTAGAGTATCTAGATACTCTAAGGTGGTGTATGACTCGACTGGCAGCACATGCTGTCTGTCATACAGCGTTGCCGGTGCGGATCTTTTTGTCTGTTTTGGACTTTTTTTTGCCTATACGGATCTTTTCGGACCAAAACGCGCATGTCACTTTATTACTTTGCACTGTAGTAGCAGATAATATAATAATAACGTAGCTACGAGTTATATGCCGTCATATTAAAGTTAGTTCCTCAAAGAAATACAGTTTAAATAACTCCGTATTTTTTTGTAAATTATGCATTGTATGGTTCGGCATCTTAATCTAAGCATGTTATGGAATCTAATCAATCATGCCATAAGCCTTCGTTTCACGAGACCACGACGATTTTTTTTTGTTTTAACAGAAATCTTACTTTTTAAACTTTCGCGATTTGTTGACATAATTAAAGATTATTTATCGGGTATTTATCGCGTACCTTTTGTTATATTTTCCCCTACGTTTCCATCGCGTTACAGCGATCGTGATCACGGGGCGACTGGATGTACTCGGAGTTACCTATTGTGCCTATTTTTGACCGCAGCGGTCAAAAATAGGCAACTGAACAAGTCGGGGATAGCGGAACATTTGCTAGACTCAGGAAGTAACCACTGGATTGAGCTACATGACCCTAAAGTTCTATCCTGTGAACGCCACTACTACAAAAGGATGGTTCGAGAGGCGATTGAGATCACAAAATACCCGAACTTTAATCGTGAAGATGGTTTTCGTCTCTCTTCCTCGTGGAATCCTGTGCTAAATAAGTGTGTGCGTCGTGATTCGCCTGTACTGCAGTCAGACACGGTCAGTGTAGTGTGTCGTAATGTGAACTTGGACATTCCTGATTCTGCAGACAAATTGAGGGTAGTCGTGGATACTGCCATCAATTCTCGGCGGTAGCTCCGAGTACATCCAGTCGCCCCGTGACCACGATCGCTGTAACGCGATGGAAACGTAGGGGAAAATATAACAAAAGGTACGCGATAAATACCCGATAAATAATCTTTAATTAAACTATTGGTGCTGCCCAGCATCATGTGTCTGATGAATATTATTTTAATGCTTCACATATTTTTCATGGCTTTGATATCTGTTAAATGACTTTGTACATGTGCAGGATATCTTGAAGAAGGCGTCACAAAGCGAAGTGACAAAAATCCCGATTTCTTTATTCAGTTGATAAATTAAATAAATGCGGTAGTCACTAACTGCAAAATAAATACATATCACTTAATTGCATCCTAAATTTGGTTTCATAATTGCACAGACCTAAGGGTGACTATGATTTTTATTATAAGCTTTTCATTTGTGATTCGGCTATTTTTAATGACTTGTAATGGCTTGTGTTCCAAGTAGCCTCAAAGGCAACCAGTCACCTTTCAGATTTTTTCATTGCCGATTCTAATCGTGAGTAGCCTCAGTGGCGATAAATCACCTACGTTGGCCACACTGTTTGCCAGTTCAAACGAACAGTTCGACCGCTTACCGTAGTAAACTACAGCGAGCGACGGTGGCGCCCAATGCACCTATGCAACGCCGCCGTCGCTATCTTGCTTTACTCAGCTAATAATAATAGCTTATTTGCATGATGACAACATTCAGTAACGACTTTTTATGCGGTTTAAAGTTTTCCAAGGTGTTTGTTTGAATTTTTGTATAGATAACGCATAAAAGGTTGTAAAATAATTAGGTGGATAAGATATTGTTATGATCGTTTTAAATAAAGTCTGCAAGGCGTAGTAGTTCGAAACAAATTTGTCATTTATTACACAAAAAAAAAACGAAAACTCGATTATTTTGACAAAAAAAAACCGGTGAAAAACCTCCATAATATCAGTCGGTTAATCGATTGGCAATTCGGCGTACCATTACAAGTTACAATTCAATGATATTTCTAATACCCAAGTCACAATAATAACGTTTTTTTTATCTCAGTCCTTTATATAAACCTTGTCTCTCGATTTTCAGGTATATCTTTGTAGTAAAATGTATTCAAAAATAAGAAAAATAAGTGAAATTTATTGAAGTTCTCATAGATAAAGCAGCATACAGTAAAATACATAAGAAATACTTCATATCCCCGCTATTTAATATTTTTGTACAAAATGCAGAAACGGACCTTTTTGTCATATTTCGGACCATATTTGCGTTCGGATCGGACCTTTTGGCGTTTGACTGCCGGCAACACTGGTTCAGAGCTTTTTTATTTTGACAGCCGGCAGCACTGCTGCCACATCGGATAATAAAATTTATTTAAAAAATAAATTGTTGATGAAAACTATAGAATTCTCTTGCAAATTGGACACCACCCATCATCAATGAACCCCAAATGCGAAGAGGCGAGAAATCGCGACGATAAACCTTTTGAAGGCATGGCTATACGAGAATCTGAACCTCTTGAGAAACTGAAATCCAGGAGTCCCTGCCCACGTTGTGGCAAGTCCCGAATGTACTTCTGCTATACTTGCTTTGTTCCTGTATCAGAGCTTCAAAGCCAGATCCCTGTGTGTCCAGTAAGATAAATTCAATCTAGGTATTTTAAATTTAGGTAAAAAATTAGGGGTTGTATAAATTATAGTCACCTGTTTTCAGTTACCAATAAAAGTTGACATAATCAAACACAGAAGAGAAATTGATGGGAAAAGCACAGCAGCGCATGCAGCAGTTCTTTCTCCAGATGATGTGAATATATTCACATACCCAGATGTCCCTAATTATGAGCATTATGAGCGAACTGTGTTATTATACCCAGGAGCTGAAGCTAAAACTGTTCCAGAACTATTTACAAAGTTACTAGTACCAACCTACTCTGAACTTATGCTATCAGAGCTCCCAGCAGGATACAATGTAGGCACTCTTCAAACTAAAATTATAAGAAAAAACTGTATAAAACAAATATTTCATGTTGAAAAACTGCCAATTGACAGAGTAGTTCTAATCGATAGTACTTGGAACCAAAGTAGAGGCATTTATTCTGATGAAAGATTACAGAAAATTCCAAAAATTGTTTTACAAAATAGGCCATCACAATTTTGGAGGCATCAGAAAGGCAGTCCAAGATGGTATCTTTCAACTGTGGAAGCATTACATCAACTGATGTTAGAGTTGCATTTATGTGCTTGGGGATGCAGCGAGCAGTACAAGTCTGATCTAATAAAAGATTACCCAGTTCATGGTCTGGAAAACCATCCACAATGCAAACCTTACAATGGCCAATATGATAATTTATTATATTTCTTTAAGTACATGTATGAGAAATTACATACACTTTACAGTCATGATGACTTACTGGCTTACAAAAGACCTATGTCATAAGAAGAACTCCAGCTTCTATTTCCACGTGTAAAATAATAAAGCAACTTCCAAAAAAAATTCTTTTTATTATACTTAGAAATTACTGAAGTCATAATGTAGGCAACATACAATCCCTAAACTAGCTACTCCTTGACACAAAATTACACACACCTGATGCTTACAATTTTATGTAATATTTAATATTTATGGTAGTCTGATTAATTTGATAATAGAATAACTTTTTATACTGTACTCCAATAGAGTCAATTAAATATGCAAACCCCCTCTAGTCTCAGTAGTTCGGTTGTTTTGTTCAGTCCTAGACTACTGATACTAAAAAAAGTCTCATTAGTTGGACTTCTAACCAAACTATTGAGCCGGTTAATGATGTGGAAAACACAACTTTTGTTAGTTATCAATAGTATCAGCAAGATGGTTTCTGCTTAGTGTAGTGTGCACCACAATCCATTGCTGGTTTTGCAATATGAAAATTTTTGACTGGTTCTGGATTTAAAATGTGTTGAGATCATAATGGTGCATGGTTGATAGATTGGATAAATAAAATAGAATCTTGAGAAACACAACATATTTAATTTTTTCTTAACTTGCTTCAACCAACATTACATTATAAATCTATCAGCCATACAACATTAGGATCTCACCATGGTAGCAGAATGTGGTTGCATTGGTTGTTCTTTGAGTGAAATGAGGAAAATGAAAAAGAAGAAAGTCTTAAAAAGAAGAAAAGGTGGTGGAAAACAAGTGAATGTTTTTTCATTATGAATGTACGCGGGTTAACTACGAACCTAGTTTGTGTTGGAAGAACACCAACTTTTCATCCCTTAACGAGGGACTTCTTCAGGGTGAGTACGGTTCGCGTCGCGCTCGTTCAGCGTCGCGGCGCACACTGAATGTATTTCTTCACAAAACAAACATGACTGAAGATGAAAAGAAATGCGAAGAAAATTTTCTTCAAATATTTGACGGTCTAAATCTAAGTCCAAAGGTAAATTCGGACTAAATTTTTCTTGGAAATTAAAGGATTAAAGGTAAAAGAAAACGAACAAGATAAGCAAGTGGACATTAGAATCAGAAACATAGTAGTGAATAACGTGAAAAATACCCAACGATATTATAATGTATCAAACAAGCGCATATCAGATGATTAAAAAATTAGACGAGACATACATTGCAAAAGGGTGCGCTTATAGGCTATTGATAAAAAGACGATTGCTGGAACTAAAATAACATGAAGACGAAGATGTACGAGATTTTCTTCAAAGATTCGAGAGGATTATAAATGAATTAAGAAACACCGGAAAATATATATAGGTAGAAGAAAGATTAAATTATGTTACTTTCGCTCCCAAAGAAATACGAATTCGTGGTAAATATTGTAGACGCGATACCTAAGGAATCTCAAACAGTTGATTGACTATGTCAAATCCAAATTGTTACTGGACGTGAAAAAGGTAGAAAACCAAGAGACAATGGTTTTTACCACAGGTGAGGACAAATGCTATGAATGCAATAGAACTGGACACTTAAGGCGAGTTTGTCCGAATAGAAAGACCAACTTCAAGAGGAAGAGAAAGAAGCGGACATGGACGCCGTCGCAGAGGCAAAGGCCGTAACTACAGCGGTGCTACAAATCAATTATTCAATGTTTTCAACATGGAAGTTGCTGTAGCTGAAACAAGGAATAATATGAAAGTTAGTTGGCTTCTCGACAGTGTCAATGATGTAAAATATTTTGATAAAATTTACGAACTGGATAAAAATATTAACATTAAGGTAGGCGACGGTTTTTGCCTAGAAGCTACTAAAAAAAGAAGATTAGTTATGATTTGCGGAACAGAAAAGATAAAAGTAAATAATGTCTACTAGGAAAAGAAATTTGTTAAGCGTGTCTAGAAGACAATAACAATTCTATAGTTTTTAAAAGAGACATGGCAACCATATATGGAAAACAGGTAAGTTTTTAACTAAAGCTTATAAGAAAAACAAATTGTATGAGTTGAACGCAACCATTATTAAAAATAAGGTACGCACATGTGATAGCTATGTCATTGTGTCTCAATAAGAAAATTGGCATACAAAATTAGGTCATCCGAACTTTAGGAAATTAAGGAGTATTGCAAGTATAAACGCCTCAACGGAATGCCAAAAAACTAAATGACGATTTTATAGACTGAGATATGTATAAAAAATAAAATGGCAAACTGTTGTTTCCAACTTATTGTTTAAGATCTTTTTGTACACAGTTTTGACAATAAATATCTTTATCTTTAACTTACCATAAGCGAATACGAGAAGGAGGGCAATGATGTGCTAGAAATTATTCATACTAATGTTATGGGTCCACTACAACCAGAAGGGTACAACGGTCAAAAATACATTGTGACATTTATTGACGATTACCTGTATTAGATTAGCTTTTGTTGCAATAAAAAACAAAAGTGATGTTTTCGATCGATTTACTCAATATGAACAATTTACAGAAACTCAAACTGGAAATAAGGTGCGACAGCGGAAAAGAGTACGTGAATGGTAAATTCTTTCAACTTTTGTAATAGTAAAGGTATAAATCTGAATCCTGGGCCACCCATCAATTAAATGGCGTGGCAGAACGTTTAAATATAACTAGATAGAGCAATATGTCTTCTAGCAGATGGTAAGCTAAGTAAAAAATATTGGCCAGAATGTATACTAACTATATTAGTATAGTTGCATAATAATATGTAGGCAACCGATTACAACGAACACACTCGATAAGAAAAGTCCATATGATTTTTTTTTTTGCGTAGGAAGCCAAAATTTGGAGTCAGTATATTTCGTTCGAATCCCTGATGAAAGACGCTCATCAAAGTTAAATCCTAAAGCAGTATAAAGTAAACTAGTAGGATATAGAGACACAGGATATAGGATATTGGTAGATGAAAAAATAGTAACTTCGCGTAATGTTAGATTTATCGAGGTCGAAGAAGTGATCAGACAAAGGTAAGTTGATGATGAAGATAGTGTAAATCGAATTACAGACGATGTAACGAGAAGAACTGAAGATGCGAATAGCAGAACGGACGATGTGACGAGAAGAACTGACGATGTAACTAGAATAATTGATGACGTTAATACAGGAAATTAAAACCTAAGAAGAGAAGTAATGCATGAAAATTATGAATTTTATGATACTATGGAAGAAGAAACTGAGGTCAGACCCGCTATTCCTCAGGAAGTGAACACACAAAGACCAAGAAGAGAAAAAAGATTACCAAGTAAATATAAAAAACATGTAGTAATTATGTAAATATCAGTTGCCAATGCACCCGAGACATATGAATACGCAATGGAAAGTGAACAATTAAGCAAATGGAAAGAAGCCATTAGTGCTAAATTAAACAGCCTAGCAATCAATAGTACATGGGATATAGTTGATGAACCTGAAGACATGAAAATTATAGATGTGAAATAGATATATAGAATTAAAACAAATGGTAAATTTCAAGCAAGAGTCGTTGTACGTGGTTTTCAGCAAATTTACGAAGAAAATTGAGAGATTTATTCACCAGTGGCCAGGATGACCACAATGAAGGCATTAATGTCAACGGCATGTAATAGGAGTTGGCATATAGAGAGCATGGACGTTTAACAGCCTTTTTAAATGGTATTATCAATTCTGAAGTTTATACTTATCTCCCAAAGGGATATAAAGTCGAAGATGGCAAAGTTTGCAGTCTAAATAAAGATTTGTATGGACTAGAAGAGAGAACCCAAGAGATTGGTACGAGTCCTACCATCATTTTACGCAGAGCATCAATCGAAACTCTTGCTGAAAAATACCATGTAAAAGAATCTAAAAATTATGAAACACCAATGGAACAGAATTTGTCGCTCGAGTCTGGTGAACGCAATGAAAATACTCAATATAGAAGGTCTCTTTTGTCTATAGCCAGTGGAACGCGACCAGATGTATCAAACAGTGTAAATTATTAAAGCCGTTTCCAAAATTGCTACTGTGCGACTTATTATACATAAATATGCATTACGTGTTCTAAAATATTTGTACTGTACACGAAATATAAAACTGAATTATAATGCAGAGCTCGATGAATGTTTAGATACGTTTATGGATTCCGATTGGGCAGATGATAGAAATGATAAGAAATCAAAAAAGCTGTGTCTAGGGCTTCAACGCACACAGAATATTATACGTTAGCTGGTTGCGTGGAAGAGGGTTTGCCGGTAATAGGAATACTAGGCTATTTTGATGTGATAGTCACTAATCCGGTAAAGATATTTGAAAACAACACTGGAGCCATAGCTTTGTCAAAAAATGAGAAGCCTATTGAAACCAGCTATCATTTTGCGTATGGCTACGAAAAGCAGGGTATTGTAAATATAGTTACTGAAGATCAGATAGCTGATATACAGATCAAAAGTAGTTTCCGAGTTAAGATAGTTTTAATTATGACAGCTGTCATAAAAAATGTACATCCTGTTCTCGCCTTTCATTTGAGCCAGAAACTGAAAGTCTAGCACGAGTAGTTTCCGAGATATAACAGTTTAAATTTTTACATGTACCGTCAATATGACATTCATTGTAAATTTTGAGTGAAACTCTGTTTTCTGCATGATTATCTTCGATTTGTGACCATTCCTGTCACTTGTGACTGTAATGGTCATTTTGACAATAAGTGTCAATATGACAGCTGTTAAATGTTTTTTTACAAATAAAATGTTTTCGGTTCTCATTCTTTACTATTCAATAAAAGCTTTTGTTTCCTAATCTTCATGTTTTTTGTTTAACATCCTTAATCGGACTACATAATATACTTTTTTGTATCAATAGTTCGGTTAGATGTCACAGCCGAACTAGTGAGACTTTTTTAGTATCAGAGTCTGGGACCGAACAAAACAACCAAACAACTGAGACTAGAAGCAAAACCCCTACCCATACATTAATTGCCATGTTGAGGCATGTTAATGGAGCTGTTAGTCTGAGGTTCTTACAGAATTAAATGGCATTGTATGCAGACAGGATGGCTTTTTGAGATGAGAGAGTGGATGGCCAACTCTGAAACCATGACAAATAAAAAAGTCGTGAAAGGAGCCATGACCTTGATTAATGAGATAAAAAGAACTCATAAAAGAAATTGAGCACAAGACTCCTTTCACGACTTTTCGTCTCTCACGGTTTCAGATTTGGCCATCCACTCCCATTTCAAAAAGCCACCCTGTACATACAGTGTTCTCATAATGCAAACTGGATAATGGACATTAATTACCATTGTCAAAAACAAAAAAAGTCAACTAAAAAGGTCTACAAATCTCAGAGTTTGCGTAGATCTAATACAAATACACTGCCATCACTAGCACTAGCACCAACCTTTGTACCTCTGGAATTCCAACAGACTTCAAATATGCCACCAGTACCCTTGTAAGAGTGCACAAGACCTCCTGTCTGAGTCGACCAAATATGGACACATTTATCAAAGGAGCCACTTGCCAAAAATTTTCCATCAGGAGAGAATGCCACACTATAGACCGGCTCTGTGTGTTTTGTTAGTGTGTGAATGCATACACCTCTCTCAACATCCCATAGCCTAACAGTAGAATCAAAAGAAGCACTTGCCAGAATCAAGTTCATATTAGGATTCTGGGTTCCAGGGCCAGTGGGTGACCATTTGATGGTGTAGATCTCCTTAGAGTGAGCTTGCAAGTCATGGACACATGTGTCCTGGTTCATTGACCAAATCTTCAATGTCATGTCATCAGAGCATGATGCAAGAAGTTTTCCTTGGGGATCCCACTTTATAGCATTTACTTCATTCTGAAAATTTTAAAAATTATTGACCAGACGAGTTTGTACAATTTATTGATTCAAACACTAGGTAAGAGAGTGCTAGGGTACTTACAGTGTGTCCCTGGAAACTCTTGATAGGTTTGTCTGCATTCAGTTTGCAAACATGGATGCATTGATCAGTGGAGCAAGATGCAAATGAAGTATTTGTCTGCCAGTCCACATCCAAGGCTGGAGCCAAATGGAAGGAGAATTGTTGGGTGCATTGCCCTGTTGATGCATCCCATATAATTGTGGTTTTGTCGACCTTTAAGTAAGAAATAATATAAAGTTACCTCAGCAAGTTAAGACATAGACATAATTGACTGATGAGGAAATTACATACTCCAGCACTCAAAATATAGTTTCCTCTTTTATTCCACTTCAATGCAAAAATAGGTCCTTTATGTTGGCCTAGTGTTGATGCCAATGTGCCATCTGTGGTCCAAATTCTTGCGTACCCATCATATGATCCAGTAGCTAACAAGTTGCCATCACACTAAAAATTAAAAAAAAGATGTATAATTTTGTTATGTAGATTATTTAATAGATGAGTGGAAAGATAAACATACATTCCAGTCCAATGATGTGACATCTTTGTTACTAGGCACTTCCGCACCACCTTTTTGAATGCAATGCCTGAGTACCAACTGATTAGGAGTAGTGGCAGGGTTGTCTGACATGTCCCATATTCTGAAATAAGAAAAATGCTTTGATGGTCTCTCCATGGTTACCTCTGTTCACATTTATACAAGGTTGCAAATGCCTTATATCTTTAACACTGATAGTAAATACCTGGCTGTGCTATCACCAGAGCCACTAGCAAGTAAATCAGTGCTAGGATTCCAGGCACAGATGAACACTTCAGATTCATGACCACGGAGTATAGTGGCTTTACTGGCTGGGATTTCTATTGATGTGTCCACTTCCATAGTTTCTGGAGGGGCACTCGGAGTTACTGAGCCAGTACTGGTGCTAGTGGTTGGAGTTGTGGTGACCGCTGTTGTTGCAGGACAAGATGTAGCCTGGGAAATGGTAAAATAATATTAATACACAAGCCTGAGTACAAAACAAAGATTTGTATTTACACTGATTAAATAATACCTCAACTCCTCCACCATTTTGCTCACTCCCTGAGCTTGGTTCATTTTTGATTGCTTGTTGTTTCTGAGCATTATGAGCATTCTGTCTAGCAGCTACAATATCTGGGGTGACTGCATCAATTAAACTGAGACTCTCTGTTAGTCTTGTTTCTGTACCTGCAATAAGTGAATGACATAAATCCAAAGCAGTATTATAATTACTAAGATCATAAAAAACTCTAGGACAAGATCAGTTGTAATATTTTATAGCCATAAATCTGTCTTTTAATCTTAACCCCACACCTTCAGCATTTCATTTAGGGCAAAGTAAGACTTTGACAGTTACCATCTTCTCCTATGATAATTTCAGCTTCTGTATATTGTAAGCCTTTTTGAAGAATGTTCAGCAGTGCAGCGGGTGGTACCAATGCTCCATTGATATTACTCTGAGAAATATGTGATTCTATACCAAATGTGTATGCAGAGTGATGAAACCCTGAAAAAAAATTAATTGTTGAAGAAATCATCATACATTGTGTGAATGAGGATAAGGGATTCCCATGCTTTTGATAAATCTTCAAATAGACACCAAAGTAGATTTGATGACAAAAACTTGGGTATAATCCTAACTATGCTCTATCACCAGCAACCTCCTATTACCTATCAGTAACCAACTTTAAATAAACTATAGGAGGGATATTATAATACCATGGGCGTAGCCTTAGGAAACATGACATTAGTTGTGTAGGGCTCCGGCGGCGGTGGCGGCGTCAGCTTCGATGCAAGAAAGTTCAATGAACTGTAATATAGTATTTGTTATTTCTATGCCATACCTGACTCTTGTAAGTAGCGATAAACAAGGAAATTGACCTCATCACTAGAAAAACTCATGGTTCTAACTTATGCTTCATGTGTATGCAAATGTGTATGTTTAGAATTCAGTTTATTTCGCAAAAGTCATCAACAGAGTTGGCTTCACATTAGCTTTGATCGGCTGTCGCCTTTGATTTATTTCAATTCATTCATTTATTTTCAGGGTGACCATCTCAAAAGTGGCCATTCTGTCTGCCACTTACTCTGACAAAAAATTCCATAGAGTAGTCCATAAAGTCAAATAAGTCAACAAAGAGAAATGTCAACAAAGAAATACAATACTAATGTCAATGTCCAAATTTTAAAAGTTTCGTCTGTTGTGTTGGTTTGGCTGATTTCTATTTATTTTGATGAAATTATCATAAATAATTAAAATAGTATCTGCTGGTTCATTAGTTCTTCAACGTATTTTCCAATAATTAGATCGACCTCATCAATATGCGTTTGCTTTGTATTTCATCTTGTAAATAGGATAAGTTGTAGTCTTGAAAATTATTTCATCACGATTTTTCACGAAGCCTCAGGCCCTGCAAAGGCGGCGCCTTAGATATAAGTTTTAGAGCTTTGAAACATGGATACTTCAGGGGCTATTACTTCTAATCTTCGAAAACTGTGCTCTGGATTGTCAGCTGATCCAGGTTAGTATAACAGATATTCCATTTTCAAACTCTTGCATTTTATTCTATCTGTCATTCAAGTCAAACAATTAATTTGATTTATGATAAATACTTACATATGGATAATTTACAAGATTATTTTAAACAATTACTAAGCAATTATGTGAAATGTATGCCCTCTGAATTATAATATGTTCTCAAACATAACATTGACTGTTTTTCAAATCATGATTGTTTTAGATGGGGCTTATGAATTGGCAGTTTCATATCTGTCTGCCTTTGGAGAAAAACCTCGTTCAGCACAAGATGAGAAGCTTTTATGTCAAAAGATCCATACAAGGCTGGCAAACCAATCGGCTAAGGATGCTGACAAGTTCAATGAGTCCTATGCTAAATTAAAAAACTCTGTAAGTACATACCTTTAATCGTAATAGTGTCTATGATGATTAATAGTTTTTTGGTCATTGATCTTCATATGATTTCAAATCCTATAGTCTGGTTATTTACTTTTTTACCTTCAACTGGGCTCATGGTCATCTGTAAACGCAGCAGGTGCACTTAGTCAATAAGACCTATGGGTTATATTAGAGAAATACAACACTAATTAACCAGCAATCATTTTTTTTGTATATTGTGATACATTACCATTATGCTAAACTTAAATTGTTACAAACAAGTAACTTCAACTTGGAAGAAAAAACAATTCTCAAATAACACCATTGACTAACCACTACAGTGAACAGACTGCCAGCGGGCCAAGTACCAGCAAAGCAAGAGAGCACATATTACCCTATCATGTCATGAAAACTTGGTACTAATTACCGGAACCAGTGATTAGTGCCCCCTCAGTGATCTCTTTTATAAATAGACACAACAAACATTTAAAGTGCACTGACAAAGACATCCATATTGTTTAAATAATAGATTCAGGCGTTACTTTGCGGAAATCCATTGCACAATATTAGAGGAGAGACGAAACTAGTAGACAACTTACTTTGATGAATACTATCAGAGAAGGTTATACGCGGAATTATTACTAAATATTTCTTCATTCTAACATCCATATTGATTCAAATATTCTTAGGACTAAAATCAATGTTTCCCAAAATGTTCACATAACCTTCTAACATACCTCAGACTTGTTTAAAAACCTAGTAAAAACAACAAAAATATATATACAAAATAAAATAATAATAAAGCTCAATAGGATCTAGTTTTCTTCAGGATCTGTTTCTTTGTCAAAGTAAATTTCCTTTATTTATGACAACAAACATGTGGTTTGCATTTGATGCCTAAACAATATCAATCTGTGGGGTGGGGGGAGGTTGGAGAGTGGAACTAAACAGTTTATTTCGAACTCAGTGACCCAACAACAGGCTACTAGGAATGAGAAATGCATGTGATGAGTTATATTTTATGAACAAAAATATATTGAACATGGTTGATTCGACACCGCATGACCACTTGAAGGTTAAAGAGATTGTTTGCTTGTTTCAGTTCATACTGAAGCAAAGAGTGTCAGTACTGGCTTTGATGCTATCTCTGTCTCAGGCTCCTCAGCATTCTGAGTCAACGCAACAACTATTTCCTGTGCCATACCTGGCTACTACAGTAAGTAAATAGGATCTTTAGAGAAACACTGGCGACAAAATAAATAAAAGTGATATCTCACTACACCCCCCTCCCTCCTTGTGATATTCCGAGATTTTTGCCAAACCCCCTCCCCCCCTTTCGAGCCTCACGTGAATAATGGACGACCCCTAAATGCTTATTTATCTTACTTTCTGACTGAATATTCCATTTATAATCTTATTGTTTGTAAAAATAAAACAACAGAAAGTTTTTAGTATTCAAGGATCTTTCTTAAAAAAAATTGTCTTAACAGAAATCAGAAATTGGTATATCTGGAGGCACATCAAGTACAAGCAAGAGCAGTACCTATGGCTCGGCTAGCTGGGCGGGTTGCAATGTCATCAAGCCTGAAGACTCCAACCAGAGTCTACCATCAAAGGACAGCAATATGGCCATTGCTCTGAAAGGTACAGGAATCTACTCCGCAATCATGAGCAGTTCATTATTAATGCATTGATGACATTTTACTGTCAACATAATTTTTCTTATCTTAAATGTTTGTTTACCCTTAATTTTAAGATTTTTAACGCTCATTTTTCCGCACAATGAAATGCCTCTGTCTCTAAGCCGCAGGCGAAGTTATTTAGTATATAGCATTGACTGCTCAGCCTCGGCGGTGTGACCCGAAGGAGGCGATGCGACCCGGAGGAAGCGCCGCCCGCCGCATCAAGGACCTGCAGAAATACCATATGCATGATATGAACATGTTAAAGTATCAGGAGAAGAGCCATGTTGCACCGCTTAGTAGCGTCCGTGCCGTTACCTTGTGTATGTAAAAAGAGCCTCTGTCCAGTTCTTTATACCATGTTTTCTCACGCTCAGATAGCAATAACGAACGCGCGTGCGTACGAGACGCAGTGCTAGCGGCCACAGGTGTGCGAGTGAAAAGCAATGTCAATACTTCCCGTCCCGCTCTGGCACTGCACTCCAGAATCGCGCATCTTGGATTCCTGCATGACCGGCTTAAAGAGGTTATTGATCCTGCTTCTGGGCTAATGCCTCAGGGTAAGTACTATGTCTTGGTAGCCAAATAGTAGAATTTAATGACTACGTATGTATGTGCTACTCTTATTTCCACATAGAAGTGTTCTGACAAAATAGCTAATGGTTCTTATGGTTCTGAATCTTGTATATGGTCCATATTTAAAACTATAATCATTCATAAAAATATAAAACTTATTTTACTTAATAAAATTGTACATGTACATAATTGCGACGACGCGGGTGGCACGGCGACGACGTGTTAGACGCAATCATGGTGTCAGCAGACGAGACGGTGCACTCCGGCCAGTATATCGTCCGAACTTGACACCCTTCGGCCCAAACTATTCACTCAAGTATGTCAAGAGATTCGGGTTGGAACTCTGATCATAAATGAACTGAAGCTTTCATGCGAGTGTCGTCTTCTGGACGCGCAACGTGAGCCCGTTCTTCTTCACAGCGTAGTGGACGCGTGAGACGTACAGCTGCGTAGTCGGGACTTCCGCTCTGAAGCCAGAGTCATCTAAGCATCTACTACCCTTAACAAAAGCTCAGCAGAGCTTCTGTTATCTAGCTCCAAGTTAAGCATAACATGTGTCTAAATGATTCTGTGTGGATGTCCAGGATTATATATTTTTAAAATAAGGTTCTAGTATGAATATTCTGTGTTTGTTGTGCAGGTCTTATGGGCGAAGGTTTGGTGTCTTCCATACGCGACGAACTGACGGAATACTATCGAAGTATCGCATTGCTACAGTCACAAGTAAGTCTTACTACACAGCCACACAAAAAAAGTTGCTTGCGCGACGAATCGGACTTTACTTTTAATTAAAATCCTGTGTACAATATTTTTGATAATAAATACGCCTAAAATCGCGTCTGTGTTAATATAATTTATGTTTTACTCATCATTATATATGAAGACATTAGTTTGTATTTCATTTTACTCAGGTGCTAACATATAAAACAGTGTTTAAACAACGACCGATTGAACACATATTTTATTTTGAAGTTTTTTTTTTTCGCACTGATATAGTTGAATGTGTTATTTGAGTTTGTAATACAAGAATAACATTCCCAAAATATTGATATCACAGCATAGAAAAGTTTGTCGCCGGGCAGAGAATTTATAATTTTCAGTAAAAAGTTCATAATTCGGAAACTATTGGACGTAGACCCTTGTTGTTTGTTTTTCTTAGTCGTCAGGAACCTACCTATTTTCTGTTTTGACTTGACATTGAGTTTCGGAACACCCAAAAGCTACGGATCAGCTGGTGAACCCGCAATCTTCCACTGTACGCCAATTTGTTGCCTATAACAGCCACCAGGTCAAACTGACTAGAAGAATATCTACAATTAAAATAGTATCTCGTCCGTTTTCGAACTCGAATGTGCACCTGTTTCGCTCCCAATTATACGTTGTTAAAGTTTGTTTTTTAGCGATTTCCCCGCTGCACGGTGGGTTGCGTTCCTTAGGAAGGCGGTCAAAATTACTAATACGTACTTATCCTACTTGGAAGTGATTTTAAAGAAGCTAACATGGAAGATTAAAAATAAAACAAATATTTTGGGGTTTATGACATGTGAAATGTATTAAGAAAACTAAAAAAAGGGCTAAATAAGTGAATGCTTAAATTAAAACTTTGCTAAATATCGTAACATTTATTTATTTAATCTTTATTGCACTGTAACGAATGTACAAGTCTCGTCACGGTTTAATAGCGCTCGACGAAAGTGGAGGGGGGTAATACGCAGGTGAAAAGCGGTGTAAAAATCTAAAAATCGACTTCTGCGCATCAAGGTCAGGGCTAATAAACCATGACACGACCTGTAAGAAAAGGCATTCTCTACCAGTCAACCATTAAGCTAAGCAGACAAAAAGTTGGTAACATCTTGGATTCTATGCACAATCAAGCAAACTTATAGCATTCGGAGATAATTATTTTTTTACGTGGCAATTGTCTTTTAGAAGTAATGAGTGGGTTTGAGTTCAGCAGAAGTCTGTTTATAAAGTCTGTGTTTGTAATGACTCGAGACATTTTTCGTGTGTGGTTGAGCCTAAACGCCTTTATATTTTTATTTTTTGCTTCTGCAGATAGTTCACCAATATAAACTAATGCATTATTAATTACTATATCACCATGTATTAGCACTTTATGCACGGATGAAGGTAGGTTATACCAAGCATATGCTGTCACGAGTTGCTTCGCCGTCTCTATGGCATATTCTTCAAACTTGGATGAATTTATCTGATAGCCAGATGACATGCACTCCAAGATAGTTCCGCATCTTTCGATAAGGCACTGCTGAATACCGCTGATTTCAGCAGACACATCCGGGTTCTTGAAATACTTTCGTGAAGTATTTTTGGTCACCCTAGATACTCTCGGTAGATTAACTCTTTCTATCGCACTTAGACAATCAGAATGTTTACTAAGGACTGTGTTTTTCTGTCGAGAACTACTTTTCCATAAAATGACAAAACGATCGCAAATATACTTGATGACATTCTCAAAATTACTAGTATCCACGTCTTCTGTATCCGGAATCATGTTTATTGACTGATCTAACACTTCGGTGTAAGGTGAATTACGTTAACTTCCATGCGCAACGCGCGGGACCGTAACTTTGAAGGTTCGTAGAAACTAACGCAACTACTTATCGTGTGCCTGTTTATCGCTAAAAATAGTACGGTTCCTTAGCAATGACATCACACCATTCAATATTTAAAAATACTATCCTCTTTTTTTTGAATATTGACCTAGGGCGAAACCACCGTGCGCTGTTAGCTGTTTTGTTATTATATTTTTTATGATTACCCATTTTTATAAATTTTTGTTAAGTTTCATATATAAATATAATTACAGTAGAGTAGAGCGTCGATTTTCCGAACTAATTGGGGACATGGGTTTTCGGAAAACCGATTTACACGGATAATCGAACTGTATTATTTTGTATAACGATTTATGTTTATAGTACCAACAAAACCACATTATGTATGTACTATAAACCTCTTATAGGAAACACTTAATACACACGCAAAAAATCTTTAATTTTGGTATGTTGAAGAAAGCCTACCCGCTTACGGGCAGCGAGCAGTTCAGTTAAGCGGTCTTTCGGTTGACCGACGTTCGGATAATAGAAGCTCTACTGTATTTACAAAAAAATGTGTTGTAAAATACAACAAAAAACGAGAAAGTAAGTGTAAAATAAAACAAGAAGCGAGTATCAGTATAATTTGTTACAGGCAAGTGAGGGTGACGGCGGCGGCGGCACTCTACGCAGGGTGTGTGTCTGGGCGCAGGAGCCCTTGCATCGCCTCTCCTGGCTCGCCAATATCGCACACGCGGCGCATCACAAGAAAGGTAAACCCATGATCCAAGAAAACAGGTCTGCTCTTCCGGGAATGTCGCCAGGTGACGTCAAAACAGCGTTAGTTAAACACGAGTTAATGTGATAAATAATTGGCAAATACAAAACCACATAGTTTTATCAGATTCATACAGGAGTTCGGGGAGCTACGATTTTACCCTACTGGTAACACCAGGAAACAGATCCGTCTTCTCATTCGCCGATGTCGATGATGACGTAAGCTGGAGACACCCCCGTGCGTGGCCATTGTGTCTCGGAAGAGCAGACCTTGTTTTGTAGGTAAACCGAACTCTTTTCAATATATTAATTATAATTACAAGAATACTTACTAGTCCGCTTCGATTTTTGATCTCGCAGCATAGTTATCACTACATATTATAAATCAAAGTCCTCCGCCGCGTCTGTCTGTCTGTTCGCGATAAACTAAACGGATTTTCATGCTATTTTCATCAATCGATAGAGTGATTCATGAGGAAGGTTTAAAAATATAAAATTTGTCAAGGTTTTGTGGAAGTTGGTTGTAATATAACGATAATTGTTGGTAAGTGTCGGAAAAAGTCGAGCCGCCGCCTTGGTGATTTCATGAAAACGCTGCCTAATCATCATCATAGCCAAAATATTGAGGAATAGTTCTTGAAGATTTTGGGGAAGTATCTTATATTCTGTTTCTTTTCTGTACTGTATCTTTGTTGTGTTAATAAATGTCTCTTTATCTTTTCTAACATCCTACTAATATTATATGTATATGTCAAGATTGTATGGATGGATGTATGGATATTTGTTACTTTTTTACGCAAAAACTACTGAACCGATTAGGGTGAAATATGGTATGGGTATAGTTTTGGGACCTGGAATAACATATAGGCAATTTTTTATCCCTCGTTTGTTATAAAACGCGGGCGAAGGCGCGGGCAGCAGCTAGTTGAATATAATAACATTGTGTATTTTTATGAAACATTTGATATTGAGGCAATGTTCAATAATAGTCAAAGCAACTGTTTGCGCGGTGCACTGTACCTGTATTCCTCTATTATTAGATTTTTTATTTTTTTATTACATTGTTTATTTTATAAATGAACAGGCGATAGCGTTAATAGGCATATTGCCTTGTCTTACGTTATTTTTAATTTATTTTGTTTAAATCAATTCTTTACTGGTCAGCCATTTTCTTTTTTTCTCTCTATTATTTGAATTGCTGACAGACTCAGTGTTGCCCAGTAAGCCAATAACAACAAAAACGATCTATTGAACCAAATTATATCGTTATCAAATTATTAATTATATATACTATATGGCCGCTGATTTCAAAGTAGTTATTAGAAGTTTAATAATGTACCTACTAAATATTTTGAAATAAAGTATTCTCTATCTTATTATAAGGATAAAATCTGTCAAATAAACATTGCTTTTTAAACAGGATGATAAACATAGCAAGCTAGAAAAACATAAAATAATTGGCAAGTGTTTCATTTTAAAGTAGGACCAACTGAGATAGGCCGCCTTTGACGGTTATTAGATTGAATGTTTATAGTCTTTTTTATTTCAGGCGGAGAGTTAGCGTCTTGTGTCCACCGTTTCGTACGTCATGGAGACGAAAAAGTGGCGACGTTGGCGAAGCGTTTACTCACCGCACTCACATATCCACTACTTATGATGCTGACTAGGTGGTTACTCCATGGTAAGTTGTAAAAGCACTCAAGTATTCTGAGTTTTAAAGTTCATTTTTCAATATCCGATCTTAATGTGCCGACAATGGCTTGGTAAGTTACCAAACGAAAAGAATTTAACTGAATAAATAAATATAAATAATGCTGGACAATTCACACAACAATACCTAGCCCCAAGCTAAGCAGAGTTTGTGTTATGGGTAATATATATATTACAATATATTACATACGACCAGAACACCCTGAACAAATATTTGTCCCGAGGCGGGAATCGAACCCGCAACCTCCTGCGTCGCAGGCGGACCTTCGCCCACCGTGCCACAGAGGTAGTCAAAAGTGCTCGTTTCTGAGGATTTTTTTTATAATACATACTTATATTATTTCCAATGTATATCTGTATGTTTGTGTTACTATTTCTCGCCTAAACGGCTGAACTGAAATTTGGCAGGCAGGTCTGGAGGATTGGCAGACGGTATCCCAGGGGGAAACATACCTTCAACACACGTGCTCGCTCGTCTTCTTGCTGAGTGGGCTACTTAGTACAACCTAAAATGCTTACCTACTTGTTTAGGACTTAATGAATGCCATAGCCTGCTTCTGTTTTTCCGGCCAATTAATCTCTAGGTCTCTTGGAGACAATAGTGCATAGGTGTCTTCTAGCTAAACCTTGGTGACACACCGTCAGCTACATCGTCACGTTCCATCAGGCAGGTGCAGGCTAGGTTGTGGTCGAACGAATGTCTTTAGACTATAAAAAAGTTCACCTCTTTTGTATGTATACGTGTTATTTAGTATTTACTAAGTAGTATTTTATTACTGTACCAAAGTTGTGTGCTGTGTCTAATGAATAATTTGCTTTTCTTTCTTTCTCTCTTTTACTTTGTGTCCCAGTAAAATACGTGCGAAGCCGCAAGCAGAAGCTAGTAATCCTACTTATATTATAAATGTCAAAGTTTGTAAGGATGCATGGATGTAAGGATATTTGTTACTCTTTCACGCAAAAACTACTGAACCGATTAGGCTGTTTGGTTTGGTTATAAATTGGGACTTGGAATAACATATAGGCTATTTTTTTATCCCGATAAAACGCGGGCGAAGCCGCAAGCAGAAGCTAGTAATAAGAATATATTTTTGTTTCAGGTGAGATTGATGATCCGTTCAATGAGTTCTTTATTGAAAGTAGATGCGGTGTACCCATAGACAGACTGTGGCATGATAAGTACAGAGTAAGGTAAGAATCTCCTCTCTTAGTAGGTTTTTATAAAAGTTCGAAATGTTTCCCAAATTTTTTATTAAAAACAATTGATTATATCTGAAAATGGCAAATGCTAAAACTGACGAGCCAAAAAAAAAGAAGAAACATATATAACTCTTTATTGTACCACACAAACACAAAATACAATACAAAAGAAAATGCTGACAATAAAGGGCGGCCTTATTGCTTTAAGTGCACTCTTCCTGGTAACCTAGGGATGAACTGGACAAAAGAACAATAAAGACGGTGGCGTTTGAAAGCTTTTGTTATTAGCTCGCGTCTCGCTTCGCGACATGCAGAAATACATTTCTATAGGCTACTACAACGTTTTATACAAGATGTCACAAAATAGATGAACCTACCTACTAAGCTGAAAAATTGCGGACTACCCCGATCCCCACGCGGTCGGAAATCAAATATCCTAAAATTTTTGTTTCTCATTTCCATGATCACGGGCCATATAGTGACCCGGTTCTTTGGGAGGCATGTGTGGGGCCGAAGCCAACAGCACAGAGGCCCTTTATGAGAATTAGTGTGAAGGCGAGAGCGACACATAGCGGGTATCATCATTGGTTGCACAATATGATACACCCGAAGATGATATTCGCCAGTTGTACAGACTATTGCAAAGGAAAATGCAAATAACAAAAAGCCATGTTTTGTGGTGAATAGATGGAATCGGTAATTGGGCTGTGGGGGAGACTATGGACGCCTGGCCATAAACATACTCTCAATACTGTTACAAGCGGCAGACGGTGGCTTGCCGAATGCTGGATGGGTTCCTCAAGATGTCGGCGTAAATGCCGGTAAAGGAACAACATCGGTGCAAACGACTAAGGGGTGTCGAGAGGTGTGGCCCCGATTTCACCTTCACGAAGACACGTGAGCGGATGTCCTCGTTATTACGCCATTAGACACTTCCACCCCCGAGTCTAAATCCTAAGATGCATCTCTCGCGACTCCACTCAGACCGGCCAATGAAGGCAAGCAAGAGGTGGGGATCTGGTTCTCTTGGGATACCACTCCGCAAGCGGAGACTAGAACCAGGAACTACCCCGGGAGCACTTGGTATACCCCTGGTGTTGCTACTCACCAACAGCTCGCCACAAGCTGCCCTGCGGGTAAAAAAATATTATTATATATTTTTTTTAATATTATTATATTTTTTTAATGGACAAATTCAACTTAGCACGCCCATTACTCAGCATCTGGTATTTACACTTCATCATTGTTGTTTATATTAGAGAACTATAATAGTGTTTGTTTATTTTTCCAAACACGGATCAAAGCTTAAATTTTGTTTCACATTTCATGGATTATTTCTCGTCAGAGATTGGATGGTGCCTTCATTTATGTCGCGCGAGCAAGCGGCGCAGATTCTGGCGACCGGCAAAAGCGTGGTTTTTATGAGAGAAGCGTGCGGTGACGAGCCCGGTACCAGCGACCACGCGAACCATCTGCAAGCGCTGCTCAAGGCGCATACAGGTTTGTTTACTTGTTTCTATATTCATTACACAGATACAAAAACAATTTTTTTAGCCCAAGTCTACTTTTACTGTATGTTTTTGGGGTCGCTGAATCAGAATCAAAGGTCAGATTGATCCCATCACGTCAGGATTTTGACATAACCTCAAAAATTCGCTAATCAACGCTGTCCGCTGACGTAGGGAATATGGGGTAGTGGTAAATGGAGTCACTGGATTTTAGAATAGATGGCTATAGGGTACAAGTAGCGGCACGTAAGTCTAGCGCTGAGCGATACGCGTAGAGGATAGCTGCGCATGGGTAATGTACAGGTACCCCGCCCAGGTACCTTATTTTTTACTTCTGCGTAATAACGGTTATGGAGTTATGAAGTTATAGGGTTATGGGTTTGTTTTGTAACATTGATAAAATGCAGATTGACTTCCAAAATCCTGACGTGATGGGATCAATCTGACCTTGGATTCTGATTCAGCGACTCGAAAAACACAGTAAACGTAGTCAGACCATTGAACCAATTTTTTTTTGTCTGTCTGTATATTGTTGATCTGTTTATGGTATGTATTTTATTCGCAAAAAGGTGATTTTCATGAGAGAAGCGACAGGTGATGAGCCAGGTACCAGCGACCACGCAAACCATTATCCAACAATTATGCAGTAGTTTAATTATGAAAAAGGGAAATACGCTCATCAAAAATCTATAATTTCAGCAGGTGGTGCGGAACAAAGCAAAGCGTGGTGGGAGGCAGAAGGGCTTCGCGCGGGCGTAGAGGCGGCGCACGCGGCGGCATCCCGGCGTCTGCTGGCTGCCTTGACTACGCACCACCATTTGTTGGACCATTTGGCGGCGCATAGGAGATATCTACTGCTGGCTCAGGGGGACTTCCATCATCACCTCATGACGCTGTTGCAGTGAGTATTCTGTGCTATGGGTCACAAAGTTAAGACATCTGAGAAATATCTTGTTAATAAGTAACTTTATTAGATTAGTGTATAAGAAGTATTAATTACGCTCTTTTTGTCATTTCTTTCACGTACGTTGTTTAATGTCTCCCATAAACCAGAAAAGTTTTCTTGTCATAGCCATCCGCGCCCCTGGTCATAAATACCTTATAGTGACCCGACCTCCTTGGAAATCAACCAATAACATGTGTCAAAATGACCTTTAGATGTCCATCATGTTATGTGTTCGAAATCCTATTTAATATTGCACTTCACCTCTCGCACGAACCATCATTGGTCGTTTGTGAACGCCTCTCTCATCCAGTCAAAAACTCTCAAAAGCCGTTGTGGAAATTCAACTAAAAATGTTTAAACATACAACTGAAATTGTTATAATATTTGAACTTGTATTACAGGGAAGAACTGAATAAACCTGCATCCTCTCTCTACGTGCACAATCTATCGTGTACGTTGGAAGCGGCCGTGCGCGCCACGAATGCGCAGTTTGAACCGCCGCACGTCCTCGCGAGGCTGCACGTCAATTTGTACCCTAATTGTAAGGCAATGACATAATTAATAAGTAGAAAGGGGTTCGAAAATTTTTGTTCGAAGCCTGGCTTAGTGCCCCGCCGCGATTAAGCCTTCATAGATCGATTAGGAATATTTATACAAACAAAAAAATATACGATCACTATAGTCCTAAAGCGTCACGTTTCAGAGTTATCTGCAAAAGAGATCGAAATTAAATATTTTTTGACATTTTAGGAATATAGTGAGTTAGCTTTTTTTTTAATTTAGGTAAGTGTCTCCAAGCGATATATGTGGGAATAAACGTGCGCCGCCATTTTGAAAAAATAAAAAATGGCGGACGTTGACTAAGCAAAAATCTTCGAACCCCTTTATTGTTAATGTATTAAATTGGATTACTGTGCGATCCGAAGAACAATTGGTCCTGTATTCCTGTTTGAGTCAGGCAAAATAAGAAGTTATAACGACAGCAAATATTAAGCAGCGATATATGTCAAACACAGCTGATGGGATCGCCTAGCTATGAAAATTGATCAACACTATTGGTAGGGATAGCTTATCTCTGGTTAAAAAACACCCAAAAATATTGTTTCATTCGATGACTGAGCAAGCTTTCATAATAGTAATATAACATTTGTAAGAGGCGTAAGGTCTGTATTATGATAATACAGACCTTACGCCTCTTACAAATGTTAGCAGCCTCCTTTGTCCTACGCCTTTCCTAATATTAAACATATTTTTTGTCCAATGAAACAGGTGACGGTCGCGAAGACTGTGGCTGGGACGTTTTTGCTCTCCAATACCGCGTGGACGGACCCCTTGGCACTTTGTTCCCTGCCACGGTGGCGGCGCGCTATCGAGCACTTTTCACTCAGCTGTGGCGAATCAAGCGCATCGAGTACAGTCTGCACGAAGCGTGGCGCGAGCATACCATATTGCACAAGCAACTCAAGTATATGCCGGGTAAGATTGTTAGCTTACAGTTAAGTAAGTCAATAGATGCACAATGGGCGAGTTACCTCGCGAGGCAGGCTGAAAATTATATGAGGTGGCGTAGCATAAACTGGCTACCTCGATCAGTCTAGACGCAGGCAATATCAATAATGCATGGACACGAATGCAGAAATTCGATGCATCTCCCATAATATTAATTTTTGCTTGCATAAACTTTTTTTTCCTTGTGCAAAACTTCTTTCTAATTGGTTTCTAATCTGTCGTACTGTGAAAGTATAGCTAGATGAGTGCCCCATCACAGCATGTCCGTCCTTAACCAATAGATAAACAACTCTTTATTGTAACACACAAACATATAAATACAATACGCAAGGAAATGTTGACAATCAATTGCAAAGATGGCATTATCACCAATCTCTTCTAGGCAACTAAGGAAATAAAAACAATAATAATTAGACCTACTATACGTAAAATACCTACTTATCATAAACATACACATAAAAATAAAGCTTTTGTTTATGCCGAGCGAAGCAAGCTGTGCTTTGTGCTACTCTCTAGTACGGATCAGACGTTTCACGCACTCCATTGCGGTTACGTCCCTGATTAAGCATGTTTCTTCGTCATCAGAGGTGTGGAGTCTAATGCGTCGCGTGTCGTGCTTGCGCGCCGAAGCGCTGCGTCTGTGCGGCGCGCTGCAGGAAGCGGGTGGCGTGGGCGCCGAGCCGGCGTGGCGCGAGCTACTGGCGGCCGCCGCATCGCAGCAGCATCTGGACACGCTGCTGCAGCTGCATCACCGCGCGTTAGAAAGGCACTCTATACACGCCATGATACATCACACTACTCAGGTACATACAGTATCTATCTACACCTTGCTTATTGACTATAACACACATCTGATTTCAGAATCCAATAATTTTATTTCGTTAGGCTTATACATGATAAGCACTTCGACAATCCAAACTATAAATAGCTGCATGCTCTGCTGACGTCGAAGCTAGATGATAAATAAGTAAATAGGTAATGCCATGTGGGAATGTGCATGCGTTTTGGTGGACACTAGATAATGCTGGGCATTTTTGTAGTATTTCTACAGTCTGTAGGTACCTTGCTTTATTCTCTAATGAATTCTCTACAACTGTCACTGTATCACGTTTTTTGTATCAACACAAAATAAGCTGTGATCTCGAATATTCGTCACGTTCTTTCCTCACAGCACAGCACAATATCTATACTCCGATTTAGAATCAAAGATATTTTCATATCGACAAAGACATTTATGAATGAAAACTCAACAAGGTAAAACAACAAGGTAACAGCAAAGTTATCACTAAAATCTAAACAAAAACTTCAAAACGCATAATCATCACATATGTAGCAAATTTTTTATAAAATGTGATTTCGTACACGAACGATTTGAATAAAATTATGAATGAAACCTTTCAGAACCAAAAAATGTTTCGAGCTTCTGTGCTTTGCTTCGATGATACCAATGTCGTTTAAATATTTGCCACCACTTGTGTCCGTGGGTTTTGTAACGCCTTTGTATACAAAAAATATCCATGTTTTTGAATCGATGTATAACAACTATTTGTCAACAGGAACTGCAATCCTACCTCGGTAATGTGATGAACGAAACGCTGGCACTGCGCAGTTTCGAGGTGTCGCTGCACGCCGGGATCCACGCGGAGCTCGAGAGGAGAGAGGCCATCGAACAGATGAAGGCGGAGAGAGTCGCGAGAGGTACACTATACAACAACAACTAGACGTTTCTTGTCGGCTTTTCAAGCCCCAAACCAGAAAGAACCAAAGAGGAGTGTCAGCCCAGTCAAAGAGAGCTCAAAAGAAATAGTAAAAAGTTGGGTGGAAGCAGAAAGTTTTATTTCAGAACTTTATTTGAAATAGTTAGGAGACAAATATACTAAAAGTTCCCACTCCTATGAGGTGAATCCTATAAGCCCACTTATAGGATTCACCACCTGGCACCAACAGGGTCCTGTTTTTTAGTTTTTTTGCTTACATCTCGCAAACGATGCGTCATTTTTTAATAAAAATATATAATTGAAATATAATTTGTTATAAAAAAATGCTGCTATACATAATAAAAGCTGATGAAATTCTCTACAACTTTGGTTCTATACTCTTTTTACCGAATCGTCTGTGTGTGTAATGCTATTTCACAAGATTTTTGATGATCCAAATTCAATTTCATCATTATTTTATTGCAAAGGTATCATGCAAACTCATTTGTTGAAATTAATTATCATACGCACACAACCTTACAAAAACTACAGAAGACTAACTACTACTTATATATTTTAAAACTAGCTGCTGCACGCGCCTTCGTCCGCGTGTTATCGGGATAAAAAGTAACCTATATGTTCTTTCAGGTTCCAAACTATACCCATACCAAATTTCAGCCCAATCAGTTCAGTAGTTTTTACGTGAAAGAGGAACAAACATCATCCATACATTCGTTCTCACAAACTTTATAATATTATTAGGATAGGATTTTATAATTTTTCAATCATCAAATTTAATTATGCTGTATAGTGAAATTGCATTAGTGTGAGTACTGTGAACGTTTTAGCTCTTAATATTTACCTATAACTCTTTATATTTTCAGGTGAATACGCCTTCACAGCAGCAGATGAGGCACATGACAAAGAAAAGCGAAAGATATTCCATCAGTTCTTGGCGACTCGCAAAGCGGACTTGAATGTTTGGGCCCGGTCATATAGGTGTGTTTATGGTTCAAGGACGATCGAATCTATCGAAATGGATACGGCAAAGGTCTATTTTTATCATGTCATTCTGCAAAATGCGCAATGGCTTGTTTCGTCTCGTTTTTCTGCAAATTGGTACTAATTTTGCAAGCGACTGTGCTAGAGCTATAGCCTCCTGCAGTCCTCTAGTACAGTCGAGTCTTGGTAACAGAGTGTGATAGCCATCTGCAGACCTCTCCAGCACCTCTAGCTAGGATCTTCGCTCAACGTTTATAAACGTACAGCTACCTGCAGTCCACTCTCGAGGCCTTGTCCCTACATAAGGAAGTAGAATAAATGTATGAGACTCAACTTGTAAAAACGTGTTGCACTATCAATAAAGGACGATTACTTGTTGTCATTGACGTTTCACACAGTGAGTGGGCTGTAGTTCGGAGTACACCTATTGGCCGAAACGAAACACGCAATTTCGTTTTGGATAGGCTGATTGCCCACTACTCTCCAATGTGTACACCTTGATGGCAGCCTGATTTTCCTCCATTCTCATAAATTATTTAATAAATACGAGTGACACTGATAATAATCTAAAATATCTTCGCAGGGGCCACGTGACAACTCTGATTCTAAAGCTGGCTCTACACGCTGAGGTTTCGCTGCAAACGCTGGCCTTCCGGCTGGACTACAGTGATTTCTACAAGCGTGGGAACGCGAAGCTTCACGAACCGCTCACTTACCAGCACAAACGGCTCAGCGAGATCGGTCTCAGTTTAGCTAAGGTAATTTTGAAACTATAGAACAACCATCTCTTATAAGAAACTCTATAAATATTAAGCTATAGCTCAAAGTCGTTTGATGTCTCGGAAGGGTGTTAATCCTACTGACTGGGGTGACATGGCGTAATGTACCATTCGCAGCGAGCATGATTCGTTAGGACGTGTGGTAAAACTCCCGTTACTCGTTGCGAGTGCCTTCTTTCCCGGTACTGACTGCACGAACGCCCCGTATAGCCGGTTAGGGTGAGTACCTACCTAGAGACTTGCCGATTCTTTTCTGTTCTACCTAGAACAAATCAGAACAGAATAAAACCGGGAGGCAAAAATCCAATAAAAAATATGTCACGCGTTGCACACCTACCGATGCGCATCGTCAAGAACGCCCGGTTATAAAGCAATCGGCCGACATCTCCGATCGGAAGAGAGCTGTACACAAACACAAAACAAGCACACAATTAAAGAATTACTGTTGTTACATTATTGTTTAGTTACACACTAACACAAAAAAGTAGTGATGGGGTGTAAAAAGACCGATAAAATGAATGATTTCAATTGAATGAAATCAGGGTTGTTAGGTACAAATAGGGAATAAAGGAAAAGTATATGACTTTTCCTTTTTTTATAGATTTGTAGGGCGTAATCTCTTTAACTACTAAACCGATTTTAAAAACTATTCTACTAATAGAAAGGTACACTGTTGTTAAGTAACACAAGGCTATATTCTATCTACGCAAGTAAAACCGCGGTGCGCTAATAGTTTTGTATGTACTTACATAATTACAACAAATATTACGCAATTATGAATCTTAGGGTTCTAATTTAGAATATCTTCATAGAAATCGGTTCAGTCTTAGAACTTCTAAGACTGAACTGATTTCGATGAATCTTTCATGAATGCATTTTTTTGATAAATATTTTGTTTCTTAATTGGTGTGGTGGGGTGAGAAAAATAAAGAGCAGGAGAAGAATAGCGGCTGTTAGCAAATGTACTGCCCCACGCGGAATTGTATGACTAGGAATTAAAAAAATGATATTGTGGTGTTTAATATATGTAAATGCATATTACATAATTTTTACACTATTCGTTTTTAAAATGGACTAATTTATTGTAAATGTGACGTACACATTTATTTGGATCTGTTTTTTTCATAAGAAAAGAGATTCTAGTATCTGTATACTTTTGCATAACCAATCTTCCTAATTCCATATTGAGATTGACGAAATCATTATCATAGACATGTAGATCAATATTTGGAAATAAGTCCTTTTCTTGGAAATAGTTCAATGATTTTGAAACTATATACGTTGTAGTAATTTATTTAAGCATTAGGAGCACGTTTGTATTATAAATTTAATATAATATTCAATCATTATCTACTTTTTTTTTTTAAATAGATTCTTTATTGACAGAAAATAACAATCAAATAATATAAAGAAATTAAACTAGTATTTACAATTGAAACAATTGAGCTAACTGCAGACTGTTGCAAACAATCTACAGATAGCTCAATTGGTCCATATCAATACCAGTCGGAAGCGTCCCCAAGACGCTGGCTGCATTGCCCCGCTGTATGGCAATGCTAATGCGCTGCGCCAGATACTCACCAGCTCCCGGGTCCGCTTCGACCAGGCGCTCAGATAATTTATTGAAAACCCGGAGAGCCTCGGTAGCCCACGGACCTAGGGTCTCGACTCCAAGGGGTTCATCTACTTGTACTGTATTGATATTTCAATCCACAGTCTATTTATAAAGAACTAGCTATGCACCGCAGTTTCATCCAAGTTGTGATGAAAAAAAGTAGCCCATGTCACTGGATAGTGACATGGGCTACTTTTTTACCCGACTACGAGAGGGTTATGATTTTGACACCCTATGTATGTATGTATGTAGCCGATTTTTATGTTCCCTCGTAGCGCTGAAACTACCGGTTCGATTTCAACAAATGAGGTGTCATATGATTCGTCTTAATAGCCCGATGGTTATAGGCTATGTGACGTCACATAAAAATGGGGTCTAACGAGCGGGGGTCGAATAAAGTGTCGAAAATTTCAATGTTAGTAAATATGCTCGTGTGTGGTATCGTTGCAAAGGTCTTTGTTTGTACTTTCCGAAACCGTTTCTCAAACTTTTGTGAGATTAACGACTCTCAAGCTATTAGCAAAAAGGTATAAAAAAAATTGTTAAAAACTAAAACCCGACTACATAAAAGTCTTAAACAAGCGTTCACCTATTATCCTTATCATTTTCTTTTGATACTTAGGTAGTCGGAGGCACCCACCCCATATACCAACGGTACAATTAGTAACAAAGGCCTCCGACTACCTAAGTATCAAAAGAAAATGTTAAGGACAATAGGTGAACGCTTATTTAAGACTTTTATGTAGTCGGGTTTTAGTTTTTAACTATATTTTTTTCATCTTACTTACTACACCAGCAGCTGTACAAAAAATCACGTTTATATGTTTCTGCGTTCAAAAAGTACAAAGCAAATAGCAATAAACAAACGACACAGCACCACCAAAATTTTAAGGGAGCTCCATAAATCGACATGTTGAAGGCAGAATGACAGAGACAATCGCAGCAAACTAGTTTTTATAAACAGACACAAATGACTGTTCATGTACCTCGGACTGCGTACGCTCGGCTACTCCCGTTCTGAATGCTCCAAGTAATGTATTCCCGATAGAGATTACGAGTCCAATACAGAACCTCCTTCTTTTAAATCGGTTAAATATGGGTACAAAAAAACACATGGCATTTATTCATTCCATCAGTTTTTTCCCGGCGGGAACCTGCGATTTGGAAAGGCGCGCTCTCGAATTTTTTTTCAATTTTATTCGCAAAATCGAAAATGAAGAAAAAACTGAGGCGTGAGGAGCCTCCACCACCGGACGCGGAATAGCGGATGTCCTCGTCGGGCAGCTCTGATTCCGAGGCGTCTTGCTCGACTGTAACCGAGGTGCTATCAAAGGGCTTGAGCAAAAGCTCGCCCAAGGAATCCGAGAGGTATAATATTTTCAGGTTACCGGGATATTCGCGTCGATATCCCGAAGACGCAAAAAAGGGTGAGTACGTTGTTTTTCTCTCGAACAACGAGGACCGCCCTTTTAATGATCGAGATCGCATGGACGCATGGACTTTGAGGGAGCACGGTGTATCGGGTGTTCTGCACCTTAAAACTTTTAACAAGTATAAGGTAGGTACTTTCGACATGGCAAATAATGCTAATAAATTTTTGCAAACTCAAAAATTATTAGATCAGTTGGGTCTACGTGCCAGCATTCCCGCTAAAGAGGCTGAAATACCCGGTGTTCTCTCCTCGGTTCCTGCCGAGCTGTCGAATAAAGATATTTTCTCACTGATTGGTAGCTCGTGCAAAGTTATTCAGGTCAGACGCTTCATGCGTAGAATTCGTCCTGATCCTACAAGTCCACCGCAGTTCGTACCTACTCAGGCAGTCGCGGTGACGTTCGCGTCCACCACATTGCCGGAACATGTCTTCCTGGATTCATGGAGACATGAAATAAAAGTGTACGTACCTCCCGTCAAGCAATGTTTAAAGTGCTTGAGGTACGGACATATTGCCAAATTTTGTAAAAATGCAGAGGTGTGCTCCATCTGTTCCGAGAGACATAATTTTCGGCAGTGTCAGAAAGACCCTAAGGATGCTAAGTGCAGGAACTGTGGTGGCAATCATATTGCCATTTCTTCCGCTTGCCCAATTAAAAAACAAAAATCGAAGAAAATAAGATCAAGTCACGCTCAGCTTCCTACGCTGAATTATTTAATAACAAAGCTTTTCCCTCACTTACAGCAAGATCCCTAGACACCCAAGTACAAAACCTAATGAAATCCGATTTTTTCATAACCCTCCTTGTCGAAACTATCACCAAATGTATTAATAACAAAGATGTACCTATTAACTGCGTCCATAAAAGACACTACATAAAACCCTTAGAAATAAGTTGCCTCCATCTGCATAATGGTTGTTATCAACATTATGCAATGGAATGCACAAAGTATACCTAGTAACAAAGATGTATTAATGTATTTCCTTAATTCACATAACATTCATATTGCAATAATATCAGAAACATGGTTAAAACCTCATAAATCGTTTAAAGTTAAAAATTTCAATATAGAACGAAATGATTGCGGCAACTACCACAACGGTGTCGCAATTCTCATTCATAATAGCATTTTTTACACAAAAATAGATACTTACTTCGATAACTCACTACAAAATTTATGTGTCACTTTTACTATAAATAACAAAAGAATATCTATTGTTACTTTTTACAGTCCTACAAATAGTAGTCCAGTTTTTAATAAAGGTAAATTTGATTCATTGATAAAGTCTATCCCAAGTCCTTTTATATTTGCAGGAGACTAACGTCCACAATACCCATTGGGGTTGTGGCTCTGACTCATCTCATGGTAAAGATGTTTTAGAGGTTATCGACGACAATAATTTGGTATTACTTAATGACGGCAGTTCAACGACTATTGGTTCGTTGAACTGGCGTCCAAATGCTTTAGACTTGACTTTTTTGCTTCACCGTCTCTTGCAATGAATTGTGAACAGTTCACGACAGTCCTCTTGGTTTTAGTTACCATCTTCCGGTTTTGATTAATGTACTTATCGACAATAATAACATCGGCCCTCATTCTCACCAATCTTGTCACGCTGATCACTTGCCCATCTACCCAAATTATAAGCTGGTGGATTGGAAAGTGTTTAGTAGGAAGACAGATAATTTTTTACTCGATTTTCAAATTAACTCTAATCAACCTCTGGAATCGTATAGTAGTTTTTGTGAAATTTTACAGTCCTCGATTCAGAAATCTTTGCCAAATTCTATTCGTTCCAATAAATTAGGTACTCATTGTCCTCTTAAAAATTACAACATCCAAAGGCCTCCACTTCCTTCGTGGAATGAGAAATGCTCTGAAACCGTTTTAAATTTCAAAGCGGCTTATTTAAATTTCAAAAACAACCCGTCGGAAGAAACCTATTTGGAATTTAAGCGGCTTCGAGCTGTTAAAAAACGAACTATTAAAATGGAGAGGCAAAAGAGCTGGGTTAATTTGTGTGAAACTTTTAATCGTTGTACTCCTATATCTCATATTTGGAAATTTGTTCGTAAATTCAACAAATCTTATACTAACAGTGCTGATGCAGATGATTCTTGGATTTTAAATTTTTTGTCAAAATACACTTCCGATTTTGTTGTAAACATTTCCCTTACCCAGCAACCCCATCATAAATCCTAATAATGAATACCTATCTGTTCCTTTTTCTTTGCAAGAACTACAGTCTGCCATTTTTTCTAGAAGGGAAACGGCCTTTGGTCTTGACGGCTTACCATATATAATTTTTAAGAAACTTAGCAATTCCAGTTTAAAGATACTTCTAAAACGTTTAAATACACTCTGGGAATCTATTTCTATACCTATGGACTGGAAAAAAGATTGTTTAGTACCAATTTTGATACCTACAAAACCAAAGCTATGCCCAGAATCTTACCGTCCCATTGCATTAACATCGTGTGTTGAACAGCTGCTTAAGCAGCGTTTGGAGTTTTATAGAGAACAAAACAAAATTTTACCTTCCAATCAATTTGGTTTTCATCGAAATTATTCAGCTCGTGAAAGTATCTGTCAACTACAACTCGATGTTCTTAATTCATTGTCTGTAAATAATAATTTGATTGCTGTATTTTTTGATATTACCGGAGCTTTTAATAGCGTCATCGTTGATATTCTTTGCAAAGAGTTGTCCATCGTAGGTATTCCTAATAAAATTATTGTTTGGATTCACACATTTTTAACGAACAGAGAAGTATTTGTGAAATATAACAGACACTTGTATGGCCCAAGAAATTGTTCTGTTGGAGTATGTCAAGGTGGTATCTTGTCTACTTTAATTTTATTTTGTATATTCGTCGTTTAAATTTTTATATTAGGTTCACACGTTAAAAATCTTCAGTTTGCAGATGATTTAGTTGTTTATGCTTCGGGAGCAAATTTGGCTCAAACAGCTGAATTTGTAAACGATGCATTATTAAAGCTTAATAAATATTTTACATACTTAGATCTTAATGTTAACCCATTGAAGACAAAAATAGTGGTTTTTGGGAACAAACATGCCAATATCCCTCTCATTTATTATAATAATACTCCATTGCCCGTGTCATCTGAAGTTAAATTCTTAGGAATTTTACTCACTCATAATTTATCTTGGAATAATTATGGCAAACAAATAATTAACAAAGCTCAAAAAGCATTTAATATATTGAAATCTTTATCCGGCTCATATTGGGGAGCAGACCCTAAAATTTTACTTACTTTATATAAATCTCTAGTTCGAAGTCATTTCGAATATGGTTTCTTTTGTTACGCTGCAGACGCAAAAATTGTAAATAGTATTAATGTGTTTCAAAATAAGTGTTTGCGTTTAATCATAGGAGCATTTAGAAGTACTCCTATTAACGCTATGCAAATTGAGTGCAGGCTTCCTCCAATCAGTATTCGTTTGAATTATTTAAAAGAAAGGTTTATATTGAAACTTTTTAGCTTTTCTAGCAATAGTCTTATGGTTAATTTGTCCAGCACTGTTTCTGTTTCAAAGCCATTTTTTATGCTACAAGGTTATCAAAGCCTTTTACAATTTCTTAAAAATTTAAACATTTATCAATCAGATCTTATTTTACCTTGCTATGAAGGATCTTTCTTAAGTAAATTCCCGGGAATGAATATATTTATTAATGATGACTTGTCCACTAAAGAAGAAGTCTATTTGATGTTTTCTGAATGGACAGGTCATAAATTTATTTACACAGATGGATCAAAAGATGACAACGCTGTGTCGTTTGCCATATTTGATCCTTCTTTGAATACTGGTGTTGGTCATAAAATAGATAAGCATGCAAGCGTTTTTACAGCCGAAGCTGTTTCTATTTTGAGTGCTTTGAAACATATTCAATGTCTTAATTTAGGACACACTGATTGGGTCGTGGTTAGTGATAGCATGAGTGTTTTAATAAATTTGGAAAACCACAAAGTGAATGCTAACACTAACTACATAATTTATTTAATAAAACAGTTATGGGTGGAACTAACGGAATCTAATATAAAGGTAGATTTTGCATGGGTACCATCACATATAGGTGTAGTTGGCAACGAAAAAGTAGATTTTTTAGCAAATACTATTGTTAAGCAGGCTAATTACATTCCAGACCCTGAGAGTACTGATACAAATGTCCATTTACCTTACACAGACGTTGTAAGTCTTTTAAAACAACGTATGTGTCAATCTTGGGGTGGGCATTCTTATCATTATACTCAGGTTCAGAACAAAGGCACTTGGTATGCTTATTTAGATGCCCAAATTGATAGTCAACCATGGTTTTGCCGTAAAAAGTTTTTTATGAACAGAAAATTTTATACAACTATTTTTTGTCTTCGTTTTGGTCATTGTCGTCTAAATTTCTATTTGTTCCGTTTGAAAATTATTAATTCGCCTTCATGTGACTTTTGTAACACTGGAGATCAAACTTTTGATCACATGTTTTTTGATTGTCCATCATTCAACATTCAGCGCCTTGTGTTGATAGATGGACTTCTTGAGATTTATGGCAATTCTGATTCAGTCCCGCTTTCCACCCAAGAAGTATTACGAAATGTCTCAACCTATCCTCATCTATATAATTTTATAAAGTGTACTATGGGTGAAATTTAAATTATAATTTTGTTTTGTATATATGTACTTCTATGTATACCAAATGTATTATTACATTGTACATATATAAAATGTTAAAATGTATGTATTAATTATTAAGTTTAAACTTATAGGTATTAAGATAACGAAAGACGAGGCAGCCTTAGTGGCTTTAGCATAAATTGTCCAAAAGGACAAATGAAAAAAAAAAAAAAAACATTCCATCATTCTCTCAATCAATTTCATTCAACTAGTCCCCACACTACGCCTTCTACCAAGGAATTTATACTCACATTACTCACCTACACCCTCTACCAAGACGTTGGCGTCGTATTAAAACTGTCGCAACTGCTATTCCATTTGAACCTAAATTAAACAATATTACAAAATACAATTGACAAAAATATCACTTGTGATAGGAAATACCGTGGTACCTTAAGTTTGATGTCTCTGATCGTCTTTTACACCGTAATACTGCACAATTCACCATTTTCACTGAGCAGTACTTCGCGACACAAAACGACAGCTAATGGTCGCGGTTACGAGTGAAATAGTTTTATATAACGTGTATGGCCATATGGCCGGCAGAGGGGTACGCCTTGCGTTGACATCTCCGTTTTAGATACTCTAAGGGCTAAATAGATAGGTGTTCCCCATTGCCTTCATCAGTTAATTCTATGCGATTTGTATGTTTTTAGTAGTTTCTAGGGTTCCGTACCTAAAAAGGAAAAACAGAACCCTTATAGGATCACTTTGTCTGTCCGTCTGTCAATCCTCTTTTCTCAGAAACGCGTGGATTCTTAATAATTCTTGATAATTGAAATTAACATCAAATACTCAGGTCCGTAACGTCTTGGAGCCGTGATATAAATCGAACTTCAACGAGTCAACGCAATCAAAAGATACAGCCGTTTATGCTCAATTGTTTTGAAATTTGTATTGAAATCAAATGCACACAAAACCCATAGGGTACTTCCCGCTGACCTAGAATCATGAATTTCGGTAAGAAGCAAGGCCTTATAGCAAAAGTAAAGGGGAAAATCCGAAAACGGTAAATACGTAGTCTATTCACAAAAAACTACATCCCGTTGAATCATAAAATTTGGCAAGAAACAAGGTCTTATAATTACGGAATCCTCGTTGCGCAAGTCCAACTCGCACTTGACGTTTTTATTTTTAGATGCTGAAAGTTCGTCCTCGTTGGACCAAAAATAAACTCTCACGCACGTTCAAATGGATTTGTTGTTCCTTTTTCCTAGTTAATTTAATTAATCGGTTTTTTCTTTGTTTCAGAGTAAAAATTTGATAGAAAGATCTAAGAAAAAGTGACAGTTTTCTTACCCGAGCCGCCAAACGGAACAAATTTACCTCTGGCTCAACACATCACGCGCATTTTAACTCCAAACAGGGGCCACGGTAGAGGCCCTGCCAAATGGAGTAAACTGCCCCCGCCTCTGGGAACCCTGTTCTTGAAGCATTTCGAGGCATTTTTGAGCTATCAATAAAAATTTTACCAATGAAACCTAGGGCCTGAAAGTTATTTTAGAATTTTAACCTCACTTAACTGACTCCTAAAATTACTAGTTTCTAATAAAATCTTCTTTAGGAAATATACGTAGGCACCCCACAAAAGTACTTACCTGCAAAACATGTGTAAGTACTGTATTTTACAATTATGCCAAGTCTCGTCTTGCAATACTTCCGCCTTAAAACGTGTTGAGATCTCGAAAAGAGCTAAGGGAACCATTTTATTAACATGTGATTTTGTCAATTAACCTATGTAAGTACCTAGTTAAAAACCTTTGGAGTAATTTTCCAACTTTATAGGCTGTAATATAATATGGCGTGTTTTAAAAAACGATAAACCTATATCAAATTCCTTTACTTTTACACTTATTTTAAGTTTTGTGGGATAAATTCTAATCCCCTGGGTATAAAAATTTTATGGGACCCCTTCGGGATAATTTTTTATACAATAGTGAAAGAATTTTCAAAATCCGTCCATTATTGGCGGAGATATCGCCTAACAAACATACACGCGAATTGAGAACCTCAGAAGTATTGCCAGAAGAGACTAATTGGTATAATTTTTGCGTTATAGTTATTCCACTCTCTTATTTGGTTTTTGGTGGTAGTTCGACTTACAATCAAATAGTCATGATGTCCTAATGTTTACTGATTCGATTTATCATAACAATCGAGTATGTTTTTGAAGAAGTTGTAATCGATTTTGTTATTTTTGCGGAACATTTTGTAATATTTTACTTAATACTGTGTTGGCTCGATAAAAATCGAAAATTTGTCAAGTCTCTCAAGTCGACAGATTTACATCTGTTTAAAAGTAACTGTGTCTATGAAATACTTCATTATATAATTCAGTCAACGATTAGGGAACCTCCTTGTCGTGCACGTACCAAACAGCAAATAAGTGAATGGTCGGGATATAATGTTTTATACACATAAAATGTAGAACGAATGTACGCATTCCTCATTAGAATGGAATCCCTAATAGGAAGTGGCATTTGCGATAGTGAAATTTCTATGTTCTATAACTTCCAAAGATATTTGTATGAAACTAATTGCGCAAGTAACAATTAATAAAATTGTCAGTTGTAGAAAAAAATACCATGACATTATTTTTTTAATAAAACACTTATCCTATGTAATGTTTTTATTTTTCATATTTTTTCGAACATGTAAATTACCTTATAAAGTGGAATAAAAAGCTTCATGTATAAAGCTTATAGCTATAATAAAGCTTAATATACCCGAGGATAACCTCGGGTATTTCCAGACTTGGTAGGTAGGTAAAGTAATGCTACAAATAAACGTTTAATATTTATTCAATTGGTACTTACCACATAACTAAACTATAATGTGTAGGTATTTTTGGTACAATCTTGGTATGATTACAATATTGCGGTAACCCGACATAATGGAATGTTGAGCATAAAATATAAATTAAAATTAATTTTGCATAATATACATGGCAATATTTTATACCTAAATACTGATTCCTACAGCAGCTGTACAAAACTAACTATAAATACTATGAACAATATAAAACAATCTCTACCTAGATATTAGAACAGAAGTACCTACCTTAGAACTCCTACATAAAGTTATAGCGAGGGATTAGCGGGTTGCATAAAATTCATTACTTAAGGCGCATGATGCAACATTAGTGCCGCTCTTTATTTTTACGTATATTATCGTTATGGAAAAGAATTACTAAAAGTCTCACCGCCAATTGATAATTACCCAGTATAAACTATTTTTCGAAACCTCTATAATAGTTTTGTTTCATTTAGTATGAGCAAAAAATGGTTTATTTCTTTTGGTAGCCACCAAACGCAATAAAACATTTTCTCCTAAATGCTGCACGCATTGTCTGCTGCAGGTATCGAAAAATAGTATAAATTGGGTATTATCAATTGGCGGTGAGAACTTTTTGTTAATTCTTTTCCATAACGATAATATAGGTAAGGAAAAATAAAGAGCGGCGCTAGTGTCGCATCACTATGCGCCTTAATGCCGGAGTCTTTAATATTATTTCATATACATATTTGCAAACTTTGATTACATTTTGATTTATGCACTAGTTTTATTGTTCTGTGGCTTCAGTAAATACAATAATTCATTGTTCTGTGATATAAATATTGTTCCGTCATCATATTAGTAAAATAATGTAATAGGGGAATAACAGTTGAAGCTTGCTTTCATTGATATCAACTGACGAGAGTAGGAAGTAGTGGGTGTCACTCGGCGAATCTAGGACCGAAAGTGGCACGAGTTGATAACAATTTAACTTATTAGTAAAACGGTTTAACTGTTAAATCTTGCTAGATTGCATTACGAGACTAGAAGTAGTGTAGGCTGATGTGTAGACTGATGAGTCCTTGATGGGATTAATGTGCGAAATTGTCGAATTCTTCGATTTTTATCGTAAGGTCTTTATAAGTAGGTAATCGCTGAATACCTAGGGCCGATCTTACAAAAGCTGTTTTTGGGTACTAATAGCCTGATCATGAACAATGCCTCTATCCACGAATTGAGTCTACTACAATTTTATGCAACAGTTTGAGCTTTAAAAATACAGTGCAGATATTGTTTGAAGTATAAGCAACCTCGCATTCGCATAACCCTCGTAGAAAAATTGTTTTAGGGTCAAACATGGTGGTAGAGTCGCTTATGGCTTGGCCAGTACTATCTCAACAACTTCGGTCTTTTAAACTGGTCACGTATTTTTACACAAAACTTTCGACCTTGTAAAGCGGCGCTGGAATTAATCTCAATACATTATGTACAAGCCTCAGGGTCAAAGGTAGTTGCAGGAGCGTTTGTTGACCGTCTTCTTCTTGAGGGCAGCTCGGACCGCCTCTTCGAATACTTCATCCATATTCAGGCGTTCTAGAGCTGAGCATTCCACCACTTGGACAGCTCTGGAACCAAAAAGACAAGGTTACAGTTGAAATTAAAGTAAAATTTGCACGCAAACGTCTATTCATTTGCTTTTTCGAGTCAAAACGCGGGATTCCGATACACTTGCAACTTAGATTGTCTAAGAATTGCAATAAAGTAAAAGCTTTTCAACCTTATACGTAAAATAACTACAGTATACATAGGTATAATATGTATATTGTATCGTAGGTATCGTTTCGCTCAACAATGGGCTGGAAAATAAGGCGAAACTAAACTACTTACACTCTATGATTACCTTGTAAACAGCTAAGCAAGCCAACTTGTCCTAATTTTGTGACTTGTGCTTACTCCTGCTATTTACAATGCAATGTAGCGTGCAATTTTAGGCGTTGCAGCAATGTAAACTGAACAGCAAAGGCTAACTCAAGACACATATTGCATCAAAATTTACTAGTATGAACCCCGCCTGAGTTTACCTATTCATCATCTAACAATTCGACTCTAATACTATCCTGCAATGACGTCATTGTTATTTACGTAAAGGGCTCTCGGGAATCTAAATCTAGGTGTAACGAATCACCTATAACGTCACCACTGATTCACGCAAGCAAACTTTTGTAACAGGAAAGTTTGTAATATAAGTAACTTATTGGGTTCAATCCCCGAGGTATGTGTGGATAATCCAATGAACATCACAAGGAAAAAGGTCATGTAAATTATACGTACGGAACTGAACAATATCATTTGTTACACGTTATGTTTGAGATTGGAATGTCCGTGTTTATCCCACTCAGTAAAAACAAACGTCCTCCTTGGCGCAAAGGGTAAATAGCCGATATGGAGGCATTAAGGGTTCGATTCCCACCGCGACACATCTGTTAAGATATTGTTTTCAGCCTAAAAATATTGCGAGGTGCTTTCAGGTCTTAGGTCCTCTACATTATTTTCCGAGAGCCAAAACAAATTTAATATCGAGTCGAAGAACAAACGTTTTAGGGTGATTCTCCTTAACACCATTTGTAGGTTGAATAAATATATGTTAACAATGAATGACAGATTGTGTTAAGGAGAATCTTATTGGTTTGGGTTTTTCAATTTAGTAGGTACCCTATTTAGTTTACTACAATATTCTTTTTCCATTCATCTGATTCCCATAAAACATTTAAGCAGCCAGTTTCTATCCAGATGATGCTGTGCGAAAATTATAAGTTTACTCTAAATTGTTTAAAGATCGCGGTGAACATTGCACTCTAATTAGTTGTCGGGCATTGTTTAACTCCCTTTCGTCATATCGGGAGTTCGTTATCAGCGCTCAGTGATAAGAGACGATAACACAGCTGCCGGTGCTCGCGATAACTTGTCACTTTTCACTATAATAATGTTAAAAATATTATCACATTGTAAATGGCCTGTGAGGGCTGTTTGCATCCGCTTGTGACAGGTTTTTATTTATTAACTGACTCGGCACACTTTTTTTGCCATCGACCACATAAGGTTGAAGATTTATTACAGTATAACTAATAACTTTATAAAAAAATTGCGGTTGTTTCTAGAATGGTGAAAATTGATAATAAAAAAGTTTAAAATTTTAGTCCAAATAAAATTTGCCGTAGGCCACCATTATCACTTTATCACTTAGGGATATAAAAATAGTTAACGACACTTCTCCGACACTCACTCATCCTTTTTGGAGGAGTTTGGTTACAAAAACTGTGACACGAGATTTTTATATAGGTAGGTATTTAATGAGATTTTTACACAAATAAAGATATAAAAATTTGTATTAAAGTCATCTGGTTCTCGTAGTACCTACCTGCAAGCTTTGCTTGGTTTGGGATTTTAAGTTACCTAGTAATACACACTGTTGTGTGTGGTGTGTCATGCATGCGTGACGCGTAGTTGCGTATCGGTTTCCTTAAATAAGGTAGTGTTTGGGTGGTTAAGTGCCTACCCTACTTGCTCGAAATCCTACGATCATTTTGTTAAAAGTATTCTTGGTACTTACCGTATTTTCTTTTTTAACTTTTTTCCTTCCTGTGTCGTTACTTTACCCTCTGGATCGGCTGTCCTCAAGTCTATTTTTGTCGCTGAAACAAAAAGTAACAATCAATTACACGATGTCAATCAACGGTTTAACAACGCGGCGTTTTATTTCACATACTGTTCTAATGTTTTTATGAAGACCATCCTCATTAACACGTTCATTTGTATAGTGATGAGTAATTTCTGCACTAGATTAGGTAGGTACCTACTTATTTAGTAATTTAGATAGCCGGTATTAGGTACGGAGGGACCTACCTAAAAAATATATAAATGATGACGTACAAATATTATTAGCATTATAGTTATCTAGGTATATTCCGTAAAGAGAGATAGGTACGTAGTAGGTAACGACAGATTACACCTAATTTAACATTTTCATGTTGTAACATACCTATTATCAACAGCTTTAAGAGGAAGCTTTACAGAATTGCCATCAAACTTGAGAATCGCAGATTATGTCTGCGTACCTAGGTGAATACCATTAGGTGAATTGAAGAGAAAATCAATAAGAACTTATTTCTTTTTTTTTAGTCTTTATTAAATTATAGAGGGTTTAATCAAAATGATTATGTCACCCTCGAGAGTTCTCTTAATTAACTTAGTATCTACGCTTAATTCCTAATTTCACAAATTTTAACAACATAAGTGTTTCCTCCGCGAGCGCATTAGCTATAATATACCGATAGAAAATAGATCATCATATCAGCCCACACAAGTCCACAGCTGGACATAGCCCTCCCCCATACTACCACAAATAGCGGTCCTGAGCCGCCTCCATCCATCGACTCCCTGCGACCGCTACAATGTCGTCGGTCCATCGAGTGGATGAATATTGTACTTATTTCTTATTTGATAATAATTAATATTTAAAAATTCGACTTGTCTTAAGTGCTGTAAGCCTAAAGAAATAAAGTCATTGAAATCTGAAATCGGTCAAAGTCCGATCTTCCAACTTATATACGGTTATAAGACGCACAACCCTGCGGTATGCGGTGCCGGACATATTTTACCCTCGCAGCACAGCTGACGCAGACTGCAGCGTAACAGAAGACCATTCTAGAGTAAAGAATGGTCTTATGTTCCGCCGCTGTTGAAAAAGATCTAGAATCTAGACTTTTTCATACGATTGTGGCCAGCACGTTGTGCGTTCCGATCAAAAGACCAATGCTTAAGGCACAATATGATGTGACACTAGCGCCAATCTTTATTTTTTCTTGTAGGTATTATCGTTATGGAAAAGAATTAGCAAAAGTTCTCGCCGCCAATTGATAACCAGTATAAACAATTTTTCGATACCTGTGTAATATTTTTGTTTCATTTCGAATTAACAGAAACATAGTTTATACTGGGTATTATCAATTGGTGGCGAGAACTTTTGGAAATTCTTTTCCATTACGATATTACACGAAAAAATAAAGAGTGGCGCTAGTGTCACATCACTATGCGTCTTAAGGTAGGTAGATACCTGCCTAGGTAACTAAATAAGAGCTGTAAGATCCTATCTCAATGGCTTTAAATGTGTATTTGATTTATTTCTTACCTACTAATACTATTGGAACTGCTTGGCTGAAATGCTTTAGTTCAGGATACCATTTGTGGATTACGTTCTCGAAGGATGATCTGCTGCTGACCGAGTAGCAAACTAGGAAACAATTCGTCTGAAAAACAATGAGTTATCATGAAATCTGTCCTAGTATTAGTAGTATATCTGTCCTAGTATTAGTCATAGTACCTATTTTAATTATTGGGGTCTTATGATCTGAATCGGTACAGTCACCGTCAAATTGATATGAGCGTCCAGAGTCTGTACATGGCCTGAAACTAAAAAAATTGCGATAGGTACCTACAGACGTTCATCATTTAGTCGACCTCTGTGGTGCAGCGGACGAAGGACTGCCTGCGACGCAGTAGGTTCCGGGTTCGATTCTCGCGAGACAAATGTTTGTACGATCTGCAAATATTTGTTTCGGGTGTTCTGGTTTCTATGTATGATAAAAAATATCTAAGTATGTATTATTGTATTATGTATATCAGTGATCAGTACCCTTAGCACAAGCTCGCGTTAGCTTGGGGCTAGATGATGCTGTGTGGATTGTCCGGCATGATTTATTTAATACTCTCTTAGACACTAGGTACAATAAATTAATAATACTGGACAATCCACACAGCATTATCTAGCCCCAGGCTAAGCAGAGCTTGTGTTTATGGGTACCTACTAGATAACTGATATACATACATAATAGAATATATAACTTTTTTTCAGTAGATCGAGCTGATCTGACGATGGAGACCGAAAGTTGCCTTAGCAACTCAACTCCTAAACGAAACGACTTAACCACGTCGAGTTTGGGTTGGTTGTATTGGATTTTTCTATATGTACATAGGAAACGACAAGAACACCTTTATCAGAACAATAGGCAGTTGGTAGGTGGGCAGGCTGAATGTGAGTTATTATGATGATTATACTAAACGAAGTAAATTAACGCGCGTTTTCACTCAATTTTGTTTTGATTCAGTTCAAGGTTTCCAAGGTGCCTCTACCCACCAAAACCGCCGGGCCCGAAGGCGATAGCTCCCGCCTGGCTGGTAAGAACAAAAGAATTTGTTTGGCAATAGTCGATATTAACCCCCCGGTAGTCTCCGGACCAGCGGCGGTTTTGGTGTTTATGCATTTAAACACAGAAAACATTTGCGATGAAATTGAAATTGAGGCTGCAAAAGCTAACTCACATGTGTGTAAGAAAGTGGCCTCAGTCGTTCGTAGTCTTCTTGTCCTGCCGTGTCCCACAGCGCCATTTCCACTTCCTCTCCGTCCACTGTGATCTGTCCCACATAGTTGTCAAAACTGGAAATAAAAGTACACAGTAAATAATGTTCACTCAGGAAGAATTACCTATCTACTTAAGAACATGTAGCTGTACATTTAGACGAGAGATTCTAATCAACCAACAAATTCCAATACCTGTAGGTATAGGAACTTTTCAAATATTAAGCAATACCTAACTACTTAAATGCGAATCTACTAATAGAATAGAATAGCATTTATTTCGACACACACATTAAGTACATACAAAACAAACAGAAACATAGATCATGGAAGTTCTTATCCTAGGTTACAAAATTGATTGGCGTACTCTTGTCTATTCATCTATTACCTTAACACGCACACCTAAAAGGCTAAAAGAATGGCTAAAGAATATCATAATGACAATTGGCAAGGATGGTAGGGGAATGACAGACTATTTCTACTTCGGTAAAACGCGTGCGAGGCCGCCGGCGGAATCTGGTGTTTCGTCATGGGTTGGCGCGAGATTCAATTTTTTTTGTAGTTTTTAATTTATTCTGCTTTCTTCAAGGAATAAATTAGCGGAAAAGTAAGTTGGCGCAAATTGTAAACCATTTTCTATTTACTTATGAAAAAACGAACTTCGGTGTATTGGTAAGTTTTGGAGCATTTGAGAAAATAAGAGATTTTGGGCTTAAAATCAACATTTTCACAAATGCTCCCAAAATAAAATGATATCGAAGTTGGTTTTATGATGGGTTCATAGAAAATAGTTCACGATTTGCGCCAAATTACTTTTCCGTTAATTTTATTCATTGTAAAACGCGGAAAAAATGTATCATCACAAAGTAATTTAAATCTCGCGCCAACCCGTGAAGATCACCCTTAATAGAAATGAGGTAGAAAATCATAACGCTTTCTGTCTAGTAAACGTAGGGCGTAGAGGGCTCGTAGTGTTTTTGTAATGGCGGTCTAAAGGTTAACGGCAACAGTGGCCGACAGCTTTCATTGAGTCTAATAATAATTCTTTATAAGAAAACGTGATATAAGTAATTATACGTACTCGGTAAGGTATAACGTACTTCCTTCACCGCTAACAATAAACATAATTTATTGTCATGTTTATGAAATGAATGAGGCGATAAAATAATTATCTGGAAATGTCAATAACGTTTCGCATTGAAATAAGTACCTACAAAAATTAGGTCAATGGGTAAAAGTGTGCATGAAGACATTTGGAGATAAATCATCATCTCAACCGAATAACGTCCACTGGACAAAGGCTAGCTACGATAGTAAACAATCAAATAAATCAATTGATCGATCTTTCTAGCGTCATCTTAGAGCATTAAGGCAGACAGGGGGCGACACACGCCACCGGTCGGACGCAAAAAATTCTGCATCTTTCAGCGGGGGGGTGAGGTAACACACATAGACTTTTCAATCACGTCGCTATAAACGCACACAACATTATTATCGCACACAATCTTAAACTACACGCACACAATCGCATACTTCCACAATCATGCACGTAATGATGTCTGTCAGTATACAAAACAATTGCAGCAATAATGAAATATGCTAGTGCTTGACATTATCGATATTCGACTATCGATGAATTCTAACGTTTACCAGAAACACTTGATTATTTTTACCCAAGTACCGAAAGAGCGGACGGAGGGTAATAATTTCTGAATGTGATGTGTCATTCATTGGTTTCACCTGTAGTCTTAACGGATGGACAGACTTTAAATATGAGGAGTCATTGGATTGGTATTTATCTTTACAGTTTCGAAAGCCATAATATTTTACTAATATAAAGCAGGATTTAATTTCGTCATAAACAGCCCATCAAATAGGGTGTCAGAATACACTACACGTATGTTTAAAAGTAATAAAAAAAAAAAAATTAAAGTAAATTTCTACAGTTAGGTTTTCGTTTTCCTAACGTAGGTACATTGTTATTTGACAGGGGCTAATTTAAGTACGTTTACAAAATTACTGCTTGTCATTTTTTGAGCAATCTACTAATTGATGCCTATTTTAGAAAAAATCGGAATATTGATGAAATCCTGTAAAAATACAGTGTCAGACAATCGTCCACTACTAGATGCAGCAGCGTTATACACAGGACAACATGCTTTTATTTGGTACTAGCAGCAGCGCCTCGCGGCTTATATAAAATTAATATATTAGCTATTAGAAGATTGTTATCTTCTAATAGCTATATTGCAAAGCAAATATAGAAAGAAACACGGTAATATGGTTTAACAATTTTATTTGTCACGAAGTACATAAAAAGTAAGTACTGTAGGATTGAACAGCCATCGTGAGAACAAGACTACGTCTACTTTTTGGCTTAAGAAAAGTTGTTTCCATTTGGAACATACTTTACAACACATGTCAATGTCATAGACTAAAATTAAACTATCCACATTTATATCACAATTTCTTGAGCCAAAAAGAATGATTAAGCATAAAAAAGATACAATTCTATTGATTTTTGAAGTGAATTAGCTTTGTGTATACATGCCTAATACATTTTTGAGGGTCAGTTTTTTTAGACAAATAAGTAATTCTAACATTAGTATATTTTTGTGTTACAAGTTTTGCTAGTTCGATATTGTGCACAGTGAAATCATTATCAAATAGTGACCCCCGATGTTAGGAAAGCATTGCTTGCCAACAAAGTATTCCATTACTTTATTTGTGACTTTCAACGTCGAACAAGAGCGTCTAACTTTTTTGTCAGGAGTTAAATGTTTCCGGATTTGCACTTCACAAAGACGACAAATTTCATTCACTTCCTTGGAAGCGTACTTCAGACCACCTCTACTTTTTTGATATGCTAAACTTTCCTCATTCGGTTGACCACATAGGCCTTTGATACATGTGCTGCATTTAATTTTTTTAATAATAGAAAATACTACAAAACCTGCAATATATTCGACAACTTTCTCGCCAAAAGGTGATAAGTATGTTTGTGCCTCTATTTCTGTAATCATGTCAGTCTCTTCGGAGGGATTGTCCGTTAAAGGAATTTCTAATTCTTTTTGTTGCGAGCTAGAATTAATTTTTTCGATCGCGGACGTACAATTGAGAATTGAAATGTTTTCTAACTGTATACAGTTTGTGCCCCTTTCATTCCGGATCAATTCAGTATGGACTAACAATTTTTTATAAATGGCTTCAAATTGACGAGCAGTTGGATTATCTGAATAACCGCCGTGGCTTCTAACAACCGAAAAAATCTCTATATGATCCTGGCTTATTTTGTGCAGGGGTAAGTATGTCATTTATGCATTAGGAGCCAAAACTAAGTTATCAAATAGGCGTTTTGTACTTTCTATGCACACAAGAAATCCAAGAAAACCTGTGTAACGAGGGGATTCCAAAAGATTGACTCTCTTTGTGATTTTTTGACAGTTTTGAACGTCAGTCTGCAAATTCAAAAGAACGACTTTTGCTTCGTCTAATTTCGCAAAAGCAGTTTCATAGTTTTTTGGATTTAAAGCCTGCTTAAGTCCATCGCCCCAAGTTTTACTATCAAGGACGTCAAATAAATCATTAATCAATTTTAAAAATTTTGCTGTCACAAGGACGTTAGAGCATGGGTAACTTCATCACACTTTTACAAAATATCAATGCATCGGCCACACTTGTGCTGAAAAGCTGGGCTGCTAGTCGAACGATCATGATTTTTATTTTAAAGAAAATGTGGTTTGCTTTTAACTTGTTTGCCAAGTAAAATTGTTCCTGTTCCTGTAATTCGTGCAATTTTTGAATTATAGACCACTGAATGTTATCTGCTGAGTTTGGTTTGGTAAAGAACTTGTAGTGCTCTAAAGAATTTCGCACAAGCTTGAGCATATGGCAGGGATCTAAAAAGAAGAAGCATTGTTGTCCTGTTCGCGGATCCAGAATTGTGGTTTGTAAATTTTTTACGTCCAAACAGCAGCCTAGCTCTTCAGCCATAGCAATTTTCGCTTTAGTACCGTCGCAAGTCAATGCTTTGATCTCTACACCAGTTTCATGGACTAAAAAGAAAGCCTCTGTCACAAGTCGCGCTTTCAGACTAGCATTCATGCCTTTTATTAAAAAATACGCAATGGGTAACATCCACGTAGTATTTATTCCAACTAACAAAAATACTAAAGCGTCAGTTGCCTCTTCAGAATTATCTGAAATGAAATCAAATCCAAGGTTCACGTAACCGTAATGTCTTTGAGTGCTTGATATATACTCCGAAGATTTTTTATTTTCATTTCGTCAAAAACCAAAGTACAATATATTTTCTTCTCAGGATTACACTCAGCTCTTAGTTTCAATGCAACCAACGCTTCTTTTGTAAAACCTGGCTGCCCGTCGATAGAACTGTACCATCGCGTAAGGGTTCTTGGTGCAGGTAAACATGTTCCAAACGTTTTTCGCACGTATCTATAGGCTTTGGGCGAATAGAAATGTAGGGTTAAAGCGAAACATCTAAGTTCAGGTCAATATTTGGTTGTAGGTATTTTTCCTGTTTTGCTTTTAATTAGCTATCTCTTAAGTTCTCTCTCTTCTACACCAATCTTGTCTAAAACTTGACGGTCTTCTTTATCTATCAAAGATTTATCTGAAAGGGTGTTTAATATTTCTAGCAGTCCTGCAACTTTTTTCTTTAAATAACTTTTTGGCGACCGAAGTCTTTTAATTTGCTTATTTTTCATCTGTAGCTGTTTCTTTAATTTGTTTTTTTTTGGCGTATCTTGTAATTGTGGATTGATAGTTGAAGTAGTTGCAATACAAATGTTGTGTTCCGGTGGATGGGTCTGTAGCTTGCTAGTTTCACCTTCTTCAGTTTGAACTGGTTGAGGGGTTTCTAAATTTTTCCTTTTAGGTTCTGGTTCATCCTCGGATTTTTCGCAAGGTTGAAACTGAAATGAACGACAAAAATAGCCTGTAAACCCTCGCACTACTATAAATCTGCGTGTGTTCAAAAAGTGTTTTTAAAAATTTAAATGCAGTGTGCTATAGAAAATTTGTTTAGAGTCAGTGTTAATTCTTAGAATGTGTCATAAAGGTAGACTAAACGATAACATGGTACGGTAATGTGAGAGTATCACACTCACATTGTAATGTAGCGAGCTATTTGCAACATTAGCGAATTTGCAATTGTGTTTTGTTTGAGTTTATGTACTAGAGTACATAATCTCAAACAAAACACAGAGATATGGACAACTTAAAGATTTTATTTTGATTGTTTCGATGTTATTATGGAGTTATGTAAAGTAAAAAATATTCGATTTTATTATGGAATTAAATGAAGTTATTGTAACGTAAATTTTTTTTAGAGATAAAGATATTCAAGTATTGAATAGATAATGTTAAAAATATTTTTTTTGCCGACAGTTTGTATTGTGTTTAAGACATGAGTATTGGTTAACATTTTTATGGATTTTTGTTTAAAGAAACAATTTTTATAGAAAATAAAAAAAAGAATTTTATTGTTTACAAATTTACAGTTTATTTTCATTGTTTACAGAACTTTATTAAAGATTAAATGTTGAAATGTATTTTAAAGATTTTCAAAAACATGTAATGTAATTTGATTGTATTGTATTGTATTGTATGTAACTACTTAGGAATGCGACATCGTAATATGATCGCATTGTTGTTGTCAGTAGATTTGTGTATATAGGCATGAACTTGTGCATCTTATTCTTATAAGACATTTTGAAGTGTAAAGTTTTAATTGGAGATTACCTATGACAACATCTCACCGAATACATACATATTACAGAATCTCCTATGGAGAAGTCACTCTACTGAACTCCTCAAGTAAGCACATATCCTAAAATAGGGATCCTTTGTAACGTAGGAATATTAATGAACTCGTGTCTCGTTTATTAAATAAACTGTTTTATTCCACTACACAACCCGTATAGATAATCTATTATCATAAAGTGCACCAAATACTAAACAGACATTATCGTAAGCAAGTAAATGAAAATTACCTCAGATAATAATTTCAAAGTTGGGATGGAGCCCTGTTTCAATCTTCTTTTGTTATTTGACTGTGTGATAAAACAGGAAGTTACAAAATGTGCGGAGCAAATTGTGCTCGTTCGTTTAGGAATCCATGTTTCATGGTTCCCACATGTTTTAACCCACACAGATCGAATCACAATATCCTTTGGAAATCTGTAAAAGAATAACGAAATTTTATAAGTGATTGATATTTTGTGGGATGACTGTGCCCACGAAACTGAACTACTTTGTCTAAAAACATAGGTCATAATTTGATAACATGGGTGATAGTGTTTAGATCTCTCTTACCCTTACAAAACTGCTAATTTATCATGGTAAGTCTAAAAATATTTTTCATATTTCAACCTAAGTTTCTTGGGGGAAGTTTCAATTTATCGATATTTGTGAATGTGCATTCCCATCACTAAATTTGTTGATGTGCTGTCAGATTCTTGAAGTTGAAACTGATATTTTTTGGTAAAGTGACGACTGAAAATATAATTCATCTAGAAAGTGTAATAATAGTCTAAAACATGCATAATAAATTAACTAATAAAAGTATTTTCTAAAATCTGTGCTTTTTTGAAATATACCCATATAAATGCGGTGATATTGCAGTATTTCCCTAAAAATCACACGAATCTATAATAATTATTATTGGTTCATTACAATAGGAAAATTATAATAATGATTGTAAAATTAAAAATTCAGTTTTAGTATTAACTCAACTACGAACCTTCCCCAGAATATTACACTGTTTATCTTACTGGCAGCACCTTAGTACTATTTTGTATTTTTAGTATTTTTGTATTTTTGCTAAATAAGTGCATTATTTAATAGTATTTGGACAAAATAATATGTACTTACAGATGAAATGTAATATTATCCTTTTGTTGGTTTGAAGTTTCTGACCTATTTTTGCACCAAAAAACACTGCAACTCGGCATTTTCACCGGAGCATATACTTACTGGTCTATGGCGCATTGCAATCCGACAACTGGCGGCCCATAGAGTAACTTTTATGAGGCCGACGAGCAGCAACTAGTTTTATATAACGGGTATTACCGTACATTTGGCAGAGGGCCTATGAGTGTCGCCTCCAGTCTGGCTTAATGCTCTAAGAACGTCATAACTTTACATTTCAAATAGGGTGGTCCATTGTTATATATTTGCCTGCTACCGCATACCTAGCTACAGTGAGAAGAAACGGACAAAGTGACAGATTCATGAGAAGGAAACATCGATTGTGCAGCTACAATACAATAATGATATATTGCTATTATGCGAAGTGCGTAACTACGTAGGCACCTACGCGTAGGTAGGTAGATAGCACTAAAACCGGCCGGCGACAATTCAATTTTAGAAGACGACCTGTTGCCAAGCAATGTGTTTGCGACAGAGCTAGACAGGCAATAGCCGTTATGTGGAAAAGGACCTCGAAGACATCATAGATCAGTATTAGAAGACGAGTTTTCTACATAAATACACCATAATTAATTCATACATGGCAGCAGTGCGAAGCTATGTCCTGGACATGGCGTAGTGGATAATTAGCCAATCCGGAGGTGGTTCTATTAGCGCCGCAGGACAAAATGTTTGATCTGCAGATACCTACTTAGATATCTACCTACTTGCCTGTTTGTTTCTAGTCCAGATAATCGTCATTTTTAGCAGCTAATAATTAAAAAAAACATCGGTTTGCAACTTAGTTAGAATAAAATACCTAACAGCACTGACATTATGTACCTAGGTACATTCGTAATGATTTCTTAGTATGTAACTTTGAAACATTTCGATTGACTTGGTAGGTAGTCATAATTTTATTGAAAGGTATCTACCTATTTAGTCATCGATGACGTAACATAAGGAACGATTTATCATCAGAATCACTTCCTCTTTACCAACCGATGAGCAAGTCAAACAAGAATTAACTAAGAGACGAGAAACTAATAAAATAGTCTCAATAATATCACATATTTCATGACTCAATGAAGTGATAACCGGTTGCTTATTGTTTGTGAATCGTCAAGGAAAACAGCGACTGTAGGTTAACTATGCTTGTTGTCGATACCTACGAGTTTAATGTTTGTACAGAATGATTTTGCACAGAAATTATGTTTTGAACAAAGTCTTCCAAAACGGCGGCTTTGTTTTAATACAACAGGGATTTTTAAAGTTTCATGTAAATACCCTGGTTAAACACCCGACCAAACAGAGGCTGTGCCAGCCAGAGGCAAGTTTTAGGATGCAGCGAGATAGATAGGTACAATAACGGCGTGCTCCAGGGGCGGCTCTACCCCATGTACACCAGGCTCTACCTCGTGTGCAAGTAATACCCAGGCGCCCCCTACACGCGATCAAAATGGATAGGTACGAACTAGGCTGAACTAGGAAGATCTCGACAACTTCATAAGTCTACGTTTAATTTGTTGATTGAAAACAGCCATTCTGTGGCACTGCACATATCACGGTACCTACCTATAGGATCAGTTGTTGTAGAATGAAACAACAAATTATGTAATATAAATAATTATAATCACAAATACGCTCATACATAAATATAGGTACCAACTAGCCACACGCTTGCAACCAAAATATTGAAAAGGGAGGAAATGTTCTTGACCACTGACCTGAGGCCGATTTCCAGAGGGCGGACGGCGCCTGGAGCGGCCACCGTTCGCCCTATGGAAGGCCGGCCGTGTTCGTAGGTATTCTTTTCTACAACATAAATAAATGTACCTACCTAATCTTAACAGATAAGTATCCAGCTACTTAACATGACGACATATCAAAGGTAAACCACAGATGATAGTGATAACGACGTTACCGCATCCAAGCTAATTCAGCTCTGCGCTCGTCTCCGCGACCGCCCTCATGACCTAGACGAGTCGCCGTCACACCTGCCTTCAAGCCGCAGAAAACATACCATTACTAATCTAACTACTTCGTACGGCTCGGCTCGTAGCTTACTGAAGTGAACTATATAGTAGATAGGAAGGGATAGGTACTCACACTGTTGGAACGTATTCTTGAGGGAACTCGTTTTTAGTATACACGTATAGTAGGCAAGTCTTGCCGACCATACCATCGCCGACGACCGTGATCTTCAATCTCTTCGACGTCCCCATAGTTCGTACCGCAACATATATCACACAAATAAAACGAGCACTATTCTTTCACTTATTCGACTGTTCGAAGTCGATCCTTGACGATTCTTATCACAGATATAAAATGATCTTATCAAACTTATAACATTAGCGATTGTAGCAGTTTTAATAGTGGCGCGCGCGCACGGGTTGAGGCGAGAGTGCGGAATGGCGCGCGCGGTGCGGTGAATCAGATTCTCGCTATTGGCGATGTTGTGGCACCGCGGATCCACGCAAATGTCTACAAAGCCCTACCTAGAACCTACTAATTAATTCTACGCGCGTACTGACCGATTCGGCGGACACACGCACTCAATTGTTTAACGTTCATTACTATCCCTATTAAGCACGCTATTGTTCACTGACGTCACAGGAATGTAGAATCTTCAGATTATTTGTTTCGTTTATGGACTGAAATTAAAAATTAAAATCAAGCAGATTGAATTATTATAATCAATATTCTAAATTCAACATTATAATGTATTTAAAAACAGGTTACGAATATCGGGGAGCATTAACATTTTATAAATTAATTATATAAACACATCTCAAGTTGCGATTTTTTGTCAGTTTCATTGAAGTCTCAATAAATCGCAACTTAAGAGGTGTAAATACATCAAAGTGCAGTAAGCTGGTACACAACTCATTTAAAGTACAAACAACCTATTCAAATAACTACCTTATTCTAAAGTATGTCATAAATACTATAACATAACAACCTAAATTAGAGCATGCAGAGATTCAATTCAGGTAACTTGTTACAAATATTATCACAATTGTTAAATCTTAAAATTATTAATGTTTTAAGGCACATTATGGCGATGAGTAACATTTTCACAATAGTTAATAAAACTTATTCTATGAAAATACTGATTGTTTTCTATTCATTTGTTAATCAGCTATGCAAACTCTTATCACCTATTTGGTTGATTAAACTGTATACATAATAACAGTCTGTTTTAAATACTAAACACATTATGATAGATAATGTAATGAGTATACAAACTGTGTGCTCCACTTTGAGCTACATTAATAAATTGTGTAGATTTATTTGAAATGTGAGCTTTAGATAATAATATGGTGTGTAAAAGATTGAACAGAAGAACTAAATGGCCTCTCAAGGATAAAGTCATTGTAAAAGTGCTTCCAGCTGAAGGTTGTACACATATTGAATGTTACTTCTTTTCATTGTCATCAATATTAAAACTTTCAAGGCCTCCTAGTATAACAGCCTCTTTCATGCTCAAAACCTCTCGAAGCAAGTCTTGATTATTTTGTTGCAGTTTCGCAATAACTGTCCTTTGTTGTCTTTCTTTTTCCTTCAGCCTTTGGAGAGTCATGTCACACCCTTCGCTGCAGGATGGGGAACCTGAAAGTATTAAGTTTTGTTAGAAAATCATCATTATTGCTTTGCTTACATACGGGATAGATGTGTGGGTTAGCCAGCATTATTCATTTATTTATTCATAACAAATATCGTCTATCTGTGGCTTTGCGCATAAAAATAGGCCTATGGTGCTATTCTAGATCTAGAACTATGTATCTACATATGTGCAGAATTTTGGCTCAATCAGTATTGTAGTTTTGGTGTTTTCTTGACCTAAGCATCCTGTCATAAAATTTCATATTTACAATATTAGTAGGTCACCTGCCATGTCATGCCATGTATCAACCTATTTTACAATATAAATACATTGTTCTAAAAACTTACTTTTAATCCTCACTCTATCAAGCAATTTGTCGTTCTCCAATTTTAGTCTTTTGATTTCATTCTTCAGGGCTTTTTCACTGGTCTGTTTTTGTTTAGTGACCTGTGTCAGTTTGAGGCGGGCTTCTGTCAGTTTTAGCAGCAATGCTTCTGAATTGTCAGATATTCTTTGGGCAGATGCTACACAGGCCTTAGATTCATTCTTCTCCAAACTGAGTTTGTCTTTTACCTTACCTAGCATGCCCTGGTGACAAATATTAAATAAAATTCGATTTATCCATAGTACTACTACTATTGAAATTTTGCAGGGAGGTAACAATATTCCGGGGACAGAAATAGGAATACTTTAAAGCGCATGTGAAGTCACAGGCAGAAACTTGCTATATATAAAATTGGATTTACGAATAAAAAATCTTTGAGGTACCAATTTTTGTTGAGTGTGTTAATATCAAAATAAACAATGGTATACTTCATATCTCACACAAATGACTACATGCTAAATGTGAATACTTACATTCAACTGTTTAGTGTTCTGTTCTAGTATGTGGTTCTGCTCCATTAAATTGTCAGCTTTTGTCGATATGTTTTTGTAATAATGTAACAGAGTCCAAACTGAATTAATGAGCTTAACAAGAGCATCTGGTCGCAAAACGTTGTTGTCTAAATCAATGTGTGGGTTGAAACAGTAGTTTATATTGAGAAGACACAGTTCCTGAAAAAATACATGGAACAAAGTAAAATATGAAGTCACGTGCCTTGCCTACCCAAATCTTTGATAACACAATTATATTACTTACTTCATGGAGGCCAATTAAACATTCTCTATAGTTTTTATGTGTACACGGTTCATAGGTAGTAGCTTTTTTATGTTTATAGTTGAGTAAGAGTTCTTTTACTTCCTCGTCAAGAGATTCCAATTCGTTGAGAGACATGCTTTTACCGCGTTACATAGAATGGCTTGCGACGGATAATTAATCGAGCTCTTTGACTAACTAATCAAAACAAAACATATGTTTTTCTTCGCTTCGAAAGAAAAACAAAACAGTATTCCAATAAATCCAAAACAAATCAGAAAAATAACAAACACACATTTGACAGTTCTTCCGTGTCTAATGAAATTGACACAAAGCAATGACAGCTTTCTTATGACAAAGTAGGGAAACCACAAGTCCTTGGCCGCATCTTAGTGGTTGGCCACTTTTTTAATTACATTGTCCGTTTTACCCGACTCCTTAATAAAAATGAACAGGCAAAAGCCATACTGTTTATTTTATTTTCTACTAGTTGTGCCCCGCGACTTCACCCGCGAATCGAGTTTTGAGCAAATCAAACCAAAGAATAAAATCTTTGTTAATAACTTTACGACCTTGTTTAGACACCAAACGGTGATTTTCGAAAAAAATACGTGATTAATTATTTACTTTTTAGTTTATTTATACCGAGTTTTGAGTGAATCGAACCAAGGAATAATAATTTTCCATACAAACTTTACCACTATTTTAACCCGAGACTCAGAGGAAAAATAAGATTATCCTTTATGTTATTCTAGAACTTATACTATCTACATACCAAATTTCATCAAAATAAGTTAAGTAGTTACGGAGATATCTACGTGGTAATAAACATTCACTTTTACGTTTGTTATAGGTATTATAATAGTGAGATAGTTTATCGTGGTTGACCACATTCAACCAATATCAGAGGAGGAAGAAAAGACAGAACAGTAAAACATGTATGTTTGACTAAATTAAAGAAAATGCAATGTACACGATTACATTATCCGCGGTTTTAAAGCGTGTGCGGCATGTTTGCGGAGGCTCTCGTGCTTTGCTGCTTGTGTGAGGAAAAAGGCAGCCTCACTGAGTACGCGGGAATACCAACACCATCCTGGCAGCAATAGCTGATAAATAAGGCATTATTTTTTATAAAATAAAAAATTCTGCCAAAAAAAAAAACAGTTTCTGGCTTTACTTTGTTTAGTGATTGTTAATCAGTCCAGCGGTAATGCGCACTAATTCAAAAAACAGCCTGTATAGCGGACCTCCGAAGTCTTAGAATCTTGTCGAATGAGAGCTCTTGTAAGATGGTTTAAATTCGGAAAAAGATTTAAAAAACTATACTAGATAGTAAAAAAAAACCATTTTGAAATGTACTCAAGTATACCTCGTAGTGGTCACAGGGAGCCGATGGATGGAAGTGGCTCAGGGACCGCTATTTTTATTTTTTGGCGTCTTCTCGCCTCGTATGGGGGAGGCAGGGGAAGGCCTATTTCCGATGATGATGATACCTTTCATTACACACATTTAATCAATCTAATCAAATGGTATGTAATGGTATCCATGTGATTCAATTGATTGAACGTACTTTTGGACACCCTTTCAAAAACCCCTCGTCGGATATGATCTCACTAAGTTACCAGCAAATTTCTATCTTAAAGTCTGATCAGCACACCTATCCACGCTAATCGGATGAATGGTTGGACAGATATTTCACCATACAGCCCTTAGAGCATTTAGTTCTTAATGTTTGAAACTTTGAGCATGAACATTACTAATTCAGTTTTCGTTGGATTCACGGTTAATCCATAGTCTATGCACCATGCTTTGACGACTTTTAGTGCATTATTCATAATGTTACACGCCACGGCAATGTGTCCCGATATGAGTATCGCAAGATCGTCCGCGTAACCCACCGTGTAGAAGCGCTGATCATTGAGCTTGGTGATTAAATAGTTTGCTACAAGGTTCCACAGTAGCGGTGACAAGACGCCGCCCTGTGGACATCCCCTTGACACCACTCCCCTGGTCGCCCCGTCTACGTCGATCCGTACTGCTCTCAACCTGTGCATGCTAATGATCCAATCTACCAGCGTTGGTTCTACTCTGTGCTTCTGTAGGGCTACCGTTATGCTGTTAAAGTTAGTCTTGTCAAAAGTCCCTTCAATGTGTATGAAGGCTGCAAGACAGAGTGTTTCGTTCTAATCTGCTTACTACTGTGTGTAGCGCAGACTCTGTTGATTTGCCTGAGCTATAGGCGTGTTGTTGAGGGTGTAGTGGATTTATTGTCAGTATGTTATCCCTTATATGTCGATCATATAGCCTCTCCAGGGTCTTTAGTAGGAATGAAGTGAGACTGATCGGCCTATAGGACTTTGCTTCAGTGTAGTCGCTTTTTCCCGGTTTGGGTATGAATATTACTCTAACATCTCTCCACATAAGAGGTACGTAGCGGAAGGCCAGACAGGCTCTGAAAATCTCCGTCAACGCCGTACGTATGTGTGCTTCACCCCAACGCAGGAGGCCGGGAAATATTCCATCCATGCCTGGCGAATTGTATGGTTTGAATGTGTTAACGGCCCAGTTTACCTTATCTTCGGTTACGACTGAGCGTGCTACCGCCCAGTCAGTCGCCGATGGTGTGACTAGTATGGCATTGTGCCATTATGTTTCACCGTCTATAAGAAACACCGAAACAACTAGAGAAAATGATAAATGAACTAGATACAATAAGTCGTCAGATTGGCCTAGAACTCAACACAACAAAAACAAAAATAATGACAAACAACATACACATACCCATAAAAGTCAATAATATATTGCTGGAATACGTATCAAATTACATTTATTTGGGTAAAGAAATATCATTTAAGAAATCTCGAAACACAGAGGAAATCGATAGACGAGTAGCACTATCATGGAATAAATTTCGGACCAACAAAGAACTTCTCAAATCTAAACTTCCATTAAAGCTCAAGAAGAAAATACTAGATTCATGCATACTACCGTGTCTATCTTATGGCTGCGAAACTTGGATTTATAGTAACTACACAAAAAATAAAATACAGGTATGCCAAAGAGCCATGGAAAGAAGTATACTAAATATAAAGAGAAAAGACAGAAAAAGAAATACAGATATAAGACAAACCACAAATGTCATCGATGCTGTGAAACACTGCAAGAAATTGAAATGGAAATGGGCTGGCCATATCGCGCGTATGGAAAATAACAAATGGATCAAAAACATAACAACATGGACAGGACCACAAAACCAAAGAACCAGAGGCAGACCAAAAGAGAGATGGATGGACGAAATCAATAAATCGGCTGGAATAGACTGGCTAAAGAAAGCTCAAAACAGGAAAACATGGAGTAAAATGGAGGAGGCCTTCACTCAATGAGAGGTCCTTAATAATACATATTATTAATTACCTAAATTAATTATTCATTATTATATAAATTAATTCTCATTACTATTCACAACAATTTTTTTTTGTAAATTTCATTTTATTAAGGAAATAAAAGGGCTTTATTATTATTATTATAAGGCACCCCGGGAAGTGTGTTTGTAATAGAAGTTCATGTGTTTCTGCTGTCGTTTTAGTGTAGGTGTTATCTAACTTTTTCAGCGAACCGATCTCGCGGTTCGGTTCTGCCGCTAATATTTTCCTGATTCTGTTCGCTTCCGAGTTTGATTCTATGTTAGTGCAAAAGTTTTTCCATTTGAGACGACTCCTACGGCGTAGCTGTTTTTTGTAATCGGCCTGAGCTTTCTTGTATACGTTCCAGTCGGAGTCGTCGTAAGTGTTTATGGCTCTGTTGAAGGACTTCCGGGACCACCCTTTCTTACCTGCGTCACTTTCTCTGATGTCGGTGAGAGGGCAGGCTACCTCAAAGCTCCTGGTGATACTTTGCGTGATGTGTTGTACCGTTGCTTCTATCTCTGCAATGTTGCTTATGGATGATTCCGGCCTGCCCTCACCTAGGTGCTGCTACAGAGAGCTTATGAACAGTACCTTGTTTGTCTTGCGTGGGTTGCGCATGGGTGCTGGAATCGTTTTGTTAAGCGTCAGTTCGTATCTGATCCATCTGTGGTCGGAAGAGGAGGTCTCATGTGAAACCCTCCAGTCCCGCACATAATCAGAGCAGTTTTCCGATACCAGGGTTAGATCAATTATGGTGCGGCATCGCTTCGTCACAAAGGTTGGTTCCACGCCCTTGTTCGCTATGGAGAGGGTAGTGGTGAAAAGAAAATTTACCAAATCGTCTCCTCTGCTGTTTGCTACGGGCATGCCCCATGTGGGGTGGTGCGCGTTTGTGTCTGCTGAAATTATTAGTTTCGAATTGTTTAGTTCGCATTGTCTTACCAGATCCGTAGTGTCTTTCGTGGGCACATCCTCGTCGCCGGGCATGTAGGCTGACTCGAGCACTACGTCTTTGGTCTCCCCTCCGAAAATGCCCTAGAGCCTGACGGTCGTCAGGTCTCTGGAACAGAACTCCGTTATGGGGGTAGTAGTTATGTTGCGTGGTACAAAGATGCACGCGGATTGTTGCAAGTGTTGTCGTAAATGAGCTTACCGTTAAGGTTGTTGAGACCACACACACGCCCTGCCCTAATCCACGGCTCCTGGATCAGGGCGATGGTCTCGTTGCTTGAGTCCCCCAGCACTCTGCGCAGGTTAGCCGTAGCAGTGAGGCTGTGCCGGAGGTTTGCTTGGACGACGTTATAAATGGAGGGGCTCTGGGTCACCATCATCTTGGTTTCCCTTCTCCGCCTCCTCCTCTGTGTCGTCCTCGTCCGAGGCCAGCGCCAGGTCTTCGTCCATCTTCTCACGCATCGCCTCCATCGTTTCTGAGCTCGACGGTTTGGGCGATGAGTGCGGAGGTGGGGGGAGCACCGGTGAGTCGGGGCCTTCGAGTGTTGCTGTCTCACTAGGACCAGGCTTGGTTTCTGGTCCTTCCAGTGGTGTTTTTGTCTGCTTGCCGGGGACTTGCAGCTTCCCGTCTGCGCCGTAGAAGCGTATGTATACGCTTCCCAGACCGTACGCCAACCTGCGGCCTTTCTCCATGATGGTAGGGATAAGGGTTTCCGGGATCCCTATCATCACGAAGAGCATGTCATCTGCCTGCCTTGGGTATAGACGATCCACTGGTGAACCTGCGCCCATTTGTTTTGCTTCGCCACTATGAGACTCGTGTCCTCTAGGGTGCACGTGCATTCGGGGAGATAGCTGCACGTACTTTCCTTGTCAGCTCGCTCTGCTTGACGACTGTGAGGTTTGGACACGCTGTGCTTGGTAGCTGGTCAATGGCGTCGGTCAGCCACTCGGAAGAAGGTACATCCTCACACCACAGTTTCAGGGCCCCGTCGGTGAAGATAGGTTTACCCAGGAAGGGGGGTGAAGCTGATGTCGTCGTTTCTCACCTCGTCCAGAAACCGACTGTTCAGGTACTTCTTCAGTGTGATGGCCTGTTCCTCCGTCAGTTCTTGGTTGTCGGTCTTCACCACCGCTACACCGAGGTTGCTTTTCGCAATTTCAGCATAGCTGACAGCTGGGACGCGACGTGTGCTGTCTAGCTTAAGCTTCTTGTGATCCCCTCTCGGGGATACAGTATCGTCTAGTCGCGTCCTCTTGCCTGGCTCCACTTGGATCGAGGCCGGAGCCGGGATCGGAGCCGCGGCGGGGCCTGTGCTGATCGGGTGATCGCTATGGCTGCGCGCTTCTGGCGATTGAAGCGTTTGCCGTCCCTCGTCTTCTTCTCCTTACCTTTGCCAACATCAGACCCGGCAGCCTCCACGCTCGTAGGTTTCGCCAGCGGGGCTTTTGGTTTGGAGTCAGACGCATTCTTCGCACTCTGTCGCTGTTTGTAGAAGAAGCTGGGACCATCAGCGTTCGGAACAGTGGCTCCGGTCCTTGGAGCCACCTGTTGTTCACGCTTCTGTTTCAGCTTCCGCAGTTTTCGACGGGCGTTCTTGCCTAGTGGGGCGTTAGCCGCCTCTGAGGTTCGAACTCCGGTAGTCGAGGGTCCAGTCATTGGTTTTGCCTCTTTCCCTGTCTCCTTGCTCTGTTTCTTGGCTTTTGATCTGACGATCTTCCAGCAAGCAGTTGAGCTCTCAGCGACCTTGATGGCCGCGTAGGCTTCTACCGCCTCCCCTGCTGAGGGCGCAAAGTGGTCACTGGATTGGTTGGTGTTCATGGTAAAGTTTTGTTTTAATTCATCTTTCCGGGCCCCACCCACCACGGAGTCCAACCAGGGGAATTTATTATACACCAGGGTTGCCGGTCCGATATAGAACGGGTGATCGCGTTGCCTACGAGCCTCAACGGCCCACTACGGGACCACTATACTCAGAGTTGACCACCACCACCGAGCTAAAGCGTGCACCGCCAGCCCATCGACCCCCCCCCCCCCCCCCCTCACCGGCGATGGCTGAAGGCCGACCGCCATGCTGATTAGCCACAGTTGGTTAGACCGTGACCTCCTCGGAGGAAATTCACGCCAAAGAGGAGTTTTGCGGAAGAGACATCTGTCCGCTCAGCCACCAGGACAGTTGCATCCCTGATCTGTTTGGATCCGCCTGCAGTTTCGGTTCCTACATGTCCATTAGATATGTTTGATTCAGTGGATCTGCCGGATCTGTTAGAATCGCTTGTAGTAACGGTTCCTACATGTCCATTGGATCTGTTTGTATAGGACACGTTTGTTTCGGTGGATCTAACGAATCTATGACAAATACTTTCCTGTTTTTTTACAATCATTGTTCTAGATTAGTGAGTAGGTAGGTACCAACGGACACGCCAAGAACGCCAGTCCGGAGCGGAACCACATGGATCCAGGAGCGGACACGACTCCAGGATCTGTTTGACTCCGGATCTACACACCTCTACACAAGCCCTACTACGTCATCATCGCCATCGGTGAATGAGAAGACGATCTGTTTCCTGGCACCAGTAGTGTAAAATCGTAACTCCCCGAACTCCTTTTATTACATGCATAAATCTGATAAAACTGTACGGGACCAGGATTGAATCGGAATCAGTCGGCACGGCACCTATGCTATGAGTGTGGACTGTATAAGCTGTGTGCGTGCCTTGATGTGCTTTCCGACTCCGATTATCCTTATGTCGGCCTCTGTGTACGTTGTTTGCTGGGATTCTGTGTGGGTCGAGATTGAAACAATGGTGTGGTGCAGGTATACGCAGGCGGGTTCGTGGTGCGTCGGTGTGCGAGAGAGAGGTCCGTTCCTTCCTATTGTTCCTGTTCTTCGGGCGCGCACGTGTGTTGACTGGCTGGGCTGACTGACCGTTGCTAACTGACAATCTATGCATTTTTGCGCGTATATTTATATCATTTCCTAAAATTACTGTAAGCTCTCTCCCCCGCATCCCGGGCACACCACGTGCTGTTTTGCGTGTTCATTTATTTAACAACTTACTTCTAAAGGAATTACAGCGTGTTATTTATCTATTTACTATATACTAATTAATAACTACCTAATTCCATTTAGATCTATTTACTAAGTAATTTGTTAAACTCTATGTGAAACGCCGTGCCTACCTGTAAACTAAAGATATTTATCCTATGTAATAGGTATGTATCTGTTATGTATCTATCTATTATTTACTATGCCTGTGTACGGTATCTGTTTAAGCCTGTATCTATCTATTTTCTAGCCTATATTCAGGTACCTACAGGGCCTATCTTTTATTTTTACTGTACTATGCGTGGTATTTAACTATCTATTATTACTAGCTATTCATGTCTTATTCTATACTATACCATCTTAAAGCTACATTGTGGTAGGTTTTTATTCATTACTTTTCTATCTATTTAATTAAACTATGATCTCTATGGCCGTCCGGAATATTCTCCCGCCGTCCAGTGGCTCCGCCGTAGACGCTGGAGCCTTCTGTGGTGGAGGACGGCTCGTTCCTCGGCAGGATGATCACCTTCTTGGTCGGTCTTCTCAGCACGCCCCCTTTGGTCCGCACGTCGATGGCTCGCACGACTCCGTCTGCTCCCGGGTAGACTGTAACGATGACCCCCCTGGGCCATGTGTTGCGAGGCAGGTTGGAGTCTGCGATGAGTACCAGGTCACCCACCTGGGCGTTGAGGCCGTTACTGTGTGGCTGGCGGCGACGTTGTAGCTCGGGGAGATACTCTCTGAGCCAGCGGGCCCAGAAAATATCGGCAAGGCGTTGAGAGGCCCGCCAATGCGACCTGCCTATCAGGTCACCATCGGTGAAGGGGCCGAGCGCAGGGGTACGCCCCGGCCCTAGCAGCAGGAAGTGGTTCGGCGTGAGGGCTTCTGGATCCTCGGGGTCCACTGAGACATGGGTCAGTGGACGACTGTTGACTGTGAATTCCACTTCGGCTAGAAGTGTGAGGAGCACCTCCTCACGCGGTTGGCGCTCGCACAGGGTGGCTGCGAGCGCGGTTTTGACGCTCCGGACTAGGCGCTCCCAGGCCCCGCCCATAAATGGGGCACCAGGAGGGATGAAGCGCCAGGTGATGCCTCTGGATGAGGCCTCGCAGGCTGTCGCGCTGTCCAGCGAGGCGCGAAGTTCCTTGTCAGCTCCGCGCAGGTTGGTCCCATTGTCGGACCAGATCTCGACGGGGCAGCCTCGGCGTGCGATCATGCGTCGCAAGGCCATGACTGCGGCGCCCGTCGACAGGTCGGAGGCGAGCTCGAGGTGGACTGCCCGGGTAGTCAGGCAGGTGAACAGCGCCACATAGCGCTTCGCCGTTGCGCGCCCGACTCTCACCGCCAGCGGGCCGAAGTAGTCGAGGCCTGTGTGGGTGAACGGCCTGCTGTGGTGCGCCAGCCTTCCAGGCGGGTGATTGCCTGTCGCTGGCTGCGGGGTTGGCGCCTTCCTCAGGTGGCACGGCAGACAGCGGTGGATGACCATGCGTGCAGTCGTCCGCAGGCGCAGGATCCAGAAGTGCTGGCGGCACTCGTTTATGGTCGCCTCGACGCCTGTGTGCATCATCTGTCTGTGGATACTTTCAATGTATAGTTTAGTGACCCTATCATTACCATCTAAAATTGGAGGTGACTTTGTGTGTTCACCTATATCTGTGGCTAACCCAATTCTAGTTTTGATGACTAGTATGTCATCCTTGATCTCTATTGCGAGCTTGCTCAAGCGACTGTTTTTCTGTAGATCTTTCCCTGCCTTCAAGGCTTTGATCTCATCGGGGAAGCTGTGTTCTTGTCTGGCCTTAACTATGTATTGTTCGGCACGTCTCAGTAAGGCACCTTCTATTGGCAGGTACTTGTCAGCGGTGGGTTGGATCTCCCGCCGCTGTTTCTGTGCTGTCTTCCTTTGGGTTCTCCAATCCGGATCGCTATCCTTGTTTCTCAGTGTTCTCTTGAACTCGACTCTTTCTGTTTTTCGCCGGAGAATATCTATAAATTGGAGGACCCGAGCTGTTGTTCTGACAAGTCTCTGGTATTTAGAGAACCTGTCCGGATCTGGAAGCGCTGTAGCTATGTTTGATTTCCGTTTCTGTTCTGTGTTGAGTGAGAGTGTACGTTCTTCACCCGTTTCTTTGACTATAGCGGGCTCTTCTGTTGGCCAAGTAGCGGGATCTGCCTTGAGGAATTCGGGGCCGACGTACCATCTGTGGTGTTTATTGAAATCTGTGGGTATATCTCTAGTAGCGTCGTCCGCGACGTTGAGTTTTGTAGGTATCCAACGCCATTCCTTTTGCTCGCTGTGTTCTTCAATGGCTGCGATCCTGTGTGCTACGAAGGGCTTGTATGACCGCGCTCCTGTTCTTAGCCATGTTAGTACTGTTCTGCTGTCTGTCCAGAAGTACCTCTGATCGGGCTTTCTGTCGTGTTCTGCTACTACCGCTTCTGCCATCCTGCTACCTGTTACGGCTGCTTGTAGCTCTAGTCTCGGGATCGATAGTAGCTTCAGTGGTGCAACTCTTGCCTTTGCTGTTATCAGTGATATCTCGACTCCTGTTGCAGTCACGGCTCTCCAGTACAGTGCAGCCGCGTATGCTGCTTCTGATGCGTCCACGAAGGTGTGAAGTTCCAATCTCGTGGCTTCGCTGTAACCTCTATAGCTCCTAGGTATGTTCACCTTCTTCAGGTTTTCCAGTTGGGTCAGCCACTCTTCCCATCGCGGCGCTATGTCTTCGGGAATGGGTTCGTCCCACCCTGTTCCCCTGCGCCATATCTCCTGTAGGAACTGTTTGGCTCGAGTGGTGACTGGTGAAGCGAAGCCCAAAGGATCGAACACTGACATAAGGATTTTCAGCATCTCCCTCTTGGTTGGCTGCTTCTTCGCTGTTATACCCTGTGGCAGACGCGTCATGTCGAGGTTGAATGCTATTTTATCTGTGACTGGATTCCACATGATTCCAAGGGTGCGCTCGGCTCTTGTGCCATCGTCCAGTTGGCGCGGCGTCTGTAGCTGTCCGGGCTCGAGCGCTTCTAGGACTTCTATGCTGTTCGATGTCCACTGTCTGAGGTTGAATCTCGCTTTCGACTGTATCTCCTTAACTTGATTCGCTATTTCTATCGCTTCCTCTGTTGACTGAAAGCTCTGTAAGTAATCATCCATGTAGTGATTCTTAACTATTGCTTTAGCTGCGGCTGGATACTCTGCGCTGTGTTTGTTCGCGTTTAGATCCTTTACAAATATTGCTGTCGCAGGTGAAGATGTCGCTCCGAATATCAGGGAGTTCATTCTATATTCTTCGGGTGGTGAGTTACCTCTTCTGTCTTCCCTCCATAGATATCGAAGAGCGTCTCTGTCTGTTTCCTTTATCTTCACCTGCATAAACATCTCAGCAATGTCCGCCGAAACGGCTATTCTGTGCTGCCGGAAACGCATCAGTACTCCGGGTAATGACTGTAGCAGGTCGGGCCCTGTTAGGAGTTTATCGTTCAACGATATTCCAGCTGTTTTTGCCGCTGCGTCCAGTACAACTCGAAGCTTGTCCGGCTTCATAGCGTTGATGACTGCGAAGTGAGGTAGGTACCATATTTTCTTTGGATCTGTAGTTTGGGGTACGCGTTCCGCGTAGCCATTATCTGTAAGGTTTTTCATCTGTGTTTCGTACTTTTTCCTCATGTCCATATCTTTGTCTATCTTTTTCTCGGTACTGTACATTCTCCGCAGGGTGTTTTCTCTGTTGCTGGGCATGATGACATTTTCCTCCTTCCACAATAGGGTCGTCTCGTAGTGTCCGTCCGGCCTTTGGGTCGTATTTTCCCTAAGTTTCTTTAGAGCTTGCTGTTCGGGATCGTTGGCGGGACACTTCGGTGTAATCATGAGCGACTCTACTGCGAAGTGACGGCGTAGCTCAGCGTTCATCATATCATCTGTTAGATGGTTTATGTACTGCACTCGCTGGCCGAGTGATCGAGTCCGGGAACCGTGCAACACCCAACCGAGCGGGGTAAGAGAAGCCGCTGGCTGCGTGATGTCCCCTGTCTTCATACTGTTAGTGACAAGAAGATGCCAGTTATCTTGTCCTATGAGGATCCTCGGCTTGGCGTTTCTATGCAGTACATATCCCTTGATGTCTCGCAGATGCTCTATGTTTTCAATGTCACCGTGTGAGATGGACTGAGGTGAAAGCTTCAATCTTTTCACTGTTCGAGCTTGTATGTCGTGCGTATTATTTGCACCTATCAACTGAAGTTGTATTCGCCTCGACTTCATTTCCTTGACTGTCGCGTCGGCTATTGACTCTATTGTCAACGGATCGTTGGGCCCGGGGGCCCCTATTGTGTCCGCGATGTATTCGTCCACCAACGTGACAGTCGATCCATCATCGAGCAGGGCGTATGTCCTCACTTGGCCTCTGGGGCCGGAAGCTGTGACCGGTACTATCTTGAGGAACGTCCTGCTGTCTGTTGAGGTTCGTGACGATGCGACCTTCTCTATGTCTTCTTCCTTTCGTTGGAAATGAAGGAGTGGATGGTGCCACCTTTGACATCCATCCGTAGCGCAGGCTTTTTTGAGACATCTGTGGTTCTGTGTTCTTATTTTAAGGCACCGGAAGCAAAGTTTGTGCCTTTTAGCTATGTCCCATCTATCGTCTCTAGAAGCTTCTGTTAGTTTTTCGCACTTCAATATGCTATGGGGCTGTAGGCATACTGGGCACTTCGGCTTCTTTTCTTCTTGACTACTGACTGTGTAGGCTTGCCTCTTGCTCTGCCTTTTGTTTGAAGAAGAGGACGCCTCTGTCTCGGGCTCCGCGTACGGGCCACATCTCGCTGCCTCTCGCTCGAGGAATCTCGCTAGCTTTATTAGGTCGGGTTCGCCTGTATTATGTTCTGCCGCGTACCTGTACCACTCGTGTTTGAGTATCGTCGATAGCTTGTCTATAGTAGTCCTTGTTAGTTCCAGATTCGATAGGAAGTGGACCCGATCTAACGCCTGCAGTGTAGCCACGACGTTTGCTACCCGACTCGCGAACACACATATCTCTCTGGGCGAATCTGTAGGCCGTGCTAGAGAGCGTAATCTATCTAGTTCGGCTAGGGCTATTGAATCCGGTCTGCCGAATCTAGATTCTAGTGTCTTCATTATGGTGTCCGGTTGGACATTGTAAATTAGCAAGCTCTCTACAGACTCTCTAGCACAACCTCTCAAGCATTTTCTTAGTCTACCTATATTTTCTGTTGCTGTGTAGGTGCTAGCGGATTCCTCGTAAGATGCTTTGAATGCTAGCCATTCTTGGAAGGCACCGCTGTATGTCGGCAGTTCCGAGAACCGGTGGTGACCTGCTCTTATAGCTTGCGCCATGGCAGAGGCCATTTTTTCCATTTCGCTACTGGGCGGCTCTGCTATGACTCCCACCGGTGCGGTAGCACCCGGTTGTAAGCACACGATATTCCTGTCATTTAATTCATGTACATACCGGTTTGCTCCCGCTGCTCCCTGGAACTGGGCGCCTCCAATGTTGGCACTAACACTGCATCCAGCATTGTTCACTTGGTTCACGTTATTTAACACGTGGGCACTATTAACTATATTATCACTGTTCATACTGTTCATTTGATTCACGTTATTTAACACGTGGGCACTATTAACTACATTATCACTGTTCATTTGATTTGCACTGTTTAATTTGTTTACACTATTAATTAACTGTTCTATTACACTATTTACGTACAACTGTCCACTGTTCAACGGGGCTGGCTGTGCGCCAGCTGTATGCCGGTCCTCCGGCGTGTGTGAGAAGAGGGCGGCCTTCGCCGTTCCCAACGGTGGCTGCGCGTTGGTAGCGGCGGATGTTGTTCCCGGCGGCAGCGGCTGTGTGACGGCGGGAACCTGTTCTATATCTGCCGGTATCCTCCTCTCCTGTGTGGCGAGACTGTCATTCTCGACCTGGGGTTGTCCGGTGGGATTCGACTTCCCGCCCGGCTCCTGTTTGGCGCGACTGTTATTCGCGCCGTGTGGGTGGTCAGCTATGGCCAGCAGGGTGGTGTCCCTCACCCAGTTCTCAATCCGCCCGGTGTCTTCCCGTTCAGTGATTTCCGTTCCCGCCTCACTGTCAGAACTACTCTCCTCTTCTTCACGGAGTTTCTTCAGCGTCGCCTCGGCTAGGCGAGCCTGGATGCGTATCAGTTCTATTTCTGCTTCCGCTATCCTCCTCTTCTTTGATCGCTTCGACCTCTTCGACGTGACGGTTTTCTGTTTTCTGTTCTTCACGGGGCTCCCGCCGGTGTTTTCGGTGACGGTGGCCAACGTGTCCGTCGACGTCGGTTGTGTACTTTCTATGTAGGTCGCAGGCGTATTAGAGGTGAGGACGTTCGTGCCGGTGCTGGTTGCACTGGCGGCGGCAGTTGATGCTGTGGGCTCCATACTGTGAACTTCTGACGGGCGCGGCGCATCGGGCGCTATGTTTCGCGGCGTCGACTGCTGTGACGCGGTCGGAGGAGGCTCCGCCGCCGTCACCCCGGATGCAGTCGGCGTGGGTGCCGGACCTGTCTTCATATTCCGACCGGAACCGCTCGCTGACCTCAATGTCACTACCATTGTTCAATCTAAACCCAAAAAGATCCGGCTCGAAGGACCAGAATGTACGGGACCAGGATTGAATCGGAATCAGTCGGCACGGCACCTATGCTATGAGTGTGGACTGTATAAGCTGTGTGCGTGCCTTGATGTGCTTTCCGACTCCGATTATCCTTATGTCGGCCTCTGTGTACGTTGTTTGCTGGGATTCTGTGTGGGTCGAGATTGAAACAATGGTGTGGTGCAGGTATACGCAGGCGGGTTCGTGGTGCGTCGGTGTGCGAGAGAGAGGTCCGTTCCTTCCTATTGTTCCTGTTCTTCGGGCGCGCACGTGTGTTGACTGGCTGGGCTGACTGACCGTTGCTAACTGACAATCTATGCATTTTTGCGCGTATATTTATATCATTTCCTAAAATTACTGTAAGCTCTCTCCCCCGCATCCCGGGCACACCACGTGCTGTTTTGCGTGTTCATTTATTTAACAACTTACTTCTAAAGGAATTACAGCGTGTTATTTATCTATTTACTATATACTAATTAATAACTACCTAATTCCATTTAGATCTATTTACTAAGTAATTTGTTAAACTCTATGTGAAACGCCGTGCCTACCTGTAAACTAAAGATATTTATCCTATGTAATAGGTATGTATCTGTTATGTATCTATCTATTATTTACTATGCCTGTGTACGGTATCTGTTTAAGCCTGTATCTATCTATTTTCTAGCCTATATTCAGGTACCTACAGGGCCTATCTTTTATTTTTACTGTACTATGCGTGGTATTTAACTATCTATTATTACTAGCTATTCATGTCTTATTCTATACTATACCATCTTAAAGCTACATTGTGGTAGGTTTTTATTCATTACTTTTCTATCTATTTAATTAAACTATGATCTCTATGGCCGTCCGGAATAAAAACTATGTGGCTATATATCACATTGACTCGTGTTTAACTACCGCTGTAATGACTGATATAATATAACAATCATGTCGATTGTCATTTTTTTATTGATTGTTTCCCAACTTCAACATTTTGTTGAAATAAAGTGGCAGCTGGACAGTGACGTCACCTTGTCACGCCTGGAGGCAAAAGACATGATTTCTAGCTGCACCTATTAGATTTCTGTGCGAATACCTTGTTTTCTTGGATCATGGTTTAACTAATCTAAGGTTGAACTAGGGAGTGGTCAAGAACCCGTCGTTTATTTGAGATGTTTGAGATGATCAGAACAATCTATTTTCTCTGTCTCCGTACAAACAGAATACAATATTCTGCGTGGATTTAGCCATTTAGCCTTGAACTCTTACGTGGATATAGCTTACAGCCAAAACAAAGCAAGCCCCTTGCTTTGCTTGCGTGTATACTACAACGTTCGCTGCTGTGTAATAGCTTTTAGATAAATAATACTTCATTCGTGTTCTATCTCACAAGAGTTCTATTCAATATAAAAACGAGCGAACTTACTTCAAAATGAAGCGTTCATTTGATGCCATGAATTCTTCCATAGAAATAAGTTCCTATCGAGACCAACATTTCAAGGTATTTATTTATCAACTCGTGCATCTTTCCTTGTAAACGTTATTAAATTTGGTTTCTTTTAAGTATGTACTCTTCAGTGCTCCATATATGCACTCGATGAAAATTCTTATGAATTTGAGAGAAATTTGTGTCAAGCTGCCAACCTGAATAATTTCGAACACTTTCCTATCAATTCACATCGTTTATTTTAATTATTTACATCTTTACTGACCAACATAAAATGCTGAATGACTATTTATTTCAGGGTTCGAGAAATGAACAAGAGAAACTTTTACGAGCCACATCAACCTTATACATTGGTAATATGTCATTTTATACTACTGAAGAACAAATATATGAACTATTTTCAAGAACTGGAGACATAAGAAGAGTTATCATGGGCCTAGACAAGTACAAAAAAACACCTTGTGGATTTTGCTTTTTAGAATACTACACTAGAGAGGATGCTGAAAACTGTATGAGGTAAGACTTTGATGCTACTAAACAAAATTTGTGTTTAAGGAACAGTTATTTAAAGATAATTTTCTTGGTTCAGGTACATAAATGGCACCAGATTGGATGATAGAATAATTCGATGTGATTGGGATGCAGGCTTTATTGAGGGTCGACAATATGGGCGTGGGAAGACTGGTGGACAGGTATATATTTACATTTGTCTTTTCCTATGCATAAGCTTTTGGTATGGCACCTGATCTCTCCCCTGTAGTGTTGGTCTGCCATCCCATCAGATTCTCGGAGTGCACATTTGTTTACGCTTACACTGTTATTGTCCTGTACACATAGCTCTTCTTTCGATGACATCATCAAATAAATCTTTCAAAGTAAAATAGTACCTTCATATAGTTTATTTTTGCTTAAGGTGGTTGTATGCCGCACACTAGCACCACCATTTTTACTTATTAGTTACATTATGCACTAGAATTTCAAATATCCAATGAGCAATTTGAGATACCTGATCTAAGTTTTTTATTCTCCCTCTGAAATTACATATAATTTAAACAGAGAAGTGAAAACAGAGTTCACTGGCCACCAAGAGCAACTTCGCTAGTCTGCATAAAGGAAAGAAAACTATTTACTTAATGGGCATTAAAAAAAGCTATATGTATCATAAACTATACATTGGATATTTGAAAATTCCTTTGTTGATTAATGTAATTATGAGAAAGAAAAGGCAGCAGCACTAGTTTGTGGCATACAACCGCCTTAATAGCTAGAAAGGCAATTGACAATAAGATATTTCATCATCATCATCAGCCCATACACGTCCACTGCTGGACATAGGCCTCCCCCGTACGACGCCACAAATAGCGGTCCTGAGCCACCTCCATCCATCTACTCCCTGCGCCCGATACGATGTTGTCGGTCCATCGAGTGGATGGTCTCCCATGTAGGGGGGATTTGCCATAATCACCACGCTTGGCAGGCGGATTGGTGATCGCAGTGTTGGTGTTTAAAAATACTCAGAAGGAAGCTGCTGCCCTTCCTCTGGATGGTTCCCTTAGTCGGCTCTTACAACATCCACGGGTTGAGTTGGAGGGGTCGATATTCGTACGCCGCGGCCCCACGGCCATATTATCAATGAATTGTAAATGCGATCTTTGGTTTCAGGTGAGGGATGAGTATCGAACTGATTATGACGGTGGCCGTGGTGGTTACGGAAAAATAATAGCCCAGAAGATTGTCCCCAATACAATGGAGCGCTGATTCATATAAGTATAATTATAAGAGTGTGAGAATATTCATTAGTTTAATGAACTACATTGTGTAAGACTGTAACTAAATGTTAACTAATGCATTCTTTTGTCCTAGTAAAAGAATAAATTTATAAAATTTAAGGAAGTGGTTTGACATAAAATCAATAATATTTTCAAATATTTTAATACATAGAAAAAGCAATATAAAATTATTAGAAAAAAATCTCTTTACATAGGTAATTAAATAAACTTAACCAATACAAAATAAATGCTAAAACTTCATAAGCCGACTCAATATTTTTTATATTTAAACATCTTTGTGCACAAATAACAATCATGTACTTCAAAACATTTGTAATACTATGTAGTAAATGCTAGATTTCAACTAATAACATTTTCATAAGAATTATCTGAATATATGGTCAAAAACAGTTGTATAAAAGCTCAATTCTTATAGTTAAGCAACTAGCATCTGGTAAGACTTAACAATGTAACTTTACTATGACTCAAAACATTAATAAATAACAGATCAGTTATGGCAAAAGCAATCAGATCCATACAATATGTTAGGCAACAATCAATAAATATCATAAGACAAAATGTGCCATTATCTTTAGTTAGCTGGAGACTCCGGCATCAGGTCAAACCATAGTGTCTTTGCTTCGCGGAATTCATACTGATTGAGGTGGAGTAAGACCTGAAATAAATACAAATGCGTTCAGATTAAGGCTATCAATATGATAGAGGCAGCCAACAGATGAGGGAATATTATTATTAGATATTGAAAAACAAAGAATTACCTAATTAACACCATGGACTTGCGCAATCAAATCAAAGATACATGAACCGACAGTATTGTTGTACTTTTAGAGTTTTATCAAATCAATGTTAAAGTATAAGATTTCTTTTAGAATTCACCTGTTTATCATTCAAAACGAAAATAGTTGGTAGCAAGCAGCCTCGCGAGGCGGCCTGAAATTTATTCAGGATCGATTTTTTGGACAGGTATCTTATCCCACCTAAGTACCTACCTCTAGGTCAGTAATAAGAGCTACAGGAAAATGTTCTTAGAAGACTTCATATTTATATATAATCTATACAAGTAAATAGACATTTTACATGATAACTTTTTGGATGCCAATTAATCCCGTTTCTAAAACTGATCAAAATCTTCTAAAGGATCAGTTGAGGTTGGAGTACTATAGAAGTCAGAATCAGCATTAACTTTTCCCCATCAACATCTGTGAATGAGGATGAAAATTTATGCAAAAAATATGGATGGTCTTCTAATGCGACGTCCTGCATGGGCGATTTAAAGCGAACGCTATTGCGAAGCGATCCGACGCGGTGACACGCGAATTCAATGCGGTGCGACTCTTTCCTGCGTGCGCGCGACCACCGCCCTCGCTTATTACTGACCTGACGTTCAATCTCAACTGAACGGCGCGCCGTTCAGTTGAGATTGAACGTTTGTCATTCGCGCGTAAATATCAAATCAACTGATGGCATTCGCTAATTCGCGTCGCGCCGCTTCGCGTTCTCATCCAGATCGCTCACGTGGGCCATTTCAATAGTTATCGACTGTTTATAGTTTCCGCGTTCGCATCGGATAGCTCACGTAGGACGCCCCGTAAGACAATTTTTCTGTAGCAACATCGGTTAAGATATCCCTACTGCCCCATCCAAAAAATTCACTTTGTCTAGTTACCTCGGCCGACTGCCTGGCGTGGTGCTAGCCTAGCCAATGATCTTAAGAGTTGTGTTTTACCTGTCCAATAAACGGGCTGCCGCCGAGGAAGCCTTTATGCGTGCAAACAGTGATCTCGACTTGCCGCGAGTGTAGCTCCGCATGCGGGATCACCCAAGCGAACTGCTCGTCGTATTCAGGGTTGCAGTTGTCCTTTACCAACTGAGAAGAACAACGAAAATATCAGTGTCTATTCAGATGGCACATAAACTTCTTTTATAGCACTAAAAATTATGCTATGAATGGACGGACATCCGCATTGTGTGTGTCCGGTTTGTAAATGATGCCATTCTTTTTATTTAGATTGATACTGGAGGGTAATTCGAGAAATATAATCTACTCGATAAATATGGCAAGAACTGTCAAAATACCGAGCGATAAACAAGCGTATTTTCAAAATCTGCAATTCGATATTTATCGAGGGTATTTCTTTCATGTGTTGCTAGATAAGTCGCACGAGAATGGAGTTTTTGGCGGTACTCGATATTTATCACAAGATATTTTATCCCGTGATACTGCTCTCGATAAAATATCACGTGATACGCAGAATTGGCCTCCAGATCTGTGACAACCTTTACGTTACCATAAAACTACACTTGCGAGCTATAAACTGGAATCACTTCATCGCTGGTTTCTGCAGACCATATTTACAGTTTCCATGGAATAAACTGCAGATTGGTGGTGGCCATTTGAAAAGAAATTTTGTTAGCTTTCGAATGGTATAAAAATATTTAAATTTAATTAAGTTTCCTACCTTCATTTAGTGAATTATTACAACAGGTCGAAGTTGTGGACGTTTAAATTAATAAGAAGTAATATGAAAATATCAAATTTTTATTTAAAATCTTTGTTATTTCCCGCTTAATATTTTGTATTGCCCCCCCTGGCCCTAATGACTGCTTGTAAACGGTTTTTCATTGACCTAATGAGTTCCCTGATGGAATCCTGTGGAATTTCCTGCCACTCTTCGATAAGAGCAGTTTTTAGGTCTTCTATTGACGCCGGAGCTGGAGATCTTCCTCGTACCCGCCTTTTCAGCTCGTCCCGCAGGTGTTCGATAGGGTTCATGTCAGGGCTGACGGCTGGCCAGTCTATTGTGGGAATCCCGACTTCTTCCAGGTACTGTCTAGTCGCACGAGCGGTGTGGCAGCGGGCATTGTCGTGCATTAGCAGGAAATTTTCGCCAATAAACCCGGCGTAAGGGAGTACATGGCCCAGCAGAATGTCGTTGATATACCTTTCTGCGGTTAGTCCTCCTCCCCGACCTCCACCAAGTACGAATACCAGCTCCGTTTTAGCTTCAATTGAAATCCCCGCCCACATCATACAAGACCCACCCCCATATGCCACTGTTTCCGCTATACAGCATTGTGCGTATCGCTCTCCCGGTCTCCTGTAGACTCTCCGTCGACGGTCGCTGCCATGCAGGCACATCCTAGTCTCGTCCGCGAACAAAACTCGGCTCCATTGCTGTATATCCCAATCTAAGTGATCACGAGCTAACTGAAGTCGGGCTTGTCGGTGGGCTGTAGACAATTTGGGTCCCGTTGCTGGCCTTTTTGGGGTCAAGTTAGCTTCTTTGAGTCTTCGCCTCACTGTCCATTCGCTGACAGTTCTCCCTCGAACTTCTTCGGGCTCCCGCTGGACGTCAACGCCGGTTAGATGTCGATTTCGGAGAGAAGTGCTGACAATAAATCGGTCATCTCTCGCCGAAGTGCATCGCTGTCGTCCAGATCCTGGTCTTCGGACTAAGTTTCCAGTCTCTCTAAACCTCTTGTATACTTTGGAGACACAGGACTGGCTTAGATGAAGCTGTCGAGCGATAGTACGCTGAGAGAACCCTTGCTGGATTAGGGTGACGATTTCAGCGGCTTCTATTGGTGTGGTTTCCATTTTCTTGTAATTCCAGTATTTTGAGTGACGTGATATATTGGACTGATGACAAAATAGCATAAATTCCCAGTTTTTATAGGGATCCAGGAGTTTGAAAAAATTTATGTTTCGTTCCAAAAATTTATGTCTTTTGTTTTCACGTTCCATGACGTATGATGAACATTTTTTTTGCTATGATATCGAAAGAGTTAGAAAGCTAATAAAATTATCTTTAAAATAATATACCACAACCTACAGTTTATTGCATGGAAACTGTAAAATATGGTCTGCAGAAACCAGCGATGAAGTGATTCCAGTTTATAGCTCGCAAGTGTATAAGTAGGTAACTATTAAGATCATTTACGTACAAATAAATATAAAATAAAACTTAAAGCTGGTAGAGTGACTTACCACTGTTTTACGCTTCGAGTCCTTTGACCGCCCAGGGAGCAAATACAACTTGACATATGGATCAGGCACATTGGTAGGGTCCCTTAGAGGTATGTTCCTGCAATAAATATGAAAGTTGGACCAAAAGTTTAAAATACAAACAATTTCTGAAAAGTTCTGAATTCCTGACAATTTTAAACAATAATCAGCTGAATCGATTTTCACAGGCATAACTAAAAAAAGTCGACGGTGTCAATGAAGTCCCCTTCCCGTAAATTATTTCTCTCTCTCCCTTAAGAATAAAAAAACAACCATGCAAGTGCGAGGCCACTCCCACAAGGAGGGTTCCGAACCATCGTATAAAATTATTTTGCAAAATAAACCATAAAAAACTTAAAAGTAGTAACAAGTTAACACGACGACGCTGCACCCATTTGGATGGATAACCGCGTACTACTTTGGTACTAGTCAGTGCTACAGTACTGACCGCGCCCGTCATTGCTTAACTTCGCTGATCGGTATTTAGACGTTGGCAACCTTAATTATTAAATTTCTTTTATTTTTATTATTTGGGTTATTGAGGCAAGAGAAATACACACTGAATTTTTTAACTACATATGTAGATATGTAGTTAAAATTTACTTTTACGGTTCATGAGTTACATCCTGCTGACAGACGGACGGACGGACAGACAGACAGCGGAGGCTTAGTATTAGGGTCCCGTTGGCACCCCTTTGAACCCTAAAAACTATATCAAAATGAGCTCATTTGTTACAAAGCAACGATGCCACAGACACGTCAAACTACCTCTTTTTTGTCAGAGGTTAAAATACAGATAATATCCACTTACATTATTTTGTGCACAACAATGACCAACGTTTGATTTTGCATGCTGTATCGTAGAGATAACAAGAGGCGGCCTAAACCCGCTTCACCCGCCGACCTGGGAATAACAAACAAAAATATTTAAAAAGCACACATAAAAAACTAAAAACTGGACAGTTTTTAAGACTAGGTTAAAATTATTTATTATACGCAAATTGTACTATACAGTGAACGAATTTCTTAATCCTGTAAGTAGGAATATTACTACTATTATTATTATTACTGGTATTTATTACTAAAATGAATAATGTGAACATTTATTATATATTCAAGAACACTGAATGTTGCAACGCCCTTACATGGCTCATGTTGATACTACCAAATATGTAAATAAAGTACTTTCTAACTAGAATCAAGATAGATTATGTCAAAAAAGTCATTTGTGAATGTGAAAGTTACAGCAAAGTTGACACTAAAACAAAATCTCAAACTTTAGCAATGCATAGTTGCACACGCACAGCGAAAAAGGTTCAAATTTAAGTTCGAAAACGGATGGAGATGAATGAAAGATATCGAAACCCGAAATTGTTTTGAACTTCTGTGATTTGCTCCAAGAAATATTTTTTAGGTTTTTATCCCCTTTGTTTACAAAAAATATTTAGGATTCTAGATAGATCTGAGTATAGAAACACTAATTTATCGATCGTCTTACGTTGTAAGTGACGAGGTTCTATGGACTAGTTTTGGCGTGTCGTCATTTTCCGAAGGTGGCGGCGTTGACTCTTGAGGCACATCTAAAAAAAAAAACAAAAAAACAATTGAAAAAAAAAAGAAAATAAATAACATAACCCTAAGATCAAGCAGCCTCCATGCCAATACTTTCTCTTAGACATAACCCGTTCACGGTCCAACCCTAGCGGTTAGCGGTAGTTTTATTAGGGTTGTCACTCAACTTGACCTTTTATTTCATTCAGTTTTGAACTTTTTAACACTTTAAGTAAGATCATTAGTTACTAATAGAAAAATGCAATACAAAACCAAAGTTCATAAATGTTTATAACAAAAAGTATTTGACATAGACACGTGGGTGTTCTGCTCTTGCATTTAAAATGCATTCGTTAATCGATTAATGCTATAAACCGCATAGGGAATATTTTTTGCTCATTTTGAACACTGTGCGTTAGTCTTGCGCCTGACTTTCGACGGTATTGTCGGTCTGCCGTCACATCGGTTTATAAGAGGGAACAGAGAGTGCCTCTGTGTTTGTGCACACACTCGTGCACTACAATAATTCTTGCGCACATGGCTAGACTCCGTTGAGACCGAGTGCGACCTGCACTGGGCGAAACTCGCCTAGGAACATCATTATCATCATGGGCCTCCCATTTAGGGTAGTTTGCGAGGCATTTTTTTTGTGGATGACAATGTGTAATAGACTTTCTTTTGACCACGATCTCACCTGATGGAAAGTGACGATGTGGCCGACGGTGTATCACGAAGGACTAGCTAGAAGAATTCACTCTTGTCTTGAAGAGACCCCGATTGTAATTGGCAGGAAAAACAGAAGCAGGCAACGAGCTCCAATCCTTATTTCTGATCTGTTTAATGTTTATACTAACCGACTTCTTTCTCAATATGCTCGACGGGGATGGATGCTTGTGACGCGTTGTCCGGAGCCGAATCCTCGATGTTCTTTAGATCGGGCGTGGTGGACGACGCTTCTGAAAACGAGACCAGTAAACATTTAGCCAACGGGACTGTTTATAGATAGGTAGTCAGGATATGATAGGCACATATCGACTCCTCCGTAGAATAAAGACCGGTTTGTGAAGTTTATATTATACTCTACAGATCGGACTTTATTCTACGGGGGAGTTGATATATAGATCCCCCCGAAGGGTTCACGCCTTGCCAGAATGGGGGGCTTAGTAATCGCGGCGTCACCCGCGATAAAGCTAAGAGGAACCCATGGAGCCGTGCCAACGCAGATGGCGATATGGCCGGCCTCAAGACGGACCGCTTCTCTAGGTTTTGCCCTCTAGTTGGAGCGGTAGTAGGTTGCGGTTTCGTACGGGAGGCACCGGAACTGAGGCGGGCGACTGCTGTATGGGCAGCATGGCCGCAGAGAGGTGGATGCCGCGGAGAGGAGCGCCGGTATTGGTGATCGGACTTCCGCGGCCTCGGTGGGGTCGCCACCGTTAGATGGCAGTCGCAAGGTTGGAGTGTCGGTATTGACATGGCCGCCCTCCCTATGCCCTGCGCCCGTGTGGCAGGCAGCGGAGCCACACGAATATTTCGTCACAGGGGGACCTAGGGCGTTCGGACACGGGGTCGTCCGGCGCCCAATTGGCAGGTAAGGTCCACGAGGTGGTCGCGGCGTGTCATGGGTTTCTGACGCGTCGCGAAGAAGGATGATCCACACTCCTCAGCGAGGAGCCCAATATCGGGCAGCCGCGGTGTAGTGTGAAGTAAACAATTTAATTAAAAATTTAATTTAGTCTAGTTTATTTATTACTACTATTTAAATATCTCTACTAATCTATTATGTTTTTTAAGAGTTAGATTCCACACAGGTATTTTCTTTATTAAAAGGGAATCTCTTACATAGCTACAGAAATAAATATTATATAATATTTTGTTGTTTAAGATAGGCTGTTACCAAATTCAGAAGGTAAAGGTGCCAATGGCGCTGTAGGCGGGGCGTTGTAATCAACAGCGTCAAGCGGCGCCGACGCTGCAGGTGGGGGCGGGGCTTGTTGCGCAGGCGCGGGGGAGCGGCTTGGGGCGGCCATAGCACTTGTGCCTGCTAGTTCTTCTTCCAGTTGTTCTAATTCTTCTTCTTTGACTGCTTCTTTTAGAATCTGCAAACGGTATAAAGCATTAAACGTCAGCGACAGACTTAGTTGAAAGCCTCCAATTTATCCCAAAAATCTGTTACCAAGGGATAGAAATAACCTTAAAACATTTCCATGGAAACCACATGTGCGAAGTCACGGCCAGAAACTAGTAATGATATAATTTATAAATATAAATAAATAATACTGGGCAATTCACACAGAATTATCTAGCCCTAATCTAAGTAGAGCTTGTGTTATGGTTATTTAACTGATATACTGATATAACTGATATAAGACTCCATAGGTACCTAGATAGATATTTTTTATTATACATAGAAAACATCCAGAACACCCTGAACAAAAATCTGCAGATCATACAAACATTTGTCCCGAGGCGGGAATTGAACCCGCAACCTCCTGCGTCGTAGGCGGACCTTCGTCCACCGCGCCACAGAGGTAGTCATCCTGTAAAACAATCTTCTAAAGGTGGATCCAGAGCAAACCAACAAAGAATTAGCATTATTTTCTGTTCTTTTTACAACGAGTTTTTGTTTTTGTTTGTATAGCTAAAACCACCTCAACCTACGACGACGGGACTAAAAAGACACAGCTAACATGGCCATATCTTATCTTCTCATCTTCTTCTCGTTCATCACAGTTTAATTCATCTAATTCTGTTCTCGTTCTAATTCTGTATTGTTTCCCACATACCCTCAACGTCAATGACAAGACGATCTTGGATTCCGGTCCTGATTTCTGCAGCATCAGCGGCTGGGTCCGTAACGTGAGGTCCCTTTGTTTGAGTAGAGCCGAGAGTTTGTACGTCAACTGACCCAAGGGGTTACTGGTCTTCTGGTCTAACACCTGGAACAAATAAATAATATGAACAAGTAAAAATACATTATCGGCAAAAGGTTCGCTTCACTCTTTCGTCTAAATACTTGTTATACCAATATTTGGAATGTTACGTCAAAGGTTCGCTTCACGCTTTCGTCTAAATACTTGTTATACCAATATTTGGAATGTTACGTCAAAGGTTCGCTTCACGCTTTCGTCTAAATACTTGTTATACCAATATTTGGAATGTTACGTCAAAGGTTCGCTTCACGCTTTCATCTAAATATTTGTTATACCAATATTTGGAATGTTACGTCTTTGTTATGCATGTATTTGTTTAGTTGTGTGTACTAAAATTGTAAGGACTCTGCGTTTCCTCTCCATAAAAAAATATTGTAATGCTATTTAATAGTAAAGATTTTTTATCTTTACCTTAGTTACCAAAGTTTAGTTCTCCAAAGCGTCAATCTCTGGGTTATGTACGAGGAATGAGTATCCGATCTCGTAGACAGGGCAGTCAGTTCTCATCTGAAAGCCTGTGTTCTCAGTCTTCTTAACAACCGTTACTGTTAGGTACTATGTTTTCCTTATAGTAATGCAATAGCTGACACGCCCGCGGCTACGCCCGCGTGGGCTAAGAAGAAGTAGGATACTTATATATTTCTTCTTAGTCCACGCAGGCATTCAGTTTTATTTAGTTTTTCGATGAAAGCAGCTTAATTTTTTCAGACTCTTACAATAATTTTCGTTATATTTCAACCAATTTACACAAAACCTTGACAAATTAAACCTTCCTCGTGAATCACTCTATCGATTGGTAAAAACCGCATGAAAATATTGAACATTCAAAATTTTTGAGTTTATCGCGAACAGACGCGGCGAAGGATTTTGTTTTATATTATGTACATAGTGATGGTATCAGAAAACAAGGTATGCTCTTCCGAGAAACGATACACCGACAGTCACGTGGGTGACACAAGGCTACGGCGGTATCGGTGAATGAGAAGACTAATCTGGTTTTCTGCTGTTACCCAGTTATCTATATACCATAGTTAATTACCTGAATCTCCAAGGCGTCAATCTCCGGGTTCTGTACGAGGAATGAGTATCCGATCTCGTAGACAGGGCAGTCAGTTCTCATCTGAACGCCTGTGTTCTCAGTCTTCTTGCCGACAGTTACCGTCAGGTAGGGGTCCGGCTTGGCTTGGGCGCGGGCGTTCTGAACAAAAACGATAGATTAATGAGAACAATTAAAACAAGTTAATTGTTCTACATGATAAAATCTATAGATTTTTTTATTTAATTTCAATCTCAAATTTCTTCAATCTTTAAAATATACATATGTAAATCTAAACCAAATTCGTTTATTCTTTTGGGAGGTATAATGGGACAGAGTAACACAGAGAGGTCGGTTCTTAATCAGATGAACACCCCTCTTTTTAGGGCATGGATTAAAAATACAATTTTTAGTACGATTTATCAATACTGCCTAGCTGTCGTTCTTATACATCTATATTAATAATTTCGTACCGGTCTACGGTAGACTCTTAACGAAATGAACATCAAATTGAAGAGCGTAAAAAATTAGTCGATCCGAGTCTACAACTTATATGCGGAAAATTCGGATTATCGAGTATTTTTAATATAAAAATGCAAATAATTTGCTTTCTAATGGCGTTGCGAAGTAAACATGTCAAATGTCATCAATGTGTCAGTGTCACGTCATCACGTGTCACATGGGTGACATGGGTTTGTATTCCGTTCTCCATTGTCTTATAGCCCGGCTACACGCCCAAACATTTGTGCACACGCTCCATCTTGCTTGCGCACACTGGTTTGCACAAGCAAGATGGAGAGTGTGACTAGCTCATCTTGCTTGCGCAAACGGTGTATGTGCAATCTGCATACACAAATGTTTGAGCGTGTAGCGGGCTATTAGACAGGCATAATTTATTTTTTACAAACTTCTTGCTTCCGAGGGTCCGAGAGCTATAATACTAACTTCTTGATTAATGGTTCTGCGTTTAGATTGACACAATTCTATCAGTGTCCGTCTCATGGCAGCATCGCAAGTTCTAGCACATTATTTACAATCGTAGACTGAGCATGGAGCATAAATTCCTAAATCTACGTTTACAAAAAACATTGACGTGAATTTCGCGCGGATGTCACGGAAACTTTTCATTCGAGTTCAAAGAATTTGTAGGCCCACTAAGTACTTACCTACTATATTATTCGTTGAGAACCGATGACTACAGAAGTATCATTTACACACAGCATTTACATTATATATAAAAAATTTGGAATATTATTTTAAGGCTACATTTTACCCGAGCGAAGCCGGGTTTTCATCTAGTGTTATATATAAAAAGCTCGTGTCACGTTCTTTGTGGTCGCACTCATTATCAAATTGACATCTCTTTATAAACTTTATGAGATTAAATTTGCGGCGCCATAAAAGAAGAAGTTGAGATAAAATTTTGACATCCAGCAATTTCGAGATAACCATTGATATGAAATAATAATACAATGAAATAGCCATCTACAATTTAGAATTAAGTGTGTTTTATGTTATGACTCTCGTGTTAGGTTGGTGTATATTATTCATTTGCTGTTTTTTCCAAGTTAAATTCCTGATGATCTATGTACTAAGTCTGTGTGTTAAATTTATAACTTAATTACATAGGTACCTATTAAAGTACTATAACAGCCATGAACTAATGTTATTTTGCACGCACTTTGAGGCAGAATGTAGTATCTAAGACCTACTGTACCTACATTTCAGCAAATAAAGTATTCTGATTATTCCTCCGAAACGGCTGTACCGATTTTCATGTTTTTTTATGTATAATTGGTAGGTATGCGGTCGTTCGGTCACATACCATATTTTTATAAATTTTTTTTTATTAGGCACAACAACGTTCGCCCGTTTAGCTGGTATATTATGCGATACAAGAAGGCTAGAACTACAAGTGATCTACGAGTTAAGAGGTATAAGGGTATGTAGGTAACAAAAGTTAAAAAAATAAACTTACGGGAAGTTTCGAGCAATGGTCGATGTAGACGGAGAGGACAGCGGAGGAAACATCTCCCGTCTTGATCAGCAGCGTCTCCGTCAGGGCCTGGAATAAAAATTAATATTGTTGCTAATTTGATAGAGATTCAAAGCTTTTACTTAGTAATTTAGGAGGTTTTTCATTACATTGAGACATATCCCACCCAGTGATAGACATATACCCTTTAAAACTTTAATCGGATTGGAAAGGAACTTCATTAATTTATTTCATTTATTCAATAATTAATTCAATTATTTTCTCAAACGATTCCATTGTGTCGGAAACTTTCACTTACTTGTACGAATTTTTTTACAACTACCTAGTACTTATAATGCTATAATAACAGTGGCTATCTAGGGCACACGCTAAGCTTGCTTCCTGAGTGATAACTTTTTTGTAAAGTCGGACTTATTATGTAATTTTTAGGTATACTGTACGTTCAATTTTCTCAAACAATTTACATTGTGTCGGAAATTTTCACGTAGGTAGTTTTTACATAATGTATGACATGGACGAAATTTTTTCTCAACTACCCAGTATAATGCTATAATAACAGTGGCTATCTAGAAAAATCACGCTAAGCCTGCTTGCTGGGTGATAACTTTGTAAGGTCTTACTGATTCTATCTGATCTGATTCATAATCGAAATGTACTCACTCTGCTCAGCTCTGTCACGTCTGTTGTCAATCGGTGCCATGAAAGACGCATGTGCACTTTGCCGTGTTTAGCTTGTTGAAGTGTTTGTACCTGAAAATTAGAGTAAGTTGTTAAAAACACTTGCTTCCAGTAATTATATGTATAATATGGAGTGTTTTAAAAAACGATAAACAGACTTCAATTTCCCTTACTTTTTACACTTATTATAAGTTTTGTCGGATAAATACTAATCCCCTGGGGCTAAGGATCATTTTCTATACAATTGTGAAAGAATTTTCGGCGGAGATATGGCGTAACATACGTACAAAAATAAATTAAGTCGGTTTATCGTTTTTTAAAACACGCCATATTATTATTGCAAAAAACGTTCGAACCCGTAGTAGAAGCTAGTATTTAGGATATAGGATACTCACTGTGTCCAAACGGCCAAAGCGCACCACTTGGGAAATGTCCAATGAACATCTGAAAATTGAATCTTTAAGGACCAGCACAAGGAGTCCTGGACAGCAGAGAGAGCAGATTTAAAATTTATCTTTGCATTTATATGATATAAAATTTATCAAAGTTTCAATCAAATAATAACCAAGTCAGTTGAATTGATTAGGGTCAGTTGGGGTAAATGTAAACGCTACCCTTCGGCCACTTAGGAAACCAAAGGTTCGAAACCAGTTTAGACAACAGAATTAGTTTTCTTTTTTGGAAACCTGGTTTCGAAAGATGAATAATAATTCTGTGATCTAAACTGGTTTCCAGTTCAAATTATAGATTCTTGGTTTGAAACTTATTCACAAATTTTAATATGTAAGATATCAGTTTATTTTATTTAAAATGTGTGTATCTATTCGCCCGTATACATTTTATTCACTGTTATAAATAAAATAATATAGTAAATACTTACTGGTAGTTTATTTTTCATTTGTGCAAATTACACAGTTTCAACGTGTACAATCAACATCAAAAATATGAATACATGAAAAAAAAATAGAGACATTACTTCGGAAATGTATACAGATTTCTGATCCCGACTGTACCTACTTAAACAGGTACTAAATTAAATAGCTTAATAACACAAGGTTGTTATTGCAAATACTTATTTAAAAATTGAACGATAATGGCGATATTGTTTCAATACAATGTCCAACTGAAATCTTCTTTCGCAATAGCTGTTCTATGGTTGAATCGATTTCGTCATCATATTCTTCGTAGATTTTAGTTTTCTTGTTGTTTTGTTTACCTATCTGTTTCTCATTCTCTAAAACATCCAGAACATGGGCTAGTGTAGGATTTCGTCGGCCAATAAATCCACTACAAATAATCCACACATGCCACTCTTCGAGATTATTTGTAGTCCTTTTTTGCTCATCGCTACAGCAAACCATTGTTTCATAAAATATGCATTAAATTTTTCCATTTCTGTGCCTATGGGGCTTTTTTTCCCCTATTAATCTTAAAATATTAAATTTAAATTATTATCCTTTATTTATGAAAACCGAAGGCAGGCGTGCTAGCTCAGCACAGCGTGCTACGTGCCTTTTCTTGACAGGCGAACGTATTTTCAGTTTTTTGGCCTTTCGCAATAATGATCGGTTGAAGTGGTAGTTCTATTCTATCTATCAGTTCTATAACACACCTATTGATAGTGAGATGACGTATTGTCATTGTTGTCAAATATTTCTAAGTCGCCAGTAAATTATTTCTGATCTATCTTACATATTAAAATTTGTGAATGAGTTTCAAACCAAGAGTCTATAATTTGAACTGGAAACCAGTTTAGATCACAGAATTATTTTTCATCTTTCGAAACCAGGTTTCAAAAAAAGAAAACTAATTCTGTTGTCTAAACTGGTTTCGAACCTTTGGTTTCCTAAGTGGCCGAAGGGAAACGCTATTGGGTAAATGTAAACTGGCTCTGGATTTGCCTCTAATGCAATTTAAGCAAAAGGTTTGATGCCATCTAACTCAGCAGATGCTACAGATTGACGAGAACTAGTAAATTGGTTTATTCGAAGATGAACAAAGAGTAGAAGATAATTTCAATTGGAAACATTGAAATTTTGTTTACATTTACACCAACTGACCCTCATTTAAATCTTCTGCTTTCCTCTCCGCCAGTTTAAATACAGGTAACAAAAAATTATTTCAATTCTAACAGATTAAAAAATACTTACACAAAAACACGAACAATGCAATATTAAAAGGTGGGGTTAACAGACAGCCACACTTTTTGACACTTGCGCCTACCACGCTTATCAGTTTATAGCTCTAATTAAATCACATAATAAAATTAGATAAATATGTACAAAAGAACATAAAATCTATGTACAAAAGAAAAAGATTAAAAGACATTTTCAATATAGTAAATAAGCTAATATAATAAAATCATTTTGAGTCGCACGCGCCAGTCAAAATTTTTCATTTTAAACTACAAAATTTAAAAGCAAAAAGCAGAATTTTAACTCTGTCTGGTAGACGCAAGTGGCTGAAGTGGAAGCAAAGCACGTGTTAATATTTTGTGTAAGAATGAAGTGTTAAATTATAAAATCGAAATGATTATTAAGAAAGATCGGTACTCTAGTTGGTAGGTCGTCGCCGTGAAGTGGGTATTATTTAGCAGGTCTGACAGCTTATGAGAACCCATTCCTGTACTGTCAACTCGTCTGTTAAGTTTGTGAGCAGTGATTGAATAAATGAGTAGTAAAAGTGTATGAAACTTAATGTTTAATGTCGTGCTTGTAATGTTTTTAATGTAGGTCGGTTACTTCAGTGTGTTGGTGTTCTACTAGTGTTAATACAGATTAATATAAAGCTTTAATGAAGCCTACGTTGTTAGTTTCTTTGTTAACGTTGATAGGTGTAGAGTGGAAGTCAATACCAAGCTTGGTGAGCCGTGGTCATTCGGTGTTTACAGGCAACCAATTCGTTCGTACATTCGCTGTGTGGTCAAGTCCTTTGCGTGTCTTGGTTTATGAAAATCTCCATTTTGCAAGAGTACAGAATACTAGCGTCTAATCTAACGTCATTATTTCAAGTATCGTAAAGCTAGGTATACAGTTCTCTTTATAAATAAGGAAAAAACAAAAGCTGGCTAGCGACAAACAAAAACATAAAATCCACGATGAGTTTTTGTTCCCCTTCTTATCTAGGTTCTCTCTCGATGGATAATGACGTCATAGTTTTGTAAATTTGTAGGTTAGCTAGCATTCATTTGTTCCTTACAATTTTAGAACAGTTGTGTAGTCAACCGACCTGCCCAGGTTTTCATCCTTTCCCGCGCGGTCCCAGTCGAAAAGTTGGATATGTAACTTCGAAGCGCTGCACTGAAGCATTGACTGTCACAACCCACCGAATTACACACACACACACGCTTTCAAATAAATACTTACACATAGGCAACAAATGTACACAAATTTTTAAATCTATTAAAAATGTTATTTTATGTAGAGAAGATAGATATGTTTATGTACAGAAAAGTTGGATAGATCAAGATAGTTGAGTAATAATAACTGTGATTGGTAATAAGGTGAGTAGTAGGTATGTTTTTATGAGTGTTCTGAAAGGTTTTTTAGACCAAACTTGTCACTCTGCTTTCATTGTTTTTGTTATTTAATCAGTTTCAGGATAGTGCCATTTGTCCGTATTGTCACGTTAAAAAAAAACAATTAATAACACCCACATTGTTAAAATTACAATTAGATTGCACCAAACGCTTCACAAATATCACTGTTTAAATTATGCTCAGTTTTTTTACCCAAACATGAACTAGGCTATGTTATAACTCAAGACTGGCTGAACCGATTTTAATGATTTTTTATTTGATGATTTTTTAGATATTGTCCTATCCATCTAAAAAATTTGAGAACCGCGCAAAAAATTAAATTCAACGGTGGCGAAGCCGTGGCTACAGCTAGTACTTACTAAACTAATTCTTTTACTTTTCTTCTCTCTTTTTTTTCTCGCCAACTCCATTGCATTTCTATGGGATAAGTTTAATAATGAACTGATTTTTTTATAAGGCTATGCATAAAGCATTATCTGGCCCAAGACGCAGAAGTCTTTCTCCGGGGTCCCGTGAAGCGGCGGCGGCGCGCCATAGATACGGTTCGCACTGTCTAGGCTGGCCATGAGCAGTGATTGCGATATAACGACCACCCAAAACGCTTTTTGCGATAATGGTAGATCTGTAGATCAACGATTCTGTTGTCTGTCACAATATCATAAACTAAGTAGCCTTAGTGATTAAGCTCTTTAAATAAAGATTAAAAAAAAAAAAAGCATCCTTAAAATGTTTCCGACCCTTATAAGGATCGAAATAAAATAACGGCCACCTTCTTAGGTATGCTAGTTAGTTTATATTTTGGTGCGAACAGAATTGACACCAATGGCCGACCTTCTAAAGTTGCCATAACATTTTGATAGTTCATGCTTGGATTTTACTTTATAATAACATTCATGGAAATTTACATTCTTATGAGAAATCCAGTGATATTTGAAAACGCATATAAAACAAAAAAAAAATTTCATTAACGCTCTGACAAAGCACATGATAGCGGACGGACCTGCCCAGAAAATCATCATTCGAAATGCCCATTCCCGGGTCATAATCCCAAACTTCGAACTGCAGCATCATCTGATCCTCCTTCACTATTGAGCATAATATGGCCTTGGGACAAATCATAACATTAGTTTTTCTCTAGAATACTTGGACCGTAAAACGTGGTGTACGAAAAAAGGGTCAATAGATATGAGCGAAATGCTAGAGCTAGGCATGGAGTTTGTTTTTTAATGAACTGGCTAAAAGAACACATTTTTTTATTGTCGATGTCTGTTGCTTTATCGGTAGGGCCGTGGAAAATAAAAAAATCGCTTATCGAAAGTTTAGAGCCGATAGGTATGTGATAATGTTGCTCGATGGGTTAGAGCGCGGCAGACTTGCCGGTTCCAAAACATTTGATGTCCATGGGGACATCAACTGGCTTTAGAAGACAGCCGAGGACTGACTAGACTTACTGAGGAACTTGGTTGGCTGGCCATAGTATTTCGCACATTTCTATTCTACCTTGCCTCTCCACACACACCGTTTTACCCGGCACCTAAATACTATAACTTTCTGTTTGGGTGTTAAGAGGGAAATTAATTTTGAATTTGGAAATGGTGGGCACATAGTTATGAGTATTTAGCCAAACGATTAAAGTTATTAATCAAATAGAAATGAGATAGCTAAAGAAGATTTATGTTTGCATAACTTACCGTGTAGCGCAAAGCACACACATGACTAGAAACTAATGCAACTAATCTAAACATGCGAAGCTGTAGGTAATGGGTAAAAGGAACGCATTCCTTGCATTTATGTGTAGCAGACCAATGGCTGAATTATGATGTCTGATGAATTTATTTTCATATATGCGATAGATCGTATAACAAGTGGTAAAGTTGCAACACCAGAGTACTTTTCTTACATGCCAACTCAATAATCTTTAATGTCACAACAATGTTCGGAAGGAGAATAAACTTACTTCAAATCTACTGCGACACATCAATACCAAAGAATACTCTAACCTATCCCTACCACATCTCCAATCAAAACTACAAAACCATGCGCAAGCGTGTTACTAAATCTAACCGACACCCAAGCCCCGCCCACCGCAGGCCCGCCTCCAGGTCCCCATTGCTGCGCGATGCTCACTCACCTGCCAAGTTTGTCGTCATCGTTGCCTTCATCCTTGTCAAGCACCTCGATTTCCAACACTTGACCCATAGCGTGCATTATACGCGCCTGCATCCCGCGCAAACATAATTAAAAACAAAAACTTATTCGCTTAACTACTTGAGACGACACAATAGTTATTGATTAACAAAATGCGAATCAAACTAGTTAATAAGGTTAACGATAAAAAAAATATCAAGATACGCCACATGTACTGTGTTAGAGAAAACTGGCGAATGTTTTACGCCTATTAAATCACCAATAAGATTTAGTATGGCCGAAGTAAAAGTAAGGTCTATTTTTTAGTTAGACCATGGTAGTTTACAGGATACCTTGACTGGCAAGCTCAATTAGATAACCTCTGCTTGAATGATCATAACGATCGTTTGATTATAACAACGCTTAAAAGCAAAAAAAAAATTGAAAATAACAAATATATTTAAAACACTTAAGCCGAAAAATATTTAATTCGACAATGTTAGATGGTTGAACGCACATGCTCATTCCTGATAACGATGAAGTAAAACAGGAAAATATTGAAAAGTTATAGCAAAAACGCAGCTTTATATAAAAATCGAAAATAAATTATAAATTAAAAAATCATTCGAATGAAATATGCCAAAAAGCCAACGCAATTTCACTGGTTTCAATCATTCCAATGACAATGATTCAAAATAACTAAGTAAATCAGAAATGAGCTCGAATTCTTAACATTGACTTACCAAAAGTAGACACGATCATTCAGTAGTATATGCAAGCTTTTAAAATATGTAGACAATAGTGCTATCTACGTAACATATTGATTAGTAGAACAAAGTAGAACTAAATACTGAAATTATAAAAGAGGTCGGGTTTCTAGATTGTTAGCAATATGAAGTACCTATTTGGTTAAGTTATATCAAACTTTAGAAACTTACTAAGTTCAGAATAGTAGCAATAACAAAACATTCAAATCGCTTTTGCACCAAAAAGCCCGGCCTTATTTATCATAGAATTAAACAATACTATAGTGAAATATAATAATTTGATTTGTTAGAAGGTAAAGTTAAGGGTGCATATAAAAAAGGCAGGCTTACCTCGCACCAATAGTCCCATCGCGGGTTCACGTCGTTATCGATGTGCTTTGTCTTCCATTGCTGCGCCCCGACTGTTATTATGGCGTACGGGTCCGACTTACCCTTACCTGGAATCACAATTAACATTATGGGAAACTTGTTGGGTAGGATCATCATGCTCGTTAAAAATAAATAAATAATGCTGGACAATTCACACAGCATTATCTAGCCCCAAGCTAAGCAGAGCTTCTGTTATGGGTACTAGATAACTGATATACTTAATATAATACGATACATAGATATATATTATTTATTATACATAGAAAACATCCAGAACACCCTGAACAAATATTTGCAGAATGTACAAACATTTGTCCCGAGGCGGGAATCGAACCCACAACCTCCTGCGTCGCAGGCGGACCTTCGCCCGCCGCGCCACCGAGGTCGTCGTTATTTATTAATATTAACAACGAGTATGTAGGTAAACTTCGCTGAAAAAGACTACATGTCTTTTTCAGCGAAAATTACCTAAAAAAGATACAAGTTTCTATACGATTTCTATACGGTTTCTGTATGATGTTATCTATACGGTTTCTGTATGATGTTATCTTTCTTCGCAAGATATAACCTTAGCTCGCATTCTTCGACGGTGGGTATCTCATCGCTCAGGACGATCATGCTGATAGTTTTGTTTAAACAAGTAAACCTCACCTAAAAGAGACACGTCTTTCTTCATGAGGTTATCTCCCTTCACGAGATGGATCCTCAGAACTCCTTCTGGCTCGGGCATGCGCAGATCGACGGTGGGTATCTCGTCGCTGAGCTTGATGGGAAGCTTGTTGGGAAGGACCATCATGTTAGCGATTTGTTCGATTATGCATCGGCGGAGGATGTCGCTGAAAGGTTAAATATAACTAACTAAACTTAGTGTTTATGGTGTTTGTTAGTTAGTTATATATAAGTTAAGTTACTAAATTTAAAATTTTAATTTGCTACAAATAAACATATTTTTTTCTAAAATATAGTTTAGGTAAATAATTTTATTCTTCTTTCTTCTAGAATATTGAAAGTTTAGTTCGATTCTAGAATTAAAAGCATATTTTCACGACTTTTGGAATATTATGTTAATATCGTAAATCAAACTACCTAAATAAAAATGAGAGGAGGTGCTTATGACCAAACGGCCAAGATATAACTTTTTCAAAAGTTGCCGACTGCGGCCGATTTAACGTATGCTTCCAAAGCGTGACGGCTTGGCACGGTAAAATAAAACAAGGTTAAAATCTATGTTTACCACACTTGAAGTAAACTTCTCAAGCTTAAACTTCTCTAGTAGTGAATCTATGATATAGATTCACTACTAGAAAACGTTGTTTTACCTGAACCCAGGCATGTCCAGCACATCAGCGACGCCGACCAAGTTGAAGTCAATGGACGGATTGTTGAGGAAGAAGATCTGAAGGCCTCCTACCAACGGCATCTTAGTAATCAATGGCTTCATCACCACGCGGACCATGCCGTGAATCTGTAATAATTGAAATAAAGTTAAAAGCGGAAATAACAGCCGTCAAAGGACCTGTATAGGGTTATAGAATACCTACGTAAAATTTATGGACCTTAAGATTCAGTGACTTTATCGAAGTTAGTTTATCTTTAATTAAAACTTACAGTCTTACCTACTACTTTTTTTAAATACAATCTGCATTACCAAAAATAACATGGTTCCTTATTTCCATTATTATGATTATTATTATTCAAATACCGTCAGTGTAGTGTGTCGTGATCGAGTTGCGTTCGATAATGAAACTGGTGGTAGTGGTAACGTTCATACTAAAAGACAAAAAATGAGGGTAGATTGATATGTCTGCCAATAAAAACTAGCTCGCAGTGACTTCAGTTATTCCGTGATCATGGTGCATGAAACTGTGCCGAAATATTGGAGAACTCAAAACATGGTAAATATCCTCATAAATGACTAGTGTAGTTCCTTCTATTTTAATTGTTTACAAATTGTATGAAATTATACCTATTTAGCCCTCACGAGCGTACCTATCGATACTCAGCACCATGTGCTGAACGTAGACACCGTTTCTATTGCGCTTTTTTATCTGTTTTTCTACCCTCATATTTATATTTTGCTATAAATATTAATTAACAAAAAAAAATCAAATCAAATAACAGAAACTATTTTGAACGAGTATATACAATTGAAACCGACTGTTACAAATAATCTACAGGTAGCTCAACAGGTCCGTATCAACACCAGCCGAAAGCGTCCCCAAGACGCTGCTGGCTGCTCTTATGCGCTGCGCCAGATACTTACCAGCACTCGGGTCACGCGTCGCAACGACAAGACGCTCAGACTTGGCTTAAATATGAATTTTATTTAATCTGAACTCACTTGCAGATCCTTGATGCCGCCTCGGATTCTCTGAAGGACGAAGGATATGTCACAATCACCCGCATAACTAAGACATGAGAAAACAATTACAAATTCACATTATTTTACACATCCTTTGTTTGCTATTAGTTTCGTAAAATTAAATACATTTTCGATCATTTAAGAATGGACTGCATATGGACTGCTTAGTCTAAAGTAGAATCGACAAAATTGACATCGAATTGTCAACGAATGCTTTTTTGAATATATGTATATATCAAATATATTTACATATATTTGAAATTTATTCCTCCAATTTCAAAAATTTTCTTTATTGTACACCAAAAATAAAAAATTAAAATACAATGGTCGGCCTTATCGCTTCGAAGCGATTTCTTTCAAGCAACCGTTGGATTTTAAATATTTTCGTTACACTAGCCTAGACAAAAGCATTTCTAGTTTGTCCATGCTTGGAGGCAGTAGTTATACTTACAACAAATCCACGTCCATAATGATTTCGTCCCTGGAAAGGTTCTTATCGTAGACTTTCACTCCGCCTATACGAGGCGCCTGAAACCGATAAATTTCACAGCACGTTTATAGCACCGTAGATAAAATTTAAGACCTACGTAGTACGTGGAAATGAAAATGATCTAATGGAATAAAATCCTTTACAGTCGGTAGATTAAAATAAAAAATTCAGCAAAAAATATGGAACGATAGCCAGGAATGTCACTAGTCCGTTGGTTATTAGTCTTTTTTGTTATTAGTACCACAAAGGTTTCAGCTAGACCGGCGCGGAGTGACGGTTAACCTACTTGACGATGAAACATCATTACCATAACATGAGAAAGGCTGCACAGTTTTTCTTCAAGAATACTCTTGATCAAGACATCTTTCGTACAAAAAATATTAAAAGAAATTAAATGATATCCCAAAAAATTACGATTTCGGCGGAACTTGAACCAGCGAAGTGAGGACCTGCGAGCCCTCAATTACATATTAGGCCGCGCCTAGTCTAGACAAGTCTACAACTTAGAGCGAGGAGTCGAAACTAGAATGGTACTTGTGTCTACAGTATTTATTACAATTAAATAAGAGTAACAAAATGAGAACTCGTATTTTCAATTAAAACAGTTGAGCTCATATAGAATCATAAATTATTTATTTGCAGGTATGTCGCTACAATAGGTCTGAATAATAAAGTAATAGCTCCAATACATTCTGCCTCGTCAACGCTCAACTGATCCACATCAGTACCATTCGGAAGCGTAATATATTTATTTGTCTTTGTAAAAGTAATATTCTTACAATAGTTCCAAGGATCATCCTCTCGAACTTGAATCCACTGAGCTTGTAATTAGCGAGGCTCTCCGCGACTGCCGGCTCGATGGTTTCCTTCAGCAGGGTGCGAGTGAAGTGGTTCACATTGGGCCACACTTGCATGAGGATCTGTAACAAGAATCATAGAAGAACGATGAAGATGAAAATATGATGTTGAGAGAAGAATGAACGGATCGCATTAAAATTTTGCAGATACAGGTACTTAGTTCTAGATAAGACAGCACAGAACCTTACAGAGTGGTAAAAAGGAGGCATATACCCAGCTAGTTAGTTTAATAACCCAAATTCTACTCGGATCGAATTCGACCTGACCGGGACAGCATGAGAGATGATGTCATAGTCAATCTAATTCTTTAAGTAAAGCAGTACTAATAAAAGTTCGGACTAGCTTTTGGGACCAGAGGGGCCTTTCGGGCTTCTGTCTATAAGTATTATTTCAATTTATCTCATTTTCTTTCGTGTTCATATTAAAGTTTCTTCACTATATGAGTTCGGTAAACAGTGACTCAAAGCATCACTAGTAGAGCAATTTGGGTGATAAACATTTGCAATAGATTAACGTGGGCGTCTGATCTCACCGTATCAACTCTTTAATTAGGCTTTGTTAGAACGCTAAATGGAAATGAGTATGGCCTCTTTTAAAAGGCCATACTCATTTCCATTTATTCATGCTTACCCTATTCAACCATTCCGCGCGTTCGACATCGGGGAAAAACACCTGTAAAAATAAGTTTATTAAAGTTTTATCATGGTTTACGCTAAATGACATTTTATCCTCTTTCGTGAGCGAATCGAATTGATAGTTACATTACAGCACATTAACAGCATGAGTTCATAGAAATGGTTTACGATACGCCAATCACGAAATGAACTACCTGTAAACGCACGGGGAGCCTTTGATAAAAGCTTTTATATTCGGCATAGATAGATATGATTTATTGCACACTTTACAAAACAATAAACAAACAATTTGGTACAAAATACATAGTATGTGACAATTGGCGGTCTTATCTTGGTATAAAGACACTATATTCTGTAAGTGCCCATTTCGAGTGGATAGAGAACGTTTCAAAGAAAAAATCTATGGAGTCAACAGAAACTTTTTCTGAATTAATTTTTAATTAGATGCTATGGATGCAGGAGGAATCGACTTAAAAATCGACCCCTTAAACTCAGTCCGTGGACGTCGCAAGTACCGACTTAGGGAATCTACCAAAAGGAGGGCAGCAGCTTCCTATTCATCACCTCTATTGCGACCATTGGTGATCGCCAATAAATCTATGGACCTGCAAAGCGTAGTAATGACAAAAACCCTCTTTGTTTTGGGAAAGCAAGTTTAGCAGTAGAAGAAGTGTGCGGATGAAAAAGATGCTGGAAGTCTTGAAGGTTTCTTTTTCCATAAAGAGGATCTTATTGTCATCTTACCCAAGCAGGTAGATCATCCAACTTGGCAAGCACGACGTCCTTCTCCGAAGACGTAGCGACGGCCTTGGCAACGTTGCGTCGGTACTCGCTGTTTTTGCGCCACTGGTCGCGCATCACAGACAGCAGTATGGGTGTTATCAGCCAGGCGACGCTCCATTGCATATAGCCCACGAAGTAAACTGCACCGACTACAGCAACCTACGTCAAACGGGAAAAAAAAACAACGTAACTATAGCAGTTTTGAAAGTACTTTTAGTAAAATACATAGAAAACATCCAGACCGAAACAAATATCTGCAGATGTTACAAATCTGTGGTGCTTGGTATTTACATGATAAGTTCAATAACAGGTTTTCACAGGAAAATACACAATCATTACAATAATAAAACACACGATATAATATATTATCATTACATTAAAAAAAACACTAAGTGTCTTTTCCTTCCTTTCAAATTGTTTATACTTCAAATCCTCGTCCTGTAAAAACCGGTTTTTGAACTTATCTTGTAAATACCAAACACCACAAAAATATTTATCCGGGGCGGGAATCGAACACGCAAACAACCATCTGCGTTACAGACGGACCTTAGCAAAGACCACAGGGATCGTCAAAAAGTCATAAGAATTACTAACCTATGAAAATATGGGTGTAGTTTCAGTAGATATATAATAGTTATATAATAATAGGCTGGTGATGTAGGTATTTTTAAGGGTTATGCGTTCACCTGCCAGCATCGAACGATCCGCACTCACCGCATCAAACGGATGTTAGTATTCTTTGTATGTTTATAATATAAGTTAGTCTTGGGTTATACTAGGCAAAATCCGATACCTGTGACTTGGTTACTGTGACTTCAAAATATCTGTGACAAATACTAGTGACAAAATACTAGCTAATATTTCTACCAATCACGTACAAATCCATTATTTTACTGATTGAATAATATACATATTTATTCCAGCTATAGTACCGCTCGCTACGTAACGAAAATTCCTCTTGAATTGTAGGTATGTGTATAACGCAATGTAACAACTACATATTGCGGTATACATTTCAAAATTCCAAGAATAAAATACTAGGTGTGTCTCATTCTGAGTTAGTGATACTATCAAAGAGAGAATAAAAACCCAATATTATCTAGCTGAAGCGATTTATTGCGTAGGTACGTAATAAAATAACAACGATATAATATCGTGCACTCGCGACACTGGCACTACCTGTGAGACAGTCACAGATATACATATTTAGTTTCTGTCACTGTGAAATACCGCCAATTTTCTATACCTGTGATTTTTATCAGTGACGATAAATACGCCTCAAGCCTAATAAGTGCGTCCACTGATCCGCACCGCAAGGAGCAGACGCATTAGACTGTCGGCAATGCCGGAGATTTGTTTAGTGCGGATGACGTCATTATTTGTTTGCAAATGGTCGGCAATCTGGTTGCTGCGGTTACAGTGGAAACATCACCCGGCATTTCGCTTAAAAAATCCGCCTGATGCGATTATAGCGCAGACCGTCTGATACCGAACTGTCGACGCTAGCCTATTTGATTAACCAATAAAAATATGGCATCCAACTTGCTAATCCAATAAATTATCAGTAAAGTGTTGCATTATGCATAGGTAATGCCTCTTCACACTCCATTGCTTAATAATTTATTAGACTTCAGAAGTTACGGACAAGTTAAGCACTTTTGCGGAAGGGTTCAACAGACGCATATTCACGCAAGCTAGCGCATCGACTATGTGTAAGGATAGGTGACTGGATGGGTAGGGCAAGGAATATTTCATTTCTATAACACCAGCCAAAGTAGATGTGGAATGTTTGTAAACAAACCACGATACAAAAACTAAAACTCACTGGGCGTCGAGTTTATGATAATATTTATTGAGGGAAGGATCACAAATCAGAAGTAGTAATTCAAATTCCGTATAAAGAGACGCGGCAACAGAGAGTGAATTTTAGGTTAAGTATGGGCTGTATGTTTACCAACATTCCACATCGAGATTAGCTAGTGTATAAGTAATAACGTTTCGAATCAGAGGCAAGTACTAGGTACTCTCAGGTTGCTCAATCTCATTGTTAAAAGTATTGGTGATGTGGATGATGGAGTAAGTAGGTACGATAGGTTAAGTATAACATACCTACTAAATAAACTTAAAGTACATACCTTTACAATCCACTCGTAAAGCATGTTTTGTAACAAAACTCAACCTTTGGCTGTCGAGAGCATAAAAGTTCAGGGTGCTCCCTGAAGTTTACACACTATAATTTCTATCACGAATATTGGGTAGGTACTGTAGCAACAACTGAAGCCGATTCCCAGATATCATATCCTCGTGATACTTTATCGAGTGATACTAGATAAAGTATCGATGTAGTGATTACGGGATAAAAATATCATGTGATAAATATCGGGTACCGCCAAAAACTGCATTCTCACGCGACTTATCGAGCAACTCATCAAAGAAAAACCCTCGATAAATATCGAATTGCAGATTTTGAGAATACGCTTATTTGCTACGAAAAAATCACTCGATATTTTGACAGTTATTGCCATATTTATCGAGTAGATGTATTGCCAGAATTCCCCTCCGTGTGTAACCAAGAATTAGATAAGGAAAAAATATGTCTGATAGGTAGTATATTGATAAAGTATGTACTTGATTGCAGTTTAGTGTACTATACAAAACCGTTCAGTGATTTAATAATAATATGGCGTGTTTTAAAAAAGGATGAACCGACTTCAAATTCTCATACTTTTACACTTATTTTAAATTTTGTGGGATAAATACTAATCCCCTGGGAATAAAAATTATAGGACTCCTTCGGGATCATTTTCTATACAGTAGTGAAAGAATTTTCAAAATCGGTCCATAATTGGCGGAGATATCGCGAAACATAAATACAAAAAAAAAACAGACGAATTGATAACCTCCTCTTTTTGAAGTCGGTTAAAAATCTGTGCCTTTTTAAAAAATATGTATAGGAATGAACAAAAACCTACACTTGACGTTATTTCGAATATGTTAGAATAAGTAGTTTCAATGCCAATTATGTTTTTAAATTTAAAATAGGTCAGATTAATATGAAGCTAATTTATAAGAAGACCTAACAGCTGCATTGGTGGTTTCTATTATACATAATAGAATTGGTGGTTTCTATTATACATAATAGAAACCACCAATGCAGCTGTTACTATACAAAACTGTTCAGTGATTAAAAAATCTGTACCTTTAAAAATATATGAATGAAGAAAACCTAACCATAAGACGTAATTTCGAAAATGTTAGAATAGTTTCAATGCCAAATAAGTTTTTTTAATTTTAATAGGTCAGATTAATTTGAATCTTATTTATAAAAAGATCTAACAGTAACAGCTGCATTGTTATTATGTATTTCTACGATTACTAGCGTGCTTGGCAACAGTGACTGCAGTCAAGCCGGTCTATTGCACAAGTTCATTGCTCTTAGGTAGGTGCCTTATTGAACAAATAATTTAATTTTTGGTAAAAATAATACTTTTTAGGGTTTAGTTCCCGAAGGGTGAAAAAGAAATTCAATTACAAAGCCTCCGCCTGTCTGTCTGTCAGTCCTTCCGTCTGTCAGCGGGCTGTATCGCATGTACCGTAAAAGTTAAGTTGCAATCATCAGAAGTGATTATGGCAATATCTTCAAATTATAAGAGCCATTAAGACACTTATCAGGGGAGGCCTACATACAGCAGTGGACAAATAGGCTGTGGATGTAGATATTAATACTAGCTTGCAGTATCTTCCTGCTTAGGTAGGTAAGTATGCCATAAATAATTTCCAACTCACATAAAAACCACACAACCCATAGATATTTCCTGTGGGAATATTTTTAGCGTGTATGATGTCATTGTTATCAACGCGTGGAATACATTAACAAGCTATACCATTACTGCCATTAGCCAATAGCATACTTGCCAGGCTATGAGGCGATAATTTTATTCTCACTTCAATTATTAACTTTCCTCCTACCTATGCACGACGTGTTTGTGTACCTCATTGCTAAAATGGAAACAGTTACTTACCTAAAATATTTATTTCCATTCTAGTAATGGAAGCAGTATATTAGCAGATGTTTTAAAATGTTTATCTCTAAAGAAATATGAAAGCAGGATCCCGAAACAGGCAGTATGTCTGTATGTTTAAATTAACACTTTTATTACCCATGATGCACATAATACTTCTTGATTGTGGTTTGGCTAGGCCCGGGGCGCCCCAACAGGTTACATCGCAGAGGCTTGGCAGTGGATGTGTTAACTCAAATAAAAATAATCTTATTATCAAAATACAAGCTTATAATATAACATCAGAAGGTCAACAATCTTATGAATCAGAGGTGGCATTCAAGGTTGCAATTGACTCAGATGCTTACTAATTTTTGAGTACAGCTGAGGCATGCAAATGGATTTCAAGCGTTAAGTTTTTATACTACAATTTTAATATCTTTGACTCATTTTAGTTGACAGGAAATGTGTAATTTTTTTTCTACCACTGTTTACCACCTGGCGCACAGCCTAGGCTTTGTTATACCTGCTGATTGTAGGTACCTATTGAATGTGAGATAATGCGTGTGCGAAGGTCTGAAGGTTGAAGGTTTGATTCCCACCTTGGGGCAAATTTTTATACAAATATTTGTTCCGGGTGTTTTCGTTTTGTAATAAAAAAATCTAGTACCCTTAACACAAGCTCTACTTAGCTTGGGGCTAGGTGAAGTTGTGTGGATTGTCCAGCATTATTCATTATTTAAAGAAGGTGCTAACCTAGGCCAGTGCAATAATCTGGCAACCGATAGGTAAGGATATTTTTTTTATATTGTATCAGATATAATAAATATGTAACTTACCTTTTTGAAAAATCTGTAAATCGTGGAAAAGATACTGTTGCTTTCATCACTGCTCGGAGGAAGAGCAGTTTTGCTTGGGGCAACCATCGTGCCCTCTGCCTACAAAAATAAAAAATAGTATGTAGTTATATTCATTTCAGTAAAAAGGTAGCTACTAGGCCAGTGATGGCGAACCAATGGCACGCGTGCCATTGATGGCCCGCGACACAATATTAAAGGCACGCCATGGAAGTAATGGTTTGCGTTTTTAGTTCAAAATGGATACAAAAATTTATTGAAACAAGGAAACCAAATTGAAAAGGTTTTTGTTATTATAGTGCTTATCCCCGCACTTGGGGTAATCTTAAAGAATTTTTTGCAACAGAATTGATTAAAACGGAAGATTTATAGTTCGTACTGTTAAAAAATGTAAAATGCGAAATGTATTTTTTGGCAGTCGATAAAGAATTTTGATTTGTTAGTAGGTACTTAGTATTGTTATTTTTCCACCCAATAATCACTTGGTTAATATTATTTGGTGGCATGTCCATGGCCTCAGATTATTTTCTAGAAAAAAATGGCATGTTGGTTCGAAAAGGTTGCCACCCCTGTACTAGGCTATAAAAGTTGTTATAATGTACATCTTGCATTCTAATGAAGTAAAAACCAATTGCTAAAGAAAAAAAAACATTTTGATGCAAGCCTCTTTAGCAGTCAACTTTATTGCATTTGGTTTTTACAAATCTTGTTAAGTGATACAGAAATATATTATGGTGTTTAATATGTAAGCAGGTTACCATGGTTTTTCTAACAATAAAATTCCAGTGCTCACGATCAAGATGCGGTCACTTTTATATATAGATTTCGACTCTAATAGATTCAAGGTTATACAACACCTGAACAAAATGTATCAATATTGGGTCAAAATATAAGCAAAATAAAAATGCCAGAGCCACGTACCATGTTACAGAGGCACAATATTGTATCACACTGCAGGGAGTGGACCGGACTGGGCTATACAACACGACGACGACGTGAAGACTAATAAACACAAGGAACTAATGCACGCTACATGAAACAAAAAGCTATTACCGAAAACGAATTTCCTGATGATTAAGAATCAGTCAATAGAGCATAGCAAAATGATTCAGTTGTGTAAATCGCAGCGGCATGTTTTATTGTTTATTTCACGTTGAGGAACCTGAAATATTAGTACATTTGTTTTATCTTTTTACTTCAACAACAAAATCACATTTTTTTGTTCACACACAGGAACAGCTGTATGTCAGCTGTCCTGTCTTTGACAGTTATATTGGTTGTCAATCATGGACGAAGAAAATATATTATGAGATATTAAAAAAAAGTCAACGCTTCCGTTGGATCCACCCGGTTTAAACAAAATTAAAATCAATCTGTTTTATTTTACAGCTGTGTGGCAGTGAATTCGGTGTTTGTCAATTTGTAAAATGAAGAATACCTTTATTGACAAAGAAAATAACAATCAAATAATATAAACAAATTAAATTTAAGTATTTACAATTGAAACAATTGAGCTAACTGCAGACTGTTGCAAACAATCTGCAGATAGCTCAACTGGTCCATATCAATACCAGTCGGAAGCGTCCCCATTAAAATTAAGTGGTTGTGGTCAAGGAAATATATAGGTACTAAGGTACGTTAAATTCCTTGGGCACCTTTTGTTGTTCAGCAGGGTGCACCACGTGCAGGCGAAGTTGGCTTGGGGCCCGAGAGATGTTATTTGGGCCCCTTACACCCCTATACCTAAACGTATGTAGGTACCTAATAAACTGTTTTCTAGGTAGGTAACTTCATGCAAAACATTGATGAAAGCACCAAAGTAAAAATCAGCATGGACTTTAGTATGGGATGAGTATACAATAGTGCACTGTAGGTCAGTGGAGGGAGGCTGTAAAGTAAACCAAAGTAAACATGAAGCTAAAAGGCGGAATGACAGACTCATGGGAAAATCCATCATTGATTGATTAACGTACGACGTGGCGCGGCGGGCGAAGGTCCGCCTGCGACCCAGGAGGTTGCGGGTTTGATTCCCGCCTTGGGACAAATGTTTGTACGATCTCCAAATTACATACTATTTGTTCCAGGTGTTTTGGATATTATCACAGAGCATTATACTGGTCTTTGTAGATAGGTACTTAAAGTTAAAGTAAACCAGGGATTTTATAAAAAAAAAGCAAATAGGTATGATGAAATAAAAATCTATTCAGTAAAAACAGATTCAATCCGACATTTTTTTCTATCAAGTGCCTAATATAACATTTTTGCATTTTGAATTCCAATCAGAAGAATAATTCAGAAAGAATCATTCATAATTATGATGAATCTGACAATATGTAAAGAAATTTTAACAAGTGGAATGATCATAGAGAAACACCAAGTTTTACATAATAAACATTAAATAAGGGGGCTCCGTGATTATTAAGAAAAAATTGGTCCCAATTATGTCCTCACCGTTTTAAAGATTTCTCTTAATAATTTGAGTAATGAAACTTATCCCAAAATATGACCAATATCGATCTACACGATAATATAATACTTATTTCACAATATATTTTGTAGTTTTATAAAAAATCACTGTAGAAAATACAAAAAATGAGCGCGGGGTTTTAACCCTCACAGGAAACCGACAAAACCAAATGAATAAAGAAACATTAAAACGACTACTTCATTAATTATAATATATTTCCTTTAATATATAAAGATTTTCGTAATTATTATCATATTCAATACAATAATAATAAAACTCTTAAAACAAACTTATGTAAAGCGCCTGCGAAAAACTTGAGAGCAAATTTATATTTTTCCAAAACAATTTTAACCATGTTGTTTTTTAATTACTTTTATATTATATTCGTTTTAGATAGATACCTATGTTAAACGGTGCGGATAGAATTCACCAATTCTTCACGGAGCCTCTTTAAGTAATAAAAATTCCTTTGTTGTGTTTATTGCAAAGATATTATATTTTCTAATACTTTTCTAGTTATTATGATAGATCAGTGGTCTGTTATTTTATTATACAAATTCATCTACAGATTTAAAGCAATAACTATTTAAACAGTTCACTATCTATTTCATGATAACGAAAGTATTCTGAATCAGTCTTCTTATTTGATTTTTACTAAAGAAAATCAAAACTAATAATAGAAGACTTAAAAACTTCCTGAATAAGTATACATTTAGTAATAATTAGGTACAGAAAATCTCAAATAACAGCAATGGAATGTGACTGCAGTGTTGCGGTTGTACAAACTATTTACGCATTATTGAATATTATAATTGTATTATATTATATAGACTACATATATAACATATTATTTACATTTTCAACGTGAAAACTACTTTTTCAATTAAAATCCATTCATAGATACGTCCTTATTCGTTTAGTAGGTATAATTTAATTTTATCAAAAGTTAATTTTTATTCATTTAAAAGCTCTACTTATATTTTGAAAACTTTACTAAAATAGCCAATATAATTAATTCTTTTTAATTTATAAGTAGAAAAATATATCACTCCAACAAAAAAAGTTCTACAATCATTTAAGAAAATCAGTCTCTCGAAACCCATTAATCTCTTAAACTAGTTCATAAAAAAATATTTAAAATTTACTTACATTAAATACAACTAACATTATTTTATATTGAGATAAACCATTGATTTTGGCTGACAATTTCTCTAAGTCAGTGCTTAATAAACTTAAGGCCGAATACTCAAACGTAACTCAGATGTAAGCACGTCTTATGTCGCAATATTTTGACAGTTTTCAATGAAAATCTGTCAAAAAATCGTCACTTGAGTCGTGCTTAAATCTGAGATTCGTTTGAGTATTCGGGGGTAAGTCAGTTTCAGTATAACTCGTGCGTGATCGGGACGGGGTTAAATGTTTTACGTCACATTTGGGTTGTCGCAGATCTGGACGTGCGTCAGCGAAATTAAAAAAATACGAACTTTTGTAATATTTGAGCTCTACAATAATTTTGCGAGCAAGTAGGTAGTTTTGCGACCATTGTAAGCAATTTGCTATGAATCAATGCTAATAAAACTACAGATAAACTTCCGAATAGCTGTTACCTTTGGTTCTGTTACAGACCTTCTCTTCGACAATACAAGCAAGTGTGCCAAGGGATTTTTGGCGCATCTTAATACAGACATATTTTTTGAGAAATCGAAATTTAATAATTATTATTTTTACTCAATATTTTTGAAATTTGGCTCTCGCGGTAAGCGCAGCCTTACCGCCATTGCGTAACAAGGGGTAGGCGCCGCGCGAGCCGCAGCGGCTGAGGCTGGAAAAAGCCGAAGCTGCGGAGGCAAGCAGCTTGTCTGCCTCTTGTTCCGCAATGGTGAAGGGCGCACCCTCTTCGCGCCTCCGGCTTAAAAACACTCTAGGGGCACCACGCACAAGACCACGTGGAGTCGGGATGCTCTAGGTCGGATCCGTCAATCAAATTGAACCTAATCAACTCTTGTCGGAGTGCTTTGTGTCGGGGTAGTTCTTCATTATTTTTTTGGGTTGCACCTAGCATAGCTATTCGGAAATGAAAAGAAAATCTTATTTCGATTTCTCGAAAAATATTGAGATGCGCTAAAAATCCCTTGGCACACTTGCTCGCATCTTGTCGTCGAAGAGAAGGTCTGTACCAAATTTGAACCAAATCGGAGGTAACACCTATTCGGAAGTACATCTAATCAATTGTTGTTATGAAGTCTCACATTATGTTGATTTGGGTAATCATTTCAATAGAATCCAAAACTATCTTCTCCAACCGTTGATCCGACGTTCGTTTTGCACGATTTCATAGCAAATGGCTTACAATGGAGCAAAACTTTTTCGCAAATTATAAGAAACCGAATGTTTTTTAATATCTTGACGTTAACGCCCGTTCCACCTCAAATTTATTCACGCAGTAAGGTGTTTGACGCGCTCTAATAAGGCGTCACAAGTCTTTTTAGCGTCTCCGAGCAACATGGCTGTGTTTGGATTGTAGAAAATAGGATTATCTACTGCTGCGTAGCCGACGCCCATAGATCTTTTCATTACTACCACCTGGAACAAAAAAAAAACAAACTTGTAAGTGTGCATTTTACAATTTATCTGCTGCTAACTACAATAAATATGGCGTCATTTGGGCGAGGCCTATGTTCAGCAGTGGACGTATACGGGCTGATGATGATGTGTACCTATGTGTATTCCAGGTGTTCTTTTTCTATGTAAGATTTCAGCCCGATTCGTTCAGTAATTTTGTGAAGAAGTAACAAACACACATCCATCTATCCATCCGTCCTTTCAAACATTCGCATAATATATAAGTGCTCATATACACGAGCGGCAAACTGCCAACGGCAGAAGAAACTGTAGCCGTCGACACCTGTGCCACCTGTCGACGGCAGACACCATCAGCGGCAGCTGTCGACGCACCGACGGCTGCAGTCGACAGTTGACGGCTAAGGCTAACGAGTCGACTTAGTGTGACTACTTCGTTCGACATTGACAGCACTCGGCAGGAGTCTTCTCTACACGTGTGGGAAGTTGCAGGCAGAAAGCTGCGCGTGATTTCGCTCACGTAGTACGTACGTACTTAGACAAAACGTAGCCTATTTTTCTCAGAGATATGATGTATTAGTGGAATCATTTTCATAATCGGACCAGCAGTTTACCTTATAAACAAACACACAAATTTGACCTCTTTATAATACTAGTGTAGAAATATAGATAGTATAGCAACAATAATAGAATATTAGTGTAAAAATATAGGTATAAATATAAATATATTATAATATCAGTGTAAAAATATAAAAGAAGCAGCCACATATACCTACATCTCAACATCATGACTTGTTCGCGGGTCCGGGTATACACAGATAGATTACTTCATCATTCATCATCATCAGCCCATATACGTCCACTGCTGGACATAGGCCTCCCCCGTACGACGCCACAAATAGCGGTCCTGAGCCGCCTCCATCCATCGACTCCCTGCGACCGCTACGATGTCGTCGGTCCATCGAGTGGATGGTCTCCCATGTAGGGGGGGATTTGCCATAATCACCACGCTTGGCAGGCGGATTGGTGATCGCAGTGTTGGTGTTTAAAAAATACTCAGAAGGAAGCTGCTGCCCTTCCTCTGGTAGGTTCCCTTAGTCGGCTTTTACGACATCCACGGGTTGAGTTGGAGGGGTCGATATTCGTACGCCGCGGCCCCACGGCTTGATGATAGATTACTTAGCATAACCTCATCTATAGGAAAGCAGTTTGTGTGATCTTGATCCCTCAATTGATGCGGTCTGTTCCTATGATATAGGTCGAATGGTCTTACCTGATTGGACTTCCATACTTTCAGCACAGGCATTCCAGCAATTGGAGAGTTGGGGTCGTCTTCAGCAGCGCTGTTCACGGTATCATTAGCCCCTAGAAAAAAGTATAATTTATAGCTTCCTTCTTGTCTTGAGTTTAAAAAGGTATCATTTCAAATTGCGACTCTATCAGCCGGTTGTTCGTTTGCTGATCATCTCTATGATTATCCAGTCTATGATCAAATCTCTTACTAGGAGTTGACAAGAGACTTGATCAAATCTCATTATTATTTGACTATATACCGAGATTTGATTATTGATCAAATCTCTCAGTACCTACCATTTGACCAGAGAACTGATCAAACCCCTTAGTACCATTTGACCAAAGAATTGATCAAATCTCTTAGTACCATTTGACAAGAGAATTGATAAATATCTTAGTACCATTTGACCAGAGATTTTATCAGCGTATAAACAACCGGCTGCTGGACTTCAGACTTTCACTTTCAAATCCTAATGCGTCTACAAGCAATCCATACATTACTTCTGTTCTCCCTAATTTAACACGGTTCGATGCTCTTTTGTTTGTCGAGGATAGATACTCTTTGTATAATTATTAAATAGATACTTTTGTAAAGAGCGCTTACGTCTTTCGTTTAAGAGTTGATACTATCTGAAATCAGGTATTTTCAACGATCATATACTATTATTTTTACCGTAAAAAAAAAAACAAAAACATTATTTTTGCGGTTATGACGTTCTACTCTGTCCCGCTCATATGAACGCGAAATCCCAAGCCTATCCTTTTCACACAATGGTGAGGTACTGTAGGCCCTTAAGATGCAACCCTATTAAGATAGAGATTAGTATTGTTTCAGCTTACCAATGACTAGAACAAGGTCGGTGTCAGGGAATTCGTCGTTGATTTCCTCCATTTCGAAGACATCGTCATAAGGTACTCCGGCTTCCGCGAGCAGTACGTTTAATTGGCCCGGCATACGACCTGAGAAACGTAATTTAAAAATAAATATAACAATATTTCGAAAAACGCTGACGAAATTTTTACTTTTAAACATCCCGCTCTCTCTGATTACAGATTTCAATAACTATATTTCTTTAGGCTTACAAAGTAAGCATTTAGACAAGTCAAATTTTATATCTTCTATAAACAGCTATTTATATAGTTATTATTATCAAATAAGAAATAAGGTGTTATTGATTTTCCTTTCACATTTTTTTTGTCCACAAGTGGAAGAATCTCTTTCTCTCCAAACATATCGTGCACCCAGCGGGTCTCTATTGATCCTAAATTAGCTAGATTGTAACTTTGTAGAAGATTACTCGGTGTTTTAAGCACCTCTGTAAGATTAATGCAATAAAGGTTTGACTGCACCGATTTTCATCAGAAATTGCTAAGAACACGGTAGATTAAGTCTCCATTCAAATAAAAAAAAATCGGTTGATCCGTTTAGGAGCTACGAATTACATTTTCTGGGACTGATTTTACTGGACCGACTTCACAGTCACTGAAGTATTCGAATAGTCACTAATATAGTAGTAGATTAGAGATTTGTCAGCACATTCTGGATTATAAACGGAGATGATGTTTCGTAACTTACCAGCAACTGGATGAATGGCGAAGCGAACTCGTTTCCCAATACTCTTCAAGACATCAACCAGCTCAGCGATAGGGTATTGCGCTTTAGCAACGCACAAGCCATATCCTGCAAATGGCATAGTGGGTAAAAATACCAAACATAATATAAATCGTTTTAAGAAGGACCTATGCAGCTTGAATACAAATCTAGAAAGCTGCTACTCTTGAGCCTACTCAACTATCTTACTTATAAGGTCAGTAAGGTGTAGTTCATCTTAGTACTTATAAGCTTTAAGGCGTCTGTTTCGTGTATAAACTGAGTAGCAGAACGAATATGGGCATTTATCTATTCGTAAGTTAATTATGGTAGGTATCTGTAGATTGCCATATTTTTAGTTGAGTCAAGAGTTGAAACTTGCCAGCACACTAGACAACGATATGTCTATTGTAAAACAGAAAAAAATTACATAGTTGCCAAGAATTTCGTTGGTAACGCCTATAATACAATAAATATCCATCTCTATCGTCTATAATACAGCAAATATCGATCTCTATCGCCTATAATACGAGTACAACATATATCCTATCTTAGTTACCTGGTGTAATAATGATATTGGAAGCCCTGTGGATGAGCTCCGCTACAGAATCCACGTTGAGCTCTGTGTGGACGGCGTCCTTGGGCCGCGCTGAGCCGCTGGACGTCACGCCATAGCCGCCCAGAATTACGTTGGGAAGGGATCGGTTCATTGCCTACAAAACATAAAACATTGTTTTAATGTGCAAGGAAGCCCGCGGCTTGGTACGCGCTCTTTTTTACCATTTCAAGATATTTTTGTGAGAAAAGGTGTGCTAAGTGCCCCTAGGACTAGGATGTAATTTGGTCCAAAGGCCTTCCATTAATCACGTTATGTAATAATTTCGTAATTTAGCAACTTTTTAACCCTCCCTCCCCCCTGATTAAGAGGTTTAGACTAACTTCCAAAAAATTATCATATGCATTTCAGAATATTGTCTCTAAATACAGGTATAATCGAATTTATTTCTGGAATAATAAAGACCACGAAAAAAATGTTTGTCTCTTTCGAGCCTCACGTGGTTAATGGACCCCTAAGGATACAATTTATCTCTCTGCTAAGTTGCATGCATGAGTAAACCTGATAAATTCTGATTTCGCAACTTCAACGCCTCTTCCACACACTCGCGGCATGCAATGTCGGCAAGCACAATTTGCGTTGTATTCACTTGTTTTTTTTACGGGCCGCCACCGCAGGCCGCGGCTATTTGAATACGTTTACCTTGCACATGATGTAAGACAGGATAGCTCCAGAGCTGCCGATGAGTGCTCCGACGATGGTCATCAAAGAGTTATTAAGCATGAATCCTTCTGCACACAGCGCCCAGCCAGAGTAGCTGTTTAGTACCGTGATTACTACGGGCATGTCCGCACCTGTGGTCGAAATGATAACCATATTTAAATTAAGTAATGAAATTATCATTATATTGAGGCGATCCGAAGGCAATTACTTGGAGATGCAGGGAATTCCTGGTGTCAGTGGTGATTCTGTTGGCATCAAAACCTAAAATATAACAAGTATCAAAAAGTTGCCGTCCCTATTTTTGGTTGTCAAAAAGAGATGGCCACAGTTTTGCGGTAGTTATGTAAGGTTGTGCCAACAGTACAACTATCTTAGGTTTCGGATTTCTCCAAATTACTGTCTCATTTAAACAACCCTGCGCAGTATTAAATATTTTTGAAACGCACCTCCAATAGCCTGTGTGAGCGTCAGCCCCTGTATCCCACTGAGCACGGCCGCAGCACCCAGCAGCGGCAGGCCGGGGGCCTCAGGGAAGGCGAGCAGGGCCCCTCCGCAGCCCAGCGAGCCCGCCAGCAGCGCCGCGTTGATGGCGTGGCGTCCCGGCAGCAGCAGCGGCGCCGATGATAGCGAACCTTGGAGCTTGCCGTATGCTACTAGTGATCCGCTAAAAACAAAACACAAAAACGTCTAGTGCGTGCTACAGAGCAGCATACGGTGTGGCTCGCTTCGCTCGTCACAATGGTCCAGCAAGTGGTGAGCAGAGCGAGTACACACAGCGCGGCTCGCAGTTCGCTTACTCACATCACAGTGAGTGAGGGAGTCTGGCGAGCGAGCGAACGAATCGATCGAGTGACCTGTCAATCACGACCACTCCCACTTGAATCAATCAATGTACGGCTGAGTAAGTCATTGCCTGAAGACTACGAGCAGAAGGGTTCATTTAGTTCAAAAAGCTCTGCGCTCATATACAATACCGCTACTACACAGCACAAAAACGTGCATTCAAATATGTATTTAGACTCGTTGTCTTTAGATACATAGCTTCCCACAAGCTCAAACGAGTGATCCGCGAACTGTCTGTCATTTGATGCCGTCAATATAAAATTCATCTAAATGTTACGCGTTAAAGCCCTTATTTGAATGTATACTTTTTTGTGCTGTGCTGAAACGGTGCGTTCCACATGTCCGACAAGCTAAATCCGTTGCTTGGTTTGCGGTGCAATTTAACATTGCTTTGGCGAGTAATGGTTGTTTATAGGTGTTATAATACTACCAAAGTTATATATAAGCGATCTAAATAAAAATATTCAAATAAATAATGTTGGACAATTCACACAACATCATCTAGCCCCAAGCTAAGCAGAGCTTATGTTATGGGTACTAGATGACTGATATATATAGGTAATACAATACATACATACATAGATATTTTTTTTATTATACAGGGTGTAACAAAAATAACGGACTAAACTTTCATGGGGGGTTCAGCTTCGAACTTATATTATTACTTATAACGGTTATTTTTGTTACACCCTGTATATATAAAATACCAGAGCACCCGGAACACATATTTGCAGATGGTACAAACATTTGTCCCAAGGCGGGAATCGAACCCGTCGTCTAGCCATTTCATAGGAGTTGTTACATTCTGGGTTTTGCTATTGACCCCGACTATGCCATTTGAAAGACGTTAAAAGTCAGATTCTATCTTGCTTGTGATTTTGCCAGAAGCTTGTGCATACGTCAGAACTGCACCTACTTCACTGCAACTATACAGAGCGTTTGGTATTGGGACAATTATGTCGGTCCCAATACCAATCATCTATATGGTAACCTAAAGAACGGAACTCACGTGAAAGTAATTCCTCCGATGTAAGTGCCGAGGAATAGCGACGTCTTCAGTGTAGCGGCTGTGGGATCCAGCGCCATTGCTGGGAAGTCGTGCATGTAAGTTGCTAGACAAGTCAGTACCGCCGCCATGCCTACTAAACTGTGGAAGAAATAACACTTTTACAACAGATCTTAATGTGACCAATTTTTTTATTGACCCATGTTATGCCATGTGCGAGTCATTAGAGAAGCTAAGTAAATTTTTGTAAAGCTTTTTGCAGTGTTTAGTAAATTAAATTATTAGATCAGCCGTTTGGGAGGTTTGCTGACTCTGTCAAGGACTCTTTAAACTGGCCGTGTGTTATCGTGGGTAGCTGAGTAAGTAAAATAAAATATTCTAGATTGCACCAATGCAGTTAATTTCATTTAACTAGCACGTGCAGCGCTGGCCGTGTCACCTATTTACCAATCATATATAATATTTACCGTAGGCTTTTTGTACGAAATAAACACTGTTCATTTTCAATTCAACTTATCTAAAATACAATAAAATACAAATATTCTTTATTCCACACTAAAATAATAAACAGAGAACAAAAAAAAATCTGATAATGTACAATGGGCGGCCTTATCGCTAAGAGTGATATCTTCCAGGCAACCTTAGGGACAAGAAGTGAAGCATCTACAACAGTTGTTTAAAAAAATCTACCGAATCTTTAGGTAGCTTACCTGTGGAAACCAGCTACAAGCTGAGGCAAGTCCGTGATCTCAATTTTCTTCGCAATAGTCCCTCCAATAAGACCACCGATACCAGCCACTCCAATCATTTGCGCCAACACCTCAGCACTCGGGGTCAATGACCCCAGCGTCGCAGCAATACCTCCCGCCACACCGATCTAAAGAACAACACACTTTATTTCCTAACATTTATGGTCTATATTTCTGTAGTGTTGCGGTTCCTTTGCAACCTCATATTACTAAAGTATCATCAATATTGTAGTGACGAGCTGAACCCAAGTTGCCTCGATAGATATGACTTGTGCCAATATGGACTGAACACCGCTGTATGCTTTACCAACAAGTGTTAATTTAACCGCCAATATTGATCTGAACTGGACAAAATTACTACATCATTTTGGTAGTGAAAATAACATTAGAATTTACTTATGAGAATAGGTCTGTAAAATTACATTAAAATATAGTAGAGGAAAAATAATACATAAAAAAAATACATTAAATGTTGTAGATGTAGTAGTTTTGTTGCTATGTTCAATTATGTCTCAATGCCTTTACAATGGTCAGAAGATCAAAACTAGTGCCATCAAGATTCCAATGAGCGGGTCTTGGGCCGAGTCTGTAGCTACGTTCACTTCGTATTTACTTTATGCACGCCTTTCTAATCATCGGTTGCGGATTAGGAGAAAAAGAGTTGTGTTGTTCAGGTTACTTAGAATCTTATCTTCACAACAGTAAGGTGCATTTTAGAAAATATTGTTAGGGATGTTTTTCTGAAAGATATTAATCGGACGATCAACAGCTTGGTCGGTTAACTATAACGTAATATATTAAAAATAACACCACCACCTACTCGGAGTTTCAGCCGAGAATTGACGGCAGTATCCACGACTACCCTCAATTCGTTTTCAGAATGAAATAATCATTATGTTCAAGTATGAAATCGCGAAAGTTTAAAAAGTTTAATTAAAAGTCAACACACTTAATTTCTAAAAATGCACCTTCCCTTTGTGAAAATAAGATACATTTTCAACTTAATACTTTTTTGACGCATTATTTCTTACCATGCCAAGATAGTTCCCTTTGCGGGCTGTGGTCTGCGATGCGAGTCCTGCCAAAGCTCCGACGCAGCATAGAGAAGAAGCCAAATAGGCTACCTGATGGACTTCTGGGTAACCCTGAAATAAGATGAACAAGTGAAAGTTGGAAATACAGAGAATAATAAACCATGTTGGGTGGATATAAGATGTAAATTGTAGTAGCAGGTATAAGAGGAATAAGATCTTATCACCCCATATATCTGCTGAACATAGACGCCCCCAGGTGATGCCATCATGACGCAAGACGATGATACCAATAAATGTATCACACTAACAAACATCCATTCAAACATCAAAACTTTCACAGTTTTGATGTTTGCATGGATGATTGTTACCTCTTCACGCCAAAACTACTGAACGGAAAGGGCTGAAATTTTGCATTTTTTTTTATTTATACCTTCTATGCACGGTATCAAACATAGGCTACTTTTTATCCCATAAACCAGTTCCCATGGGATAACATTACCCTTAAACGTTAATGCGTGCGAAGCCGCGGGCAAAAACTTGTTTTAATAAATAAAATAATGTTGAGGTCACAGTGGAGGTGTTAATAAACACAGAAGGGTGATGCCCTTCGGCTGGTAGATTTCCTTAGTCGCCTTTACGATATCCACGAGCTAAGACAAAGAGGTCGATTTTTACACCGCACGGGTAGCATTCGATAAAACAAGTGACAGAAAAGGTAAGAGATAATAGACCGTGTGGTGTGGGAATAAGGTACTTACTGCAGCAGCAGATGCAAAGTATCCTCCAATTAAAGCCGCAGCAGGGATGGCGTACAGATATCCATATTCTGGCGGGTCTCCGGGCCTAAGAAACAAAATACTCATTACTCATTCATTACTAATCCTAACTTATATTATAAATTCGAAAGTGTGTTTGTTTGTCCTTACTTCATGCCCTAACTAAGCAACCAATCGCCTGATTTTGGGACTAGAGTTTGTTGATAAGATGGACAGCAACATTGGCTACTTTTGTCCTGGTAAAACATCAAATTGTCATGGGAGATTTATGGGAAAAAAGACCTTTTTATCCCCTAATAAGGTTAAATTCGAACAGCTACTTAATTTTATAAAAACAATATGATAACTTAAGTTCAAAAGCCACAAACCTTTGAACTTTATAAAGACAAGGTTCTGTTACCTCTTGAACATATCGAGCATCCGCTGGGTTACAAGGAACCCTCCGAACACGTTGACAAAAGAGATGAGTGCTGCTGTGCTCGCCAACCACTAGAAACAAAAGAACATCGTAAATGACACAGGAGAAATATGTATATCATTAAACTTTGTTAAAGAAATTTTTTTTTTAACTCTTTCAAAGACCATAACCAGGTCACATTAAATAAGGTATCTATGTACATCATAAATAACACTGAAAAATTATTGGTGGAACAAAGCTTGGGAACAAAAAGTCGATGTATACTTACTTAACAATTAAAAAGTATGTACAGATACTGTATTCATTTTATACTTTTTATAGTAGCAGGCTGGAGTGGAGGTTTAGCCCGTGCGAGTCAACATGACACATTACCTGGACAGGCGTCTCCGGCACATACCCGCCTCCCATAAGAAGCAGCCCGCCGACGGCCGTGATGCCCGACACAGCGTTGGTGACCGACATTAAAGGCGAGTGCAGAGCGGGCACTACACCCCAAACGGTGTGGTAGCCGACCACGCCTAGACATCAAGAAACAAATATTAAAACCTGGTTTTTTTTCGTCGACTTTGCACGCGATTTCCTATTTATGGGTGTGTTTCGGAGCGAAGAGTAATCGACCAATCAGGAACGAGGAAAATGACGAGATATTTATGACGCTCCGCTTCACCTCTATACAGAATTTAAGTCCGATCTTTTCAGTATCTTTACCACATAGAAGTATCAAATATCCATCCTTACGTTGACTACATTCTTTCTACTTGTGTATCGTCCTACGATGGTCCAATTTCACTATTTTCGTTCTTACCTGATAACGCCAAAGTAGTGGTCATGGTGGTGAACGCCGGGTTAGGGGCAGCTATTCCCATTCCGATCAAAGCTGTCAAACCTGTGAAGAAAAGAGAAAGAAGATGATAAGTATTTAACTGAGACAAGGCAAAGGTCGAAGGCGCCGAAAATAACAGAATGAAATAGGGCTAATAAAATACCAATATTCGATATAAGTACCCGAATAAGATATATCATAATTGTGAAGGAGTCGCTCACAAAAACAATAGCTCTATAATGTAGCGACACTACATATACCTTTGTGGATGTATTAAAAGGCCATAGATGAGATGATAGCTCGGCATTGTAAAAAATATTACTAAGACCTAAGACCTAACTATGCTCCGTCCATGCATTTATTTTCTTTTACTGATTGAAAGAATGCAATATTTCACAGACCCTGCTTCTTTTTTAAGAATAGTGATGTAAATCTATCGGCTGGAAAAATATCGGAACTAAGGTGAGCTTCGACGACCACCTGGTGGTCCTTACCAGTAGAGTATAAGAAGGCGTCCTTCACAGTCTCGTTAAAAGGATTAGGCGGCTCCACCTTGGCGATGACCGCGGAGGCGCAAACCAAAGAAGTTTCCCCCTTCAAAACTATAGCTCCGTGAGCGACCTCAACTTCTAGGTGGTCCTTACCCGTGGAGTATAAGAAGGCGTCCTTCAGTCTCGTTGAAAGGATTAGGCGGCTCCACCTTGGCGACGACGGCCGCGGCTGGTGCTTAGCGGCTAGAACGATGGCCATGCTCGGCGGCGGCACTGGCCAGAGCAGTTCACCCGCCTTGAAGACTACAGCTCTGCGAGCCATCTCGTATTCTAGGTAGAGTGGTCCTTACCAGTGGAGTATAAGAAGGCGTCCTTTACAGTCTCGTTGAAAGGATTAGGCGGCTCCACCTTGGCGACGGCTACGGCTGGCTTAGCGGCCTGTACATTAGCCATGCTCGGCGGCGGCGGAGCCGGCCAGAGCAGTTCACCCGCCTTCAAGACTATAGCTCCGCGAGTCACCTCGTCTTCTAAGTTGATGTAGAAATGATCTTGTGTTCCTGGAAGAAATAATGTTATACGTATATTTATAATCCTAACTAATTATAAATGCGAAAGTGTGTTTATTTAGGTACCTATTCCCCCTAGAAATGTGAAATTCGATTTTAACGCGGGTGAAACCGCGGGGAACATTTAGTATCTTAGGTATATGTATTAATAATAATGTTATATTTTTTATTAAATAACTGGTTTCTGCCCGCAGCTTCGCATGCGTTGTTTCTATGGAAACGTAGGTTATTTCTATTCTATCCTATTCTATCCAATATAGGATCTATTTATACGGATAAAAGTTTTTATTTTAGTTTGGCGTGAAGAAGTCATAAACTTTCGCACTTTTAATATTAGTGTGATAGAAAAACGAAACCGACGTGGCGCGGCGGACGGAGGTCTTCCTGCGATGCAGGAGGTTTCGGGTTCGATTCCCGCCTGAGCTAAATGTTTGTACGATAATCAAATATTTGTCGGGTGTTCTGGTATTTATTTTCTATGGATAATAAAAAACATCAATCTTTGTAATATTGTATTATGTTTATCAGTCTTCTAGTACCCATAACACAAGCTCTACTTAGCTTGGGGCTAGATGATGCTGTTTGGACTGTCCAGCATTATTTATTATTTATTTATAGATGTGACGTGATGCTGTTCAATAATAATGCGACTGCGCTCGTTAGAGACCAATGTCCGGCAGTGGAGTGAAGCAGCAAATGGCATTGACGCTGTTGAAATAATGCTGAGCATTTCTAATAGCGCCATCTAGCTTAGCGGCGAAAAACTGGGAATTAGATAATCTGTTTTCTAGAAAAACCTGCTGCTAAGAAACATGCTTAGATAAGAAAAAAACAAGATCAAACATTTGTGGGATTTGTAGCATGTAGCCTGCCAGAACATAAATTAAGAAACAAAACTTCTCTTCAAGTGTGCTTACTTTTGTTCTTATACATAAAGCAGTTCTCCATTGACCAACATGCTGTAAGTATACAGCACGCTAAACAGCCATTTCAAATAAAAGTAAAACATCTATAATATGTTTGACTACGAATTTCCAAACCTATTAATTAATGCACGGCTCAGTGATCTTAATCATATCAGTCATTTATCAATCAATTAACTCCTGGAGGCGGCTCAGGACCGTAATTAGTGGCATCGTTTGGTGCGATGATACGGGCTGATGATCATGATGATAACTCCTAAAACTTACCTAAACTCAACAGGAATCCCGAAATATTATTAGCGTAGAGGGTAGAAGCGTGCGCCGGCATGCGGCTAGGCAGATCCGTTAGGCCGATGTGGGTAACTCCGTGCACTTTAGTGATGGCTCCTTTCACGGTGGTCTGGACGTTGCCTCCCATCTCAGCGGCCAGGTCTACTATCACGCTGCCCGGAGCCATGTCACGGACTGCATCCTAGATAAAGATTTAGAGACATTTATTGACACATCAAAGGTACAGCCATATGAGTAGACAAGAATATAGTAGAGCGGAAACTTCCTCCTCGGACCGGCTCAAGGTCGCCATATTAGCCTCGACGTTAAACATAATTTGGCGTGTTTTAAAAAACGATAAACCGGCTTCAAGTTCCCTTACTTTTACATAAGTTTTGCGGGATAAATACAAATCCCCTGGGGATACATATTTTATGGGACAACCTCAGGATTATTTTCTATACAATAGCGAAAGAATTTTAAAAATCGGTCCATGATTGGCGGAGATAACGCGTCACATACATATATATAAAGAAATTGAATTGAAAACTTCATCCTTTTTTGAAGTCCGTTAAAAATACTCAATCGGGCTCGCGGGCTTCGCCGACAGCCCGAGTGAGATAGACTGATTATTATGATTAACGTGAAGCCTAATATCGCGACCTTGAGCCGGCCGGTTCGGTGGAAGTTTCCGCTCTACAATGTTCTTGTCTACTCATATGGTACAGCACAGAACAAAAAGTAGCAAAATATAAAATAGTATCCACCCACCTAACTTACATACTGAATACCAAATTGAGAAATAAGCTAGCTAAGTACTTAGGCACGCTAGGTAGTGGATAGGTCGGCTACCGAGTGAGTGCTCTGCGCTGTAGAGATGCAGGCCAAAGGGTTCCACCTGAGCTTTAAGCTACCTGAGTCCTCACATTAATGCATGGTGGCGCCAAAGATGGGTGGCGCTGGTTTTCAGACGAGACTGTTTGAGGTGACCTCACTACCGACCAATGGCAATGATAGAGAATAGTAATGAAAAAAATCTTAATCTTGGTCCACACATACATACTTACCATCAGGTGAGGTTGTGGTAAAACGCAGGTCTATTTACGATTTAAAAAACGAATTTCCATGAACAAATATTTACAGTTCGTACAAACATTAATCGCAAGGCGGGAATCGAACACGCAATCTCTTGCATCGCAGGCGGACCTTTGCCTGCCGCGCCACAGAGGTCGTTATCGAGTTATGATCATTTACAGCATTCGTATTATAAACAAAACGTCCTTCCTTTGTATATTTTGTAAACCCAGGTCAATGATCTCAGGTCAAAAGATAAGTTATTGGCGCGTTATCGTTCAATATAATAATAAAAACGCCACATGTTGTGAACGAATGTACCAAATTTTACTACGCGTCGATTAGGTCATGTGCTAATTTTATATGCGCGCGAAAACATCTGCACACTGCACTGCCTACTAAATTGGAGTTTAACAGTGGCGAATTGAAAATTATCTTAATGTTATTATGTGGACAATGAAGATACTCTATGACAAAGAATTGTATTTCCCGGGGTTATAAAAATAATTGGGTCTTAGATCGTGCTTATTTCCAGTTGTCGTTTCTGACAAAAAAAGTTGTCCCAGTTTTCCTGTGCACCAAAAATATATTATAATTGTAATAATGTCAGCCAATGACAGAGATTTTGTTGCGTCCCGAACAGTATATGAATCAATAATCCTTTGTTCCCTTTGTTCCTTTAATCAAATACCATACAACTGGATATTATAAGCTACCTACAAAGTTTGAGTACCTACCTTAAGAAGAAAACCTAGGTTAGAACTTAGAACAAAATAATATAGCTAGGTACTGTCCGCGGCTTTGCTCGCACACTTAAAATTTTTCGCAAAGAATTTATAGAATCTTAATTCTTTATTGCACAATAAAAATATAATACAAGAAAAACATTTAAAAAGAAAATACATAGCAAAGGCGAGCTTAACCCTAAAAAGAGTTCTGTTCCAGCAATCCTTATTGGGAGAGAGAAATAAAGTTATAAAGGTGGGTTTTTGTGCATGACAAAAGATTAGAATCTTTACTGTACTACTAATTCACTTTAATAGTTAAGATACCTCTAAAATAAGCACAGGTGCTGGTTTCCCAGGAATTAGCGCAGTACTAATAACCACGTCAGAAGTCCTGGCCTCTCTACCCAGCAGAGCCCTCTCTTCATTCAGGAACTCTTCACTCATTTCCTTGGCGTAGCCACCGGAACCAGCGCCTTCCTCCTGTTCAATAAAAAAATGATTGAAATAAGGTGCAGAGTGACATTACTTAAATAAAATGGGTAAGATTTCTGTTTTTACATGTTAATAAAGCCAGCAGTTATGTATTTTTGCGCAAATTGGATGTCATCTGCTATGATATGAACTCACGCTAAAACAAACTGCGAAGTAATTGTCGTTTTGAGTCAGAGAGAGAGAGATATATATATTGCTGTCTATTGATTTCAGCTTTAATTTTAATATTTATTTTTAATAGGTATTTGTGGTTATAGCAGCAAGAGAAATACCTCCATACTCTGTGCAAATTTCAGCCGTCTACGTTTTAAGGGTTCACTAGCTACAGCCCACTATCTGATGGATCGACAAAAAAACAGCTGAGACTTAGTAATAGGGTGCAGTTGTCACCCTTTGGGTACGGAACACAAAAATGTAAAATTTGTACGCCTACTGGCAGATCACAGTGCTTTTAAATCTATGTATGAACGTCATGTGAACATCCCTGCCCTGCACCTGTGTCACAAACTTTAATAAGAAAGAAAATTACAATCAAATAATTGAAACAATTAGAACTAGTATTTACAATTGAAACAATTGAGCTAACTGCATACTGTTGCAAACAATCTACAGGTAGCTCAACTAGTCCATATCAAAACCAGTCGGAAGCGTCCCCAAGAAGCTGGCTGCATTGCGCTGTATGGCAAAGCTAATGCGCTGCGCCCTTAGAGTATCTAGGCTGCGCCAGATACTCATCAGCTCTCGGGACACGCGTCGCTTCGACCAGGAATAAAATAAGGAATATCACAAATAAATAAATAAATGAAGTAACAAAAAATTGTATAAATCGCAATTTATTTTGTGTAGGTAGATAATTCTTTGATCCGTTTCGGTCGCATAACGTGGAGATCTAGATGATAGAGAGCCGTTGATTGGCCTTTCAAAAAGTTCAAGGTCCTACAATTGTTATTCAAAGCAATATATCGCTTCGTTATTCACAAAACATGTTTGACAAACAAAGCGACGCGTCCACATTATCTTGCATGACATTCATAAGGAAAGTAAATATTGAAACAACGTGAACTAGAGCATCTTTTGACCTTGAATTTGTTTTCATGTTCAATTATGAAAGTATTACTTACAATGCAATGCATGGCATTACGTTATCTCTTATGTACTACCTTGATTAAATAACACTGATAGGTAGAGATGTTCTATGAAAACAATAAAAGTCACCTTTAAAACAATCTGTAAATACATGTGGCTTAGTAAATGAGTGTTTGTCATTTAACTTACCTACACCGTGACGCGGTCTTGAGCTACAGTTGAATCAGTAAACTAGGTTACACTATTTAATTTTGAGTAGGAAATTATCATTGGCTTGCTGCCAAGTAGAAAGAGCTACATCTTAACATTAGGATAGGCTTAGTTAGATGATAAATAAAATAAATAATAAATAAATAATGCTGGACAATTCACACAGCATTATCTAGCCCTAAGCTAAGCAGAGCTTGTGTTATGGGTACTAGATAACTGATATACTCGTACTTAATATAATACACTACATAGATAGATATTTTTTATTATACATAGAAAACATCCAGAACACCCTGAACAAATATCTGCAGGTCATACAAACATTTGTCCCGAGGCGGAATTCGAACCGGCAACCTCCTGCGTCGCAGGCGGACCCTCGCCCCCCGCGCCACCGCAGGTGAAATTGTAATAAAACAAAGGTCTATAAACTATAAAAAAATAGGGCTAAGACATTTTTTGTACTGTTTCCAATTCAGATATCGCCAAAGTAAACTAATTCGACAGCAGTAAAAATTTGATTGTTTTGAAAAAATTCAAAACCGACTTCGAATCATCTACGAATGCCTTAGTTTCAACCTGTTTTTAAATTTGTGTGGTAAATACTCGTACTACCATCTCGAAATCATCATCTATACAACTGCAAAAGAATCATTCCAATCGATCCATAAACAACGGAGAAATCGACGGACATTATAGCCGAACATAGACACTTCTCTTTACTTTGGTAGCTCAACATCGGGTTGACACACGGACGGACGGACAGACGGACAACAAAGTGATCCTGTAAGGGTTCCGTTTTTCCTTTTTAGGTATGGAACCCTAATTATCCCATCCTTTTTATTTCGACCGTCATGAAAAGGGATGACAACATTGTTAGTGCTGTCAAAATATTAGTTTAGTTTAGGCGACATCTGATTTGACATTGGTGTCACTTGGGATGTCGTCAAAACCATACTAAACTAATTTGACTGGACTCAGAAATTCAGAAATGATGGCATCATTTTTAGTGCTTTGAAATTAGTTTAGTTTGGTTTTGGCGACATCTGAATTGACAATAATAACCAATACCTTCTGTTCAGTTGATGCACCATAATCACGGAATAACATTATTCCGCTAGTTATTTCTTGATGGCACGTAGGTACAACTTTGCCCAACAAAATTCCTTGGTGTCATGGAATTTATGTACAACACCCGCATAGATAAGCGCAATGCATGCGTATTCATAAGTCTCATTTACAAAAAGGTTTACATTACTGGCGATAAGTAACATGAGCTTGAAGTTGGTTGGTTATGGTCAAGAAATCTAACACCTTAATAATCAATACGGGATAGTATTTCCTGGATCGGACACTATTGGTTCACCACACAATAATGTCTGATCCAAGTTTATTTTGGTGTCAATATAAAGTTTTGTCGAGTATGAAAAATTCAGGTTAGCAGATGTGCAAACTTATGATACTGCCCCACTTGTACGACCTAGTATCTATCTAGTGACCTAGTACATATGTATCTACTGACCTTCATATCTATAGTAATGAACTGTGTCTCTGGACTCTCGGCTTATTCGCGCATGGCGAAGCCCATGTCCAAGGCACGGCGCCCTTACTGCCCATTAGTACAACCTAGTATCTATCTACTGACCTTCATCTCCATAGTAATGAACTGCGCCCCTAGACTTTCGACCTGCTCGCGCACGGCGGGGCGCGTGTCGAAGGCGCGCACGGCGGCGCCCATGCACCGCGCCTGCGCCGCCGCCGCCAGCCCCGCTACGCCGCCGCCTATAACCAGCACGCGGCAAGGTGGGACGCGGCCGGCTGCTGTCATCTGACCTACAAAGGGAGAGAGGAGATTACTTATAGCCACAGATTAGGTAATGGCACGCATTCACTGGCCAGCTTCAGTGGTGCTTGATGCAAGGGCGCACCTTCGAACATACTGTTCAAATGCAGCATGTGTTGATGATGGGGGTCATAGGCATTCATATAGTTCAGTTCATCAGTAATTTCAATGGTAAAAGAAAGCTGTTTTGGAAGGACCTGGAGGGCGATTCTGGCAATATATCTACTCGATAAATATGGCAAGAACTGTCAAAATATCGAATGATAAATAAGCGTATTCTCAAAATTTGTAGTTCGATATTTATAGAGGGGTTTTCTTTGATGAGTTGCTCAATAAGTCGGACGAGAATACAGTTTTTGCGGTACTCGATATTTAACACATGATATTTTTATCCCGTGATAATTAGTATCTCGATAAAGTATCACGTGATACGCAGAATTGGCCCCCTGAGAAGACATCTTATCACTTTGTAATAAGACCAGTAGGCCAAGCACAGGGATTGTTCTCTAGGGTAGAATAGATAGTAATGATATCGCATCGACATACATTGCGTACATTACTGAAGTTGAACGAATGAATTTCAACTAATTTAGGCATTGATGACAAAGTAAAGACGTAATTTTTCTCTATTCTGCCTCATTGCCCCGTGCTAGGCCTTCAATTGAAAACAAGTCTTCAACCGTATTCTGAGATATCACATCTTTTCTCGAATATCTCCCCATTATCGAATGGGATGGGAGTCGATCAGAGTTTGAATATCTTATGTGTAATAGCCCAGCGACAGGCTCAAACATTCGTGCAAACCGGTTTGAGCCCGGCCACACGCTCCATCTTGGTTGCGCAAGCTGTGTTTGTGCATGCATGTTTGCACGAATGTTTGAGCCTGTCGCTGGGCTATTACACATAAGATATTCAAACTCTGATCGACTCCCATCCCATTGGATAATGGGGAGATATTCGAGAAAAGATGTAGGCTATAAGGTACAATAGCCTCAAAAGCCTCAAGAGCGAGATGCTAGGTACATACATATTTTCTCTACTAATCGCATCAGTTCCTAATCAACTAAGCAGTTAAAACTTTGATCGACCTGCAAGTTCGGAGTTCAAATGATAATGTTGATTACTGGCTTGATCTGAGAGGATCTGGGCTGGGAAATATTCATTCAGAAAAACCTAAAAAATATTAATAATAATATAATAAGAGTCCTATTCTAGTCGTCTTTAGACTAACTCTCATAGAGGGCCTCTGTGCTGTTGGCTTCGGCCCCACCCATGCCCCCTAAAAGACCGAGTACCTTTAAGGTCCGAGATAATGGATGGAAATGAGAAACACATTATCATAGCTGATCGACGTCCACCGCTGGACATAGGCCTCCCCTAAGGATCTGCATAATGACCGAAGTGTGGATAGGACACGATGGACCGACGACCTAGCGAAGGTCGCGGGAAATCGCTGGATGCGGGTAGCGCAAAATCGGTCATTGTGGAGAAACATTATACAATACTTTATACCTACAATAATAATAATAAATTACTATTAGACGGACATATAATACTTATTACTACATGCGAATCGTTGAAGATATGAATTGTCCTTGTTCAATGGCATTGACCTTCACATAAACAGGCATGAGCGCTTGTTTTGGACGCTTTTTGGTTTGGTCGTTGGCTCGATCGTAAAACATTTATGTGTCGGGTCTAGTAAATATTACCTATACAGCTACCATTATTGTAAGACACGTATTAAGAGTGCGCATTGCGCGCCATTTTTTAAAAAGGATAGCAATAGGATGTTGCTTTCATAGGAGCGGGACAGAGCATACGTTTTTGGAAAGGCGGAAGCGCAAAAAATGAGTTTTTATCTAATTACAAGTTAATTAAACAACCAATCAAAAAATTAAAAGACATAACTCAAGAAATACTTCAAGCTTTCTTGACAAAACAAAAATCCAACAAATAAAATGTGCTGTTCCTGAGATAAATAGCAAAATTTGTGCAAAAAATTAATTTTCAAAATAATATTTTATCAAGAAAATTTTCACCCATCGTGTTTACGTAATCCAAGATAAAAGTTCAAAGTATCATTTCCCTAAATTTGAAGGTAGTAGCTTTCACAGATTCTGAGATAAATAACGATTTCTAACACTAAATTGCTTACGGCACACTCTTAAGCAGGTTCTGTTAAATAAAAACATAACAATATTTACGAATAAGACTGGTGTTAGTGCAAAACAAAATATAGGTACCTATGTTAGGTACTATTAAATATAGGTATTCGTGGCGTCGTTTGGGGAGCTATGTTCAGCAGTGGACGTGTACGGGCTGATGATGATGTTAGGTACCTCTGAAAAATTTGAACGTATACGGGTCTTAAACTTCTGGATTTGTTGAATTTTGTTACACAAAAACTTATTGTTAGTACCTTAAAAATTTACGTAGGTATATAAATTAATAATAAATAAATAATGCTGGACAATCCTCACCACATCATCTAGCCCCAAGTTAAGCAGAGTTATGGGTACCAGATGACTGGATATAATACTTACATAATACAATATTACATAGATAGATATTTTTTATTATACATAGTAATTATCCAGAACACCGGAGACAAATATTTGCAGATCGTACAAACATTTGTCCCAAGGCGGGAATCGAACCCGCAACGTCCTGCGTTGCAGGCGGACCTTCGCCCGCCGCGCCACATCGGTCGTCAAATAAGTATTTATCTATGGTAAATCAATGAAGTTTCTTTCTGCAGAAAACCATTTACAATACAATTTATTAATTTGTGTACCTATGGTTAAATCACACATTGATTTCTTTCTTCAGAAAATCGTGAATACGGTTGAAGACTTCTTTTCAACAGGTCTTATTACAAGTGATATCTTTGTTAACTTACCAGAGAAGAATCTCGGGAAGTTAGCAGCAGCTTCAATAACCGCCCTGTATCCGGCCACGTTGGCCATCGAGCTGAGAGCGTCGAACGCCTGCGCTCGGCTGATGCGCGGAATGCAGTCCATAGCTGGAAGAAGTGGCATCATCAATCATCAACCATTGATATCATGATAAAGCAACCTATACTCCAATTCAAAAATCTGTATATTTTTTGTATACAAAGGGCTTACAAAACCCTAGGAATATTGGTGGAAAATATTTAACGACATTGGTATCATTGAAGCAAAGCACAGAAGCTCGAAACAATTGGTTTTGAAAGCTTTCACACATCATTTAATTGGTCTCTCGTTCGTTTTCGAATTAATATTTAAACATTTCTTGCTACACATGTGAGATTACGTGTTGTTGAATTGAACTAGATGTTTTTCATAGATTTCCGTGATAACTTTGCTGATACCTTATTATTTTCTGTTATAGTTACTAGTTTTTGTTAGTTTCATCCATAAATGTATTTGTTGACATAAAATATCTTGGATTCTAAATCGGAGTATAGAGTTTTGTACCTTAGTAAAGTCTTACGAACTCTTATAGTACCTAAAACTGTAAGAGGTCCAATTCTGTACATTCAATATAGTTTGAAAATTTTAGTCACCAATATGAAAGACTAGGACAACCTAAAAGGTTCATATTCATATCATTTACTAGCTACTGCCCGCGCCTTCGCCCGCGTTTTATCGGGATTCGGAATAAAAATCGCATTTTATCGGGATAAAAAATAGCCTTATGTTATTCAGGTCATAAACTATACCTATACCAAATTTCTGGCTAATCGGTTTTTTAATCGGATATTTGTTACTCTTTCACGCAAAAACTACTAAACCGATTAGGATGAATAGGCTGAATTGGTATGGGTATAGTTTGGGACCTGGAATAACATAAGGGCTATTTTTTATCCCGATAAAACGCGGGCGAAGGCGCGGGCAGCAGCTAGTTTTACATAAATGTTGAACTTGCGCTAGGTAGCAATGAATAGAACAATGGTACATCGTTAACGAAGTTTTTTCTATGAATTCAATGAAGATTTTCACTGTATAGAAAATCATGACTGTTTTAGTGCTACAATATGGATACAATCAAACTGTTGAATAAACTTTCTTTTGTTTATAAAATCACTATTCTACTACCTGAGTTTTTAGTTGTACTTGAGCAAAAAACTTACCGAAAGCATCGACTTTCTTTACGGCTAGTTTCTTAATCAACTCTTGGTTTTGAGCTGGATACAAGAACGATATGAGCGCACCCTCTTCTCTTACCAAAGCGACTTCGCTTTCAGCTACTGGACGGACTTTTAATATTATGTCTGCAAACAGAAAACAGTCATAAGCAAGCTCTACATCCCAATAACATAACATGATTATAAAGCAATTTTAAACCCTATTCTTGAAAAGTTTAGGTACACTTTAGCTGTTTACATACTTGATTGGAATGTGTCTTTCAAGTTGGTAACTTTGGCGCCGGCTTCCTCGTACGCCTTGTTCGGAAAGTTTGCTAGAGCACCCGCATTCTCTTCTATATTTACGCTAAAGCCTTTCTTCACTAATTTGCTAACTACGGCTGGTACGATGGCGACTCTGAGGAACAAACGGCGATTCCTTTTAAAGTCATTGGAGTTAAATTAACTTTAAGAGCGCTTGAATAGAATAGAATAGAATATCGTTTATTGTCCAGTTTAAAGAGCTACAACAGAATATGATCTTAAACCAAGTGCGCGGCGCAATACAATGGATTTGTTTCGTTCTTGTATAGCGTATATATACATATATGTATATACATAAGTCCGTTTTTTTTTCACCGTACAACGGACCGAAATCAAAACTGAATAGAAAAACCGCTCTCTAACCTAACATCCATCCGGCAGAATATCTTACATGTATGTATGGTATACAATTTTCGGTCTGTTCTCCGGTGAAAAAAAACGGACGTATACAAGCGCTCAAGCTCTGCGCCACACAAACAACACTGAATGACATTTTATAGACCGAAATCAAAATATAAATTTATTTCCATATCAGTGTTTAATTTTAAGAATTTGACCTTTTCTAAGTGTACATTTATTGTATTTACGGAAATAAAGAATCTTTGACTTTACAAAGAAAATATCTAGACAGACTTGACTGATATCTGAACCGGTTACCTTCGCTCATCCTGCCAAATCTCCTTCGGTACTCCTATGCTAAGATTGGTATAAGGCACTCCTGGATTCGGCGGCCCAGCAGAGCTGCTCGACAGTCGGCAGTGCCATTGCCGACGAAGTGGCTTATACGCACGCAGTAAACGTACGCTGCCGCCCATTTTGATTTTCTAGAAACTATGAAAATACAACTATTATAAAAGCAGACGAATTGAGGGTAGTCGTGGATACTGCCATAAATTCTCTTAAGAGTGTGCCATAAGCAATTGAGTGTTAGAAATCGTTATTTATCTCAGAATCTGTGAAAGCTACTACCTTCAAATTTAGGGAAACGATACTTTGAACTTTTATCTTGGATTACGTGTTTTAAAAACACGATTGGTGAAAATTTTCTCGATAAAATATTATTTTGAAAAATACATGTTTTGCACAAATTTTGCACATTTTATTTGTTGGGTTTTTGTTTTGTGGAGAAAGCTTGAAGTATTTCTTAAGTTATGTCTTTTAATTTTTCGATTGGTTGTTTAATTAACTTGTAATTAGATAAAAACTCATTTTTTGCCCTTCCGCCTTTCCAAAAACGTATGCTCTGTCCCGCTCCTATGAACGCGACATCCTATTGCTATCCTTTTTACAAAATGGCGCGCAATGCGCACTCTTAACTGACACCTTAAAGCCGCCATGTTGGATTTAAGATATAACTTAATCCTATCTGACAATCCCCCCCCCCCCCCTAAGATAAATACAAATCAAATCCATACATTCCTATCTATTTTCTTCATGTATAAATATATTTGTACTTGTATGTGTGTTATGTAGGCATGGCCAAATAAAGTTATTTTGTTTCTTTCTTTCTTTTCTATACAGCCGGCAAACAGCGAAATGCAGGTATGTATTTTTTTCTTTATCGTGAATAGGTCTTCGACCACAATTACGTTCACTTGCTCCTTCGATCAACATTTGGTATTGTTGATCGAAGACAAGCTCACCTGTTACTCGTTTGCACGGAGTCAAGTAGAAAAACAGCACAATACAAGCTGTTTGAAAATTATTTTGACTAAAGTAATTATAAGAAAGAAAAGGCAGCGGTGCTAGTTTGAGGCATACAACCGCCTTAAGCTTTTATTACGAATAAAAGCTTAAGGCGTTGACAAGGTCGACGCGACACCAATTTACAACCATAAATGTTCATTAGATAAATGTTCACACCTAATGCGAATTGTTTGCGTCGCAGATAAATAAGTCTTTACACAGGTTGACTGATACTTACTTATAAACGTAAATAAACGTAGGTATAAGCGCACATTATGATAGAATAAGTACGTTTGATCATTACAGGGGCTGAATTCCACTAAATCAATCGTTTCACCGTAACAATGGTATCGTCTCAGAATTTCATTTTGGTACTTTACCTTAGACGAAATAAACTACAGATGGAGGGACGCGTGTAAAAGTTCTCAAGGTTGAAACCAATCATTGCAAATAGCACCGCACGCACTAGCTAGGTATCTAGTTTCTATCATATATCGACGATTTTGCTACGATACCATTGTCATAGTTAGGGTACAATCGGGCAATGCCGGTCAGTTGGCAATACCGGTCACCAAACTTTCTTACAAAATACTAAGTTTACGTGCCCTCAAACATGCAAAGAGGGTGGCGTGATTGTTCCCTGCCCCGACGCACCAACCCCCGCTTAGATCCGACCGTGCGTCACTGACAGCAAGACGCAAGTGTATTTTACGCCACTTTCTTATAACTTTCTGGCCTCAGAAAATAAGAGTTGAGAATCGTAATATTCATATTCATTTACTGTCTATAATATTTTTTTATCATCACTTATCTAACTAAAAATTTGATTGTAGATTTCAAGCAATTTGCGATACGTTTTTTCTGAAATAAATTTTAACCGCATAAATTCACATGCGGGCAATGCCGGTCACGCTGACCGGCATTAGCCGCATGTCACGGATTCAAGGTAAATGGTTCTATAATTTTTTTATTTCAGAAGGATTTCTATTTATCCCGTAAAACTTAAGAACACATTGTGAATATTAAAGAAATTGATGTCGCATTTGAGTTTTTATACACAATCACCTGTCTATAGCTTTACACATTTATATTATTTTTAAAACTTGTAGCATCTCTAAACACTGGGCTAGTAGCCAATGATTTAATGTGAAATGTAGCCAATGATTTAAGGTGAAATGTAGCCAATTTGGAAACAATTATATTCTGAATACTCGGGATATGAGTCCTCCGAAGATTATTAAGTGATTTGTGCCGTTAATCTGACTGACCGGTATTGTCAAACTGCTGACCGGTATTGCCCGCTATGTCTGGCAATGCCGGTCTAAGGTACCTTTTTTTTAAATGTCTATTGTGCCATATGTTTTGTAAAAAATTATCTCATTATTTCTCATTATGTTAGAATAATAGTTAAAGTTATGTTTTCTAAACAGTTTTTCAGTAAAAAGTTTAGTTTTCAGCAATTAGTATTTTATTTTGCTTAGGTGACCGGCATTAGCTGACATTACCCTAAGCGATTGGTTAGCAGTATGTATGGAAATTCCAAAAAACGTAACTTCTCTTATCTATCACCAACGATGATCTTAAACATCGATGGTGACATGAATGTTCATTATTTTAAATAACAAACGCTATAATACCTTCAATTAATCAATGTAAAGGAAGAACCTTAAATTGCAACAAGCGAAATGTACCTATGCTTTCATTATTTTTTGTAACAACGCTTTATCTGTTATTTTGTAACGTGGTATTTTTGGCTGCGCATTATTTACTCACAATAAGTTTTTGGTAATTTACGAGACAAGAATATTGATAGTTTGATTTGGAACATATCGCAAAATAGTCTGTTTATCAATGCACGGATGCGGTAAGTAGGTACCTACCCACCTACGTGTGTGATAAAGATAACCTAAAAATTTTTTTACATCAACAGTCTGATGGAATTTAGTCGAAAGTTGTAAAAAAGTTATGCATATGCAAACTTAGTAACCTACCCACCCACGATACTGTTCCCAAGATCACGATAGGTACTTTACTGTTCCCAAGATCACGATACTTTACTGTTCCCAAGATAGGTATCTATGTCGAAGCGATAATAGTCTATTAATTACGTAGGTGACCTACATACTCCAAAATGAGCCGATTAACACTTGTATCTGTGTTCATGAATGATACATACAATGCTACAATTCACAAAAGAAACCACTTCTGCACACTACCAATCATTTTAAACTAACTGCAGCCAGATGTTAAAATAGCCATTATTCGGGGCATGCATAGGTATATTTATAAACACCCACCTCCGCCGCTGCATTGAGACTTTTGAGATGAAAAAAACCTGTTTTTGTGAAGGATGCGGTCTACGACCGACCAACCAGGCAGTTCAGCGCTGCATGTTGGATAACCCGTTGCATTGGCGTTGGGTGTAGCGATAGTTGCAGTTTTATTTATGAAGCTGCGGGTTGATATTGGGTCATAACACCCGTACTATTTGCGGTTGGTAGGTAGGTAACATAATACTAAAAAGTTGGTGTAATAAATGAAAATATAAAATACTCACGAATTATCTATATCCCGGCTCAGTGGCCGGCTGCACAGCACACAGTTTAGCACACACACGCAAGTTTGCCGGCTGCCGGCCGGCGACAGTGGGTTGGGTTGGGTTATCTAGGCGGAGGCGGGCGCAGCCGCGGACGGGGCTGAGCAGCGCAGGTCAGAACACAGTGTGGAGTGATTGCAGAAGTGAAACCCTGCAACATTAAAATCATAAACTAAACATGCCTGTCAAGAAGTTGCAGGAACCGGTCTTATGCTTCTGTGAATTATGGGCTACACATAGCTTGGTACAATGTTCTATCTATAGGTGACGCCGGCCAACGACACGACGACGATGTCTCCCCCGGGTATGATGATGATGAATCGTTTGTCTAAGGTACTTATCAATATTTTTACAGAGAAGTAGGCAAGTACATTGTATGTAGGTATGTAGTAGAATTGCCTACCTACATAAGTACGTAAATAAAATAAATGAATAAATAAATGATGCTGGACAATCCACACAGCATCATCTATCCAGACCTAAGCCAAGCAGAGCTTGTGTTATAGGTGTGGCTAGGTCACGCATAACGTCCCACCCATCATAAATAGATACAGGAGTATTCTAGCTATTTAGCTGCGACAATGACCTTCCACTGACCTCTGAATAGAGGGCATTGACTTTCCTTTGTAGAAAACTCGTGTAGTGGAATGTTATCCTTGCCTTGTTTTTTTAAATCTGGAGAGTTGGTGTACTCATTTTTTCAAGCTGTGTACCTAACAGAAATCGACAAAGAAATGCTAGTGCTGGGAAAACACACTATGAATCGAGCTTTAGAAAAAAAAACGATTTTTACTCGATTGGTGGTTCTTGTCATAATATTTTATAAACATAAATGTATATAATACATGAATGTATTTACTAGGTTTTTATGATTACTTAATCGGATATTAAGGTACCTAACCTACTCGTTATGAGGAGAGGAAACTCTATGGTAGGTATAATATAACGAGAAGCCCTAATAAAGTAAGTAGACGTAGGTACCAAAATTTTTGTGTTTCCAGGTAATCCTACCTACTTTCACGAAAAAATATAGTTGGAAATATTTTCGTTCACACTTTATAAAAGAAAATCATTATAATAATTATCTAATAATTAACGCCAATGCAACAATTATACCTACATTAAATAAATTATCATAGAGCTATAACGATAGATTACAGATTTTAATAACTTTATTTCTTGAAAGTATTAAAGCTTACAAAATAAGCACTTAAATAAGTGAAATATGTACCGCAGACAATTCGATAACAATACAGTCGACGTACAACACTATCCTTCAAACTCGCTAGTTTTATCTCTGTCGCACGGCATAACGCCTTCTCGCTCCATCCAGTACCAGCTCACTCACAGCTGATCCTGCCTGACTGACATCCTGTGCACTTGAGCGAGTATTGTCGTGAATTCACGATTGTTGTGTGCAGAATACATTAATAACGCCACGTTTACTCGCAAAATGCCCGGAAACAATACGAGACAGTTGTTAAAAAGTGTGACTGAAATCGGCTTCGGAAAAAGAAATTGTGAGTACCTATAACTCTATTAAATTTTAATGGTTAGGTAACCTTCTTATCTTTTTTAAAGCACCTGTAATAATATAAAAATAACATTTTAGATGACTATGACAAACTGCTTGAAGAAATTTTATTGTTCAAAGTTCATGTTCTAAAAAATATATAAGGTTGAATTTAGCCTTGTAGCATATAGAACTTGCGGGTAGTTTAAACCTTTGGAAACAAAATTACAAAAACTAGGCATATTTTATACCTATTTCATTTTTTATTATACGGAGAGAGCGAAGCGAAGTTCCTAGTGGCAGCTTGGGGGATTTGGCTGTATGGTGAAATAGGTAGGTATTAACTTCGAGCATAACTCCGCTGATCTGATTTGCGTGAAATTTGATACAGATGAAACATGCTGGTAACTTACTGAGGCCAAATTCGTCGAGGAGTTTTTAAGACAAGTAGTAAAGGGGGTAAAATCATGAATTATCTAAATCAATTTTGGTCTCATATGAAAGGTATACCTACATTTACAAACAGATAATAGTTTTTTCTAACGTGTATAGTTTTTTAAATAATCAGAGTTTTAATTTGTACTGTGTATGTGTAATGTAAGTAGGTATCATAGGTGCTACTCTGTGCATTAATTTTAGAAGACCTCCAAAGTCATCTATCTTACCTACGAATGTCTACCAAATATGAGCTCTTGTACGCTAGATTGAGCTGTCATTGGTTTTGTTTTGAACTACGAATTCGTAATTTTGTTCATCGCATTCTACAACAAACTTTAACCTCTGTGACCGTTCCAGATTATGAAGAAAGCAAAAAACAATAAGAATTCCATTTTTAAACTGGTTATTGAGTTTTCTTAATCATTTTTGCGCAATTACCTACATTCGGAATTTCAAGCCGTTGATCTTCATATCTCCAGAATCACTCGAGACACGACGAATGAAACTAAAACGGTCACGACGTTATTGTTAGGGGCTAACTAAGTATACTAGTTACGATTTCTTTAACTCTCATTCTCATACGCCCTCATAAACTGAGGAAACCAGTTTGTCGACTAAGGGCATTGTGCTATAATACGCCAGACTTGATTGAAACCAATTAACTTTGCGAAAGTGCAGTCATGGCGAGTTTTTAAATGCAATGTCTTACCACCACTTTTCTTTATAGATGGGTCGGCTAAAAGAGTGGTGGCTGCAAAGCCAATCGTGGAGATGGATGGAGATGAAATGACCCGAATCATCTGGGCGAAGATCAAGGAGAGACTCATATTCCCTTATGTTAAGGTAAAATTAGTTCCAAGGTCCAAAAACATCGTTCATCAATAAACCAATCAGTATTGTAATAAGATACCTAGACTAAACACATATTAGGTACCTATGCACTTAATAAAGTCAATGCTGCGAATCTATCACTTAGACTTAGAGAGATAGTAGGTAGTTTTAATGGATCTAGTAATAGGTTATCAAAACACATAATAAACCAATAGGTACCTACAGCTTGTTTATCTACAATATCTAAATGGGTCAATTTATTTATTTTACTAAGGTTTTGATTGGGAACACTCGTAAATGTTCAATTGCTTGATTCATTGCCATTTTATTGGTTTCTTTCCATTGGGGTTTCGTGCCAATTAATTTAGCAATGAAGGTCATTGAACTTTCGTAAATTCTGGATTGACGGGACACATATCTTCGCTAAAAAATGCTTGATAATAGTCTGGACTAGGGCGTGGACACTGGCTGGACACTTTGTGGCGTCGTACGGGGGAGGCCTATGTCCAGCAGTGGACGTGTATGGGCTGATGATGAGGCAATTAAGTCAAATAAATAAAATCAAGTTTCCTTGTACCGTTGTACCTATATGTTTTACACAAACACTTAGCGTTCAGAAACATAGGTTAGTCCACTACATTACCTACTTTTATGTAAATTAATAATAAAAAGTGACCTTTTCTACCAGCTGGACTGCCTTTATTTCGACTTGGGCTTGCCCCATCGAGACGCTACCGATGACCAGGTGACCATCGACGCCTCGCATGCTATGCTAAAACACAATGTTGGTATCAAGTGCGCCACTATCACTCCTGATGAACAGAGGGTTGAAGGTAACACGCAAACATCATTCCTATAATTTTAATTACATATGTAGGACCTTCCGTTTACTCACCCACCCACCATATCAGAATCTTTTAAAGAGGCTAGCCACAGGTCCGTATACGAGTCCCAGGTTAAATTACCTGTGTAGTACCTATCTACCACAAGAAATAACCACAGAGTTGTAAAGTCAAGCTTTAAAGTTCTAGCTAGCTCCCCAACCGAGTCGCTAGCTAATCATAAAATGTCTTCTAGAGTTCAAACTAAAGAAAATGTGGCTAAGCCCCAACGGAACGATCCGTAACATCCTCGGGGGAACCGTGTTCCGGGAACCGATCCTTTGCAAGAGCATTCCACGTCTGGTCCCGGGTTGGACACAGCCGATTGTGATCGGGCGTCACGCTCATGGAGATCAATACAAGGCACAGGATATGGTGATTTCTAAACCGGGAAAGGTAAGTTACATAGGGTTTTTAAATAACTATTGTTTTTTACTATAAAAATTTTCGTAGTTTGTTCAATTCATTATGAATGTAAGCGGGTGAACACACAGGTGTTCTTCCAACACAAACTAGGTTCGTACTAGTTTGTGTTGGAAGAACACCTGTGTGCCACGGTGTCCAACACAAACTAGGTTCGTAGTTAACCCGCTTACATTCATAATGAACTATTGTTTTGAATAATTCCTCTGTCTTAGCAGGGTGCATAGTTGAAACATAATTTTTAAGACCCCCTGTAGGTATAACATGTTTGCAAAAAAAGTTGAGTATTGAATAGTGGGAATAAAATCAGACCCCAATTAGAACCTTGCACGATACTGCACGTAACGAGATTCTGTATGATCGCGGTGGATCACGGGTTAATATAATTTATAAAGTTGTTTGAACTTTCGATAACAACTTTGTAAAATACTATTCGACCTTTTAACATTAAAAATATAAGTCAAATAAAAGAATCACAATTAAACTTATCAAAGGCCATTGACACGAAGATAAAGCGCTTTTGTTATATAAATAATAGAGCAAGTATTTTATACTAAGCCGCTTTTTTCTACCCAAACAGGTGGAACTTGTTTATACAGGGAAAGATGGAACGGTGGAGAACCGCCTATTGTTCGATTTCAAGACCCCCGGAGTTGTTATGGGCATGTACAATGTCGATGACTCCATCCGTGCATTCGCACATTCCAGTTTCCAGGTAAAAATCTACCAATTCTACCATTTAACAATATGACAACTATTACAGTCCATTATGTGATAATAGAAATAATAAGTGATTTTATTCAGGTTGCACTGCAAAAGAAATGGCCATTATATTTGTCGACAAAGAACACAATTCTCAAAAAATACGATGGCCGTTTCAAGGACATTTTTGAAGAAATATATCAGAGGTCAGTATACCAAAAAACCGGTAATGTAAGCTCCGATCAACAATGAGTTTTGAAATGAGGCAAAGATGTTTGAATATACAATGGGGAGCCCATTAAGAACGTTTTATAGCTAAATAGTTTCATTCCTTCAATGTCATCTGAAGGAGACTGCAGCTACTTGCGATACGATACAGATGTCTATCTAAGCCTATGTGTAGCGGTCTGCAACCTTATCCAACGAACTCATTTTGCTTAATCATTTGTAATGATAGGAGTCTGTTTCTATAGCAATAGCTAGGCAAGCTAATCGTCTATTGTAGATTGTTTGTTGACCATGTAAATGGATCCAGCATAAACACCACGCTTCAGAACACAATCATAAGTACCTACTTAATTGAGTTTTTGTAACGTTTTAGCGACTACAAGGCAAAGTTCGAAGCTAGTAAGATCTGGTATGAGCACAGACTCATCGATGACATGGTCGCGCAAGCAATGAAGAGCTCCGGAGGATTTGTGTGGGCCTGCAAGAACTACGATGGAGATGTACAGTCCGATGTTGTTGCTCAGGTAAATTACTGACGAGTAGTGCAGAGTTGTATGTTTAATTGGCAGATAACGATTTGACGTCCTTCGTTCCCTTTGAAAACTCTTTTTCTAATGAATTATTATATTCACTAATTTCCACCTGAATGAGTAAGAGTCCGTCTTTTCTTTAAAAAAATCCCTTTCGAATGTTCCCTGAGACGAATTTTGGTTCCCGTGGCGATGTTGTTGACTGAGCTTTTTTATTGTACCAGGGTTACGGCTCATTGGGCATGATGTCGTCAGTTCTGGTGTGCCCAGACGGTCGCACGGTGGAGTCAGAGGCCGCCCACGGGACCGTCACCCGTCACTACCGCGTGCACCAGCAAGGCAAACCCACATCCACCAACCCCGTGGCTTCAATCTACGCCTGGACGAGAGGGCTCGCGCATCGTGCTAAGCTGGACAACACTCCTGAGTTGAATCATTTTGCTACTGCTCTTGAAGAGGTGAGGCACGTGTAGAGTTAAGCGAGGCCCCACTAACCCTGCAGCGGGGACGTGGTAAAGTTTGTTACGATCTAATTTATTTTTATGCTCGAGCTATGCGGGGGGTTTCTGGAATCGTTTTTCCTGAAATCCCCCACGAAACTGCTCGATATGATTTAAGGGCTTACCGTTAAAAAATCCGGGAATCCCTCAAGTGGGTGACAGCCGAGGGGGATTTCTGGAATAATCCTAGCCTTTTAGGATTCAGCCTTAGCACGGGGATTTTTTTCTAGGGTAGAATAGAAAATAATGTTATCGTAATGTATGGCACATTGCCTATATTATTGAAGTTGAAGGAATGAATTTCAAATATGTAATTTACGCATTCGATGACAAAGTGACGTAATTTTTCTCTATTCTACCCTATACAACAATCCCCGTTCTAGGGGGGCTGATTGATAAGAAAGTTGATATGGGTTACAATCTTGAATATTTTCCATGGTAAGTAGGTAAGAAGGTAAGAAAAAGAAACCAGTGATAAGATATGATGCGACGCGACTGTCGAGTATTTATAACACCTTATCAGGACATTTGTTATCATTTTATTTTATGAATCAGTTGGGGGTTTAAGCTGCAAAAAATTCTCAATATCTAATCTATGATACCGACATGTTAAGGGTGATCGCGTCAATATTGGCTTTTTGCTGTTTGTCGTTTTTTTTATATCCATTTTGATGGTACGGAACCCTCCCCGTGGGCGATTGAACGCGCGCTTGGCCGGTTTCTTGTTATTAACCACACATTGATCTGATTACAGGCCTGCGTTGAATGCATCGACAGCGGCAAAATGACTAAGGATCTGGTGATCTGTATCCACGGACTTAAGGATACTAAAGAGGGGATGTACTTACACACTGAAGACTTCCTTGAGGCGATTGCTGAACAACTTGAGCGCAAACTATCCAAGTAGATAAATAAGTACAATTCATAGCTTCATGCAAACAACTTAGGAATCTGCAATGTGATATAGTTAAATTTTAAAGAGGGAAACGGAGTACCTAACCATAATTACATTAAGGCGCATAGTGATGTGACACTAGAGCCACTCTTTATTTTTTCCTGTATTAACGATATGGGAAAAGAATAACCAACAGTTCTCGACGCCAATGGATAATAGCCAGTATACCGAAACTATTTTTCGATACCTACCTACCTCTGTAATAATTTGGTTTCATTTAGTATTAGCAGAAAATGGATTATTGCGTTTGGTGGCCACCAAAGTTAAAACCCATTTTCTGTTTAATCGAAATAAAACAAAACTATTACAGTGGTATTCAAAAATAAGGTACCTATAATACATTGGCGTCGAGAACTTTTGGTAATTCTTTTCTATAACGATACTACAAGAAAAAATAATGAGTGGCGCTAGTGTCGCATTACTATGTGCCCTAAATAAATGCATGGTCAAGTAAACGTGAATTGTTCATGAACATCAATAATTTTTACCTATTTCTGTGATACCGTTTTTCCATACTAAATAAAGTATATATGTGATTCTTAATTGTTTGTATGGAACATACTCGTACATCAAACACATTTTGGGATGTTTATTAACTTTGTCAATTTACATTTTGATTAGTTAACTGTGGCTTGCATTTGGCATGATAAGATTGTATAATGTTTCAACGCGCACTGTTTTTAGGTAAACGGATGTTGCGTATTTTGAGACTGATTAGGATTTATGACTGAACAGTCTTATTTGAAAGTTTGAATTGATGGAAAAATATTGAAATTTGAAGTTCCCAGTGTCTAAGTTAGGTGTCTTAAATGTAATTGAAATATCTTGAGATTTTAAGAAATTACTTTTATATCCATCTTATAAAATATTTTTGCTATGTATCAGCTTGTTTCAATTTATTTAGAAACATTGTTGAATTTATTTTAATTAGATTTTATAATAAAACAGAAGTATTTATACAAACCAGCAGTTATATTCAGAGAGCTGTTAGAATTAAATTTATTTTATCAAAATGAGATCCTTATCCTTCTCCACTTCATATTTGACAAGCTTATAATAATTCTTCAGCAACTTTCTCCAGTAACACTTCACATCTTTGTCCGCGAGGTTCTCCCAAATATGCTCAAAACCCCTCTCTGCAATCTCTTTAGCAGCAGAGTCATGCTCTTTGAAATACTCAATAACTTCCTTTATTTCCTCCTTTGTGGCTGTTGAGTTGATTGGCACATAGTGGACCCATGGTTTCAATGAGGGATAGAAGAATTCAAGCCATGTGTCTCCGACATGGAAGACTAGAGATTTACACAGGAACAAATGTTTCATTCGAAAACTGGCTGCCACTCCTCTATAATTAAACAGGTATTTGTATTGACAGTGGTCTTCGAAAGAGACCTCTGCTGCTGGCGGAGCATAGAGAGTATCCTAAAAAAAAAAATATTCACTAAAGTTTTATAACCTAGCTATTTCAAATGTGAATAAATTTTGATAAGGTAGAAAATACTTACAGCATCAGATTTCCAAGCTTGATTCTTAGTATACTGGGCATCCACAAGTTCTGGATTAGAGCGAGAAAGGTATATAAGAGGATCTCTCTCTTGACTAGTCCTGGAACCTCTGAAGAATGCTTTGCTTTCCTTCTTTTCCCAAGGGTATCTGAAAAACATTAAAATTTATGACAATACCTACTCAAACGCAACTCTGCTTTTAAGTAAGAACAAATTTTGACAATTTTGAAAACTGTCAAAAATCATGTCTTGGGATGTGGTTAATATCTGAATTTGCGTGCAATTGCCTCACAAAAACTAATTCAAAATAAATAAATTATGCTGGACATTCTACACAGTATGATCTATCCCCACGCTAATCAGAGCTTGTATTATGAGTACTAGACGACCTAATACACTATTTCTATAGTTTTTTTTATTATACATAGAAAATACCCAGAGCACTCGGAAAAATATTTGCAGATTGTACAAACATTTGTCCCAATGCAGAATTCGAACTTGCAACCTCCTGCTTCGCAAGCGGACCTTCCCCTGCCATGTCACATCATTATTACATATATAAACTTTTATATAATAATAATGTTATTATATAAATATGACTATAAACTGTTCATGGAGAAGTACTATCACTTCCCCACAAGATGCACTGGTATTGAATAATACCTCAAATTATAGGCTGCAAAGTATTTAGGGATAACTTAAAAAAACTCATTATGTGTGGCACAGAAATAGGTACCTACTTCTCAGCTGCTGTCGTTATGCTAATTCGATGTTTATCCCAGCGCCCTATGCCTGTAGGGTAGAGGGATATAGCAGGTCCACCCTCCCAAAAACTCCAGGCTGGATACATGATGTCATAGTAGTCATGTGTCTGGAAATAGGTATTGGTAAATTAGTTTTGTTTGAAGTAGTGTGATATGCATTTTAATATGCATAGACAAATAATGTATAGTGTATCAAATAAGTGTTACATTTTTGTGTACATCCAAATACATATAGGTCATTCTATCTAACTTGGCTAAACAAAAAATGATAAAAACTAAAATAATGAAGTAACCATTGTGATAAAAACCTTACTGAAAGACAATACTGGAGCTTTAGGCTGACCCCAGGCTCGGTTCAGCTGTGGCCAGTCCCTGGTGTTGATGGCTAATTCCATGTCCGGCATCTTTGCAGCTAATGGTTTTAGGTAGTATTCTATGCCAGTGCATCGTGCTGGGAAGTGACAGTCTTTCTCCCTATACAGTTTACCTTGAATTATCTGAAAGTAATACCAAGTAAAAAAAGCAAAGTTTAAGTAAGTAGTGTAGTAAAGTATGACAATAAGATTTTTTTGCAAGGCAAACACAGCATTATGCTTCACATCTCCAATCAAAACTTACCTGATATTTTGTTCCTTTAGTCCGAGCAACAGCAAACTGATCCTTTGTAATCCCATCTTTGAAGGGTGCCAGGTCCATATTTATCACTGATTTGTGGCAGCCACAGTTTTCCCGTTTACAAGGGGAAAATTGATCCAGTGCAGAAGTAATTTTTGTAGACAATTTCTTTGATTCTATGGATATAAAGCTGTGTGTTGATACAAGCATATCAAACAATAATAAATAATTCTAAATTCTACATTCAAGTGAAAGCTTCAATGTTTTGTACCTTTGTTGTACTTTTCTCGTCCACCGCCAGCTGTACATGAAACATCGTCTTTGAGACAGTATTCTTCAGACGCATGAGTGAGACATAAACCTACGCAGCAGAAGATTGCTAAATGGAAGTTTATCATATCAATTCCCGTTTTCTTAAAGAGAAACAAAGAGAATACAATACTATGAGAAGATAAACTCAAAGACGATATATAAATACTAGAGAAACTGAGAAAACATGAGAAAACACACTGACACTAGTTGTTTTTGTTTATTCTGAACCTAGGGATGAGTAAAAAATATCGATATATCAAAATATCGACATTTTTTCAGAAATTAATCGATATAATTAGTCGATATTTTTAAAGCGATATATCGATTTTCGATATTTATTTCAGGATATCAAAATTCGTATGTATCAAAATCGATATTTTCTAATTGTAGACTACTGTAACTATTTCAGGTTACCAACTTTAGTAGGACAGCTTATTCATCAATATCGATAAATGTGAACAAGGAGCAACACATTCCTATTTATTTTGTATTGGTAGCATTGACTGTCTATGTTTGACTGTAAGTGTCAAATTTGTGGTCGATATGTTGGTCTTCCTTAATTCTTCTTGAATTCAAAGATTTTTACTACCTGCCGTTGCTTGGTTAGTTTCATTGATCTATGGCCCGGCTACACGCCCCGCACCGCCCGCGCCGCTTGCCTGCAGTATGATGATGAGCAAAAATATCGATATATCGAAATATCGATATTTTTTACCATGCATATATCGATACTAATAATAAATATCGATACGATATATATATCGATACATTTTTTTAAGTTGCCCATCCCTATCTGAACCTCGGATGAAGTTATTGTCAAATCCAAATCCATAATTTCATAGACAATGACATTTAGTAGACTTGGGATAGGCATATGAAAAAATTTATCGATATATATAATTGTATCGATATTTATTATTAGTATCGATATATGTATGGTCAAAAATATCGATATTACGATATATGGATATCTTTGCTCATCAAAATGAGAGCTTTTCAATACGACCTTTAAAAAAATAAGTAGTTGCCATAGACTAAGATGATGTCGCTGTATGAAACTCAGTGTTAGAAATCTGCCAAAAAATTTGTAAAATGGCACCCGTTTCGTTGTTCATTTTATGACAATTGACATTGTCTCTTGACTTTTGTGCAGCGCCGTCTAAAGTCAAAATATAACGCGAGATTGTTTTTTTTTAAAAATTGCATTGAAAAGCCCTCATTGTGTGTGCAAGCGACGACGACGGAGCGTTTTGCCGGGCCATACCTAGATCAATGATACTAACCCCAAGCTAAGAACGTAGGCTTATAGGATCTTTGACTCCAAGAAGAAGGAAGGAAGACCAACATATCGACCACAACTTTGACACTTACAGTCAAACATAGAAAATCAGTGCTACCAACACAAAATAAATGGCATTCCTATTGTTGCCCCGTGTACACATTTAGCGATATCAATGACTATGCTGCCCTACTACAGTAATTGATAACTTGAAATAGATTATTGTCTACAATTCGAGAATATCGATTTTGATATGAATTTTGATACCCTGAAATAAATATCGAAAATCGATATATCGCTTTTAAAAATATCGAGTAATTATATCGATTACTTTCTGATAAAATATCGATATTTTGATATATCGATATTTTTTGCCCATCCCTATAGTAGGTAGACCGAAGGATGGGAGTTATTGGATATTTTGGCTACAGGTTATTAGTTGGGTATTTTGTTTCAATACCGTTAGTACTGGTAACCAATAACGTTACAATACTCTATACCTGTCCTGATTTCTACCCAATATATTTCTAACCGATTTGGTTAGAAATACCAAATACTTGTTGCAGCTACATAACTTTACGGGTGAACGATCCGCTAGTACCTATGCGTCGATGATAGTTAGGTAAGTATAGGTATTGAAGCGTTGGGTAGTTATCTTATGGCTCCCGGTCGGTTAGGCGCGATGCTCGCTTTGCACAGTTATTCCCTAGCGGTATGCGGAATTTACTATACCGTTAGATATTTAAGGACCATGCTAACAGGTACTGAGTTAGTTATTGAATACCGGACCATCTCTAGTAGACTCCTTTTCCTTTTGCTCTATGTCCTGTCCAGCGTTGCCGGTGCGGACCTTTTTGGTCCGTTTCGGACTTTTTTCTGCCTCTGCGTATCTTTTGCGGACCATGAGTATTTGCGGACCTTTTCGGACCAAAACGCCTATCCAAACGGTACGGTTTTAGCCGTAGTACGGCTGAAACCGTACTGTGGCCTATTCAGGCCTATTGCAAGTTGTGTGCCTGTCAGTTAACCGCGCATCGATTAATACATATATGAAATACCGCAACATCCAAACACAATCTTATTTTAAAAGAAATCTCAGGAAATAAGTTCATTCCAAACCTGTTAGTTCAATCTCCTATAGAAAACCAAACAAAAAATATAAAAGAAGTTCAATACTACGACTCATCATCATATCAGCCCATAAACGTTCACTGCTGGACATAGGCCTCCCCCATACGTCGGCGTCGCCACAAATAGCAGCCGCCTCCATTCATCGACTCCCTGCGACCGCTACGATGTCGTCGGTCCATCGAGTGGATGGTCTCCCAACACTCCATTTCGCATTGCATCGTAGACGCCACTCGAGATCCTTTACTCCTCAGCGGTTATCAGTTGTGCGAGCTATATGACCTACCAACTGCCACTATAATACTACAACTATATAATTAAAATAAAACTTTTTTTGCGTCTACCTATTTTAACTGATAATTCAGGTCAGCACTAATAATTTTGATTCGATTGTGAATATAGAAAAAGTCAACAGACTTCAACCTTTGGATTTTAAGGATGTTTTCCTACGCTCGCATTAGGACAGAACGCTTCATATCCGTGTGTAGTAAAATAGGGTTTATATTGAGTGTGGGCCTATGAAAAAAAAAAGGTATGCTGCTAGGAATATATTTTTTTTTTAATTTATTCGGGGTAACAAACAATTACACTCTTAGCCTAATTAAACTGTAACTTAGTCTATGTAATGTTCTATAAGTGTAATCAACACCGTTACCCTCATATGGATATCAAAATAGATAGGGCAAAAGTTATAGTGAAGCAAGTGTGTTCTTCAAATACAATCCCTGCGCGCGGGATTACCGCGTCGGAAACGGCGATAAGACCGCGCGCATATACAGCAGTGGGAGTACTATACTCGAGCCATTCTCGATGTTGAAGGTTTGCAAACAACTTACTGCATCAAAGTCCAAAATTCTTGTTTGACATCTCGAGTTTTAAAATAGGTAAAAGTAGTTGTCATCAATATGCCTTGTAGGAGAGAGCTGAAATAGACAAGTAGTACAACTTCTAATAAAATGATAAAAAACTATCAACAGCTGGAAACTGATTTTAGGTTAAATATGGACGCAGTGTTTACAAACACCCCACATGGAGCCCGGTCAGAGCAAAGGCATATTATCAGATTCTCACAACATTACCACGCGAGTCCATTTCATAGGGATAATGACCGAGGTCGCGATTTTTATGCTATGGGAATCCGACATAAGAGGTAACGAAATGATACAGTACAATATTAATTTACAGATCAGTATGATTTTAAATATAAGTGGATAGAATTAAGTACATTGCTTACATTATCGGGACGAAGGAATCAGACATGACAGCCTGATTTATTGCTTTCTTGAATGAGAAAGGTGAAGAAGCGAAAATTTCAATTTCTGAGAAATTATCATTAAATAATTTAGTTAATCTACGTAGTGGTGCGCGTTCGCCAGCATTAGTTTTACAATTTGTGAGTGCGAATACGTATTGTTTGCGAGTCTCTCGTGCAGCATAAGAACGATATAGAATACGAATGCTTATCTGGTTAACGAGGTTGTTACAATCAAATTTATTATGACAGATATTGTATAGAAGAAGTTGATCGAGAAACAGTCTTCTCACTTTAAGTGTAGGTAATGAGAACTTACTCAATAGTAACTCGTAGGATGATTTCGAGCGATAGCAACGATAATATGTCGAACGTAGAAACTTACGCCGAACAGATTCTATCTGATCGTGATACTTATTGTAAAGTGGATTCCACACTGATGTAGCGTATTCTAATTGAGCCTTAACCAGTGAGTTGTAAAGTAAGAGATATGATTGATGTCTCCTAAACGGAACGCAAGTACGCATCACAAGTCCATACATTTGAAATGCCTTGTTAACTATGTGGTTGATATGAAGATCGAAGTGTAATTTGTTATCAATTAGAATTTCAAAATCCCTAATCATAGAAACCTTTTCCAATGTAGTATTGCATAGCGAGTACGAAAAAACAATTTTGTTTGTTTTTTTTTTAGTAAATGTGATAGATTTGCACTTGCCAAGACTAAGATGCAGTTTATTAATCTTGCAATATTCAGTGAGACGGTTGAGATCGTTTTGTAGTTTAATGCAGTCATCTAAAGATGAGATTTCACGATAGACCTTAAGATCATCAGCATAAAGAAGAAACTGAGTATGCTTAAAGCAGCCATCGATGTCATTAACAAACAGAACAAAAAGCAGAGGGTCAATAATAGATCCCTGTGCCACGCCGGAAGTGACTTTAATTATGGCTGAAGTATACCCATTGATAGCTACTCGCTGCGTTCTGTTTCTAATATTCGAGGAGAACCAACGAAGTAAGTTTCCACGAATACCATTAAAAGCAAGCTTCTGCAGAAGTATTGTGTGGTCTACCTTATCGAAGGCCTTGCAAAAATCTGTATATATTGAATCTACTTGTACTCTCTTATCCATGGACGGAAACAGTTAGTATATAGAATAAGATTACTAATAGTAGATCGTTTTTTAACAAATCCATGTTGTTCTTTAATAATTATTTTATGTAAACTAGGGTAAATACTATCATGAACCAGACGTTCCAAAACCTTCGATAGGGTAGACAGCAAAGATATTGGACGATAGTTTGTTACGTCATTCTTGCTTCCATTTTTGTGAATAGGTGTAATGTTGACCGTTTTCCATAAGGACGGAACCTTACCTTCTTGAAGATTTCTATTATACAAGATATGTAGAGGAAAGACGAGTGAGTCAGCGGTATACTTAACAAAAATAGGAGGAATCCCATTGAGGCCAGGCCCCTTGGTAACGTCCAGAGATTTTAGTTCTTTTACTATCACATTTTTTGATAAATCAAGATCGGAAAGGATAAAATCACATTTATCATTTACTGGTATAGATTCAAAGTCTGTATTATCATTATGACTACTTTCATACACAGAGCCAAAGAATTTAGAGAAAAGTTCACATATTTGTTCAGGCTTGTCTGAAACTAGATCATTAAATTTCATGGAGGATGGAATTCCAGATTTTTTATTTTTGCTTTTAACAAAATCCCAAAAGGCCTTTACAACAATTCAATGACATTCCTAATATCTAAGTCACAATAATAATGTTTTTTGTATCTCAGTCCTTTAAATATACCTACCTCGTCTTTCGATTTTCATGTTATCCTATTGATATCTTTGTAGTAAAATTTATTCAAATGTAAGAAAAATAAGCGAAGTATAATCAAGTTCTCATAGATAAAGCAGCATGTAGTAAAATTCATAAGGAAGACTTAATATCCCTGCTACGCCATGCCAGGTGAATATTTTTGTACAAAGTAAAAAAACGGACCTTTTTGTCATATTTCGGACCATATTTGCATTCGGATCGGACCTTTTTGCGTTTGTCTGCCGGCAACACTGGTCCTGTCTCGTCTCTTTTATTTTCTGCAAGAAATACACAACAAATTTTCTGTTTGTTTGTTTGTTGATTTTGGTTGAACGAAATTGATTTCAAGAAAATAAGATTTCCTTCGCATTCTTGCACTGCCCTATTCTCATGTTTCATAAATGATAGTGAGTGAAACCAATAAATCTAAAATAGTGTTACTCTGATTTCACGATGGGAGCCGTGTTAGGTCTTTGTTCAGCTGCGCAGGTAAGTGAAATTTTATTTGATGATGACCCTATTTGGTAGACTTAATTTGCCATTCAATTCAATCCTCATCCGATCATAAAGGCATATTTTAAAGAACTTTATCTCTGGGATGAACAGGAATCGATTACTACGTGGTATGACTCACCATAAATTTCATTCTTTTGAGTTGTGTTGAGAAGACATTTTGTTGAAAAGGGAATCCCCACGAGTGTCTACATATCTGGTCACATCACAGTCATCGCAGGCCTTATAGTTTAAGCAGCTCAACTGCAATTCTTAAAAGAAACCCTTTAATTGGAAATAAATTGTAATACATACCTATCAACCTACATACAGGGTGCATTTTTGAGATGAGACAGTAAGGGCAGGTACCTTAACTTTTTGAGATATTCTGTACTGTATTCACAGATTTTGAATCTGTGAATGCAGCAATAAAATGGTCAGCAATAAAATGATCATTTTACACAAAAACTTTTTTGATTTCAATCGATCCTGTTTCTTATAAAGTCTACTGGACTGACTGAGGTTTGAGTACTAGAAATGTTGGAAGAGCGAAAAACATTTTCCATACATTTCGGTAAGAGGGTCAAACTTCTTCATCGTCCAAACTTTTTGTTCTGGGTAGATCTGCTTTAAAGAAGACTGGCTAAAAAAAGGTAGGTAAAAAAGTTTTAACTTTGAATTCAATTTGGATGTCTTCAGGTCATTTTTTATGTTAACTCTGAGAAAATTCTAGATTATTCATCATCATCAGCCCATACACGTCCACTGCAGGACATAGGCCTCCCCTATGCCGATATACGACGCCACAAATAGCGGTCCTGAGCCGCCTCCATCCATCGACTCCCTGCGACCGCTACGATGTCGTCGGTCCATCGAGTGGATGGTCTCCCATGTAGGGGGGGATAGATAGATCTAGATTATTACTTACAATTAATAAACTTCTTGTTAAAAAATACGTCTTGATGCCAAAATTTTCAGCAAGATGGCGCTCCGCCACACTACAGTAATTTGGGACATGTGGATGGTACCTACACATGGTCCAAATAAGAGACCACCCTGCAGTCCCGATCTAACACCTCGAGATTTTTTTTTGTCTACAAAATGGAATACAACAGTGTTCAGGAGCTAAAAGATGCATTTTAAATTATATCCGTCCAAGAAAATTATCGGCTGCTATTTTACGTTTGTACATAAAAAAACTATGTATTGTGAAAAGTTGGTCATTTTGAGCAATTTTTTGTAAATCACCTAAATAATAAATAAATAATGCGGGACAGTTCACACAACATTATCTAGCCCCAAGCTAAGCAGAGCTTGTGTTATGGGTACTAGATAACTGATATACATAATACAATATATTAAATGTAAAGATAATTTTTCTTATATTATATAAATGTTACCTAATTGCGTCTGTATTTATAAATACCTGTGAAAATCATTTTATTAAATTTTTATTGATATTTAGTTCTAATTTTTGTACTTAGAAGATTATCGATGCAACTAGGCACTTTTGCTTCTAGATAGGTACAGAATCTATGCCACGAGGCCGGCTTACCAAAAATTTCCTCCTCATGGCTTTATGGCATATGTGCGTGTAAACCTGGACTTGTGACTTACCTTTGTTTCTGTTCTAAAACTCAAACTCAAGTTGTTAAATCGTTTTTCCGTACAAAATGTACGCAAAAAGTTTTTCGCGATTTCTGACAGTTCTAGTACTCAAACCTCTGTCGGTCCAGTAGAGACTTTTGATCCTTATAAGAAATAGGATCTATTGGCATCAATAAAAGTTATAGTGTAAAATGACCATTCAAGATTTAAGATTCAAGATTTTTATTTGCATCATGTTGTACAATAAAGGTCTTACAATTGGGTACAAGTTTCAACATGAGCCCGGGTGGGGCACTGCAATTTGGATCCATTTCTTGCTGACTGTATTTTTTTTCTGATATTTGACTGTAAATCTGTGAATCCAGTCTAGAATATCAAAAAGATATGGAAACTAGGAATATTTTCCTTATTCCTAATGGTAAAAACCATACTGTCCCTTTTCAAAAATCCACCCTGTATACAAAGATGGGTTCATAAACTTGCTTAAATTTTAATTGGTTGTAAATTGACCAAACTTTTTGAAACATCAGGCATTTGTTCGATTTCTAGCTGGCCTGCTGCTGCGGCAGTGCGGCTTGCTCCCTCTGCTGTTCAGCATGCCCATCCTGTGCCAACTCCACCTCCTCACGGCTCATGTACGCTGTGATGCTACTGCTGGTGATGATCACTGCCTGCATCACTCTCGCTCCAGGGCTAGAAGAAGAATTGAAAAAGGTTTATAGACTCCCACAAATATGTTTATGATGTCTTTTTGATGAAATAAAGTATTGTCTATCTATGATAATGAATTGGTGTTTGGAGATGTAGGAAATGTTGTGAAAGCCTTTGTAGAGCTAGAAATAATGATGCCAATGAGGAAACTACTTCGGTTTTCTGTCTGATGCAGCTCTAAAGGTCCCTAGCCTAGTTATAATTAAGCTGATTATTTGAAGGTGATCCTTAAATCAACATGTGAGTAGTGACACTTTATTTACGATTCCAAGATCTATTTCAAAAACAATGTTATCTTATCTGGAGAAGGGTTCACACACATTCATAGATGAAAACATTTCAATAGCTTAAAACATAAGTACTATATTGTAACAATATCTAAGATTTTTTTCATGCTGTCTTTCAGGTACCATTTTGTCAAAACTCAACTGCACTTGTGCCGGGCTCTCTGAAAGTGGATTGTAACAATGCTGTGGGGTATTTGGCGGTGTACAGGTATATTTTTTAGTTTTTACTCTCAATTAATAGGACTCAACTTATAATAAATTGGTAGACCATTAAAATTGCTGAAATATTCTATAATTTCTACGTATTACTCTCTCGCTAAAATGATAAGACTTATTCTTGTTTTCAGGATTTGTTTTGCAGCATGTCTCTTCTTTGTACTTATGGCATTGCTTACTATTGGGGTGAAGTCTTCAAAGGATCCTCGAGCTGGCATACAGAATGGGTAAGCCCTGGTTTTACAGCTTTGTGTGTGCATATCATAGGTGTTGAATAGGACATTTAGTCATGGCATATAGTCATTATGTACCTTTCAAGGCTTATGATGTGTGTAGCATACATGAATAATTATATACCTACCTAGGTACTTTTACTTTTATACAGGTTTTTTTTACCTATACATTGCACAGTAGCACCTACAAATACAAACTATTAGCAATCTTCAATCTATGATCATCAAGTCAAATGAATCTTAATAAATAAAAGAACAAGCGATTTTCTAAACGAAAACACCCAGCCCAAACCACTGAAGCTAGAAAGCTGAATTTTTTTTATTCAGGTTTTACTACATAGGTTTCCGCTAAGAAGGGATTTTTGGAAATTCCACCTCTAAAAGGGGAGAAAAGGGGGGTTGAAGTTTTTTGGTGATTTTTGTAACTCTTTAACCAGTGACCCGATTTGCTTGAAACTTACAGAGAATACTAAGTATATAAAACTATAGAACACGTGTTTAAGGATTTTTCAAAATATTCCACAAAATGGGGTCAAATGGGTTATTAAAGTTTGAGATTTGTAGTTTGCCTTCTAATTTAAACGGCTGTTACTTTTTAGTGTATAAGGTTATTGACCCGAAGTTTTTGGTATATATAAAAAAATATATAAATTAAATGACATGTTTCAGGAATTTTCAAAAAAACTTATAATAAAGGATAAAATGGGGGTTGAAGTTGTTGAGATTCTATTTCTTACTTCTTAACCAGTGACTCAATTTGCTTGAAACTTACTACGAATATAAAATTATTGAACACATGTTTAAGGATTTTTGAACATATTCCACAAAATGGGGTAAAACGGGTTATCAAAGTTCGAGATTCATAGTTTGGCTCCGAATATAAACGGCTGTAACTTTTTAATGTAAACGCTATTGACCTGAAATCATATGAAAATATAAAATAACAATTTAATAAATTACGTGATAAGGGAATTTTCTAAAAACGTTTAATCCTTACTAATATTATGAATGCATCCTTATTAATATCCTTACTAATATTGTGAAGTGTGTTTGTTTGTCTTTCCTTCACGCCCTAACTAAGCAACCAATCGACTTCGCTTTTTGCTTGAAAGGATGGAGAGTAACATAGGTCTTTTGACTTAGAATGTTTGTCCTGGTAAAATATCAAAATATACACGGGCGTTTTACGGGAAAAAAGACCTTTTTATCCCCTTATAAATGTGAAATTCGAATTTAACGCGGATGAAACCGCGGCGGGGACCAGCTAGTAGAATATAATAATGTTAAAGGCCTCAAAATTATATACAATCAAACAAAAATGTATTGTTCCAGTTTCTGGGGCATCAAGTACCTACTGGTGATTGGCGGGATCATTGGGGCGTTCTTCATCCCGGAAGGCACATTCGCGTCCACTTGGATGGTGTTTGGCATGATTGGAGGCTTCGGCTTCATCATCATTCAGCTTATATTGATTATAGACTTTGCCCACACTTGGGCTGAAAATTGGGTTTGTAAGTATAGAAAGTTGGTTGTTTGTAAGATAGTTTGATTGTTTGTAACCTCTTCACACCAAAACTGCTGAATGTATCAGCTAAAATTTTGATATATCATAGATGAAGTTCTTGGCCTGCATCAACATACTTTCGACTAAATACTTTTTTCTCGAAAGAACGCGTGCGAAGCCGCGGGCAGGAGCTAGTAGAATATTAAATAAGAAATTTACGAGACAAGAGCATTAATAAGAGCCCAGTTTTCCCAAAAAAATATTTATTGTTGTACGTTATTAATAGTAGTATTTAATAAATAATAATTGAATACTTTTATTTTAATGTCTACAACACGCACCTGACGATCGTGACGTGACATAATCCCTCTGGTCTTCACTGAAAATCAGCGCTGGGTGGACACATCTGTGTGCAACCAGCACAATGCTGAGTGAAGGCCATATTTGCCATAAAACATGCTACGCACAAAAATAAATTATCTTTTTAAGTTAAGTAGTATTAATTAACATAGTTTTAAGGTAAATAATTTTTTTTTTCTTTTAGTCCAATGAAGTATGCACCTAAGTACTATAGTTAATAATAGTATCTACTCCCGTTATCAGAGCTAAGGCATGATCGACTCTGCCATAGCATATACTAATTGGTGGCACATTTGTGTTGTACATTTTTTTGTAATTTTTGACGTCTTGTCAGATTGTAACAGCTTTTATGGTCAAAGATATTTATTTCTCTCCAAGTTAATTTAAAACTCTTGAAGTAGATAGATCGATAGATTATTATTTATTAGCTTCTGCAACACAAAATTCTTGTTTTCAACACTTTTGGGTAAAAAATGCCTTAACTATCCTTCCTGCTATTAAATTGACGTAGATATTGTTGTTTTTCAATAATCATTTTCTTCCATAGCTAACTACGAAGAGTCGGAGTCGCGCGGTTGGTACGCGGCACTACTCCTCGCCATGCTGTCTTGTTTCGCGCTAGCACTCACAGGGACCGTCCTACTCTATGTTTACTACACTAAAGTAAGTCATGTTTTGACTAAAAATACTTTATTGCTCCCCCTGTGCAATAAAGTAAAAATCTAAGAGTATTAGGCTCCTAAAAGAGAAGTCGCCATTTTGGTCCATTCCGTGCAGATTCCACAGCAGTTTCCCTTGTATGTTTTTCTAAAAAGTTTGGGTTTTTAAAGCGTTTTCGAGTTTTCAGCATTGATGAGTTCTCGAGTAAGACAAGTAATAGCGCTTTGACGATGAATGCTGCTAAACAAAAATATATAGTTAAAAACTAAAACCCGACTACATAAAAGTCTTAAACAAGCGTTCACCTATTGTCCTTATCATTTTCTTTTGATACTTAGGTAGTCGGAAGCCTTTGTTCCTACTTGTAGGTACCCTAGGTATATGGGGTGGGTGCCTCCGACTACCTAAATATCAAAAGAAAATGTTGAGGAACACAAAAATTTGAGAAACGGTTTCGGAAAGTACAAACAGAGACCTTTGCAACGATACCACACACGAGCATATTTACTAACATTTAGATTTTCGACCCTTACTTAGACCCCCGCTATCTCGTTAGACCCCCATTTTTATCTGACGTCACATAGCCTATAACCATCAGGCTATTAAGAAGAATCATACGACACCTCATTTGTTAAAATCGGACCAGTAGTTTCAGCGCTACGTGGGAACATAAATTCGGCTACATACATAAATACATACATAAGGTGTCAAACTCATAACCCTCGTCCTTCGGTAGTCGGGTAAAAATCAATAAATGTACTAACCATCTTCAGTTTTATCCATCTAGGACGTATGGTCGCGATCTTTGACACGGTACTTGTACACATAAAATAATTCTGTTCCACTCTATTTACAGTCCAGCGGCTGCGACCTCTCCAAATTCTTCATCTCAATCAACCTGATCCTCGTTGTGATCGCCAGTGCCATCTCCATCCTACCCTCCGTGCAGGAGCACCAGCCGCGCTCGGGCCTGCTGCAGTCTGCGGTCGTGTCTCTCTACGTCATGTACCTGACTTGGTCTGCGCTCTCCAATGGGGAGTCTGCGTGTAATGGCATCACTGGGGGGTCTGAGAAGGTATGTAATCGCCAGTGCCATCTCCATTCTCTGAGTGCATGAGCACAATTTTTTACCGACTTCAAAAGGAGGAGGTTCTCAATCCGTCTGTATTTTTTTGTATGTTTGTTACGCGATACCCTCCGCCAATTATGGACCGATTTTAAATTTTTTTCAATATTGTATAGAAAATGATGCCTAGGGGGTCCCATAAAATTTATATCCCCAGGAGATTAGTATTTATCCCGAAAACTTAAAATAAGTGTAAAAGTAAGGGAATTTGAAGTCGGTTTATCGTTTTTTAAAACACGCCATATTATTTCTAATAAAAACAAATGTAGAGCAACAATATCTAACGGCGATATTGTTCTTAATTTGATCTTAGTTTTAGTTTAGCTTCGTTTAATATACCTATGTAAACATTAATTTAATGGAGCGAGGCCCTGATCAGACACCGTGAAATCCGCATTGCATCTATGCGGATTTCACGGTTCACGGTATTCCAGCGGATTGAACACGCGGATCATGCGTCATGGATTGGAACCACGCCGCGCCGTTTGCTTCCGCGTATATCGGCGTCCCTGATGTCTTTAACTCTTTGACCACCATAGTCACCTATACATGACAAATCACCTGAGAACCCCTCAACGCCAACGACGTTTAGACTATCTTTTGTTCACTTCATGATTTGGCGTAGAGAAAACGGGAATGCGTTTTTGGCGTGGCGGTCAAAGGGTTAATACTAAATATGTATATTATACCAAAAATGCATATATATAATGATTTACTATTCGGTAATGCTTTACCAGGATTATGCGACACAAGCCAAGTATTGGGTATGTAGGAATTTGAATATATCATCCATTGTTTTGAGTGTATTTATGTGTCTGTTGTTAGCTTTACTCGTACTTAACTTTATAAATCCACCAGCCATAAAAACCACATCCCTTCTTTTTCAGACCTCATTTATGACCTTTTCATCCAGTTGATGATTTTATACTTTTTAACCGACTTCAAAAGAAAGAGGTTATCAATTCTTTCACTATTGTATAGAAAATGATCCCGAAGGGGTCCCATAATTTTTTTATCCCCAGGGGATTAGTATTTATCCCGCAAAACTTAAAATAAGTGTAAAAGTAAGGGAATTTGAAGTCGGTTTATCGTTTTTTAAAACACGCTATATTATGTGTATGTTATGTGCCCAATAATGTTGTAATACAGGTCGTCACCTCCTCCACTACGAAATCGCAAAATGCATTGAAATTTACCTTATTCTGTCGCTTTCCATACAAACCTGAAGCGATACCAGTGTCGCTAGAGTATCGTGGTACAATACAAGCGTACTAGGAAGCAAAATACAATACAACCCAAGAAATTATATCGAAATCGCGATTTATTACTGACTACTATTTACGTTTTCTATGAATTCATGTATTTTAATGTTCTAATATACTAGAATAATTTTAAACCGTTGGTATTTTATTTAATTAATGTATAATAATTATGGTTTGATCAAATAACATTAATAGGGCTGAAAAAGTATGTATATGAATTGTGTGTAACATAAGAATTTAATCATCTTCTAAATCTATCGATCTACATATGTATCTATATAAAACAAAGTCGTGTTGTATATAGATTGTAAAAAAATTGGGCACCGCGCATAAAATAAAATTCAACGGGGGCAAAGCTTGGTCAAAATAAAATAAGTCTATAATTTTATGCATAATAATAAATAGGTTTCCAAAGAATTGTTTAACCCTAAAAAAAGCAAAATTGTAAGTTGTGCCCCATTTTGATTTCGTGAAGGAGATAGGTCAACGACCTGTATTGCCACGTTATCTGGCACCGAGTAGGTATAGAAGCTCTTGTACTTTACAGATTACACTTACTCTTACCCTATAGTTTTTATCAGCACAATCAACAAACTTTTTAGAAATTACTGTACTGTAGAATATAACGGCAAAAATAACTGCGGTTTTTCGTGCTTAAAAGCGTGACCTCGCACTGAAACTGTACATACTTCAAGCCTACCAAAAAGCCCTGACGTTTCATTCTAACAAGTTAATTAATCGAAGAAAGAACTAACTATACTCAGGATCAAACGCCATTGTCCACCGCTACTGAAAAGACGACGCGTTCCCTGTTCTGAGTGTCCACCAATATGTTTGCCAAGCTGCGAAAATCATGCGATCCTATTTGGTGCGTTTGACCTGACACCATAACTATACTATGATTATGAATCCAAGATATTTTATGTCAACAAAGACATTTATGAATGAAAACGTAACAATAACAGAAAACAACAAGATAACATCAAAGTTATCACTGAAAACTAAAACACAAACAACAACGCATCGCAATCTCACATGTGCAGCAAAAAATGTCTAAAATTTGAATTCGAAAACGAACGAGAGATCAATTAAAAGATGAAAGAAAGCTTTCAAAACCAAAAAAATTGTTTCAAGCTTCTGCGCTTTGCTTCGATCATACCAATGTTGTTGAATATTTTCCAACAATGTTCCTTGGTTCTTATAACCCCTTTGTATACAAAAAATATCCAGGTTTTTGAATCGGAGTATAGTTAGTTCACCTCTTGTGGAATATTAAGATGATAATGGCGCCCATTCAGATGCCATAAAAACTAAACTAATTGGACAGCACTAAAAATGATGCCATTTCTTATTAGTAGTAAAACAGCAACGTTTAATGATAAGCGTCGATGCGTCGTTGCTAACTAAAGTCAACTGTTTTGTCAGCTGTAAAAATGTCTGTCTTTTTTGCATCTTAAAGAAAAGGGCAGCAACTATTTTAGTGTCGTCAAATTAGTTTTAGAACAAGAGAATAGATATCAACATGTCCGTCTTTTCTTTCCGCAGGCTTCCTTCGACAAGTCGTCGATCATCGGGCTGGTCATTTGGGCATGCAGCGTTTTGTACTCGAGTATCCGAACTGCCTCCTCCTCATCAAAAATCACCATGTCGGAGCATATTCTGGCTAAGGAGGGCTCTGGAGGTGAATATCTTTTCGTACTATGCTCGCTCTGTGTCTGATCTTATGATAAATCAGTTATCATTATCAAGTACCCATAAGAGAAGCTTTGCTTTTACTTTGGCGTTAGATGTTGTGATACAGCAAATTAATGAAACGCAGTAAATAAGTTATTCAAACGCCACCTTCTATATTGTTCTCTTAAGTCAAGTCCATCCCAAGGTTGCCTGGAAAGGATCAATCATAGTGATAAGCCCGCCCTCTATACTTCATCGATTGACCATAAACAGAGCTATCTATGTACATATATTATAAATTTAATATTAATATTATCTTTTATTATTAATATATTATATATTAATAAATTATTTTAGAAACACTGTAACTCTGTTATGATTGTCTGGAATCTGAGATAACCTTAAGTAGCATAGTATTATAAAAACTGTGCCTTGGGTAAATATCATACTCTTAAGTTGGATTTATATTATGAACCATGGTGGTTGGGTGTTAATATTGAAAATCAAGTAGCCTCTACCTTGTAATCAGGTACCTAGTTTATTATACAAACAGGTCGAGTTTGTTATTATTTGCAAAGGACATCTGTTACCATGTTGCAAATTGTCAATAATATTTTAAACTACCTGAACTAATACTTTTATATTCTTAAATAATAATAACTTTATTGGGTAAAAAACAACAGCGTAATAATTATACTTCCTACTATCATACTGTGTGGATTGTCCAATATTATTTATTTATTTGTTTTACTAATACGTTAGAAGCGAAATCTTGTGAAGATGTGAAGTTGTTTGGGCGAAGACAACGCTAAAACTACTAAAATTGAGCTGAAATTTTACAGAGAAAAAATTAAAAATTTTATTCTTACATCTGGAATAAAATTTCAAAATCCTTTGTGTCTTGTAACTTATAATAATAAATTCTATAGCCAATTTGAAAAATAACGTATATTTTCTTATAATAAGTAATTATATTTATTCCAAAAGAAGTTTCACAGATTTCTGTTTTAAATAGGCCTTGGAAAATGTTCCGTCCCTACATAACATTGGACACAGAAAGACTGTATTTCTAAAACAGCTTAATTTATTTATGCATGAATATTTTAAATAATTAAGAAAGATCTTTTTTCATTTAATGTGTCATCTATGTAATGAACTAACCCGATATTGCATTCCCTCCGGCGAATCGCGCGGCGTCGACTCTGCGTAAGGTCCAGGAGGTCTCATTGCTAACGAAGGTATGATAAACACATTGCAGGTTATCATAAATAACAGTCATGCTATAGTTAGCTAATGAGGTCAATTTAGATAGCACAAAAACTAAATAATTTGACAGCTAACAAGACTAAGAACCTTATCATATCATACTAGCGGATTACGAACGGCTGCGGGGCAGAGCGGGCGCGCAGGGAATGCGTCGCGAACACGCCGTAGCTGCGCAGCTAAGAGGTCGCGGACGCGTGGCCAATTCGCAATGTTTTCGTCGCGTGTTTGTAGCGTACTATACACTCACAACAAAATGGATTCCGACGAGGAGAGACTGCTGTTGGCTTTGTTACTTCAAAGAAGCCGGAGACGAAAACGAAAGCATCGGCGAATTTGGGAAGATCCATTATCAATTAATCGAATGGAAGAAAGCGACTACTTTGTGTTGTTGCAAATGAATAAAAAATAATCCGAAACAATTTTATTCATACCTGCGAATGTACCTACATTTTATGAGTTGTTGCATTTGATTACAGACCAATTTCAATACTTCCAGCTATAAGTAAAATTTTTGAAAAAATTATTCTCACACAGCTGTCCTCCCGCAAGGATCAATATTAGGTCCTTTTTTATTTTTAGTATACGTAAATGATCTCCCCTTTTTAGCAAAAGATCTGTGTGATATAGTCTTATTTGCTGATGATACTTCACTGATTTTTAAAGTTGACAGAAATAAATGACGATGTAAATGATTCGCTTTCACACGTACTAGATTGGTTCACCGCCAATAACCTCTTACTTAATGCTAAAAAAACAAAGTGCATTAAATTCATGTTACCAAATGTAAAAGAATTTCCAACTAAGATAATTCTAAAGGATGAGATTGTTCACTTTGTAGACTACTGTTTTCTTAGGGTTACATATTGATTCCACTCTTCAATGGAAACCGCAAATTGATGCTCTCGCAGGCAGACTTAGTTCAGCAGCCTATGCAGTTCGTACAATTAGATATATTACCGATGAAGATACAGCTAGGTTAGTTTATTTCAGTTACTTTCATAGTATTATGTCCTATGGTATTTTGCTTTGGAGAAAGGCAGCTGACATCCAGACTATCTTTGTTCTTCAAAAAAGGGCTGTACGCGCAATTTATAAATTAAAGCCACGCGACTCTTTGAGGGAATTATTTAAAGAAATAAATATTTTGACAGTAATATCGCAATACATGTATGAAAATCTAATGTATACGTACAAAAATAGAGATAGCTTTTTGAAAAAGTGTGATGTTCACAATAGAAATACAAGAAACAAGAACAAATTACACATCCCAGCATATAGATTACGAAAAGTAGGGAAATCATTTATGGGCAATTGCGTGCGCTTCTATAATAAACTTCCATCTGAAGCAACTGAACTCCCTATTCGTAAATTTAAACAGTACATTAAACAAAATCTTATCAGGAAGGCCTTTTACTGCATAGATGATTACATCAATGATGTTAATGCTTGGCCAGATGTCGCTTCGTTCCGCACTGTCAGTAGTATTTAAGAAATTCAATGTTCTGTTTAGCTTTATAGAAATATTGACATGTATCTAAATCGCATCAAATTTAGATTTAGATAGGCAAAATAACAATGTATTAGACACTTAAGTGATATTATAAATGTGCTAGTGGTTTCTTTTTCTGTTCTTCCACTAGTGGACAAAAAATTGAAGTGAAGAGAATATCAATAACACCTTATTTCTTATTTGATATTAATAACTATGTTTATAGTATAAAATTTGACTTGTCTAAGTGCTTATTTTGTAAGCCTAAAGAAATAAAGTTATTGATTCTGATAAAAACTGAAATAAGGCATTTTCTACGAGACAGTACAAAATGGCGCCCACGCTGCTATTCCGTTGCGCATCCGCAACGAATTCGGTGCGGATACGCGGCGTGTTCGTTGCGCGCCCGCTCCGCTTTGAGGACGCTCGCAATCCGCTAGATATGATAAGGCTCTTAGGGGTCTATCTCGCCGGGAAGCCACGGCGACGTCGCTAGCAAACTATTGTATGGCAGATGACTATGCCAAACCGTTGCCAAGTGAGTTAGCTGCCATACAATACAAAAATTTCTAGTTTGGGCTTCATCATCAAATCTGTTTCATCATAAGATTGCATTGTCATCTATTTACATATTATGCATGCCAAACAGCTCATTTGAAAGCCGGAAAGTGGGTAAAATTTTAGTTACTATATCGTACAGGTAAAAACTAAATAAAAATACGTTTATTTGGTACCGGTTCAATAAAAAAAAATAACTAATAAAAACATGCAACCAATACTGACGCTAAAACTATACATTACGGTTTCAAAAAAAAAAGATGAAACGATAACATAACGATACACATAAAAATACCTATTTAGCTTAACGTAAGTAACAAAAATATTTTATTTTGCTAAAACAGAAAAACTACATTGCACTACATAATGATAATGAATTATGCTAAGATAATGGCTTGGAAAAATTATAGATATAAATAATAAAACCGATCAAGTGCGAGTCATTTCGCACGCGGACGGTTCCGTACCACACCGTACAAAATATCCAAGAAAAAAAGCAGACATAACGCGGTCACCCATCATCGATCGGTACTCAATGTGGTATGTACGTTGCCCCCCATTTGTTGTTATAGCGGCAATAAAGACAGAATGTGTATACACATTCTGTCAAAATTTCCACGGTCTATCTGTTACGGTTGGTGCCTTGACAAATGTGTAAATAGCCAAAAATTTAAGATTTTTTGTGTGTGTGTGCCCCCTTATATTAATTCATATTATTTTATTTTCATTTATTTTAATTAATAATACTTATTTTATTGTTATTTTTTGTTGTTAGCGGCAAGAGAAATGCCCATTCTGTGAAAATTTCATCTGTCTACCTAACGGCAGCACCGTACGAACGGCAAATGGTAAACTGTTCATGATATAAAATACAGCCCGCTAACGGACGGACAGAGGGTGGAGGCTTAGTAATAGGGTTCCGTTTTGTCCTTGGGGGTACAGAACCCTAAAACTGATGGCGTCCCTTATCGATCGATCGAAAAGGGTGGTATCATTTTTAGTACTGTCAGATTAGTTCTTAGTGCTATCTGAATTGACACCAGTGTTTTCATTATTGTAAATGCTAATCTATACCAACGCGTCATGGTTTGCTTTGTGTTTTAATGGGTTCGAATAGATGCGTTTCGTAAGAGTCTAAACGTAGTATCTAGTATTAAAAGTCATGTTTCTTATTAGCATTAAAAATTCAATACCGGTATCAGAACTTCTAAATGGTCCTAACATCTGCCTCCATCTGCAAAATACAAGATGTAGAGTTATGTTGTTGTCTTCAGCTACCATTTATTATTTACAGCGATGAAAAAAACGCCCAGTAATAGTTCCGAGAAAAAGTCGATCACAGGTTCAAAGAGTTCAAAAGGCAATTTCTCGAATATTATTGTTGTCTGTTTTCACTATCCTCTATTTAAATTAATTGAAACACCTTTTCATATTTAGTATAGTATTTACTTATTTGCATTTACTACCTTCTGTAGTCACGGATTTTTGTGAAGGCAACTTCTTAATTAAAATAATGAACTCAGCTATTGATTCAAGCAATCAATTAAATTTTAGTTTGGCCTTTGCAAAAATCCCTGACTTCATGCATTTCAGTGAACGAGAACTTTTACAAATCATTCTCATTTTCTTTCAGTATTTTCATGAATTTACAGTATTGTTGAGTTTCTTTTGTTTTATTTTGAATATTTATCTATACTCATCCTATCACTCGCTTACAACATCTCTTACACGGTGTTCATTTTAAGCCGACCGTATCACTTCGCTTGTCATCAAAACGGTATCAAAATCATAATGCTTGGCTAAACTCTAGATTAACTAGTAATGGAGCATTTTTACAACACGGCTAGCCTAAGGGTGATTTTCCACCAGAGCTAAGCAGCAGTTTAGCGGCGAAATGTTTCTAACAGAGCCAAAAGATTGGCTTGGCTGTACAATCGCGGCGAGCCACGACTTCTGTTACGTTGGCTTTGCTCTGGTGGAAGAACTAACATTTCTCACATGCAAACCGGCATAGTTTGCATGTGAAAAGGCTGAAAATGGGGTGAAACAGTCCGTTCGATTACAACATTAATCCATGCATGCATGGCTCGTACTGAGCGCAGGTTATGGTTCCATAGAGGTCGCTGACGGCGGCGAGGCGGGCCGCGCTGATCAAACCAAGGTGTTCGACAACGAGACCGAGGGAACTGCCTACTCCTGGTGCTTCTTCCACTGCGTGTTTGCCCTCGCCACTCTGTACATTATGATGACACTCACCAATTGGTACAAGTGAGTATGACCTTCATCTTCAGTTACTTTCTCATTTATTACCTACTCGCGACTGCGCACGCATTTTTCCAGATAAAAAAGTAGCCTATAAGTTAGGTAAGGTAACAAACATCCAACCTAACTTTCGCTTTTGTATTATGAATATGATATTGTCAGTGGCTCCACCAAATTAATATCAGGGTGGAACAAAGGCAGATGTGATACCATAAAATTTTTCTATTCTGTCGCCAAAAATAAAATTACTAAAATTTTGACAATTATAATCTCTTCCTCTCCTTATCTACCTGAATGGTAGGTACTCAATAATGTATTTTTTCGATCAGACCATTTTATCCCAATGCCCAATGCATTGGGCATTGGGATAAAATGGTCGACCGATGTGGCGCGGCGGGCGAAGGTCCGCCTGCGACGCAGAAGGTTGCGTGTTCGATTCCCCCCTTGGGACAAATGTTTGTACGATCTGCAAATATTTGTCTCCGGTGTTCTGGGTATTTTCTATGTATAATAAAAAATATCTATGTATCTATGTAAATAAATATATTGTATTATGTATATCAGTCATCTAGTACCCATAACACAAGGTCTGCTTAGCTTGGGGCTAGACGATGTTCTGTGCATTGTCCAAAATTATTTATTTATTTATTTGCTTACCATTGCTCTGGTAAGCAAATGCCTCCTAAATATTTCCACTTGCCCCGATTATGTAAGTAAGTCGTAATACGAACGTGGCATTGACATGACTATTTTCTCTCCAGCCCGAGATCGCAACTGTCGACGGAGAACGTAGCCTCCATGTGGGTCAAGATAACGTCTTCCTGGATGTGTATCGGCCTCTACATCTGGACCCTGACCGCTCCAGCTTTGTTCCCCGACCGTGAATTCAACTAAACTTACCCTCCCCATTTGCTAAGGCTTACGTAGTGGTTGTTATACCATCATACTTACTCGCGTGGCGTAGTAATAAAAATTGAAACTTGCCTCCGATGCTAGCCAATGAGTATCTGGCTCATAAGTAACTGCTAATTTATACTTTTTCTTTGAGGATTAAGAATGCAGCCAATGAACGGCGAAAATAGTGAGTGCGTAGACGGTCACGTGTACTTTCTGTTAGTCTTTCTCAAGTTCGTCGCACCATCATTATGCCATTTAATGGAAAGCTATTTTCAACATAATTAAACTAGCGTTACTCTTTTATCGCTTCCAGTGAGTATAGAATGTAGGTATGTATAGTCTATTTGGAATGTAGAGGAGAAATAGGCCCTACCTATTGGGATAATCGAACAATACCTGAAGACATTAATTGTAGCATGGTCTTTTCTAGTACATGATTGTGGATTTATAATATTTTTAGGTCTGTGGTGATCACGAAAGTTAGAGCCTTAATACATTCCTGGCTATTTGCGAATTTCACAACGCAGCGACGTCTCGGCGTGCATGCTGCGTCGTCGTGGCGTGCTCGCTACGCAATCGCATCCCTTTGAAATCGCATACAAATCGCCAGTGCGATAAGGTTGTTACTGTCAGAACACGAATGCTTGTCCCATCATAATAAACCAAAGTTAATAAGTGCAAAACAAAGTAAATTTGTATTTCATGTGGTTATGTGTAGGGCTTTACATGATGTGAACTGGAGGCATAGTAGATAGCTTAAATGGTAATTATATCAACTTGTACGCCAGCATATAAAATGGTATATTATTCATAATTATCGCAACCAATGCCTCGAGTCGTATGAGAACGTAATTGGGAAAAATTCGTGATTCATTAAAACTAGTGGTTATTTGTTAGTAATTAAGTTCAATATCTGTTATTTGCGTCTATTTTAAATTATTTTTTATATTCATTTTATTGTTTTATCCTGAAATATTCTACAATTATTAACTTTTTAAAGATGTTCACTTACTAGTTAATTCTGAAATATTCTACCATTTTTCTTTTAAGACTTTCACTTACTACCTATTTCATTTTGAAATATTCTACCATTCTTTATTGTAAACCTATCTTGGGGATATCTTTTCCTTGAAATCCAATCAGTGTGATTTTATTGTATGTGCCTAAAGTTATTTCAATTAAAATCTATTCTAACTTGTTGTATTTTAACCTATCTTGAGGATCTCTTTTCCTTGAAATGAATAAAATGTGATTTTGTTGTACCTTACCTAATTAATTTCAATAAACTTCTTTAACTACAAATGTATTTATTATTTGCACAAAACAAAACCTATGACCGTACCCCTGAACTTCCCGTAGGCCTGGGTTGAACTGCAGGCGTTTAGGCTACAGTCACGCACGCCATGCCAGGAGAAAAACCTAGTATGCGTTAACTTCCCTAGTACATTTGTGCGTCTAGCTAGCTAGTCGCCTGACGTGGGGCGAGACATGTGCATTGCGGCCAGTTACTAGGCTACCCGCCAAGCTAGGCACCAATCTACGCGCGAAGCAAGTCGCTAAACTACGCGCCAAATACCGCCAATCTAGGCGTTCGCTGAGCAGCCGCAGCTATAGGGCCTGCAATCGTATTACTATAGTTATTGTTGTAAATTACCGCTTACAAGAAATATTTCTACCATTTACGATAGCTACCTAACCGAATAGGTACATAAATTATCTACTTTTATGGTAGCGGGTGCGTAACGTAGTCTGCTACGAAAACATGTAGGTGCTCTACGCTGCTACGCGCTACGGAGAGTCGTAGCAATCTGTAGCATGTCGTAGCACTTATTACAGTCATTTATTCTACGAGTACCTACTTGCCCTGTTAATTTGTGGTGCATAAATCTTGCAACTGAATTTTAGATCAGTTATACCTAACTGATTGAACTGAAATTTGGCATAGTATTTATGTATGTTCGGTGACAATGCAATCTCTTGGTACCATCTAGTCTGATGATGGAGACCAAAGGTGGCCATAGGAACTAAACGAAACGACTTAATCACGTCGAGGTCAGGTTCGTTGAATTTGTCTTCCAAAGTACTTTCGTCCGAGATGACACAAAAGCTTGTTTTGTAAAAAAAATATTAAACATTTATTTTATAATCTACGATTGATCGGTTTTCGGTTAAAAAATAATACAATATGCGATTCTAATAATTGAAATATATTTTTCAAGACACAAAATTCATACTAAACTTATTGAGGTATAATATTTCAGGCAAATAGAACTACTTCAAGTAGCACATAATAAAATAATAACGTTTTCTCTTGATACTTCAATAAACTGTTTATTATATTTTTCGGTTCTGCTCTTATACACAGGTGTACTTCAAATACATATTTAACATGTTTAAAATTTCGTTCACAATGAAATGCAATAATAATAAATGTTCATAAATAGTACATATTTAGTTAGAGAGCTCAAAATACGCGAAGTAGAGGCTTTACGTGATGTTTGTTGCGTTCATTTATAAATAATCTGATTGTAATTATGATGGTCGATTTTACTGCATACAATTTGATAATAATGTTAACATTACTTAACAAAAAACGTTTTAATAAAATTGTAATATTAAAAATTAAATATTTGGAACACATCTGGACCTTCCCATTGATACATACTTTACAAAATAACATCATGTAATCTACGTCAATTTATGTAATAAGTATACATACTTAACATTTACTAACATTAAATATTCATCAAAGTATAAATAAATAGTATAATAAATATAATTATTAATATCACAGTAGAATAACTGCCAGCATATTTTTACCATCAAAAACCCAGGTTTACTTTTTTGTAGGTATAATTATGAATTGCTAGATTGTTAACCAATAATAAGGTTTACCTACAACTGCTGGCTGATGTGATGTAAGCGATATACAAACTAAGTAAACAACAAAGTCATAAAACGCTGACAGTTTTGGTAAAAACTGCTGTGATATTGACAATAAAAGAAGAATAAAGGTATACAATCATAATCAACACAATATTTTGATCATGTTGCAATCTTAGAACTACTGGTAACTATTTAAATCAACAAACACGATATCATCTCTTTCTGGCTTCAACAATTAGCAAGACTGGTTTCCTCTAACATTATTGATGTACTTACCTACCTACGTACTAACCGATTCAAAAGCATTGAGTAGGACTTAACTAACTTAATTTCTATTAATCAAAACCGAACGTTTTAAGTTATATTACTTGCACGAGCACTACCTATTTCACATCTGATTACAAAATAAGGCGAATTTTAATACAAACTACGTGTGTAAGTACTGTTTTTGGCTACAAACTGTACAAAAGTGAATGAAATAAGGCTTTCTACATGTCTTAATACTCAATAACAAAATGTTTATGGTTAAGTAAAACTTACTTATTATTTTTAAATCTACTCATTACCATTATGATAATAATATTTTAATTTCGTATTGCAAATACATAATAATATATACTTATGTGGTCATCAGTTAACAGCGATAACTAGATAGTTTAAATAATGCCTATTTTGGTATCTACATTTATTTGTAACGAGGAGACATATTTTCTGAAATAATAATTGCCCACATAAACTAACTTAATTGTAGGTATTGAATATAAGATATGACATTTATTTTAACTATTAAAAATAATATAATTATGAGAATCACGTAAGTATAATTATAGCACACAATATTGTAGAGCAGAAAAAAACTATTATGTACATTGCCTATTTATGATTTAACGGTAATTAAAACACGGGTACTTAACTATACTTGCTCGTGTTTATACATAGGTATGTATTTGTATATATTTTAGTGCTGCCTTAAAATCCGATGATATTGTAGATATGAAATATGTTATTAGTTGTATATGTGGCATTTAATGGTACATATTTTTAGCGGCTATAATAGCTGTGTACCAAACGTTGACTGTGGACTTTAAAATTAAGACACACGAAGAAGCTGTTCTAGAGTTATTTTATTATGCATATTACTGTTAATCCTACATTTAAGATTTAACTAAAACGACTTATTGGTAGACATTGAAAGTTAGGAAGTTTTGTATTGGAAGTTGTCTAGCCAAGCAATTAACTTTACTAGGGCTTGGTCACCCAAATAACGAGTTTCTTAAATTATAACAAAGGTGAATTTATTCAAACATCATTGCGAGAAACAGACAGATATATTCATAATTATTTACTTACTTATTTACTAGATGTTTTTGATAATATGCACATTAAAGTGTAATTCCGAAAATAATAGAAAATGTAAAAGTTTAAATTAGTGTGGCAATCATTTCAAAATTAAAAAAAAAACATAATTATTTGGCTTAACTAGCCAAAATAATAAAAGTTTTATTTTTATATGTAACTTACTTGATGCAATTCCGATAAAATAAATAGTTGATGTGCTTTTTGTCAACTGTATTATGCATCATATTGTAAGAAATTATGCATTTTGTACTGATATGTTTAATAATTTTTATGGTATTAATGTCTATGTATATTAATGTATGACTTTGGTGTTGAGTGGGTATAAAATTGAGCAAAATTTTGGCTAAATAAATTAACATTATTAGCATTGCTTAAAATGTATAATATTTTATTAACTAAAAATAATGTGTCTTCATAAAAAAATTATATGTATATATTTTTTATTTACCTAAATTAAAATAAAATAAGAAAATCACTACTAAATAAGTTTTTTTCTGTAACAAATAGATCACATAAAACCTAATAGCTTCGAAAAAAATTATTGAGATCGGTATCGTATTTAATGAATAAGAAACTAGTATACCTGAAAGGTGTTATGTCATTTCACTAACCTAAAATATACTGTCCTCGAAAGAAACTTGATTTAGATATAATAACAATATCAAAAATAGTTGCCCTAGTGGCATTTTTGAGAGATTTTTGCAGGCAATGAGGCAAGGAACCTAAGAATATGATTATGTAGAGCTGCTTTCATTTTTGGGTTAATATCTTTGATAAATCATAACACCGCGAAAATGTATTTAAAGCATTATAAAAATTGCAGTACTACATATGTGTCGTGGAGTCATAGGTCCTAGAATACAACCTAAATGTATAAGATTTTCAATCAATCAGAGGCGTTAAGCAATTATAGTTTAAAAACACATACCAATGTTTAATTTTTAATGCAACTTTATATTATAATTTACTTAGGTACCTAATTAGGTAAACATCCTATAAAATTACATTTCGTATTGTACCTTATGTTATTAAATACTATTATGACTTGAAATAATTTAAAACTAAGCTACATTGTAAGCCGCAGTTACATCTAGATACTTACAATATGGCAGTTGTCACTAAAGTTAGCTGAGTTGTCTACCTGGATCATTTGGTACAGAGCGCGGAGTTTCAACCTTTCGGACAATAGCTGTTAACTACGACAACTTCATGATGTTTCATCACAACCATTATTGCAACGAAATGTGTATTTGGTAATGTTTACAGGTACTTGCATCACGTAAAATCACAAATATGGTCAATGTTTCAGAGTTTCAATGGATGCTAACATTAAATCTATTTGAAATGAGATCTGCCAATGTTATATTTTAATAAATATAGAATTTGTACACTTGTGCTAAATAAATAGTTCTCTGATAGTTTATGTTATGTTGGTACTACAGGTCCTCTTGTAGGTAGGTACTCACAATACCCGATTTTCTCACTTTCGGTTTCATACTACTCCTGGAAGAGCTCCGTGTTTCTTTTTATTTTTTTAAATGATAAGGTAATGATCACAAAATTGGAAATAACTTAAAATACTTACATGTTAGTATAGTACCTACCTACCTAATTAGAAAACGTATTTTAAACTGACCAGACGATAAGGTCCTATCTCATTACATAAACTTGATTTAAATTTCACGAGTTATTTAACAAGTAAAGACGCTGATTATATTGCAGAGATCTATCTTGCGTTCAATATTCTACGATTGGCACAAATTGAATACAAAAACCTATGTAACTTGCAGAGTATACAATATTAAAAAACTTTGTATTTCAATTCACTTTATTGCTTAAAAATTATAACTCGAAAATTATAAGTTATAAAAATAGAGTAAATCGAACTACACGGTGTAAGTTCGTTTGATCATAATTTTATTATTATGCTTCATTGTAATATTAACTGTAGGAAATAATTGTGTGTAAAAACTGAATTTCGTCCAGATAGCGACCGACCGAAACTTCTTTTTTATAATGCTTTATTTCGTTAGTAGATTGATTAATTGAAAATTCTTTATGTAAGTAGTTATGTTGAATTTATAGAGGAACTGTGGTCAAAATATTAATTTTAGCCTAACGACACACAGCTAAAATAATCGCGTTTGTTTTAACACTTAACTATACATTTTGAAAATAATAATCTTGCAGTTTGTATATTAATATTTTTTTTCAATTTAACGACAATTTTAAGTAACAATAAGGTTTAACATTTCCTTAATATTAAAGTATTTACACACCCAATTTGCTCATTTATCAATATATTATATTTTGTATGTATGCGTACGTACGTAACGTACCTATATTTAAATTTATATAATTTACTATAACTATTTTAAAATAAAGATATTAAGTATATTATACAAATCAATCAATAATACTTACGTCTTAATATTAATATTGCAGCTCGCAATCGCCTTCACATATTTTCTTGCCTCATGAATAATGCCTCTATCACTTTTCCTTCATGTCCCGGAAGAGCAAAGTCGATGGAGGCTAAGTTTGGACTCGTTAATAAGCCATACGGCTTATGTAGGTAAAAGTCCCACCACGATAGTTTTTACCTACGAATTGTCACATTTAGCGTCGATTCCTTTCAAAATTCGAGCATGTTAGCGTTCTAGGGCGTAAGTTGTTTGTTGCATGCCCTTGTTAGGTACGAATAAGCTCTTTGCAGAGGCTGTGCCCTGCCGCCGACTGTCCCTGCTGTTTGTCCGTTCTATCTCTGTCCGGGCGCCCGCTTCTTGTCACGAGTTCTCCTGAGTATTATCTCCTTGATCAGTAACTCCACCTTTGTATACGACGCAGATATGTTCATAAAAATTTAAATCTAAACACGTTTATAGTCTTTTAGTCGAATCAGAGATAGCTTACAAGTCTAGTTTTATATATTACGTGGTTTTCTTTTAATAACTAGTTATTCAGTCGATACGCAATAATCTTAGTGATTAATATCACCAAAAAATCTCAACTGGACTTCCCATTTTAATATTTCGTAAATCCAGTTGATTGTTTTATATATGCATACTCGTTGAAGTTATATGCATCAGTGTGGGATCATTGTTGCCGTTTGCCGATCAAAATATTGCACATTCGAAAATGTGGACGGAATAACTTGACTGATCCCTGCGGAACGAACGTCGTAACTTTATACGTACCGTCGCAAGTAGGTACATGGGTAGGTCCCGGTGCACTACCATGCTTTATTGATCCCTCCTTGTAAGGGTAGCAGATACTTCCATCAGATACGTATAACAAACACAAAGCTGTAGCAAATTGTAATACAACAAGACAATGATCTCACACCGTTTATGTCAGTCTATCTTATACCTATCTCGCTTACAAGTAATATTCACAGTCTCCGACTGACATAGTTGCAATACATGTCGCATGTTGTCACACAGTAAAGGCAATTCTACTGCGCTACAAAAATACGTGGGCAATGTCTACGTAGTCAAAATACCAGCCACATTTGAAGAGCAAAAATATGTCTCCTTAAAATTTATACCAATATGTCTAACATTAGATAAAACTCTGGATAATATATCTGCGTAAAAGTTTAGTCACGACCCGCACTCCTTATTCTGAGGGGTCGTGGTGCTATGGAGCATCAGCGCCTGTCGCTTGCGTGTGTTGGCACGCATGCGCGCGCGCTAGTCCCCAAAGCGCGTGCAAGCCTTCTTCCACTTGCACTGCGTGCACCACAGGTCGCGTTGGTCCATGCCGTAAACCTTGCGGCACTTCTTGTTGTCGGAGCGAGCGCGCCGGCCCGGACTGGACGGCGACCCGCCTGTCGTCAGCCGCATGTGTTTCTGTGGGAAATAACTTTATTCAGTTAAATATACTAAGACTTCCACTTTCCACCAGGTGAGATTGTGGTCAAACGATGGTCTATCGACAAAAAAAAACTTGATTTCTATTCACTGGCACCAGAAGGGTGAGATTGCTCGGGAATTGTAGACAAATAAGTGGCTTATTTGTTATATTTTCAGTCCGTATAACCGCAAGGTTGCCAGGACCATGGAACCATGGGAAGGTGGTAGGATTGGCCATATCTATCTTTCTATATTTATAGCTAGTGAGCATGAGCTTGCTAGTTATAGGGTCTTGCGAGATTGTTCCATCATTGTACCAGCCACTATACCGTCGTCCCTTCGATAAATGTAAGGTTCGAAAGATACTGACGTAATGTTATCTTCAAATCACTGAAAAATCCATGAAAGTAGATACAAGAGTGAATACGTGTCTTCTAGACTTTTGTGATACACCATCGTCGGCCACATAGTCACTTTCCATCAGGTGAGATTGTAGTCTAACGACGGTCTATCAACTATTAAAAAACAACTAGTTTAGTAACTTACCGGTGAGTTTGAGGTGGACCAGGAATGCGATACAGGAATGCTTATTGGCCTCGCTGTTCCATTTTGCATCAGTAGCCCTTGTCTGTAAAGAAAATAAGCATTAGTCACTTTGCGAGAAGGCGAACAATGTACAATGTGTACATCAAGGTGTAGGCAGTAGGTTTGCCCATGGTAGGTAGGTAAACTAACAAAGACTTAGGATTTGTATAGTCTTATATCTATTTATAACGAGGAAAGATTTGTTTGTTTGCATTGAATAGGCTCCGGAACCACTGAACCGACATGAAAAATTATTTCACTGTTGGGAAGCTACACTATCCCCGGGTGATATAGGCTATTATTATTTTTAATTATGTTTTTTTTTTGTTAAGTACCAGTGCGAAGCCTGGGCGCACCGCTAGTATATAGCTGTTCCCCGCGGTTTTACCCGCGTTAAATTCGTAAGCCGTAAATCTCCCATGGGAATTTGATTTTTTGCCAGGGCAAAAAGTAGCCTATGTTACTCTCCATCCTTTCAACTAACTCTATGCCAAAAATCAAGTCGATTAGGTGCTTAGTTACGGCGTGAAGGAAGTACAAACAAACAAACACACGCATTTTTAATATTAATTAAGATGTTGGCGGCGCGGGGCGGCGCAGGAGCCGTCACCTCGCGCCCGCTGTATCATAAGTCTCATAACGCTTCCTCTTGGTGTGCAGTATAGTTACCTGTAGGATCCTACCAGCTGCCGCTGATACTCCGGATCCTCGTGCGGCGGACGGCACATGTCTCGGTGCGACAGCGTGGGTGGCGGCGCGGGGGCCATCACCTCTCGCTCGGTGTAGTAAAACTCTTCCTCATGGTCACTGTCGCCTTGCTTCTTCAGTCTGCAACAATGGACGACCATGGTCAAATTATAATAATGAAGGTGCCTGATTATAGCTAAGGTTAATGTTTTGCTAAGTGAAACTCTGAAGGTGAATGTTTTGTTGTTGCTTGAAGCCTGTAGGTAAACGTTTTAGATGTTTCATTGTACTGTATGCTTGGAGTTATTGGATGAATTCTTGGTAGATATTTGAGAAGGAGAGAACGCTCGAAAAATAATTTAATTTTTTAAGCTAGATTACGACTCGCTTGAAACCGTGAATAGAAGTTTGTAGATTACGTTTAAAGAATTCATCATATAACAAACAAGTTCTCTCTAGCAACAAAAAATATAAGTTAGCTAGCACGAAGGTCTTATTCATCGAACTTGATCCCTTCAACCCAGGCCATTGTTGATCAATTGATCATTCAACGCCTATCAACTTTACGTTTCCGTGTCGCCCTAGCATTATTTAATTTGATTAACATTACGATGTCAATCCAATTCCTGGGCAAATGCTCGGAGGTTTAAACAATTAACATTCAAGTCTTTATATAAAAACAGGTGTTTTCAATCTAGGTTACATCTTTAACTGATTGTAGAGTATACTCCCCTTGACAAATCCTTGTAAATGTGGGTGCCTATTCTATAAGTAAAGGCTGATATAAACGTAAAAGGAGAAACTTTAGACATTGTAGACAGTACCGTATTCTTAGGAATAACTTTAGACAGTAAACTTCAATGGGGCCCACACATAGATAAACTATCGAAGAGACTTAGTTCTGTAGTTTATGCAGTCAAAAAAATCCGTCATCTTACAGACGTTGATACTTCTAGACTTGTCTATTTCAGCTACTTCCATAGTATTATGTCTTATGGCATATTACTGTGGGGAAACGCTGCAGATATTAGCACCGTATTTGTGCTGCAGAAGAGGGCTGTTTGTGTTATCTATAACATGGGTCCTAGAGAATCCCTGCGTGATAAATTCAAAGAAATAAATATAATGACAGTACCATGTCAATATATTTATGAAAACTTATTGTACACTCGTAGAAATATCGATCGATTCCCTAAAAATTGCGACATACATAATGTAAATACTAGAAATAAGAATAAACTCGCTTTGCCCAAAACTAGGCTGCACAAGATTAGTGTATCTTTTAAACCGCAATGTATATGCTTCTACAACAAAACTCCGAGTGAGTTGCAAAAATTATCAATAAATAAATTCAAACAAACTATCAAACATATCCTTTGTAAAAAGGCTTATTACAAAATAACAGATTATCTTGAGGATAAAAAAGCATGGGACGACTTTTGCTCCAACTCGAAAACTAACAAGGTAAAGGTTTCTTGTTCGCTTCTTTACTTTACCTTAAAAAGATTGAAGTGAACAAAAAATGAAAGTGATCACTTTATTTCCCTGTTTTACTTATGTAATTTTAATTTTGTGACGTGTCCAAGAGTCACGTTAGGTCTAAACGAAATAAAGCACTTTGATATTTGATATTCATTCACTAGCTATTGTCCTCTCTCTGTAAGATAATAGTAGATAAGTATCCTACAATACTTTCAGAATGTCCTCAATTTGTATTAGGCAGGGGTTTATTCTGAGGGCTTTCCTGGAATTGTCGAAGCTCTAACGAGGAATGTCATGAGTAAATAAAGTAAAATCATCATCGATATTAAAAGAACTGGTAGGGCATTTAGTTACGTAAGCGGGCGGAGCGCGGGCGACCTTGCCTCGCGGCGCAGCCGCGCGGGCGGGAGTCGCTGCAACCTTGCCGAGGCTTCCGGGTCGCAAGGGCCGGCCTTTCAGCGCTCTGACTACAGCATTCCTACTGTTTTACGTACAGAATAAAAACCGGCGCCGCGCCGGTTCTGTCAATTTCTAGGTTAAAAACTATTGATATAATATATTGGCTGCTGTATTCAGTTACAGTGACTTATTGCTTTGTTTGGGCATTCAAACAAAGTCACTGTAATCCGATCTTAGCAGAAGAGAACAATTGATACTATTTACAGTATTGGTATATGAACTTGTAGACTATACGTTATGCAAAGAACTGCTTCGAGAAAGTAGAAAAGTATCCCATGTGAACGAAACCGCAGGCATTACCAAGTCCCTCATAAATATGAACATTATTTTCATATATGACACTAAAGTCCATGACTACATAAAGGTCGCTTGGTTTTTATTGCATTTTGTGCGTTATTATTTCGATCGTTATCAGGGTTTTGCAGTGATTTCCTTATTATTGCCATGCAGAGAAAGGAATGTGGAACATGATGAGATTGAACTATACTTACTGATTTATGTCCCTATAGCTTATATTTGTAATCGAGTTATTTTACTCTTCTCTACAGTATAAAATAAAATAAAAAGTAGTTTTTCTGTGATCGTTCAAGCAACAAGCTGCCATAAAGTGAGCGATAACAATAACTTTCTAGTACAAGATGCAGGAAATGAGATGTTTGCAGTGCATGCGAGCTGTAACCTTGCCAGCTGGCATTGCGCAATTACTGCTGTTAGTGGGTGCACACGTGCACTCACACCAACGTGACAAGGGCACACGTGACCGTTGCATCTACGTATCTATGTTAAACTAACTAGTATCTAGGAACATTCCGTGATGTTCATGCTACGATTAATCATAAATAATGTTATGTTACATCATCGCAAAAAATCGTTGTTTTTACAAATATTTACGGAAGAGAATCTAATATCAATCAAATTATGTTTACAATATTTGGTATGGGATGGATGGGTTTGGGTTACCAAATAGGAAATTCAAAAAATTTATGGCTGTTTTAACAGCATTGTAGAACTACTTTTTTCTGACTGAGTTCAGTTAGTGCAATAACACGGGAAGACATAATTATAGACTTACCCTAAGTGTGTGTTTCTTATGTGAGCTTCGATGGATGAGCATGTGTTGGTGTTGAAGCCGCATCCTCTCCAAGTGCATTCGAACACGACACTGTTCATCTGGAACAAGCGAAATATCTACTAGAACACATAATAAATCTATTCGACTTGAGTTTGTCTTTTCTAGGCTCTCCCTTTATAGGTCTGACATATTTATTTTAGTCCGACTATTAGCGTACACTTTGTTGTTAATGCTATAGAAATGCAAATAAGTACTGTACCCGATCCTCAAAAGAAACAGAAATTACATATTTTTTTTAGTACTAACAAAGATATTCGAAGCTATTCGTGAATGTATGTAAAAGTATGAATAAAACAAAACAAAAGCAACGACAAGGCGAGGCCTCGCCGGCCGCCTCAGTCGATCCGGTTGCCAAAGATTCTGCATCGACCTTCCGCTCAATGCCACATCATTCCAAAGTTGAACGGGCACATTTGTGTAGTGTGTGTATTCTGTTACCCTGAAGTCGAGCTAAAATTAGCACACGCTTGTTCAATTTGTCATGAACAAGCGTGAACAAAACATCTTGAATTATCGTATGAAATATAAGCAACACAGCGAATCGAGGCATCGATAGCTGTTGCCGCCTGCATCGCAACCTGGAAACGAGGCTGTGATATAAGTACCTATATCAAGTGCATTTGGAAGTAGGTCAGGTCACGGGAAAACGAGGTAGCGGGTGTCCGCGGGGAGGGGGATAAAGGCCGCGAACTAGGTCGCAGCACCACGGCCAAGGGTGGTCTGCGAAGGTTGCGCTCCTTTGTCTTCGTAGAGGGCCACTTCTAGGAGAATTCAATTGCCGCATACGTAAAGAACCTCAAAATTTTTACAAACATCATGTTTTCATCATTGTTTTTATATACCAGCTCAGTTTAAACACACAAACACGAAAGTAGAGCAGTCATTTTGCGGTAGAGCAAGGTAAATCGATGACGTAGGCATTCGATGAATCAAGCGGATGACACAATGGGATTCATACCCATACAATTACCAGAAAAACATATTTGTTACATCGAAATACTACTAAGATATTAGCAAAAAGCCAATGTTTATGGCTCTATAAGTGTTTCGGTGAATAAATGAAATCCGCGGAGAGGGTTTGCCGTGGAACTCCCCTTGAAGTTGGTGTCCTTCGACTCTCGCTGGAACATGGATCGATACTGCGGCAATGTAGCTGAGTGCTGTTTCGCTCGTGGTCAAATGAAAAACGGCAAGATACTAATGAAAAATGGCACGCCATCCATGTGTACACCACATATTGAAAGTTTATTCCGAAGACCATTTGCGTTTGTTTTGTGTGGGTATCTAGAATTAGTTTGCGTTGTTTTATTGCGAAAACGTCGTTAAAATGTATTGGTTCTTTAGACTTATAGAGCTTCCGCGAAATCATACTTTTAAATTATTTATATTTTAACAGTTTCAAGATAATAACTTTAATGATCTGTAAAATATCATGTTTATCGCATATATCAATACAATAGGCAAATACATAGGTACTTAAATATGTATGTTTTCATTAATGAATCCATCCCTTGTGCTCCGTGTGGGTGGATGGAGTGGGGAGGCGCGTGTAGCGTCACCCCCTCCCTCCACTGCACTGTTGACCTACTTTCCGGCTCCAATAAACTTTATCAATCTATGGAGCTACTGCGATGCGGAATATTCGCTAAGATACCAGTAAATTCCTTTAAAATTTATATTGAATATAGCAAATATACGTCGGTCTAAGTAATCCGCGAGTTTCTATGATTTTCTAAGACATAGGTAAATTCGGGCAGTAAAGTAAGCATTACGCATGTAAATGCTTACTTTACTGCCCGAAATGTTTGTTTATCTAAGTCTGCATTTCCATATGCATGTGAACAAATTATAAATGAATGTGAACGTTAGAATAACTCAGTAAATCGCGGGACCGTCGCAGTGAGTAGGCCTCCTCGTGCTTCCCTGTGTGGGTGCAAGGTACAGTGTAAACGACTTACACGTGCCGGCTTTCATCTATGTGTGCGATGCAGTCGTGCCACTTGCCAGTGTGCAGCGGTTATTTGTGCATTCGGGAATAGACACAGAATACTAATGCACTCGGGACTAGTATTATACTTCACATCTTTTGAGCGTATTTCATCCGACTGCTAGATAGAGCAATTCTTAAAAATATCTAGTTTCTAGGAATATGCATAAACGGCGGATGTTTTGAGACCAAAATGGTTTAAAACATTTTTAGTGCCTTTTTGAACTTCTTCTGGTAACTATAATGCACAACGAACGCGATATGATTTTAAACCATTGTTTACCGTCTATTTCCTCACGTTAACGGTTCTTAATTACTATAGATAACGAATAACCAATAACACATTTCAGCGCAATAATGTTTGTATGTAAGTTAAGTATTTGTTTGTTGAGTTTATAGAGACATGTTCTAAACAAAAAAGGAATGTTATCTTTTGACTCGTCACGGACTCTACTTTGGTGATTGCTTTTGTATATTTTACATTATAGGTAGTAGTTAGTTCTAACTAGAAGTGGGTTAGTTTGTGCTAGAGGGGTACCAGGAGTCCACACGTGTCGCAGTGGGGGACCACACGCGGAAATAAGGTTCGCTAGGGAAGGGGACACGGTAATTCGTGCCCATTGTGTTTGTCACGCTGTAGTGTCGCTTATTGTTTCCTTTTCTATCGGTAAATTAATACGTGGCAATGTTAATTCCATATCAGGCTCATAAATTAATCGTATTGTCAATTGTACGAGAATAATGGGTTAATTCCTAGACTCTACCAGTGGAGAAATTAACCTAAAATGTAGTTACATGGAACCCTTAGCTACTTTCAGGGCTTCGCTCCTGAAGTACATTATATAAATAAAATAAATAAATAAGTCATCTAGTACCCATAACACAAGCTCTGCTTAGCTTGGGGCTAGATGATGCTGTGTGGATTGTCCAGCATTTATTTAATTCGATGCAAATGTGCAAATTCCATTCTTATCTGACTGCCATTTAACTTTATCAATGACATCTAAAAATAGTTCACAACAATGAAAAATGCAATTCAAGCGAAAGAGGGCGAGCAGGGAGCAAGATTATTAGTAACGAATCGTATTATCCTTTGATAGGTACCTATGACTAGTTCAACCACCCATTCTAACCAACATTCACCTCAAATAGCTACTGCGTTGCTAGTTATATACCCGAAGCCTGAAGCGTTCTTTGTCCAAATAATGTAAACAGGTAGTGTTCAATCGAAACTGAATCAAAGTGAACAGCTTTAGAGCACATAGTCCAACAGAGAAGCGCGTTTATAGAACGGACCGGCACAAAATGCCGGTTTGTTGTTGCGCTATCCCGCTCTACCGCTACCCGTGTCGAGGTAATATTGATTTGTTTTCATTGCGTCTCTCTTTTGCCCATGAGCGTACATGATATGTCGGTTTCGCCCGCGTGACCTTACTTATTCACACATAGAATGCGATACTCACACAAGCTTAGCCGGATAAGTTGTTTTCCCATCATCTCCTTCTAGCGTTAAGAAACGAGGAAGCGCCCGGTACTTTTATGCGCACCAATCTTGGTGATCTTTATGTAGGCCAATGCACGGCTTTGTGGCTCTACCGAGAATCTACTAAGCTAAATTAAACAAAGCTTTAACTACGACACGCAAACGCTTTTAAAACTAACACAAAAATTACGGTTTTCTAAGTACGGACTCTTTGTCAAGATACAGAGCAGTTTTTTAAGTGACTCTACCTGAACAACTGTACTAAAAAAATAAGTCAATATCCAGTAGTTTCTAGCAGGTTAGAATAACTAGTTACTTAGTAGGTAAAAACAATCAAATGTTTAATTTAAACCTATTATCAAATCATCCCATTCATTAGCTATCATTGGAAAATTTACAGAGATGTAGAGCGCGAGAAGGGATCACGTGGATTGGCCGGTCCCAGCGTCCGCGTTTCAAAACACGCTTTGTAAACGACGCATGTTTACAAACAAAGAGCCTCTAATGGCGGAGCTGATTTATTCACCTTCCGGAAGAGATAGGCAACACCGACATACATTTTAGTGGAGATTCAGGACTAGTTAGTAGTGAATTTATTATAAAATAAATCTTAAAATTATCCTTTAATGTTGGTATGGAATTATAAAGCAGTATCTGCCTGCTCTACCATTTCAGTAGGCTGAATCAGGGTAGGTTTTTTGTGCTTATGAAAAATAAATAGCATTGAGATCATTTTAATCCCAAGTCGATTATGAAAGCTTAGGCACTATTAGTCTTTAAGTTTTGTTTATAAAACAAATAACCAAAGATTTGTACGGAATTTTTCAGAAAATTTATGATACTTCACTCACTAACTTCACTTTGCTAAGATTGTGACACAAAGAAATTAGATGAGATAGCATGATGCATCGAGTGAGAGGGCGGCAAATGCGCCATGCGGCGTGCACCCCATGAAGCCAGGGGACTTTGTAGGTCACTGAACTTTTGATAGTTCAACCCCTCGTGCTTCGAACTTTGTAAGCATGTCAAAACAATGAAGATAGCCTTTTAAAGGTTTTCTCAATAAAGTCTCATAACCTACTTTTCTTAGCGTAAGTTATGCAAATCTGAAGATTGTAATAAGCGTGGGACTGTTCTATAAATTCCGTGTTCGATGGGATTAAAAAGGGATAAAGAAAAGTTAATTGTCGACTGGCTGTGGCGTAGTGAAAGCGTTGAACTCAGGTCCGAAACACGGCGTTGTTCCCTGCGCCGCCACCTACCTCGACGGGGGTTCACCCTCATCACTTGACGTTTTTCTCTCAACCTTCCAGCCGCCGACTCACACAAACATCCCACAATGTGGACTTAACACATGAAAAATACCCGGTGGGTGGTGGCAAGAAACTTCACTGCGTTCGTTCGCCCCATCTTGTTGTGAGAAGTGAGCAGCGCATGCTATTGTTTGCTCATGCTTTCGAGATGCTCATATTATCACAATATGTATGTAGTTATCAAAAATGCAATCATGAAATAGAGAATCGACTCTTTAGTTTCCAGTATTGGTGTCATGCCAGGACTTAACTACGTACCCACAAATTAAATTAGAGCAAAGCGAAGACAAATGCACGTGCCCGAGTCAAAGGTGACCAGCGCAATTTGTCCTAGTGAAATGTGTTTACAATGTGCGTCATGCTTGCCTACTACTGCGTTCAGATATCGGTCATCGCTTTAGGTGGTTAGATCCTTTCGGAACTTCAAAATTATTGTTTTGTTTGTAAAGTATGACACTGACAATCACAAAGTGATTCCATTAACATGAGTCACTGCCTCGAGTGGCTGACGGCAACGATCTGGGAAGGTGGTTAGGTGACGAATCAGTCGCGTGGGGCAGTCGCCATTCGCAGAGTCGGGGTAGAACGCCGGTTCTTGGTCACCGACCTCTACAGGTTCTAACTTGTTACAATTTCACTTTTTCTTTCTACCCAACAGGATAGAATTACTGGTTCCAGTCATCTCTCTCGCTCAACGTTGGGTATAAAGATTGTATCAGACAAAGGCATTCGCCTTTGTCGGTCAAATGATTGTGGAACCTGCGTTTTAGAAGTTAAAGTCTATACAGCGGCGTTGTTTGTTATGACATCAAGGAGAGTTTGGCAAGGCCTCAACTATTGACGTGTGCAAAAGACATTTTGAATAGCATAAAACGATGTACTTGAGGAATTCCGTTACAGTTTCCGACAATGCAATAAATATTATTTCGTGCAACGGGGTTTGTTGAACCCGCGGGACTACTCATTATCGCGACTGATGAACTCGTCACTCTATTGTTCCAGTCTGTGATACGCAACCGCATTTCGATACAATATTTGCCTGACGACGGTGTCATGTCTTGATATTTGCATTGTTTTCTGTCAAGACTCAAAAACTTTCGGTTACATTCAAAGCATGTTAGCAAATATGTACATCGTTTCTTCTAACTTAATTAACAACTTATTCTATGGGGCTTTTCAGGTATATTTTTAAGCTTTACTTTATGGTAATGTTGGGTAACCGAGATAACACTTGGCTTATTCATTCATATGCAATCTCTGACTCTCAGAGGTTCTTTATACAAGTCCAATTCAAATGTTTTCATCGCAGGGCCGAAGCCTTGATATGGAGCGATCTGAAGTGCATAGCGAAAGATCCTCTAGCTAACATAAGTGTAAACAGTTGAACTGTCAAGAACGGCCAGTGAACCGGTCTCGAAGTCATTGCCCTGCCAATGCCGGTTAAAAAAACGCATTGCCTCCATCTATCCGGCGACGACTCGAGACGTGCTTTTATTTCTAGAAATATAGCGCCCAATACCAATTTTCACATATAGCTGTCACGTATTTTTGATAATTTGCTTCTGTTGCGTAAATACCCCGAAGTGCAATAAATAAGTTTGGAAACGGTGCGCAAGCGAAGGTTATGTTCAAAATTCGTTTTGGTTGGTGGGTTTCTCAATTTACAAAAAAATATCCTTGAACGTTTTGCAATATCTATTGGTAAAGATCTAACTAAAACGTTTATTAAAATTGCCATTGCTACATTTGCCACCCACAGAATGTCGTGTGACACGCGAAACGGTAACTATAGTGCTTCCTTTGTTCATGTTAATTGTGCAAGGTGGTAGAAATAATTGCCCAATGTGGTAACACCCATAATGACCGTAACCGCATCTGGTACCATCCTACAGGCCGTGCTGGTCAACGTCTTCTCGGACGGTGCTTTTGACCGCACCAAGGCCGTCAGGATAGGGGTACGTGAACTTCATGACGTCTTCGCTCTTTTGCCTATTTTTATTTGAATCTCGTTTTTGAGTTCTCAAACCAGGAGTTGATGTAAAATAGGTTTTTAATTTTGCAGTTTTGATAAAATAATCAGCTGATAATTTATACAGGGTTATTAGATCGAGGGAGAAGAGTGGTGCGAGGACGATGACCTGTAGAAAGAGACAGAGCGACAACAACTGTGAAGTTCGTGCAGTTCTGTACAAGTGCAAGAGACAAAAGATTTCGTTTTTCTTTATGTATTTTCAAATGGAGTTATTTTGGGTGCTCTACATTATGTTCTTTGCATTTTAATCAATTTTAAAAGGAAAAGGTGGTTAATTGGGTTACGAAGGATGATGTTTGTGTTTTATTATATGTGGATGCTCCCAATACGGAGCAAGCATGTTGGCTGTGACGCACACCACAATGTTTGAGATCTGGTCGATTGTTTCATGTTAGTTCTGAATCTCAGCATGTAACCAAACAAGTTCCTTACTGAATCAACGCAGGTACTTGTATGCAAGTAGGTCGTCCGCGGCTATAAGTACGCATACAAGTTTAACCTATTTCACTTGTTGCAAAACTGTATCTACCAGAGCCACTTACACACCTACATAGTTGAATTAGCTATAATAGTCTGCACTAGATACTCATTCGAACAATAAATTAACAAACATGGTTGGTTGTTCACTTTTTGCGTTATCGACAATAATTAAACATTCCATTTGGATAGGTAGTTGTATCGTGAAGATGATCTAAATTCTAAAGAAATTGTCTTGCAGCCGTGGTGCTTACGACCTTTCTAAATAGATAAAAGATAATGAAACTCAAATCAATAGCGCATTACCCTAATTCGGGCACCATCGATGCAACTTAACTATAGAAAATTAAGCTGTAGGGATGAAATTTGGAATTAGATGAAATTTACAATTTTAAATTAACCTTCAAGCGAGTATGATCTTTAAGGTATACCTTCAAATATAACCGGAACTGTATATTGTCTGGCGTTCATTATTGTGTCAAAACATGAATGTCCCGACTAAATATTTTTCCTACGGATTTTAGTCGAGTTTGTTTTTAAAAGAATCCAGATCATCAATATTTAAGCAATTGACGGTATCAAGCGTGTGTTTGACATAGTGCGACCTACTTAGGCGACACACTTTGATACAGCAATCATTTGTTGTTGGTCTCGTGTTCTATTTTTGCATGTCCAACTGTGTACAGCATAAATTTTGTAAATATAAATAACAGTCGTAGCTGGTTTTATGCGGCACATATCTTTCTCTATTGAGCGTATTTCAGCAATAAGACCGTCAATTATCAATTGATTTTTAAGTTGTTTTGTTGTAAATAGTTTATATTTGATTATTAAATGTGCAATAATGCATTTTCTATCAATATCTATTCTAGATTATTGGTAACGCTTCTTATCTCAACTGTTCCAAAGCGAAATTTGATACATTTATGTATATAATCATATGCTTAACCTATAGAGAATCCAATATTTTGATCTCGCCTAATTCCCTTACGTAGGGTTTCTACGTATGCGTTGGCCCACGATAAATAACAAAAGTACGATTGTTATCGATCGCACTAATATCAGTTGCGTAAGTCGTAAATTGACGCGCAATTGGTTGACAAAAAGTGCTGGCGATGGTTCGTTGCGCATTGGCCGGATTTCAGAATCAGGGGGCAAGGCGGGCAACACATACTGATTGACATATGTATTCTGACGTCACGTCATGGAGGGAAGAGCCTTCTCTTCCCTAGCACTCTTCTGTTCTCGTAAGTGGTAAGCCAGAATGAATAAACAACCTATGTCGAGACGTGTATATTTAATTACTTTACAGCTCAGAAGTAGTTCCTATAAACCGGCAACGGTTGAGGCCAGTAGCTATTTTTAATATCGCCGATTTATGCAAATTTATTGTAGTCATTACCGCAGCAGTAAAGCAACGGGCACATAATTAAAGGGTTTGAATATGTAAAGTCGCAAAGAGCCGGTTGCTATCCGGCTAGAAGGACCATCAAACGTTTTATAATTTAATTGCATATTAAATCCAGGCAGTTGACGAGCGGATGGAGATCATGATACGATACGAGTTGCCAGGAGCGCGGACGGGCTCGCTGAGGCAGCCATTTGTTAATTCCGGTGTTACCATTTACACACCTAACGTAACTGTTCAGCGAGAAGCGATCCGCGTTTCTAGCGGCGCTGTTGTGCCTTCCGCGTTTTAAAATAGATGCACGAAGGTCGTTTCATTATTTGCGTTGAAACTTACCGCTATCATTTAATACAGCATAAACCTTGAATTGGGACGTATACAAGTACTATAAAATATAATGTAGGTATTTACATATTTTTTACAACTGGCAAACTAACGGCGCATGGATCGAATCTATGAACAGGTTGAGGCACAGAATTGGTTAAGGTAGTTATGTTGGCAATTAGTTTTGTGATATTTCAAGGTTTGTTTAGGCTGAATAAACAGTTGATTGTTACGTGATGGGGAGAGGTTGTATTTACTGGAAGTCACGTTGCGCACGCGCTGTACTGCTTCATATTTCTCATTTCACGTGAGCCTCGACCGGCACGATCTTTTCAGCGCAGTCTTATCTAACATGCTTGTACTTATCAACATTTTCAGAGATAGATCACGATTATCGAGCGATATAATCCAATTTAAAGAAGAAAAATAAATTACATTGATATGAAAGACAGATATTGCGTTCATTAAAGTTGCAATTCATTTTTCGAAATTCTGTTTTATGACGCACGGTAATATCATAAAACAATTTAGAACTGTGAAGACTAGGTACCAGATATGTAGTAGGTACATAGTACTAAGCACAATAATTACAATGACCGTGAGCACGCGGAAGTCTCCTTGCCGCTTCGCAGATAACATTTGCTGTATTTTATCAGCGGTGAGCGATAATATGGCCTTCGTGTAGCACGTATCTACTTACCACGTGCCTCTGATTGATACATGTGTATATTACAATTTCAGAAGCTAAGTCTCGGTAGTACTTAGTATTTATTTTCAACCATAAACTATCATTACAGGAAGATCCTAATGCAATAGCTCAGTTCAATTTATAATTAATTATACGTAAACATAACAATTATGTATCGCAAGGGACACAATAATACACACTACGGAGATACATTACAAATAACATAAAACAAACAATGTAGCCTTACGGAGTTCGTTCAGAAAGACCTGAAACAGATCTATTTTCTCAGCGACCAAATTGAGCGTGCGCAGAGTGCGGGTAAGAGGTGCTTTTCCCAGTAAGTTGGTCCTTGTTTTAGGAATTGCATTGGTAGGTTCTATTCTACCACAGACGGAGCTCCAGTTTTATCCATTACCTATCCTATAGTAGGCCTATACGCCAATGCCAATCAAATAGGTATATGGCAGAGAACTTATGATAAGATTGATGACGTTAAGCCGGGTACTGACAGGTGTTACGGGGCCTAATATACCATTCGCAGCGAGTATGAAACGTTACGCCGCTGTCTGAAATCCGTCTCGTTGCTCGTCGCTAGCGGCTTCTTTCCCTGTACTGAATGCACGAACGTTCTCTGTGTGACATGTTACAATACCCCCCGGAACACCGGTGAGTATCTCGCTTTACAGAAGATGATGTGATATCGATATGCATACTGTCTCTACCTACGCAACCGAGTGACAAAAACAAATAGAATTCAGAGCTCTCATTTGAAATACCTAACAATATACGATATTGTCATAAACTAGTCGCAGCAGCTGTTGAACTGTCCTGTCTAAACAATCTTCTTGTTTATATAAACGCTAGCCGATCGATTGTTCAAACGTCGAACTAATTATCATAACTCATTTATTGTTGAAATATGCAGTAAGACAGCTAGAAGAAAGATCTAGGCTAACACCGTTATAAGTGTACAAACTCGACGGTAATCATTGAGTACCATGCAGAACGGTAGCAATTTCCTTGAGACTTAAATCAAACTTAGAAAAGGTTGCCTCGAGTTACTAATGTACGCCTTTAATGAAATATTTCCCAGCCTATGGGTGCTCAACCATGATCTATTTCACCGCTATCCGGACTTACGCACCGCTTTGTTCCGCTAAAACGGGTGCTAGCTTTCCGCTTATTGATTACCACTAGCACTAGCGGGCTGCAGTTATTCAAGTATTTAATTCGCAATCCTAATAATACATATAATGTGAGAGGTCTTAAAAGTTTCACTTAGGGGGTAGGTATTAGGAGCCCTGCGCCATGCAACTTGAGAAGTAGCTAAGTATCACAACTAAAGCTTACTTAATTCTATAAATATTGCACATAATTATTTGAACTACTTAATCAAGTATCACAACTGAAAGTATAAGCTAGATTCTAGCTCATCGAGAACTGACTTCATTACTGACATGTTAGTTATGAAGTCTGTTCTCCATGATTTTTATTATTTCTAAGGGAGCATTGTTATAGTTATAACATGTTGGAGGTTACACGTGCACACGATAATGCCGTTCGTGCAATATTAAATGTTGCACGCGCTGTTATCTCTCGATCACCTTATCCGTCACCAACTGATTTTTACGGTAAATGCACTCCGCAACGGCCTTGCGATGATATTTCCGTAATATGTAATACAAGGTCGCTGAATGTACCGATTTATATTCCACATTGTAAATTGTCTTTCACATCAGTTTAAATTACGTATTTTATTACTCTTCGTAAAATTTAAAACGTTCGCTTCCGATAAAATATGGCATTATATGGCAACATTGTAGCTGAATGTGTGCTTGTTGTTAAGTGAGTAATGAACGACGTATTGGCTAGCGTATTATGCAAGGATCTGCGCACTGTGTGCGCATGAGCTGTGCTGTGATGCAACTGCACTGGTATATTGTTATGCTGGTAACCAGCAATGACGTCGTAATTAACAGCAGAGCCAGTAGAGCTCCGACAATATGCACGCACAGAGCTGGGGTGGATAGAACTGAGCTTTATGACGACAGCTGATAAGTAACGAGGTGCCTTATCATATGACGCCTATTCAAACGTCCATTTTAAACGCATACCTGATATCCTGAGATCATTTCACTAAAAATCTTTCCGCTACATGGATACAGATGTAGGTATAGCAACCTTACTGAAATTATATCAAATGCATTTATAATAGCCGCAACCAATAATAGCTGAGAATTGCATTGCAACAGTTACGCCGGCACCGGCATGGCAACTCGTTCTTGGAAAGAATTATTGAAGCAAGGAACGAATGGCCGGTAGGCGGCTCGCATCACGACAAACACAGTCCAGCATTATTGCAGTATTATTGCTGTGCACTTTTACGCAGAACAAAGGGCTCCTGGGAACTATTATCGCGCCTGACATACCTAACGCAATGACTGTTGCCTTGCTAGGGCTAATTAGATCTATGCACGTGCATTGTCTGCCCCATGCATAACTCTCAAGCTCGGAGATTTTTTGCAAGCAATAATTTGCATGTCGTCGTTTGTATCTAATGAGGCTAGCTACCCGATTAGATTTACGGAAATACAAACCGAATGTGGAAGCATACAAATATGTATATTTGCATCGAATGCAGGCAGAGCGTTGGCAAGGCCTCGCTTCGCTCTAATAGCTGTGTCCTCAGCCAAGGTCTTCGAGCTGACGTCAGGCACCTACGCTTGGTAACAAGAGATTTGCACCTACTAATAAACGTTACGATGCACCGGTTGCTAACTGCGGGTTATAAACGGAGCTGCTCTTTGTGCAGGGGCTGCGGCTAGCGAGACGTGTGCATAGGAGTGCGTTCTGTAATGTGGAGCGTCCAGGTAGAGCGGTGGCGATGGGGCGAGCCGGTCGGGCTAAGTGGTGTGCGGCCGGGAACAGGTTCCAATCACATGTGGGAAGGTCGCCGACCCCGGAGACGATAATCCGAGATGGCACCGCCGGCCAGCTCCACCGGTACTCCGCCCGGTTGCTGACGCCATGTCCGATGACCCATCAATTATCATAGCAAAAATAATAGCACCATCTAAATCTATCTGATCTGACCGTTGGGAGGTTTGACGACATGGTGGTATCAACTATGATAGTTGAGGATAGAAAATGTATTTAATATATATATTGTCCATCAATGTTAGGCAGAACTTAGCTATAAAAAGAGCAAGAACAGTTGGCAACGTTACGTGAATATTTAGCTCGGCGACACCGCGTCTGGGGCATACCATTGTATTTGCTGCACCAATAATAGTTACTCGGTGAGCAAAGTCAAACGTTGGCGTGGGCGGACAGGTAGTGATGCTTAGATAATACATATTCAGTACAGATACCAGGTGTTAGCACTTCTCTTTGTGTCCGGGGAAGTTCCAGCATTCGCTATTGTTCTTGTATAACTTCAACTCAATACATTTTATTTCACAGGGCTCTAATAGTGCGATGCAATATAATTTTTAAGCTCAATTACAAAACTGCATTCTTCTTTTCCTTTTTCGTAAGGCGTATGTTATAAGTATGAAGTTTAGCTACCTACAATATAGTTGTCTGGGTTACGTTCGTCCTTTTGTCACAGATAAAAATATAAAGATTAGGGAGATATCCGTTCCTGTAGGTATTTAGATAATCTATAGACCGGCTATTCGATTAGAATTCAATATACAATTCAGAATTTATGAGGCTCATAGCTGGGTTTCACGACAATAGCCGGCTAGACTCCTCGCCTAGACTAGCCGAATGCAATGACGTCATTCATCATTATCCCTCGGTCACATTGAAATTTACAAGGTATAAGTAGCTCACGAAAGGTCAAATGAAACTCGACATTATATATGAATAGTATTACTCGTCAAAGTTGCCATGTGAACTCCATTGTATACCTATGTCAAGTTGAAATGGTATCATCGCCCAGCGTTACATAAAGGCTCACATACATATGTCGGTTTCTTGTTGCTGTTCTTTCGAATCTAGTACCTAGCTGCCAATTCGCAAGTTTCGTTAGCACGTCATTGTAAATAGGCGTTACGCAATAAGTGTAACAGAAGAGTACCCGTTCGCCCACCAGAGCTGCGAGCCGCCAACATCATCAGTACAAGGTTACAGTCGCAGATTGTTTGTAACTTTCGTCACGCGTGGGCTTGCCAATACAATATTACGCACTTGTTGTTCCAACGGCTCCCTTGTACTGTGGCATTTTGGAGAACCTCTGTTCTCCAATACGCAACACTCCCGTATTTGTCGTTTGTGTGAAACTGGTTTTGACTAGAATGCCAGATGTAATCTTATATGTTTAGGCATAGATAGTATTATGATAAGAAAAGCACGAAACTATTATAATTATAAACTAGCTGCTGCCGCGCCTGCGCCCGCGTTTTTTCGGGATTAAAATTGCCTATATGTTATTCCAAGCCCCAAACTATATCCATACCAAATTTCAGCCTAATATGTTAGGTAGTTTTAGCGGGAGAGAGGAACAAACATCCATACATCCATCCTTACATTTATAATATCAGTAGGATAAAGCTTAGAGCTTTCAATAGCTAAGCTACAAATGTAGAGCATTCTCAAATTGAAACTGAAGCTTAACGCTCCGAAGTCACGTCATTCATAGCAAATTATAATAGTTAATGATAACTAAATGAATACCAAGGATCCAATTGTTTCCAGGGTCGCTAGTGCGAGGGCCGCGCGAGCGTAGGCGTGTGGACACGCGGCCTTTTTAACTGACTTAAAAACAGGAGGTGATTCTATAATCGGCTGTATGAATTATTTTTTTATGTATTCTTTCCTAGATTTCTCCCTTATTTATCGACCGATTTGAATGATTCTTTTGCAGTTGCATAGAGAATGATCTCGGGGTGGTCCTATAAATTTTTTATTCCCGAGCGATTAGTATTTGTCCCGCAAAACTTAAAAACAGTGTAAAATTAAGGGATTCGAAGTATCTTTTAGTATTTTAAAAACAATCAAATTATTCACAACACATTAATATAAACATCGTGTGTGTTCGTTTATAAATACGACTGTAAGTACACGCCGACATACATAGCTGTCAACTCTTGTCAGTCACACTAGATGTGTCCGTGATATTTGAAACCCCATTTCTCTAACCCCGGTCATTAGTGCAAACTAAACTCAGCTAGCAACTGCTGCTTCGTAACTGTCGTTGGTTTAAATGAGTTAGTAGAGTTAATAATGCTGGATAATTCACATAGCAACATCTAGCCCCAATCTAAGCAGAGCTTGTGTTATGGGTACCATATAACTGATTCACTTTATATTTATATTATATATAAATAAAACCCACAGCGCCCGGAACAAATATTTGCAGATCGTACAAACATTTGTCTAAATGAGGGAATCGAGCGCGCAACCTCCTGCCGTCGCAGGCGGACCCTCACCCGCCGCGCCACATCGGTCGTCAATTTAATCAGTGGAGTTGAAAGTGAACGTATGACTGTCTAACGCGAGATCCGAGAGGTAACATAGTATCTGTAAAGCTGCATACATATGTACATATATGCTTCAGTCGGTAACTCAGTCGGCAATAAACACATTTATGACAATTTTACAATGGTGTTGCATAACCGGCCTGCGCTGCGCCTTGACATTGTGCGACACAGTGAACTGCGCACGTGGCTCGTAAATCATAATATTATGTGCACACGCGTGAACGGTACATTATCTGTTTGTTTTAGGGCAGGCTGATGGGCTCAACTCTTCACGTGTATGATAGCGGCGCAACACCATGTACTGGTGCTCAAAGTCTAGGTACTAGCCTATACTCCGATTCAAAACCCTGGATATTTTTTGTATACAAAGGGGTTACAAAACCCAAAGTATTGGTGGAAAATATTTAACGACATTGGTATCATCGAAGGAAAGCGTAGAAGTTCGAAACAATTATTGGTTTTGATAGCTTTCATTCATAATTTAATGGATTTTTCGTTCGTTTTCGAATTCAAATAGAAACATTTTTTGAAACATTTTTTGCTATACATGTGAGACTATGCGTCGTTGAAGTTTGTGTTTTAGTTTTTAGTGATAACTGTGCTGTAACAGCACAGTTCACTCGACGTTTTCTGTTATTGTTATCAGTTTTATAAAGTTTTCATTCATACGTCTCTGTTGACATAAAATATCTTGGATTCTAAATCGAAGTATAGGTACTAACCTAGTCGACTTTGCACAAAAAGCATGCAGTGCAGTGAGCACGAACCTTTATTATTGAAAAACATTTGCGGTAACTTGCGGTAATATATTTTCAAATCCAGTTGCAGATGACATCAGGAGAACTTCTATTTTTATACTGGAGTAAATAACAGTTAACTGCTGAATGCAATGATTTTCTAACTTAATCATTGGCTGCTACATGAAAACAAATACACCAGTATTTGTTATTTATATATTGAAATAATAATAAATCAGTAATGCTGGACAATCCACACAGCATCATCTAGCCCCAGGCTAAGAAGAGCTTGTGTTATGGGTACTAGATGACTGATTTTCTTAATAGAATACTTTACATAGATTGATATTTTTTATTGTAGATAGAAAATACCCAGAACACCCGGAACAAATATTTGCAGATCGTACAAACATTCCTACTGCGTTGCAGGCGGATCTTTGCCCGCCACGCCACATCGGTCGTCAGGCGGCAATCAAATCTTTTGTATTAATGTTTTTGTTCATAGTACAAAGAGAACTGTAAAATCAGGGTTCGAATAAATCCGATTAATTATTATAAATTATTAACGCTAGTAGCACCAGGTAATCAACATTTTATAATACCTCGTAAAATAAACCTTATAGTGACAGTGAAGTTAAGTTTTGAATTTCAATAAAAAGCTAGCCGTACTCGTAAGTTAAAGGGGATTTCCCCAACTTGAAATGAGGTTCCCATTTTGGGAAACAATCTAAAATAATCTAAATTATTCTGAATTGTAGTTTTTCGCTACGTGTTTCCAGGGTAAACATTAATCTCCACAATTTTTAGTTCAGAAGACAGGAAAACATCAATTGATATATATCAATATAAAAATCTATTGATATATATCGGCGAACCCTGCGTAAAATATAATCGTTTCGACGCGTGTCGCCAATATACATACGTACCTATTGTCGTCATAAACTCAACTACTATCAGCGAAGTGCATCATGTGTCAGTGACACTTTATCTAAAGCCTGACTATGGAAGACAATAACGGCTATTTGATTTATAGAACGCAAACGTACTAATCGCACAAAGAACATTGCACTAAGTACATGTATATATTATTTATAATATCAGCTGCATTTGCAGCTAATAGAGAACTCCGAGTCCATTTGACGATAGTATCTGATTTGTAGAATAAGAGAGCATAGGGTTAGTTATGGGTATTCGTGTCTTGCTGCTCTTCATGAGGCTCGGAGAGTTGCTGGACGACTCGTGTCGTCTCTGATCCTTGGCGAATACGACTGTGACTGCTGCTCTGGTAGTTATCGTCGAAATTACTTTTATGCCTAGTTAGTTTTCGATCGTGACGTCGTCGCTTATTTATATGAGATTTGCGAAGTTCCCTGTCCGCAAGATAGAGGCGCTGTTCCAAAATCTATGGGAAAATGAGACGTTACGATCACAACTTGATACTATTCTCAGATTAACTCTTTATAGCATTGATAACAAGTGAAATATCATAAATTTATAGACTAGAACTTGCTTGGCTTTATTTCGAATATGAGAATCCAAATCAATTTCAGATGTAAACACTAGTAGGTAAGAAAGAAGGAACTACGTATGTTTCTGTAGGTATGGTACGCGTACCCGTAGAAAAGGATATTATGCGACCGTTGCCGGTAGGTTTAGGTATCTTGCATTAGCTAGTCCAATCGCACGTAGTCGTGATGTAATTGCATTCAGAGGGACGTGCACGGGTAATGGAACACCTGTTGCGAGAGAAAGTTGCACCAAACGGCTATTCTAGAAATATCTCGCCGAAGGCTGGCTAATACTTAGGTATCTCAAAGGAAATTGAAGGAAGGGACTTGATCTACATCATTACCGGCATTGTAACAGAAATTATTACGAAGTAATGTCAGAACTTTAAAGTGCATCTGTGGATTGAGTCATGGGCATGCGTCACAAAAAGTATCTAAGAATTATTAAATCTGTCTGAAGTAGAAAATAGGCTTCAGTCGGAATGTACCTATTACTCACTACTGTGCACTTGAGAATCAAATTGCTTTGTTAAAACAAAGGGAATAGTATTGTTGCAGTTCCGCATTGAAAGAGACCTAAAAGGCAAAGGAAACCAAAATGGAAAACTTGATGCAAATAAGGAGTTGTTGTGCTTACGCTGCGCTGGTTGTAATACGAAAGCGAGTGCTATGCTAAGTGTGTCACGGTCTAATTGGAGTTGTGACCGGGCACGTTTTGTAACACGTCCTACTAATACTGTAAATGCGAACGTAACGTAAGAACAACCGTTAGTTAAGGACAGGGCGAACTTCTGAAACTCACTCCTATTCCTAAAGCCACTCAAGCGAAGCCTTCGTAAGGTCTATACAATTTACACCTATTTATATTCTCTCAACTGCATCTTATTAAACACGCTAGGATGATTAAGTATAAATTATTAGCATGCCCATTGTGAAAGCGTTATGTATAATTAGCTCAGTAACTAAGTACCTAAGAATTTCCATAAGGCCTTGTTCGTACTTTTTGCTAGTGAACTTGAAGGCTGTTTCCGCGTTTTTGTTGGAGCCATCCGTATATTCATGGTAAACAATCATAAAATTGAAGTGGCAATGGTAAAGCATAGGTAGAGCTTGCAGAAAATTTGCACAAAAAGCAACCTTTGCGAATTTTGCAGCAGTGAAGTAGAATTTAACAAATATTCTTCCATCTGATCACGATGTTAATGACATAGACCATGTCTATGAATGAATGCACAGTGGAGCAGAGTTGGAAGTAACCAGGCATTTCGATCATGTAGAGATGAACTCCCTAACATTTGTAATAACTTGGTGGAAGTGAAGATTATAAATTCAGGGGTAACATACACAGCACACGAGTTATGCGTACCGGAACAGAAAAGGTTACACAGTATACATTGGTTAGTAAAATAAAGAGATAGAATAAGCAATGATGATGTGGGTATACGTACAAGGCTTACCCTCTTCTTGCGTGGGTGGAAGTAACCAGGCATTTCGATCATGTAGAGATGAACTCCCTAACATTTGTAATAACTTGGTGGAAGTGAAGATTATAAATTCAGGGGTAACATACACAACACACAAGTTATGCGTACCGGAACAGAAAAGGTTACACAGTATACATTGGTTAGTAAAATAAAGAGATAGAATAAGCAATGATGATGTGGGTATACGTACAAGGCTTACCCTCTTCTTGCGTGGGTGCAAGTCCTCGTAGTCCATAGCGATGCCTTCGTCGCTGAAGGAGGAGGAGGCTGGCGGTGGAGACGGTGTACCGGAGCGCCAGGAGGAGCCCGAGCTGCTGCTTGCGCCAGGGGACACGGAGGAACGTTCTCCCCAGCCTGCACCTAGAGAAAAACATTTTTTGAAACACAGTGCACGATCACTGGATAAAGTCTAATGTGACTTAGCTGATAAACAAAAACTATTTCGAATCGTCATCGAATGCCTTATTAAATAATTGAAATTCTACTTCAATAAAATAATTATTGAAGTAGAATGACTGAATTTAAATTATTCGTTCTCTAGTTTAGTCTATACAAAAGCTAGCCTAGGCTTTCTAGGCTATTGGCGCAAAGGTACAAAATATTACGTCTGATGAAGTGATCGTGCCCTGTGATGGCAAAATGTATGCAGAAAAATTCGTGATCAGATTTGAGTCCGTTACGCCACTATGGCAATCAATCGTAGGTAAGTAAGACTCTACTTGATCGTAGTTCATGGCACATGGTACGTTAGAATGGTCGAGGACATTATATGTACATCCTAAAGAGTCATTGACATTTTTAAAGCCGATTCATTCAGAAGGTATTGTTTGTCTACCTTATCGTTTTTGAAAGTGTACAAAGAAATTAAGTCTGAATAATAAGTAGCTATTTTAATTGTTGTCGATTCATGGTTTTAAAACAGTGGTTGATTTTCCTTTCCCTCGACAAAAAATAAGAACATTGTTAAAACGCGCGGATTAAATGCCATAAATAGCTAAGCGGAACTGTGAGCCACTTTCACTGAGAGCTGGCCATTTTCTAGCGCGCATGTGTATGCAGAATCAACAGTCGCCGGTCTCAAGAGGCCTCGTAAACTTTTATTAAGGCATGAAACACCGAAGCTCTGCGTTACGATTGCATAATCCAACCGATGCTTGCATCTAAATTAGGCTCATGTTTTATTTGGGAAGGACTTACTGTTACTAGTTTATTTATAGAGCCATGTTAAATTAATGTTTGGGCCGAGAACAAAACATAATGCTTTGATAGGAAATCCAACTAGCGGGAACGGATTTGAAAGTACTATACCACATTTGACTCATATTTTATTTATTTGATTTATAGGGTTGGAATTACAGAGCAGTCGGATTGCTTTTGTATTGGTACACTAGTTCAATAGCTTTGAAAGCAACAGAGAAAATTGCTACAAAATGCTCGTCGAACAAGAGCACATATTTGATAGGTGCTCATCATGAGAACAGTGTTACACCAAATACCTGTCTAGACATTGTCTAGACGTCGTCTAGACGCTATCAGACTTTACAGATTTTACTCTAACACTGGTATGCTGTTTTCAAATAATTAGTTTTCCCTTAACATTACAGTCTGTAGGTACGAAACAGCTGTTTAATTAATGCTTAAAATGAAACAAGTTAAAACTAAAATAAGCAACGTAGAGCATAGTCTTTGAATTATATAAGTGAAGAGCAACTATCAGTGGGCACAGGAATTCAACGCATAACGATGACGTAAAGTAACGGCGATGTGATAACAATCAATGGTAGTAAATATGGGAAAGAGTAAGTACCGGTGCTACTGCTCTAGGAAAGTCAAATGCCGCTGGTTGTTGTGTGCGACTTACTGGGACGCGGCGAGTTGGGAGAACAGCTGAGTGACATGAGGACGAGTGCAGCGTTGCACTCGTTCATCTGGTCATTGGGCTCGCCATAGCCAAGGTCGCAGGAACCACTGGGCCCGCGTTTTCTGGATCTGCAACAAATATTATATACTTTGAGCAGCAAACATAAACAATTGCTTTCAAAGACGGAACTGTAATCCGAACCGGCTGCATCAATATTTGAAAATTCATATAGTATGTGTAAGCCAGGGTTGATAAAATTAGGTTTTTAAACCGAATAATTTATTTTAAATTAAGATTTAATTGATTTCTCAGAGAAAGAAACGAATCACGTTTTTCAATTTTTAATATAATCGCTTTGGTCTATCCAGTTTTAAGGTTTTAAAAGGTTTCACGACACGAAGAAATAGCTGCACGAATAATGATTTTCTCTTTCTGCTAAGAAAGAGAAGATCATTTCTGTCTTACATAATAATATAATATAACGTTTATTGATTACGATTTAAGACTTAAAATTATTACATCATTGATCCCCAAACTAGGATAAACCTGTATCTATTTTTATTTAAATTATAAAACAGCTATGATTTGACGTATACACACATTTTTTTCAGAATTCTTGTAATATTTAAACTTTATAAGGTACAAAATTCGTGAATATTACTTTTTTCACAGAATTTTCTGAATCCTCAACCAGTGGAGCAGTTAAAAGAACATGGCGCGTGTGCACCGAACATAATTTGCACACTCTCTATAAATTTTTCATTGCAGTGAACAACAAAAACTGATTTTAAATCATCTCAACCCAGGCTATAATTGAATTTATGAATTTGATTACACGTGCATCTATTTAAGCAGCTAAGAAGAGATGCAGTAATTGCAGTATTCTGAGAACCGATAAGGTATGGGTAGAGGAGAATATCGTAGTGAAGGATCGATATTTCGGAGAACGCATTACGGACCTTTCTGTGAAAAATCAACAATGATGATTTTGTTCGTTCTTCACTAGATTGTTGACGGATCGATAAATATTTAGGACGGCGAAGGCATATTCAGCTCCAAAAGCCACTCTTGTCTTATGGGAGTTGAATTCAGTGTCGTAATATAAAATGCTGCCGCGCTTTTACAAATGGAGAACAATCAACAAGTCTAGACTAAAAAAGGTTGTAGGTCAAAATTAGTTTATTGACCCAAAGAGCTGAAGTTTTTGCGAAAGGTGGTGGCTGGGAGGGTGCGTTGGGTTGCGTAACCGGCGGCGACCTAAAAACGAGACATCCACCAAGTCACATAAGGACGAAGGCTATGCCCGCAGCGACCCTTACCACCTTCGGCAAGGAGGTTCGTTCAACTCGATCACGAGTTTGTTGAACGACCTACCCCAGTACAGGTTATCCGTCTAGGCGTTTGTAGCCCGAAGTAATGAACTTGCCTTGTAGTACCTCTAAGGTCTTTTTATTCACTTTTTATTGACGCATTTTGGTAGACCCACCCCTCAGACTATGTGATTGACTCACCAAAGTGACGGTCGTTCATAGAAAAGATTTCAACGCGCTACTAATTTATGATTTGACCATTTACATTGATCACTTACTAATTTATATCTAGATAAAATAGGCCGAGAATTTAAATACTGGCTGCGTTGTTTACAACAGCAGCTTGTTTTTATCAGATATGTATTTTAATAGAAGCAGTGAATAATAATAATTTGTTGTTTGCGCTGCCAACAACTTCTTATGACGCAGTTGTGAACCATTCATAAGAAGTAAATAGGTGGAAAACATTGAACACTAAACAAACACCTTCTGTGTAATTTCAGACGTCATTAGTTTTAATTGTGCTTTATCCATCGACTGGTTTTAGTTTCACCGAAGCGAGTAGGTAAATCGGTGGTTTCGCTTCGAGTTTTATAACGCGATGCGTATCTAGAATGTGAAAGAAACTGTGCAGCAAGCAATGACCGAAGGCGTGACGACATTGCAGGCTTTGAACTCGATTCTGTTGAACTCGTCGCGATGTACGGGACCGGGGGAGGCTGGCTGTAGGGCGTGGAGCCGGCCGGCGCGCAGCCATTGACTCCAGCCAGGCTTCGCGACATGAAGTTCGCAACCTACCCCCGCACTTTACTAATAAAACTTGATACATAGAAGGTCACCGCCACTAAACTTATTCTATGCGCTCTAACTTAACAAGATTAAAAATTAATTTCAAAGTTAAGCTTCGAAAATAATGGGCTTGCGTTCAAAAGGTCGTACACTCATGTAGAATATCTACAGAATCAGGTACCACCAGACATTAAATAATGATCACCGCATGTCATTTGGCTTTTTACCAAGCAATATAAACGCAGTAATGTGACAAATTCGTGTTAATTTGCGATCTGGTCGAGTAGGAATCCGAAAACATATAAAAGCGCGACACATTCGACCTACGCGCACCCTAGATACAAAGTGTATTCACCCCGCAACGATTTGACCTTACACCAGGTTCGTTATCCGATCTGAAAAACATGATAAATATGTTCACGTGTTACTCTCTGTAGGTCGTCTATTCTGAGTAAAATTATCCTTTTTGTTCTTTAATCTGCATCGCAACAATGCTTTGATTTACTAACAGGTTAATCACCGACTTACACACGAAACACACCGGTCGAACGTTCGCCGACCGGATGCGGTGTCCTGTTAACCAAATCGTTTCGCTTCGGGCTATCGATCTCTAATACATTATGCATCGCTTGAAAATTACGTCCAGTCGCTGAACCGTTCTTGGATTCTGTAGATTATTTCAGTAAAGGATAATGTAAATTGTTTCCAGTGATTAGCGGTTACGATGAACGCGCGGGGAGGTGAAGCAGCGGGCGGCGGGTCATCCCAGTGCCAGTGAACGAATGTCTTGGCTCTCGGAGGTGACTTTGCTTTTTGTCTGTGATAATGGGGATGCACGACGGCCGACTGTTGTCGCCGCCGGCCGGCCGGTGCCGCGCGCCGTCACACAAATAGCACTGTGACGTAACGCAGCGCTGACGTAACGCACTACATACCCATACATTGCACGTTGGGATTCGATTACTCATTTCAAATTAATACCAAGGAGAAAATGTAATTGGCTTTCGTCTTGCTTTGTCGGAATGGTATTGACGTCAAACTGATGTAATTTCGAGGTGACGACATTGTGTATGAAATGCGATTTTCGTTTTTGATTCGGCTTTGATTAGTTTCGCCAATGTCACCGGCCGGTAGCGGCAGCTGCGCACACACTTGCGACACGTCGCGTCGTGGCGTACTACACACGTAGCATTGAGAGCGGCCTTGCTGCTCGTTGCCGGCATCAAAACCACCACATTAACGCTCCAAGGTTCAGAACTTTTCTAACCGACATTCACAATAAAATAGGCTCTACCATTACGATATTTAGGACTCTACCATTAAATTTCAAGCTGAACAGAATTTTTTATGGCAATCATTACTATACAGATGCAGGTAAATGCAAGTAGAAAGTAAAGCAGTTGAGTATCAAAGAATCCTGATTGAGTGTAGTAAACTGTGCCACTCATGATGGTTTCAATATGGCCGAGGCAACGGAACCTAATGACGATTTCACTTCGACGTCCGCTTTCGTAGATTTTCTTTTACACCATGCTACGTGCATGCGTCGTCGTTAAATGTAAAGTTATCATAAATTCTCATACTGCAAACATTCCATCCTTACGTAACTTGCGGACGTAGAGATAAATGTAGTGTAGACGTAGTTTCTCAAACATTAGGCACCAACTTATACGAGTATGAGCGTTCATCGTCATTCTATATTAAAACGGCCGCAAACACTTGGCGAATTTACTTTGGTATTTCTAGGCGAAATTACATAATCTAAACATACACTTCCTACTACGACTCAATGTCAGTTTATGATAATGAATTTGAAAAATAAAATGAAGGCCTACAGCGGCCATTGTTCGTGGAAGTTATTAGTCAGTGTTGGTTATTTATCGCAATTTCATACGATCTAGTGCTAATGTCTTTTTTGTTGCGTTGATGTAGGTCGGGAGCGTTTTTTTGTGCTACAAAAAACTGAGATCCGTCGTAATCGAGCTAGCCGCATGTCTCGCTGCCCCTACTCCCCTCTCATGACATCACCTACTTGACTGGTGCTAGCTTATATTTGGCAGGAGATAAACTAATAAATCGTGAACTTCTACGTGGCAAAGAATCTTGATGGTTATTTTGACTTAGCTACTTGCATCAGTCACAATGTAAGCCAGCTCAAAATAATGTATAACATCACCAAGTAATACAGACGGCCAGTTAAATTAACCCATGCAGTCAAAGTCAGAGGTTGAGGTGACCTATATAATAGGCCCAGCGAGCGGCGGCGGGGCGGGGCGGTGGCATGAAACATTATATTGGATTGGTGTTATTAGTACTTGTCATACCGTGACGTACCAAACCAAACACAATGAAACATCAATTAGCTTAGAGCACGAGTTCCTCGAAAATATAAGAATAATTGGCGTACACCAGTTTTTGTTCCCCTGGAGGAATAACCTACTGGTAGGTCGGCGGAAAGTCACGTTGGGACGATCCGCCCCAGGAGAGATGAGTAATAGTTCGCGGTAAGAGAGCTGATCTTTGTTATAACTAAAATCATTTTTGGCAAAATTTAACAACCTTTAAATACTGAGATTATTTTGTTGTTCCCGTCATTTATATTTTCAATACGTATAAATTGTAGAGTCGCACCCTCAGATTTTCGCCGAGCAAAATATTGAATATTTATATTTTTTAAAGGTTGCGTAATGTTGAATACATTTTATCGCTTTCTCAAGGTAGCGGCACCTGCCAAATGAGATAACGGGCCTCCATGGCACCAACGAAAGCAAACGTATACCTACTCAGCGAGAAAGTGGCCCCCACTCCGGCTCGCGGCCGGCCCGTCGCGCCTTCTCTCTGCATGTTGCGCAAGCGCATGCGGAATGTAATTCAATGTCTTTTTACTTAATTTATTCTCAAGCAGTGAAAAAGTTTAAATAAACTATGCAGCTCTCGTTTTCTGAACGTTATTCAGTTCACCGGTCGAAAACAAAGTATACGGCTTGGACCTTGTCAGAGGCGTCGCGGCTATCCGCGTCACCCGAATACCTCATTATCATACAACAGGCACATTTAATAATGGAGTCATCGATTAGGATACGAAAACTAATGTCTACCATTTAAGGTTTGACTGTTTTTGTTATCCTATCTATGATTTAATAAATGATATGTCCTCGTGAATGGTTCATTCGCACACGTTATTCGATCTGATATGCTTGACTGCAAATCAATCGTCGACATAAAGTGTTAACTTGCGATTTGCGATAAGTTCGAACTGCCGACATTGAGTTATCGATCAAAGGTGATCAAAGTCTTGAAAGTGTTGCTAACTGCTTGCGACATCGAAATACAAAGTTTAGGTAGGTAATGTAGGTATCTACAACTGCCCTACTGCCCGACTTTTGAAGCTGCTCTTTGACGTGGAATTCCGTGTTTTTAATGTAATGAGTAGGTATTCAATTTGTTTTGTTCTTCAAGATTCCGAAGATCCTATTTGGATTCTAAGAATTTGTAATTATGTCTGCATAAAAAGATGTAGCTCTAGTGTGGCGTCCGCGGATATCATTGTATGCTATATTCTCTAGTGTGTGTGCCGTTCCATTTCGAAACTAGGTCACCGTGTCACATGGCGGCCGCGCCAAGTACCGTCGAATGCTACGCCATCTTGATTCATGGTCCTATCGAATTATGTTAGAAACAAAACCTTGACGGCATAACGCACGGCAATTGAGGCATTCCGCAGGCGATTCCATTTCAAGTCAAGTGGAAATAATTAAAGTAACGTTACTTGGCATGATAGCAAACAGCTAAAAGAAAACGAATGTTTGCGAACTTTCACTTTGCTATGGGTCCGGCTCAAAGTTGCGAAATTTGCTCCAATCGACGATGGAATCTTTATCGTAGTTTCATCTTAGAAAGCTATTTACTGCAAGTAACTATGTACTTATTTATTTCTTGAAGGTGAGTACAATGGATGTAATATTTCCGCCATTTATCCAATCATTCCACACTTCTTACTCAACGATTTCTATTTTTCTATATGTCATTTTGATATTTTGGTGTGTGTGAAATATGTTGTTACGCAGTATCAGGGTTGGCATGATTAAAACAAATGGTTTTAAAACACATGTTTAAAACAATGTTTAAAACAGTTTGATTTTAAACCGTGTTTTTTATCACACGTTTAAAAACACAGATTAAAACAAGTTTTAAACATTGTATAAAACGATGAGAAAAAAACAAGCTTTAAAACTACTTTTCATTGCGAATGAATGATATAAAATGAAAGTAATATTTTTTTGATAAGTTATTTATTCAGTCAAACAAAGATCTAAGTACCTACCAAGTACCAGGATTTATATGGGTAATGGGATAAGATAACACGTATTTTTGAAACATGCATTAGATAGTATAGAATATTAAAAATTTCAATTTAAAACAATCAAAAACAAAATTATAACAAACAAAATTACCTATATTTAATAAACATTATAAAATCAAAATTGTTTGTCAGTCAGGAGAGTAAGACAATATGACAAGATCAAGATAACAATTATTTTTTCTTTTCCTTATTAAGGTATTTAAAAACTGTAACAAGTTTTGCAGCTTTCTCTGTACCCAGTTTATTTCGTACGTCAGAATGAATAAATCCAAATGTTGAAAACAGTCTTTCAATTCCAGCACTTGAAGCTACAGCAGTGTGAAGCTGAGCCACTAAGTTCATTGTTTGACCATTAATTTGTTTTTTTAATGACTGCCACCATTCGAGAGGTCCGACCTGATTTACTACATGATCTTCAAATAGAAAGTTATGAAAGGGATCTGTCATTGCCCTGTATTTAACAACATAGGGCATCGCCTCTTTGTGATAAGCTTCTATAAATAATAAAGCCTCAGAAATATCTTCACTCGTGAGTTTTTCACCCCTGTACTTAGGATGTAGTAAGTTTGCTGCAAAATGAGCTGGAGACATTGCCATTTCATAACGAGCTTTGAACTTCCTTAAACCATCCAATGAATACTCGGTCTCACGCAGTCGTACATTCTCTCCCTCAAACATATTTTTAAGCTCTATCCATGCTTCAGTCACTTCGCCAATACAGCAGGATGTCTTTTGGGAGATGTCAAGTGTAACTGCGATGTTTTCCAGTTTTTTGTAGAGAGCCTGGACTTGTTGCTTCAGCGCCATGTCATTTACTTTCAATGAAATTGACAGATCTATAGCAGTTGAATGATTTAAGCATATATCTGACATTATATGCCAATTTTTTTATAACACTTTTAAGCAGTCAGCCATTGTGTTCCACCGTACCTGTTGTGGTATAACAATTGCTTTTCCACCAGCTTCTTTATATTTGGCAGATGCAAAGTGAGTGTATTTGAAGTACCGCATTATCGACTTAACTTTATCAGTAATATCTTCTGCATTCAAATCCTTTGCTAGAAGGTTTAATATGTGTGATGAACAGCCGTATGTAAGTATATCCTCGTGAGAAGCTAGTTCTTCCTGTTGGGCTAAATCTCGTCTCATAAGGCTCATATTTGCTGCGTTGTCTGTCACTACACTTCGCACCGTACATTTGTAAGTTTCACATTGTTTTATTGCCGCAGTAGTAACTTTAACCAAGTAGTCAGCTGTATGGCTTTCGGCTCCTGTGTCTATTGTATCAATTAAATGAGATGAGTCTGTCAACACATCGGTAACACAGACACAAACTATCGAGTCCTGCCTGACATTACTCCACCCATCAATTGCCAGATTAACAACTTTGTTTTTCAATTCATTTTTTACGGCTTCTTGAGTCGAGTTGTAGACTTCGTCGAGTAGCTTGCTAGCAATTTGTTTGCGGTTTGGAGGTTTATATCCTGGGCGTAAAATTTCCATTAATTTCAGTAACTCTGGGTGTTCTACGTGGTTAAAAGGCGTGTTAGTAGCAAACATATAACGAGATAATTGTAAATCAATTTTCTTCTTATCTTCTTGACTTGTAGCAATAATAAATCTTTTCATTGAAATGTTCACGCTCGCGCTGCTGCTGGTACTGGCATTTTTAGATTGAAGAGTAGTAACAGAAGATGTGGGTGTAGCAGAAGAATTATCTGAAGATCGGGAAGAACCAGCATCACTCAACAACTCCTCCTCCACGTCCCTGTCCGCGTCAAGATTTGCGTCAGTGTTAGAACCGGTGGTGGTGCTACATTGCTGGAAGTGTGCCTCCATTCTTTTCACAAGTCTCAACTAGTTCTTTCTTACATTTTCTGCAACGCACCCTATTGGTCTTCAGTGTGGTATTTTCTTGGGGGATCGATGTGAATTGTTCCCAAATTGCATGCTTTTTGCGTCCTGGAGTTGACATTTTTATGAGGTGTTATCAGTCGCAGAATTAATAATGAAATGAAATGTGAGAAAGAAAGGCACTCGTATTTATAGAATTCATATTAAGTAATTCCCCGCCGGTAAAGTCCCGTTAGGAAAGTCCCTAATGGATGGCTGTCGAATGGAATAGTGGTTATTTTATTCCCCTCATTTAAATATAAATATTAGGGATGGGCCTAACTTCGGCATTCTTCCGAAATTCGGTTGAAATGCCGAACATTCGGTATAAGAAAAGAGTGAAATAGTTGCACAATTTTGATTTTAAGATTAATAAAACATAAAAAAAATCAAATCTGTCATACTCACTCATACCTGATTAAATAAATAAGCCTTTTACATAATTTAAAATCATGGTAATTTATTTATTAATCAAGTAACTAACTGTCATTATCAGTTTCCTTTTTCGACATTTCAATCTTAAGTTTTAGAATTAAAAAATCAAATTCAATAAGTTCTTATTAAATTAGGAAGTCTTATGATTTGAATCAAATAAACTTTTTGAAAATTCAATATATTAATTACTTATAGGTATATTTTATTGTTGTTTGTTAGTTGTTACCATATACGTGCAGAATAAAAACCGAACTTCGGCATTTTTGATTTTTACCGAATGTTCGGCCGAAATTCGTATTCGGTTCAAACCACATTCGTCCCATCACTAATTAATAAATATTGGGGGTGCCCCTATTCATAGAATAGAATTTATTGTTTATAGGTATTTCCCCGCCGGTATAGTCCTGCTAGGAAACATTCAGGGTGAATGTAAATCGTTTAGTAGTGATTAGAGATACGCAACATAAAATAAATGTTTATCCATTGATCGTTTTTTGTCAATATTTATTTTACTATAGAAAATTTGAAAAGTCAAAAGATCTAGTCTGGAAATGAAACATTATAGGTCGAATTAATTTAAAATAATGCCCTAAACTAAAAAGGACAAAAAAAAACAAAAAAAAACAAAACAAACACTTGTTTAAAACAATTTGAACTGTTTGTTTTATAAAATTTAAAAAAAACTGTTTTTTTTCCAACCCTGCGCAGTATCCATCAAATAGATATAAATTTTATATTCTTCATAATTTTACTTCTGCAATGCGTCTCTAGGCATTTAGCTTTACCAATGGGCTCTACAAGTTTGCATAATTCGTAAACGCAACAGTATATTTTATGAACTAAGCAATCATTATGTCGAAGGTACATTTACGCACTAGGTACATTTACGAGGCGACGACCTTCATTTCAAGATAACATTGTCACTAGGTCAGGTTTCGTTCCGATAAAACAAAACATTGACTTGACATCAAGAGCTCCAAGCAACACTAAAAACCTTGCCGCCTCTTGTATAACGATTAATTTGCTGTGGAATTAGAAAGTTTACTGCGTTGCAGTAGCCTTAAAATCAGAGGTGTAGATTCCGCGATCTAAAAAGCAGATTATTCCTTTAAGCTGTTGTTTCGCTGGTGGTTGTGAAATTTGGACCGTGAGCGGAGGCCTCGCCTCTCACCTCGGCGTGATCACGATGAAAAGTGAAACTGCGGCGTCGACAAGCGTCACGTCTATGCTGCCTCATGCCATTTGTTCCGGTTCTACTGCATTAGCTACATTATAATGTGTTTTTTGCAACATCTTTATGAAAGAGCACATACCGAATGGGAATAATTTTCTCTTTTAAATAGCGGTTCCATGACAAATCAGGATCTCAGTTGCAACTAAATGATTGCACAAATGGATTGTATTGCCTTTCTTATTTTTGATAAGTGGCGATACATTCTTTATCGCTGTAATTATTGTAATTTTAATAGTTCCCACAACAATGTTGCGTTGCATTGTCTGTCCCTGTTGTGTGCGCAGCGAGGGGCGAGCGGCGCGGGAGGCGGCTCCGGCCACAGAATGTAGGCAAGTGTGACAAGGACACGCCCGTACTCTGCGCTAACACTTCCATCCAGTTTCTAACGTGCTCGGTGCGCGTTTCGCAACGCTCGCCCGCGCCCAGCCCCACTTCGCCGATGCACACAGTGCACACTCGTGAGCGATTACTCCCACCTACAAGGTAAAAGCCGCAATACATGACGCTTAATACCACCTCGAGTAAGAGGAACCTTTCGGTATTTCTCTTCAGAATTACTGAGGTCTGGCGGCGAGCAGAGTTAAGCTCTACATTATCTTCTGACATCCAGTTGTTGAATTACAGCAGCACCCTTTCATTATAAAGATTTATAACCTTGTAGAACCAGAACTATTCGGCCACCTTTTTGCAGCTGATATGGCATTCCAGTGGAATTCAGATAGATTTTGCAAGGCAGCGAAAAGGTATTAGAAATGTGATGGCCTTCCTTCGCGCTCGTGGCGAGGTGATCTACAAGCTTAAGGTTGCCTTGATATTTGTTAATTAAACTTAGGTACTATTCTTCTAGCTTTACGACTTGATCAATAGTCGTGACAGACTTGCCAAACCGAGCTGTAAAATATGTCTTTGCATCCGTAAGCTTGAAATTAAAAGTTAGACATAGCTTCACTTACCCTTGTATGTGTGGTGCCGGTGGTACTTCAATAGTGGCGGAGACTCGGCGGCGGTCGCCGGCCATATCCGCGAGGCGGGCAAAATCTGTGTCCACGTCGGCAAGCCTGGCCGATTTGCGCGACTCCAGAAGTCTTATTTCATCTAGTCTTTTCTTCAGTTCAATAGGTGCCTGGAGACAATGAAAAATAGCATTAAGAATAGGATAGGAAATGCGGTATATATATATTCTTGATATGTTACAGAATGTGCAATTAAGTGTAATATCCATGCATAGCAACAATAGCCGGAGATCAATATGGAGCGACCTTCGCAGTGGCCCGCGGTTGGGTGGACGTGACGTCAGACCGGGTGGAAATGGAGCGAGTTGTATGCCGTGTCATGGACTCAGCACTTTGTGCGCTGCCCCATATAGCCCTAACTAATACAGCCGTTCACCGATTTAGTTTCCAAGCGACCGGTTACATACATGGATAAATTATAAAATGTCGTAGATTCTTGGATAATTTCCACTCAGAACAGGAAATGCAGACCACTAAATAGGTGGTGGAGGCAAACTAGATCATTCTTCAAAGTGGCACACTAGGTATATCTATAAAACGTGTTTGTAGTTTGCCTAAGTGTGTGGAGTTAAAGGCTGCTTTTCCGCATAACATGTTTATTAAAGGTCAGGCTTCGGTGTTACATGTCCTAGATTTTAGTGCATATATTATATTTGAAGTTAACATAATAATCGAAATAAAATAATGTTAAACCTGCTAGACTGCTTGGTTTGATTTTAAAATAACCTGAATCCAACACTGCTGTCCGACTCACAGACAGTGGCCTAGCCTAACTACTACACACAGCTAGCTACAACTAGCTAGCTCATAGCCTTAAATAATAAGGTGCCTTGAATTATGGTCGTCTGGTAGAAATCTCTGCAAGGGATAAGACCGCCAATTGCAGGATACGGTAATTATATTTTAAGAACCTCCTGTACCTACTATACTGTAATCTTTCCTGCAATAAGCTTTTTATTTATTTATTCTTTCAAACAATAAAGTTCTAATTCTATATCAGTTATTATTATTATGACGCTATGTGCTAACACTCGCTGAGTGAACTTGAAAAGCTTATGAAACTCGTGTATATGTATGACGCATAATGTAACACATACACCGGTTGGTTGTGACTTGCGACCAAACACGGTCGCTCTCTCGGTCAATTATGAGAGCGGTCGACATTGGCTGTCTTTTCCTCAGCTTCCTACTGCAGAGTTTTGCGTGATTGACAAGTTACACGAGCACACGGCATAACTACACGTGAAGTTAACTTACTACGTCAGTAACCTTGTATCGTTTAGCGCTATTGTTTGTTCACTACCGTCAATAAACTCGTTGTTTTCATGACCGGCTTTTTTTAATCTTAGCTTTTCATTGTGTTAAAGGAAAGCATTATGAATGTATACGATGATATGTTTACGATATTTTGTACATTTTATTACATTTGTAAAAGGCTTTACATCTGTTTATGATAGGACCTTAATGGAGCGTCTTTAATCTCCTTCGCTAACGCAATCGTTGACCCCGTTCTTGATAATTAGCCTTAATCTTTGAATGCAGTATGAATGACTACATCTTTCCTTTACCGGTTGGATATTGAGCTGTACATAATACTTGAAAACCAGTTGGCAAGTCCAAATTGCGGGGAAAATTCCAAGAGTCCCGTTGCAGTTATAATAGCAGTTGATCGTCGAGTGGCTGGTCACATCATACTTTCACTTTTACGTGATTTCGTGCAAGTGTGGTACCGAGAGACGATTGACGTTGGCCCCTCACCGGAACAATGAAAGTTACTTTAATGAGCACGTTGGTAATCATTGTCTGACACACATAGCTACGCTTTACTATGTTTTTGTCTAGTCAGAGGAAAATGCATACCCATCGTGTTTTTCTACAATAGCACGTCGTAAATTCCAGACATTTTATAATTACTTTCGTCAAATATCTTATGGTGTCGTAATAAGTTATAGGTTTTTCATTGTCCAGTTGCAGTGCCGCATGCCGCCGGTTCTATCGACGACTATTATGTAAAAAGCGACAACTATTGCACAATTGCTTTATCAGATGGCGAAACGGCCGCTTTGAAATGCCAGTGAAAGTCACCGAGTGACTTTGGCACGCAGCGATAATGCAGCCATCGCCGCTGATATTGTTACTTAAACATATCGTTAAATTAACATTGTTAAGACATAATTTTATGTATCATCAGCCTATATCCGTCCACAACTGGACATAGGCTTCCACTAATGACCGTGATAGCGCCCTGTCTCCAGCTTGCCGCATCCAGCATCTGCCTGAAGTCTTAGTCAGATCGTCATCCCATCTGGCCGGAGGGCGTTCTATACTTTTCTTATTCTCGCAAATGACTCGAGCTCAATTACTTAATTACCTAATTACCGCCAAGTAGGAAATTACAAAAATGATCAAATAATAATGTAGTTAACACTACTGAGAATTTGAGGATCGCGCTCGTTAGGTTATTGTTTTGTTGCATTGTTATCCATTTGTTATAGCAAGCTGCAGAATGTGGTCCCACCAGTAAGTAATTTATAATTGGAATTTGACTTCTTTTGCGGCTATGATACTGAAGGATAACTTTAATATATGGTATAAGTTTTATTGGGTCACTCTAATGTGAACAGCGCTTTTGAAATACATCCTAACTAATATTATAAATACGAAAGTGTGTTTTTTTGTTTGTCCTTACTTCACGCCTTAACTAAACATCCAATCGACTTGATTTTTGGTACAGAGGAAGTTGAAAGGATGAAGAGTAACAGGCTTTTTGTCATGGTAAAACCGCACATTCCCATGGGAGATTTACGGGAATATTAGTATTTTTAACGCGGGTGAAACCGTGGGGAACACCTAGTATGCCAATATGTATAAGACACCTTTGGTCCGACCTAATGTGAACCTGCTCTAATACTTTATTGCTGCAAGGCCTGTAATTCTGTTCTTGGTGCGTATTGCGAAAGGAGTTCGCTCTACTGCGCATCTATGTAAGCGCATAAAATGAATTATCAACGCTAGTCCTTGCCTAACACCATTACTCTGAAAATTCTTGTGATTATTTTAATGTACACAAAACACAAAATTTACAGGTTGTCGTAGGTATTTCCTCAAAGCAGAGCTGAATTTTCCTTTAGTATATTTTTAAATATTTTGGATTTGTTGACGCTGACTGGACGAAATGTTACCTAAGTTTATCAAAAGTTGAAAGTTCATAATGTCAACTTTCAACAGCTTACAACAACTAATTAGTTTTCGTAAACAGCGCTTTTATAAAATTATCGAACGGGTGGTTATGTAAATTTGAGTTGGTAGGTATACATTTGTATAATGTACCCTCGCTTGGGCTGGGGTTCCTTCACGTCTGTGGCATTGACTTCGGGATGTCAATGGCATTGGCAGAAGCTATAAAGGTTTTGTGTTGGCGTAGGCGGTAGGGTTGAACGGAACAGTAACAGATCAAAGATGCGCGCCGTGATTTAATAGAGGTTCAATTGCCTTTTGATGAGGATTCATCGGACTATAATATGGTTCATGAACCTTAATTCAAGTAAAGAGACCGACTGGTGCCGGAAGATGACAACATTTGCAAGTTTTAGTCCAAAACAGGTTTGAGTTCGTAGAATATAATAGAAAAGATCCAAAACAAAAGCGTCGCTGTGGGCTGTACTACTTGGAGTGAAATCGTCACATAGGTACTTATCGGCCGAACAGGGCTCTAATGACAGGACAATGCACTTAGACTACATTACCCTATAGTAGCGAACAAGAACAATAGCTTGCCTCAGTAACGATGACCGATAAAAGCTTTCGTCATAATGTTTCAAAACATTATTTATGAAGTGATGCTAAACTTAAAACTATTTGTCAGACAGATCGATGCCTTAAAAATACTTTCCATAAAGAAGGGAAAAATTGTGTAGAATGGTAGAGCATTTATCGGAAATCTAAGAGCTGTTCCATCAGTGTCCTTATTGCCGATTTGCCTTCGTTTGTATGCAGCGAGGCTGCAGTCGAAGTCACGTAGATACGCATGCATAAGCAATTTCGTTGTCGGCGAACGATCGTGTACCTAACTACTAAGATATAGGTCAATGGGCATAGAACTGGAACCGACGACGGTCTTTGTAATGCAATTGAAATTACAAACCGTGCACGACCATTTTGAATGTAGGTAACGGAAACATCAAAACATGGTGACGAGATCTATTATAACGTGGCTACACCTACATGTTTTTCAATTCCAGGGTCAGAAAAGTTTGTCCTGAATTGTTGAGACATCGTGGAAGATTAAACCAAAAATAGATGTGTGGGTAGAGTTGATTCAAGTTGCACGTGTTTTATCTTCTGTTGTTAGATCTAGACGTAGGCCGTCTAGGTGTTCGTAGGATTTAATTTTGATTAGTATTCGAATGGTCACGCACCAACTACTATTATACTCAAAGATTATGTTAGACCAATCTTTGTAACAGAAATGAGGCATTACAGTCGGATGTGTGCGATTAGGCTGGTCATTCAGTCGGTACAGAGCGGCATTGTATGATTAGTGAATACAAATAGCGAGTTGCAAAGCGGATGTAGTGGAAGCAGGCCACGCGAGCACCTCCACCAGCCTCACCAGTGCAACTGACCTTGCCCCAAAAAACCGTGACCTACATTTGGTTCGTCAAAATGCAGCCAACGTTTTTATTTATTACAGCCATTCTCCTTCCATTGCCGGTTAATTTGTTAGATATGACTTGAAATGTAGAGCACTACATTTCTACATTTAAAAGTCAGACGAACGTAGGCATTTTTTCTAAATTCCATTAAGTGCTGCGTCTGCACCGTTGGCAGTTCATAAGTGTAACTGGGTTGTGCTCATCGATTGCGCAGGACGAACTAGCGGGCTATTTGGCCCAGTTGGCGAGCGCAGGGCGCGGGTCACGATCCTCCGATCTAGGCGCCCTGCATTCGCAGCCCGGGTAATTTCACTGCGCTCTATTTCTGAATCTAATCCGGTCACCGATAACTATATGTATAATACGAGCTATACGTCTATTGTTACTGCTGAACAGCAAAATTACCACACTTATTCAATAGGTCTCTAATGTAATTGAACCATTTAATTGTGTGGGAGGTTTGGGTAAGGAAAGTAATTTGACTTTGATAATAGAAACGTCACTAACGATATGATTAAAGTTCTAAGAACTGTGACGTCATGTGCGTTGGCTGGGAGAGTCCGCGTAGGCGCGACGCGGCAGTGACGTCACGGGTAAAATGCTACGCTTCGCCAAGCTGAGCGGGGGCGGGCGCGCGTAGGCGGTGCGTGTAGCAAAGCGCTCACGTAAATAATATCGCGCCTTATTACGTAACTGCACGTGAAATCTCCGTAAGGATTATCATGGACATTGTAGACATAGATAGACTAAAAGATGCCATAATAACTTCATTTACGTGCTAGGCTTAGAAAAGTGAACGTTTCGCCTTGAGATCCCTGCCAGCACGGTCACCTCTCTATACTTGGATATCGAAACAGCACCGAACAAGTTAGGGGGAGGACGCCGGTTGCCGCGCACGCAGGCGTCGTGACCCAGCCTGACCCAAAAACGGATTGCGACCCACCGCGCCCTACTCACCAGTTGATAACGGATACTGGAACCTGTTTGCCACACGCAGTAACATACGCACTGCCAATAGACAACATTCACCGTTACTCTGCTGACCAGTTCCATCTGAGGCCTGTCGATTTGACTTTGGCCTTTGGTTGCGATTAAAATTTAATTCTCAAGACCTAGTTAGGAAAACTTTAGGTTGTTGGCAAGCGGTAATAGATCGGTAAGAGCTCCTTTCAACCGACACGATACGTACAAACCTGATAATGCAATAAATAAAATAGAAACATGAAGAAAACATGAGTGGAGGTCGTATTTCGAAAACGGGCTGTGCGTCGTCACCGGTTCAATATCAGCGATTCTGGGTCAGTGGGTCACCGTGTCGAGCGGCCGCTCCCCGCACGGTACGAGCACTTGCAATTAAACTCGCTCTTTATATGAATACGACGCGGTACTGGCGGCGAGACGAAATCTGTCTCATTGCACCGACTTGCATCAATCATTTCGATTCAGGGTCAAACTGCCAGCTCAGATTTTCCACAGGAACAAAAATTGTATGCCTCGAAGGCACCTGCAGCTTATTTAGCGAACGGCTATCACAGGATTTGACTTCCTCAGTCAAGTCCCACGGTCACAACTAACCTCTGACCAGAACACTCAGCAATTATATCCTGCCTATTGTTTACAAAATCGTGATTGACCTTTGTTCAAGAACAAAGAGAAGTGGGTAGCGTCTTTACTTTGGCAAGCGAATAGGACAGGTCGGAGACAGTGTGAAATCATAAGTAGATGGTATGCCGGCGAGTGTCGCCCACGTAGTAACGGTCACGGTGAGTTACTGTTACCTAAAACCCGAAAACAAGTTATTTTTGCGTACTGATTCAACTCGCAACGGTATGTTTGAGTTAACGTCACAAGACGTAAGTCATCTATTCAATTGTTTAACATTAGTAACAATTTAACCAACTGTTGAAATGTTATGTTTTGATAGAACAATTAATAGGACAGATAAACGTTGCGGATTTAAATTAAATGTAACAAAAGTTCCGATCTCGCTCCTGTTAATTAATTTAGTAACTCATTTTTTAATATTTTAAGCGATATTCGTTTACTGACAATAACTATAGATTTTTTTCCTGATTATGGCATGCGCGTGAGTTTAAACAGATGTAGAATTCAAACAACAGAGCATCGACGCCTCAATCTGCCAGCTGTTTAGAAAAGGCTTATAAATCATGTAACTATTCCAAGGCGATTGCAATGAGGTCACTTACAAAGGGCCGGACCGGCCCGGCCTTGCCTTCACTGCCGTTTTGTAAGAGGATGGAAGACCAATTTCTAAATTGGCAGCTAAATTGTTCTTAAACTCTTCTATAACACTTTATCTAAGGTTTCAAAGCCCCGAAAATTAACCTTTCGTTCCAACAAAAACTGCATGTCCTCAAAACAATATTTGCACACAGAAACAAAACCTACGACAGCTAATATACAACAGTTTTAAAGACTTTATTTGGTCAATCGCCTTAATGTTTGGGCGTTGTATTTAGATCGAATATATTAGTCACACTATTTTATAACCAAGCAGGGGAACTCGTTGACAAATAGGTTTAATAAATGAGAACGATAAAGAAAATTAGAGCAATGGTGGTTTCTGAAAAATCATATTCGAGAATATCAACGCGTTCAAAACTAGAGTTTTATTGACTGTAACTATACTGGAAAAGTTTAATTTTATGCTTTACTATTCTATTACTAAAGAGACTATAAAAGATCGGCATTTACATTACAAAGATAAACACGCATCTAAATAATCTTCATAGGAGAGTGTCGTAATCCAAGAACCGTTACGTTTTTGGTGCCATCATATCTATTTTTAAGGTTAAGCCTTTGCTTTTTAGTGAGAGATAATCTTTGGTAGTCAAGTATATTATACCCTCGAATTCTGAAAGGTAAACTTAATGCTAGGGCTAAACGACCGTATTTCTTTAATGTGATTTAGATATTATATATTTAGATACTTAACAGCACAAGCGAAATAAATCTCCTCTATATAGGTTGGTAAAAACAAACGTTACCTGAAGGGCAACCACCCTGTACAGGATCTATCAATTGCAATAACTGTAATCGTTAGTAGGATAAAGCAACGGCGCGGCGGCGGTAGGTTTAGAGTCCGTTTTGAAATGGCAGTTTAGCTACATTATTCAAATAATTTGTACTAAATATCAAGGTAATGCGAAATATAATAATTCTTGTGGGCGGATACGGCTCGCGACCTACATAGCTAAGGTACTACAACTAATCTGTTGCTATCAGTCTCCTGCGCGTTGTCTCGAATAAACAAATCTGTAAACTCTATCTTATCAACCTTGAGCTATTTAAACGTGTCACTATGCAGTCTGAACCAGTCTCGGTTTATAATTTGCACAAATTGAAAATGTTAAGCAGTTTGCCAATGAAATATAGATGATGTAGTTGTAGAACATAAGTTGGTACGCAGACGCACGCTACGCGTAAGAATCTACTGTAGAGCTGTTAGAGCATAGCTGGGGCGTTCGGGTGCTGATTTCTCTTCCCATGCTTTCTTCACTACGACAAATTGTAAGCAGTTGTTTTATAGGTAAGTAAAATACACGAGTTTAAGAGCAACAACAAATCTGTTGAGCACTGCACAAACTTCCTTGCTATTATCATTTTTGATGACTTAAAGTTTTACGGAGTCGTAAGGATTTTTTTATTCTCATCAGCAACGTTTTGTATGAGAGGCAATTAAAGAAAACAACAATTTTAGCCGTGCGTAGGTGTATCGCCGAAGTGAAATTTACACCGAACACGCCACCGCTCCACGCAACGATAAGCGCCATAGGCATAAGTGACTGCAGTGCATTGGAAAAAAACTTAACTGGACTAGAAAATCTGGAAAACGCATATGTAATTTGCTTATGAATCGTATATACTTTCGCCGGCTATGTGAGTTATGCGTTATTAATTATAATGTTGGCAAGTTGTTATTGTCTGTCTCTACGAGTAAATAAGTCGTCCAGGCACGAGCAATAAGTTTTTACTATTGGTTTGGCACGTTATTGTAATGATTAATCAAAGTTAACTAACATTTTACATTCATTACGTGCTTACGCTGTCAACGAATAAAATGTAAAGTTATTGATATACCGCTTTACCACTTAGATTTGACTTCTGTTAAATGTTACCACTTTCACCAGATAAAAATATTGCCGAGTAGTGACGTAAACTTTTGTGCAATTTTTCAGGGAGCCTTTTTAAATGTTTTAATTTTTCCGTAGGTTCAGAGCAACTGCACTATGGTATTGCTTAAACGAAGTGAATCTGAAACAGTTAACTTGTTACAACAACTCTTCCTACATGGACGACGCAGGTGTGAGTGGCACTTTCACACTCGATGCGGCAACCGCGGGCGCAGCGCGTCACATCGTCGTCAACCAATAGCTAACTTTGACAGATTCTATGACGAAAACACAGCAAACACCGTGAGGTAGGAAGGCACTCGCGTCAAGCCATCATCATGACCGTGACCAATTACCAACAACAAGAAACTTATTGCAGAGAGAAATCTTAACCCAAGTTTTGCTTACGTAAATGTACAATTGAACCTTGTAAAGCTTAAGCCTCAGGGAATTTGAGAAGTATAAGCTTTTATCGCAACTACCGTAACTGATTGCAGCTTTCCTTAGGCATTTGCGATGTCCTACTTAGGGAACGAGTCTACGGTGAGGTTAGCCGGGCTGCCCCATCGCCACCAGATAACGGTACGCCCGCCACTCGGCGTCGCTGACGATGCCTCTGCGCACGTGAAAATAATTCTTGACGCGATTTTGTAACGATTACCGTTACTCGGTTCCGGGCCTGTCGGTGACCTTATTTCTCAGGCAGCACTCTTTATTTTTATATCTTTTTGTGTGACATCATTAAAATTGACTCACTTAAAGCCAGAGTCGAAATAAGTTGCTTAGTAACGTTGGGAATATCAGATTTCAACTTAGCTTGCTCTTTAAGTCAATTGCTGATGCTGCTGTTATTTTGGTTGCCAAGTCAGTCACATAAACGGTTTGCTCAACAAATTACATAATTTGTCCTCTTTACCGGCAGATATCTAAATAGTTGTTTACACCGGCGCGGCGAGCTATCATGAGTCAGCGCGTATTCTGATTGCAAGCGTTTGGATTTGCCGAGCACACTGTTCGAGTAAATAAAGTATGACGCCATACTGATGCTTTATACCGATGACGGGAAATACCACACGTCACAATTTCGTTAATTTATTTCCTTTAATTATGTTATTACCAGTTATCTTTATGAGGGATTTACCCCATTTATTGTTTGGTTATTCATAAGTGCATAACACAGTGAGATGCGATATTGTTTCTTTCTTTTTGACCCAAGTTTCAAAATATTGTTATCTTTATTTGTTTTGCTAGAGCGCCTATACCTACTCGTAGTTTGGTTGCGTGTCATCTGACGCAAAAATAATGTTTTGTATAGATAATAAATGAAACGGTGATAGTGTTACTATTTGTACCGTACAATATAATTGATAATTGCCTATAGTTACGTCTTAGCGTCTCTATTTGCAAAATACGATGTTGTTTTAGGTATGAGAAGCTTTTGAATACAAATAAAACTGGCACGAGTGGCTATTATCACGAGTCGGGCGTCACGCTAGCACCGCGTGCGACGTCATCTACGCACAAAGAATGGATCAAGGCCCGCGCACGCGTCGCCATATTTCCTTATTACCGTTCCTAATGTTATCTACCGTTTTGTTTTTTAGTTATTTTTCAGTTATCACTGCCAACTGTCAATGGGAATAAACACAGATACCTGTTATACGACGAGTAGTGCTACTTTAACGACCCTACTTAAGGTTGAACCTTATATGCGGTCAACCTTTATCGAACCTTGGCAAACAAGTTGACAGCAAGATTATGCAGCCGGATCTTTCTTGTAATTACCTTGTTTGTACCCTAATATACACATATTAACAATGTTCGTCGATAAGGTAGAGCGGACTAGGTGTGGAGTGAATGGACGAACTGATGACGCATAGCTGACGATGCGCGCGCAAAGCCGGCCGGCTTCACGAACGTATCAAAACAAGAACAACAAAGTAGCCTGGTTCCACTTGCTGGTTTATCTATGGCCTGTGTGTGGCAGGGCAGTGGCTGGCTTCACTCGGCTACTTTAATAAGAACTACAATTTAGAGCTGACGACGTTGATTTTTGTAATCTTCGCTCTGGCTACTTGTTACATCCAACACAGTTATACGTAGCATAACGGTGCGGCCGGGTTTGTAAAATTTAGCGCATGTGAGCTACGACGAAGACGGACGCCAAGACGTGCGAAGCATTTATCCTCGCTTGATGCGCGTTCAAATGATGCAAATAGTCTAGAAGATTACCTAGACCTTAAAGTCTAGTAGATTGCGGTACCTATCACCCTAAGTAAGTTAATCAATTACATTTAAAGCCGGATACTGACCAGTGTTACGAGGCGTAATATCCATAATTCACAGAGAGCATGATATGTTACGCGGTTACGCCGTGTGGTAATCCGTCTTGTTGTGAGCGCTTTGTTTCCCTGCACGAACGCTCGCTTTGTAACATTCTTATATTTATTCGCCTTACGAGCACAAAGCGCACTTGGTATTACGCCCCGTAACGCCAGTCAGTACCCACCTTAACGGGATCGAGCTTGATTGGTGTAATTAAGTACTGGCAGCACTGCACCGGTACGGTAGCTCGTTTTAGTATCTAATCGGAAACTTCCTACCTACCTCTTAACACGAAAACGAAGCACGTTTTCAGAACTTATTATTATAGGTAATTACGACATCGCCTCGTTTATATCGAATTAATGTTTTTGATAATGTTATCTGTGCCCTTGATACTAAGTTATTTTGTTTGATTAGGTACCATAATGGACTTTTGCCTGGCAGAGACACGGATCCGCTTTTATTAAAGCCTGTCCTGTTTATTGTAATGACAGTGATAAGCATATTGTCTGTTTAGAGACGCCAATAATAATCATGACTCACATGTAGGTAAATCACGCAATAATCTAATACAACAAGTCAGGGCAAATATTTTTCCGGTACCGGCAACATTCCTCAGAGTGGTACTATCAGCCTGCAAATCCCAGAGACATTACATAAAACAATCAGCGTATCAGATCCCCGTAACCCCGTAAAGGGCAGTGGAATCGTGCGGTGAGGTGATGCGGTGTATAAGTTACAAGCAATAGGTATGTCGCTTCGTTGCAGAATACCATGTAGGTATTCTAGTTCGCGCTAGTTCGTGATGCACCGGCCGGGTCGCATGCACGGCCCGCGTAATGCACGTGGAGGGGTCAATATCTCACTGCACGCGCCCGCCTCTACCAACGTTACAATAAACCTTTGTCCTAACTCGCACTGATTAAGAATCTCTTACATTTTACACTAAACTATGCGCTATCATTCTTCCATACAAAATAGCTGGCAACCTCGTCAGCGGAAGCCGGTCCTGACGGCTGGTCATGTTTTTTCATTAATCGAAAAAAAGAGCGCGTTGAAGTCTTTTGCACGGGAGATACGAAATGGTTTGCAAAAAAATGTTTGACAGACGCCGGCCAGTATTTTTTTTTGTCGTCAGATTACTCTAAGGGTACGTTTGAATCCCGGGTCTCTTCTTTTGTGCTGATAGTGGTGCTTGGTAGAGCAATAAAAAGACAGCTTTACACCGTTGATAGCATATTGTGTGCAATACTAACCTCACTTGCGGGAGCCTGGAACTGAACACGGAGCTCGTCGGTCTGGTGGTCGTGAGAGAGCACGTCGGCGCGCACCTCCCGGCCGTTGTATGTGAGGAAGACGCGCTGTGTAGGCTGCAGCTTGACACCGGCCATGCCGCGGAACCCGGGCCCGATGAGCTCGGCATCGCGGTACTCGCGCGTACTTTTGCCACCGTCGAAGCGCACCGTGTAGCGCGTGTTGGGAGTCAGGTTGATGCAGTTGTTGTTCTCAGGGAAGGGAGCCGGAGTTTTCACCGCTTGTATCATCCCCGAGTAGTAAAGTCCATCGTCACCGAGCGCGGCGACTCGCGTCCCGATGATGGAGCGCTTCGCTAGGCGCTTGCCGGTCGACATTATCACGCTTTCGTCCTCGTTTCTTACTCTAAACACACCGGCAGGCGTTCGTGGCCCGCTCCGGAAACTATTCTCACAAAGGTTCACTAAGAATTTCAAATCGCCCGGCGAACTCGCTTCGCGGGATAACCGTCACAGAATTTAGGGAAATTAGGAGAATTACGTCGCGAATCTGTGCGCTGCGCGCGGTCCGGCTTCTCAATAGGCCGGGGCTGATCGCAGCACTCGCTAGGAAACATAATACGATGGCAGGTCCTCAAAAATTGGGACGAAGGAGAATCCTTTCGCGGTATTAAACTTCGCAAGGAGTTCGCGGCGGACGACCTCGATACGAGCGGTCTCGAAGAGAACTGGCGCGAGTGCGTGCGTCGCTGACTTGCGGAGCGATGCGGTGCGGGGCAAACGGCGACACCGGCCGGCCGGCGAGCGAGAGCCCCGACCACCCGTCTCACTCCTTTGTTTTGACACTCAGCTGTTCGTGCAAGCGAGAGATGCAAGAGCGCCGGGTGCGTGCGAGGGAGAAGCCACTCGCCGCGCCGGTTCGGTGGTCTTCGGGACGCGGTAGAAGTTCGGACGGACTCGCTATTTTCAGCGGGCGGGCGGGCGGCGAATGGAGGCCTGCCGCCCAAGGGCGACATTGAGGCGCGCCGGCTCTCTTCGCACGTGTAGCGCTAACGGGATTGCACAACGCACCTCGCGGCCGACACGCTGCTGCCGCACCGCCCGGTACCCGCGCGCTGCCGCTGCTTAATACATGACACAGTTTCTATTCAGATTCGGGGCCAATCCAAATGTCAAGCAGATGCACCTACTTATGCAATACTCGTCTTGACCTAACTGGTTCTAAAAATGCTAAACTTATCTGGGACCTAGCTTAAAGGCAAACTAGGTTTTACTTCCCGAACACGTAGAGGAACTTGCGTTACTTTCACATAGACAAAGGAAAACATGACTAAAGTAAACAAATAGTTATTAGTTAGGTCACTATAGGTATAGGTAACGACCTCTGTGGCGCGGTGGGCGAAGGTCTGCCTACGACGCAGGAGTTGCTGGTTCGATTCCCGCCTTGGGACAAATATTTGTACGATCTCCAAATATTTGTTAAGGGTGTTCTGGTAGTTTTATATGTATAATAAAAACTATCTTTCTATGTAATATATTCTTTTATGTATATCAGTTATCTAGTACCCATAACACAAGCTCTGCTTAGCTTGGGGCTAGATAATGCTGTGTGAATTGTCCAGTATTATTTATTTATTATTAATGTTTATCGCTGGGCACAAGTTACCATTGTTTATTGCATATAAAAAAAAATATAAATCTTATTAATTCCAGCTCTGCATAGCCACATCACACCCAGGGTCAATGCGGGGCGCCTGCGCCTGAGTTGTAAGAATACCCAACAGATTTCACAATCAGTGTCACGCCTTCGCATCTCATTATTGTCTATTTATCAAGTTGATGGTCAGTTCTGTTTATTTTCGACTGGCACGCAATGTTTCATCATAGCGTTGTTGTTAAATGTTATTGTACCGGTACATGCGAGTAGCATAGAGAGAACGTTTATTTTAACATTCAAAGGGGGTTTAAATATATTATGTAGAGTTCATAGTGGTTTCACGGCATATTTACTACGCACTAAAATCACATTTTTGTTCAGATTTTCTATGTGCAGCCTGCAACTGTGCCAAAATAGAGGAAAATTCGAACAACACATAACGTTGTAAATATCCTGATAAATTTGATGAATAATATAGGTAGGTAAGCAATTTTTTTCACTATCTCTTGTTTAACTTCGTAAATATGTATAAAAAGTAGAGTGAAAGAACTCCTCTTGGATATCTACCATGGTTGAATAGGCATAGGAACTAATATAAGTAACATATGAGAGTGAGGGAATAGAGAGTACACCTGTGTTTGAGACATTTGTGCACTATTATGTCCTGCGCATATGGTTGTTGAGACTGGGCGCCCTGGCCGAACCGAAAATCGGGCTAAGACGACATCATAGCAAGTATCGCAGTTTTAAATATTTTAAAAAGAGCTCAATGAGGATAAGCTAATTTTTGAGAGACATGATAAGAACGTACGATCGATATTCGTACGGCGTACGAATATCGACCCCTCCAACTCAACCCGTGGATGTCGTAAGAGCCGACTAAGGGAACTTACCAGAGGATGGGCAGCAGCTTCCTTCTGAGTATTTTTAAACACCAACACTGCGATCACCAATTCGCCTGCCAAGCGTGGTGATTATGGCAAATCCCCCCCTACATGGGGACCATCCACTCGGATGGACCGACGACATCGTAGCGGTCGCAGGGAGTCGATGGATGGAGGCGGCTCAGGACCGCGATTTGTGGCGTTGTACAGTGGAGGCCTATGTCCAGCAGTGGACGTGTATAGGCTGATGATGATAAGAACATAAAACGGGCCTATAAACAATAATGATTATAACCAGTACCTAGTCTTAGTTTTAGTTGTTAGCTAAGAAGTATAGAAAGAAGGTAGAGATACCGTCAAGCATTGCAACGTTATCACTTTATGGTAAGCACAGGAATATTCAAAAGAATGCACGTAGTACCTATAATAAAAGTCACGACACTTGGATGTAAAATGCAATAAAACCACGTTTTGATGTTTCTTTACAAAAACATTTCCATGAGTAGGTATGTAAGGGTAATGCAACGAGCCGCGTTAGAAAATCAATGTTGAAATATATAATCAAAAAATATTTTTTCGTTTCCTGATGTAGCAAGTAATTGTAAAGATCAAAGTCGGTATAGTACTTTACCTATTAATCTTTGTTTTTGGGTCGTTAACGCTTGAAGTGAGTACCCATGGCTTCAAATTCCTAGGAATAAAGTAAAATAAAAAATAAGATCGGAAGGTTTCGATCCTACTTAACCGGAATTCGATAAAGAATTTAGATTATCATTATTACTTAACTTAGAAACCAGTTGACTATGAAGAATTTGTCGGTAGAGATAGAGCATGTTTTCTGCAATTTACCGACTTACAGGAATTTCAAGTGACGTCACTGACTTTATGGAGTAAAACGTATTTTAGATATTTTTAAACTAACGCGTTAAATACCCGTTAAATTGTACTTTTAATGAAATGTATTTAGTTCAATGTAGTTCAAAGATACGAATGGTAATTCGACAAATATAGATGGTTAATAAACAAACCTAATGAGGATTACGATTAACCTACATTACTTTCCGTTATTATGTTTAAAATTGCAAGAGCTTGTACCAAGCAAGTATAATTTCATACGATCAAGTTCGCATGGAGTCGATTGATGGAGGCGGCTCAGGACCGCTATTTGTGGCGTCGTCGTCGTATGGGCTATCATCATTCAGCCCCTATGTGTATGTACGTCTGGGCATAGGCCAGACGTACATATTTGGGCTGATATGATGAAGTGCAATTTTGAGGCTAAATACTGATTTTCAATAAAAACATTTTAAAGAAATAAATAATGCTGGAAAATCTACACAGCATTCTCTAGACCCAAGATAAGCAGAGCTTGTGTTATGGGTACTAGATGACTGATATACATAATACAATATATTACATAGATAAATAGTTTAGAATTAGCACATAAAATATAAGCTCCTATTTCTTTAAGAAATTTTAAAAACCTACGGTTAAGTTTTTATACCCGACTTAAAAAAGAGGAGTTGTTCTCAATTCGTCTATATGTTTTTTTATGTATGTTACGTGATATCTCCGCCAATTATGGACCGATTTTGAAAATTCTTTCATTGTTGTATAGAAAATGATCCCGAAGGGGTCCCATAAAATTTTTATTCCCAGGGGATTAGTATTTATCCCGCAAAGTCAGCTTATCGTTTTTTAAAACACGCCATATTATGTGCTTGGTTATATAGTGAACTGCATAGAAGTAAAAGTAACTATGCACACAAGTACCATACTGGCCTAATCTACCAGATGTGGACAAGCTGCACAAAATACACATTATCTTTCAATTCAGAGTTTTAATTCTGATGCACATTTAGGACCAGGATACATCCGTTCATGGACGAATAGTTTTTTTTGTAGGATCAAACGAGTTTTGAGGGGTGATTCGGACCAATCAGCGACCGCGCATCTCACGTGGATTTGTTGTCTCGATCAGCTGTTCGGAGAATGTACAGAAAAACTGTCAACAAACCTGCACCGGCCGGTACCCTCGCCAGGTAAAGAGCGCTATAGTTTAACTTTTAATAATAAGCACTTCAATGGAATTTCCTTTTTTTCATGGGCAGAGCACAAAGGGAAGAACTTGAGAACAAAGGATTATGAATTCTTTGAGAAGTCAAACCAAAAACGTAGATAATCAGACAGGTACAGGGATAGTGCAAAGTAAGTTTCCTTTTTGTGTAAGACCTTAAAACTTAGTTTTAAGGTAAGACCTTAAAACTTAGTTTTAAGGTCTTATACCTTGAAAAATAAAAAGATGTTGTTGAAGTTAGATAAATGGATTTTATTTACAAACTCTACGAGTTAATGATGATGAGACGAGCGCCTGGTTTGATTGTCTAACATGTGATGTGAGCGCGCGCGTTGATATTGCGACATAAGACGTATAAACGCTGACGTTAGAGAGTAATGCGGTTTCACCATACACTAGTTTGACAATTCGTGGTAGTAAATAGGTTTATTTTATCATAATAATAATCATAATACTTTATTTGCTGAAATGTAGGTACAGTAGGTCTTAGTATTAAGTTAGATTTTAAGTTATGTATGTTAGATTAAGGTATATATTTTATATGGGCCGTAGTTTTTAAGTATTTTACATCCTGTACTAAACTAATTTTAATAAATCATTATTATTATTATTAATTACCTTCATAATTTTTATTTTATGCATTTCATAATTAGGGGTCTTTGACGTTTTTCACTCGCCAACTTAGCGATACTAAACAGTATGACTTTTTGTAGTTATTTCTTTGTTATTGCTAGCCATATGCAGTACCTAAACAATGTTTTTTGTAGATGGGTTTGTTAAGAAGCTGTAGTTACACCAAAGCGAATACGTCAAGCAATGTTTACTTTATCGTGGCATTACCTAAAACAACAAAAAACTTTTAAAATGCCAGGAGAAGGGTTTTCAAGTCCAACGGGTATTACCGCCAACTTTCACTTTTTATTTTATTTTCAGACTGTGTTGCAGCAGCAAAAGCTCACCGGATCACTGTTTTAACCGGCGGAGAATTCAGAACGAAGATTAGGCATATATTTTTTACGTATTTCAAGTAGGTAACTCTGCAGTGCGAAGAAACGTGTACGTAAAGAACTAACACACGGTCGAAAACCGCATTGAGATAACAACACAACAGTATGACGCGAACTAGCAACGCGACTAGAAACCGCGATAAAATCTGTACATAACATCCGGTACCTTGATAACTGACCTGTCGAGGAACGATAGGTGATTACTTTTTCTCATGGCATTGGTAACCGCAAGACCACAACTACCTTTGATAAAACATTGGACGCATTTTATTCAATTTCGGTGATAAGTACAATAGGTAAATAATACCGTATATAGCAGGCTGACTCTCCATTTGGCCCGAGTTTAATTTTCACCAAGTTTGGTTGTAATTTGCTCAAATATTTTAGTTGCGGAATAATATATTTTTACTATAGGACGAAAAACTAATCGGATTATTGGATGGAACGGAGGGGACATAAGACTTGCAAAATTGAAAATAAATTTGGTAACCCTAGAGACTATGATACTTTTTCACTTCTTCGAGAAAGATGCAAATCACTGACCGCTGAATGCTACAATAATTATCTTAAATCTACTGAAGATGCTATCCAGACAAATATAAAATCCTTCTGGAGATTCGTTAGTAATAGGAAAGGTCAAGTCTCTATTCCACAAACGATGTCTTGTAATGGTGCCTCGTCATCCAGTGGTAATGATGTTTGTCAAATGTTTTCTACTTACTTTGCTCGGTGTTTGAGAGTAATTCTAACCAAATTAACTTTAGTGAATTTCAAGATATCGATGGATTGTTTAACACGCTGTCAAGCGTTTATGTATGCGAATTAGATATATTGTTGAAAATCAAGCAGTTAGACAAAAATAAAGAACCTGGTCCCGATTTGATCCCTCCATCATTTATTACAAGTTGCGCTAAAGAGCTAGTCGTCCCTCTTTGTCTAATATTTAATAAATCATTATCATCAGGTATTTTTCCTACGCGCTGGAAAGCAGCTCACATCATCCCAATTTTCAAAGGTGATAAATCGTGCTGTGAGAATTACCGTCCAATAAGTATATTGTCCTGCTTTGCTAAATTATTTGAATAGCTTGTGTATGGTCATCTCTACAATCACATAAAACCTGTAATATCAGAGAATCAACATGGCTTTGTAAGAAACAGATCAACGGTAAGCAACCTCTTGGAATATAAACATTACCTTTGTCAATCCTTCGCGAAAGGTGGTCAAGTCGACTCAATTTATACCGATTTTTCAAAAGCTTTTGACAAAGTTAATCACGTTCTACTATGCCACAAACTGTCACTCTATGGCGTCCATGGAAGCTTATTTCGATGGTTGTGTTCTTACCTAGATAAAAGAAGTCAGCTGGTGGCGTTGAAGGGCTTTGTTTCATCGCCTGTAGAAGTCACCTCTGGTGTTCCTCAGGGGTCTCATTTAGGACCTCTACTATTCGTGATATTTATAAACGATCTGATTCAGCGTCTGCTCATTGTGAAACTCTACAAAATGATTCTAACACGTTGTCTAGATGGTGCATTAGTAATCACATGTTTTTAAACGTCAGTAAATGTTTTACCATATCGTTCACGAATAAATACAATAAGATTATTTACGATTATCACATTAACGGCCATGTTTTGAATCGTTCGCACGTAGCCAAGGACCTAGAAATTTACTTTGATGATAAGCTTTCTTTTCGGCCGCATTACCAACACATTACTTCTAAAGCTAATTAACTATTAGGGTTTTAAAAAGCCCTTTAGTCTCCTATACCTTTTCTTTGCCCTTGTAAGAAGTGTTCTCGAATACGGTAGCCCTATATGGTCTCCTAATTATAAAGCTCATAGTCACGAAATTGAAAAAGTGCAAGGAAAATGCCTACGTCTATTATGCTTTAGAATGCATCCAGGTCGTTCTAGCCTGAATTATGAAGATAGATTATCTAAATTTAATGTTCAGTCTTTGGAAACCAGGCGTATTCTTTTTGATCTAATCTATTTATATAAAATTATACACGCAATTATTGATTCCCCCAAGCTTTATCAGCGATATGTTTTAATACACGATTTAGTGCGCGCAGGTCCAACACAACCAACCTCTTTGCTTTGTTGACATATAAAAACAATATTTCTTTTTACAACCCTCTGACCAGAATGGCCCGTCAGTACAATAGTTTAGCTAATGATAACACTGTACTTGACATTTTTGTTCCTAAATTGAGCCAGTTTACTAGAACTCTAAAATCACATAAATTAGGTTCCTAATTGTATACTTAAAATTTTAAAAGTAAGTTAGTTTAAGGTAATACCTCAAGGGGATACCCCCCTTTTTATTGTTATAAAATATTTTAAGTTGTTTGCTCTACATGTCTTGTTCATATTGATTCTCTGTATGCACATAAGTTGTTAAATAATCAAGTTAGGCCCTCCGCACATGGAGCTACTCAAAAAGAACTAGTTACAAACTCAAATTACTAAGGAGTTACTTAAGCGTCACCGCCCATATATTCTCGCACAGGTTCGCACACGACGCTACTAGTTACAAACCGGTTAGTAACGCGTTAGCAACTGATCACGCGTGACGCGTCGTGCCGGTCGCCACGCTACTAGTTACCGACTTTTCTGTTTTTTTGTTGTGAAAAATGAACGAGCTAAAATTCAATAGTGACTGAAACCTTGCAACTTGAATAGCGTCGTGTGCGAGGTACAGTTTCTAACTAGTTTGTAATTACAATTACCGATTAGTTCCGTCATTTTTGAGTAGCTCCATGTGCGGACGGCCTAATAGACCTATATCATTTAAATTGAGTGTATTTTGTAATTATTTTATGTTTTGTGCATCTCAATAAATACAATAAAAAAATAACAAATGGATTGGAGGCGCCGGGTATCGATCCCGGTACCTCTCGCATGCTAAGCGAGCGCTCTACCATCTGAGCTACGCCCCCGGTGTTCCACCGGCCGAAATTCTCGAATAGTGTAATGTTCCTTCAAGCACTGTGCAAAAGCTACTTTGCAACCTCCATTTAAATATGTTAAAGCTAGCTCGTTTAAAACACGGCTTTACATACGATTAACTGAGATTAACTTAAATCTTAATTGGCAAGGATTACCTGTCATATAAAACACTGTATTAAACATAAAAAACTAGTTTTTATTTAATTTATAACAAAATAAAATTTAAAATTACGTAACATACATAGACTTGACAATAACTTTGATTTCCACACACGCTTATCGAATAATACGCTTATCATAGTGTCGACATATTTTTTTTCTTTTAAATTAAATTTTAGGAACAGGACAAAAACTCTACAGCTTAATACCCTGTTTACTTATTTTATACCTACTGGCAACAATGTTATCAAAAAACTACTTATTAACTACCTAACTAGCAACAAACAATACAATACAACACTTAATGATATTTTTTCCCTGTAAGTATAAAGTCAGGTTTTATGACACATAAAAAACTTTGGAATGGCATGATTTGGTAATGTACTAGAAAAAAACACAGAAATTACTATCCATAAAATATTCAGTTATCGCCTTCAAGTAAAACGACATGTGCGCCCTTTCCAACAGAGTCCCCTAGTTTGAACGGAGCTAAGTTTGCTACAACGCCATCTCGCGGCGAACGCACGACGTATTCCATCTTCATTGCTATAACCACGAACAAGGGTTGTCCTTTCACCACCTGAAATAATGTTAGGGGTTGAGTGACACGGTTACAGAGAAAATCTTAAGATGGAACTGGGAAATTTTTCAAACTGCCTTTGAAAAATTTCTGAGCTAGAGCAGAAAGCCACTTGCTATGATTAAACTACTTGGCTATAAAGTTTAACCAAAACTTAATAACGTTAACGATCCGTTTAACCAAAATTAACCAAATACAAATATTATTAGTATGTATTACAAATAAAAACTACTGAGTCGACTCGCACACGAGGGTTACGTTACGTACCATCATCGTACAAAACATGGCAAAAGAGACAAAAGAAACCCTATAAACGGATTTTTTATGGATTGAATAAAAGCAAAAAGCCGACATGACGCTGTCACCTATCCAACCGACAGCGTTTGACGTTGCTTAACTTCGGCACAGATTATATAATACTATAAGTACTAGAAACTGCGGTGATCGGTACTCAACGTGGAATGGACGATGGCCTTTTTTATTAAATATATTTTGTTTTTATTATTAGTTATTATAGCGAAATCAGTTACAAAAAATCACAAAATTTCACACACTGTAAAAAAATTACTACTACTATAATTGTATTACTGTCTTGTCTACCTATTACGCTTCAAGAGATTAGGCAATGACAAACATAGAGAAAAAATAATCACGGTTTTTGTATGGGAACCCCTTAAGAAGTCTACGAACCTCTCCCAAACGGAAACGGATCGGGCCATGCGGATTTGTTGTTGTTTCACGTCGAATGAAATCGGGCGCGCTATAAGTGAGAAAGCGCGTCTAACCATCAAATACGAAGCTGTCATGTGGCTGTGTGCGTGTCCTCGGTGTCGGCAGCATTTTTGATATTTTCTCGTACTTTCGAATTAATTTTGAATAAACAATAGCTTTCATAAATATTTTTGATTATTTATAATGTTGAATATATTTAGGATGTTTGCAATGCGACAGATTTTCGAATAAAGGTGTCTATCATGCATAAACAATCGCTTGAAAATGACTCGATTCGGTGGTCAAAATTAGTTTCGCTCATTTAAAGATCATTTTGTTTTTTGAAAAACTAAACCGCTACAAACATAGCTATTTTGCATCTGATTCCGTATGGAATTTTTCATTGAGATCGGGGACATAGTTTCCAAATGAAGCGGAAAGTACGTTTGTATGGGGGCTAAGGCTATCAGTTGCGTTCTTAAATAATATTTATTTTCATTATTTGTTGTTATATCCGCAAGAGAAATACATATTTTGGGAAAATTTCAAGTGTCTATCTACGTACGGTTCATAACATACAACCCACTGACAGACGGATGTAAGGACGGACAGACAGACAAACAGCGGAGGCTTAGTTATAGGTTTGCGTTGACACCCTTTGGGTGCCGAACCCTTAAAGTCTAATAAGTAACACTTACTTTGTCTCCCTTGCTGACCAGAACTCGTTCCAATATACCCTGGGTAGGTGAAGATGCACTGTTAGCTGCTGCATTGGAGTCCACTGAAGCTATTGCTTGGTACTTTGCCTTAGGTATCTCCACAATGGTTTGACCAGACTGCAAAAGATTTTGATATAATCTTTTATTAATTGATTATAATATAACCATAATATTATCTCAAATCATTTTAGTAAGCATTACTTAAGCTAGTTAAAAAAAAGAAGACAAATATATAGAAACTAAAATAACAAACAACATACACATGTAGTAAAAATTAAAAGGAAATAATAAAGTTCCATATACTTATTGTTAGTTAGACCACCATGAGTTTCCCAAGCTGCATAATAAACAAAAGCACATAAAATGGGCTAATTAAAAAGGAACACTGTATTTGTAGAAAATGCATTCATAGACTCAAATATGTAATAATGACTATAATGGAGTGCATTACTTTATGTACATACTCTCTGGCCAAACTGAAAATAAAATATTTGTAAACATTGCCCTCATACTTAACATAATAGAAATCACTTTCTTGTTGATAAAAAAAGATCTCTTTTTTCTTACACCACACCAAAAAGGGAATTATGGGTTGTTCAGTTGTTTACAAACATTGTTCATTGAGTATGGAAAATAGTGAAAAATCAACATTCCCAACCATGTCGATTACTGCAAGTGTGATTAGTAGGGCAGTTTTGTGCCGTTAGAATTCCATACCCTATATGACCTAACTGTCGACTTACCTCATCATAAACGTGAATTTGGTTCTCATGAGTGAGCAAACCCACGTTACTCCTTTTGTCTTCAATAAACGCGATCAGCCGTAGGCCTAGTGGGGAGGTGTCTAGAGAGGCCTCGACTCGTCGCCATTCACTGTCGTTTACTTGCACGGTGTATGTGTTAGGTGAGCTTTCGTATTTGACTGTTACTTTTAAGTCTAGAAAAGAAAACACAGGTTGACAGTTAATTCTTACATTCATACTAATATATAATTATATAGATGTATAATTATATATATATATGTATAATCATCATCCGCCCATAAACGTCCACTGCTGGACATAGGCCTCCCCCGTACGACGCCACAAATAGCGGTCCTGAGCCGCCTCCATCCATCGACTCCCTGCGACCGCTACGATGTCGTCGGTCCATCGAGTGGATGGTCTCCCATGTAGGGGGGGATTTGCCATAATCACCACGCTTGGCAGGCGGATTGGTGATCGCAGTTTTGGTGTTTAAAAATACTCAGAAGGAAGCTGCTGCCCTTCCTCTGGTAGGTTCCCTTAGTCTGCTTTTACGATATCCACGGGTTGAGTTGGAGGGGTCGATATTCGTACGCCGCGACCCCACGGCTTATATACAGACATATATTATATGTATAATGAACGGATGATGATATTATATGTATAATATATGTCTGTAATTCGAAAGTAATTTTGATTTTCTGTTTCCTTTTCACGACTAACCAGCTGAACGAATACTAAGTAAATTTAGCAGGGAGAGTTCGTCCTTGATGAAAATCCTTGTTTTTCACTAAGATCTGCTCAGCAGTCGTTAAGAGGGCTACGAACCTCTCCCAAACGGAAACGGATCGGCCCATGCGGATTTGTTGTTTCACGTCGAATAAAATAGGGCGCGCTATTAGTTTGAAAGCGAGTATAACCATCTAATACGAACCTGTCATGTGAATGTGTGCGTGTGCTCGGTCACGGCAACAGTTTTTGATATTATTGCGAACTTTCCGATTAATTTTGAATAAATGATTGATTTCAGAAATATTTTTGATTATTTATAATGTTTAATATATTTAGGATGTTTGCAACGCGCCAGATTTCCGAATAAAAGTGTCTATCATGCATAAAAAATCGCTTGAAAAATTACTCGATATGGTGGTTAAAATTAGTTTCGCTCTCATTTAAAGATCATTATGTTTTTTGAAAAACTAAACCGCTACAAACCTAGCTATTTTTCATCCGATGACGTTTGGAAAATTTAAATAAGATCGGGGACATAGTTTCCAAATGAAGCGGAAAGTACATTTGTATGGGGGTGAAGGCTATCCGTTCTTCTTAAGGCGTGTACAGTTTATAAACAGAGTGACAGACTGACATTACTTTTACGTAAGTATCGACTGTTTTTAAGCCTATGAAATACATAATTATCTAATGGGGCGTCTAAACGGGCTATATTTTACGACAATTTGTGGCTGCAATACTGTGGCCGGCAACATTGCTAGCAATACCAGCCACACTATGCAATATTTTAAGGATGGCCCGGCATTATAGCCACATTTTTTTGGTATGTCAAAATGTTTTAATGTGTAGCCGGCGTGTGGCCGAACGATCGCCTCGCAATCGAAAATACTGCAATATATCTGGGCCATCTATATTGTTGTCCTGTTTTACTGTATATGCGCGTCCCTTTCTCCCTGCGACGTGAAGTACTTTGCGTTTCACTTTCTGCGCGACGAATCTCTGAATCTCGAATCTGGAATCCAAAGTGTCACGCCTACTTAGGTAGGGTCGAATCCAGATTCGTGTCCTTTTTTTTTCGTTTTTCTGCCAAAACAATGTAAGCGGCTGCGATGAGCGTCATTTCGTCGGCCATTGTTGCTGGATTGTGTGTAGATTGCAATCCGGTTTATTCGAAATCCGAATTAACCGGATAATTTGTAAAAAAAAATCATCGGTTATAAGCATCGAAATCCGGTTATTTCGAATAATTATTTGTAGTAATTCATAATATTTTTAAGCAAAAATTAATTAGCTCGTCAAAGTCAAAGTCAAAGTCAAAGTTTCTTTATTTCCGTAAATACAATAAATGTACACTTAGAACAGGTCAAATTCTTAAAATTAAACACTGATTTGGAAATAAAGTGATATTTTGATTTCGGTCGCTTCGGTATGTAGACTAAAGTAAAGAAGCGACGAAGAAACCTTTAGCCTGTTAGGTGTTATTTTTCGAGTTGGAGCAAAATCCGTCCCAAGCTTTTTTATCTTCTAGATAGTCTGAAATTTTGTAATAAGCCTTTTTACAAAGGATGTGTTTGACAATTTGTTTGAATTTATTTATAGAAAGTTTTTGCAACTCGCTAGGGGTTTTGTTGTAGAAGCGTATACATTGCCCTCTAAAAGATACATTAACCTTGTGTAACCTAGTTTTGGGCACAGCGAGTTTATTCTTATTTCTAGTATTTACATTATGTATGTCGCAATTTTTAGGGAACCGATCGATATTTTTATGAGTGTACAATAAGTTTTCATAAATATATTGACATGGTACTGTCATTATATTTATTTCTTTGAATTTATCACGTAGGGATTCTCTAGGACCCATGTTATAGATTGCACGAACAGCCCTCTTCTGCAGCACAAATACGGTGTTCATATCTGCAGCGTTCCCCCACAGCAATATACCATACGACATAATACTATGGAAGTAGCTGAAATAGACCAGTCTGGAAGTATCAACGTCTGTAAGATGACGGATTTTTTTTACTGCATACGCTGCAGAACTAAGTCTCTTCGATAGCTTATCTATGTGTGGGCCCCATTGAAGTTTACTATCTAAGGTTATTCCTAAGAATACGGTAGTGTCTACAATTTCTAACGTTTCTCCTTTTACGTTTACTTCAGCCTTAACTTGTTTTACATTTGGTAGAATAAATCTAAGACATTTAGTTTTAGTTTCGTTAAGCAAAAGATTATTAACACCAAACCAGTGGACTACTTTTGATATTGCATTGTTTACTTCGTCAAAATTTGTGTTTTGTCTAATCATCTTAAAAATTAAAGAAGTATCATCAGCAAACAATACAATCTCGTGATTATTTTTAACGAGATGAGGCAGGTCGTTAATATAAACCAAAAATAGGAAAGGACCGAGGATTGATCCCTGCGGTACACCCATTGTAACTACAGATCCCGAAGACCGTTTCCCATTTACGTCAACTCTTTGTATCCTGTCACTCAAGTAAGAAGTAAGAAGATCCAAAGAGTTGTCCTTTATTCCATAGTGATGTAATTTCCTGATTAATGTTCCATGGTGTACACAATCAAATGCTTTTGACAAGTCACAAAAAACGCCTAAAGCATCTTGCGACTTCTCCCAAGCATCGAAAATATGCGATACCAACTCTACACCGGCATCAGTAGTTGACCTGCCGCGAGTAAACCCGAATTGCTTACAATGTAGCAGGTCATTGCCATTGAAATGCCTAAGCAATTGATGTAATATAAGTTTTTCAAAAACTTTGCTGAATGTAGGCAGTACTGATATCGGTCTAAAGTTAGTGGGGTCAGACCTACTACCCGATTTAAACAGTGGTATTATTTTACTATGTTTCATCAGATCAGGAAAAACGCCACAATCAATAGATTCATTAAATATAAAAGCTAGATCTGGTGCAATAGTATCAATCAATGGTTTAATGATTCTAACGGAAATGCCCCAGAGATCTGCAGTTTTCTTTATATTTAAAAGTTTAAAGGCTTTTTTAATATCGTTTTCATCGACATGTTGGAAATTAAATTTATTTTCGCATGCAGGTACATTTTCTTTCAGTAATGACTCAGCGATTAATTGAGAAGAGTTCAGACACTTTGTAGTAGAGATTGGAATGTCAGTAAAAAAGTTTTCAAATGCTTGGGCTACTTCAACATCAATTTTAACTGAGCAATCGTTAATCTTTAAATTGTAATCATTAATGTAGGTACTGACCTTTCCAGTCTCGCTGTTTATTATTTTCCATGTTGATTTTATTACATTTTCACTGTTTCTAATTTTAGAGCTAATATAATTTGATTTTGCTATTTGACAAACTTTTCTAAATATTTTTGAATAATTTTTACTTTGTCTTTGAACTCCGGGCTAAAATTGTATTGTTTTTCACTATACAGTTCATACAATTTATTTCTACTCTTTTGTATACCCACTGTTGCCCATTCACTAAAGTTAAGTTTATCTGAGACCATGGTCGATTTGGGTGTGAATATAGAATTAAATGCATTGGTGAATTTGTTAAAAAAACTGCAATAGGACTCATTTGGGTTGTTAAGAGAGTAATTAGGTGGAGGTTTACAATCCCAATCCAATTTCAACCGTTCAAATCGACTTGTGGTCACAGGTATGTATGTTATTCTCTTTTTACAGTTATTATTTTTTACTTGAATTTCTAATTTTATTAGTTGACCTAAGTGGTCTGATTTTAAATTGCTTATTACATTTTTATTAATAATTTTATTATTTAGGCAAACAAATATATTATCTATACATTTTGCTGTGGTTTCCGTTATTCTAGTAGGTTCAATAAAAAGTGGCTTTAAATTGTAAGAATTAAATAAATTAGTTAATCTACTACTAAGGGAGTAGACTTCTAAAAGATCAATATTAAAGTCTCCACATACCATGAGGTTTTTATTTGATTTTGATATTTTGAATAAGATATCATCCATATTTTTTTCAAATATTTCAAAAGAAGCTGATGGTGGGCTGTATACGCTTACTACAATACTTTGCTCCAACTCAACACATGCTACTTCAATGTGGCCTTCAACGGATAAGCATATTATGTCCTTACGTTCTTTGAATTTTATGAATTTATTTAATAGTATTAATTGTGATCGTAAATACAATACCTACAAAACAATATGATGATTTCAACCTTAGTTTTAGAGATAATAAATTACAAAGTTCATATTTATACATAAAATAAAAATTAAAATACAAAATAAGTATATGACACTGGTCAAGAGTGCACATCATGCACTCTTGTCCAGTGACAAGAAGAGGCAGTCGGTGTTCAGCCTCTTTGCAATAAGCTGCAGGTAGCTGTTGTCGACAGCTAGCGCATCAGGGACGACATTCTGTTGCGGATGATCGCGTAAAAGTCGTCTAGGCGTGCATCCGCAAATATCCCCGATACGCTAGAGAAGCGCGGCAGCCCCGTCACCAACCTGAACCCATTATTATGCTGGACACGCAGGGTATTCCAGCATCGCTGTGTAACTGACCCATAGACTGCACGTATAAAATGACTGGCAGTACACTCTAAACAGACTCGTTTTTACGGCCGTACTACATCATGCAAATCTACGGGCCAGCATATTGACTCTGACTCATAATGCTCTGCGTTCCTTTCCTGGAGTGACCCTGACCATCTCACACAATTACGTAGGTTGCCGTACCAGTGCTTAAAGAGCAGCACCAACTCAGATGGCAACCCTTTATTGCCCGTCAGCTTTTACCACAACTTGTCATAAGTCACAAGATCAAACGCTTTAGATAAATCTAAGAAGCAGGCGTAGACAGGTGTGCTTCTGCTCGTGTAGTACTGGACGGTGTGCTCAGTAATGCTGATTCAGTGGACAACCCAGATCTAAAACTGAACTGACCGGCGTGCAAGGTAACATGATGACTGAGGTTTTCATTAAGCACCCCGTCCAGCACTTTCGCTATCACCGTTGCTAACGACAAATACGCTTTAATCATATTTTTTAAGGTACCTAAAACCTTGAGCTTGTTTGTTTGTGTAATCCTAAAATAATTTTCTGGTCTTACTAGGTCTCTTTTTAGGTCATCACTGTTCCGTAAATTTTATTCCTGTTCTCTTTTTGTTATATTAAAACCACACGCTATGTAGAGTTTTCGATAAGGTTTCACTGTAATCCTAATAGACACAACTGGCAGATGGATAGTTAGTTGTGTACGTACTTGTAAAGTGTTAGTATTCTTGTATGTATTTTACAATAAGTTTATTACTTGTATTTTTTATATATTTTCTGGTTCTGTTACTGGGTCTGGTGGTGACGATACATTCTGTAGTCCTTTTACTCTTTCATACTAAATCTCTTCTTTCTTCTCTGACGTACCAAAGAATCTTTATGTCCTTCACATTAATGCTCAGAGTATCCCTCAACACTAACCTGACTTACTTGCTTCTTTTGATCATAAAAACATTCATGCCTAGCTTGTTACCGAATCGTGGCTAAACCCCTGTCTTTCTTCTTCTTATGCTCTTCCAGGTTTCACACTTATCAGAAACAATCGTGTTGGATCAGGTATTGGGGGATTGTCTAACATACCCAAACACATATAATCCATATAACACATAAAATAAGTGAAACAACATCACACTTATATTATGGACTAGCTCTAGCTCTCCAAATAAGTAGCCTTCACGACAATCTTATATCATCAGCATAGGGGAGTATAACTAATCACCCATGCAAAATGACCCTCCGATCTGTTCTTTAGTTTTGGCGGGAAGAAGTACCTAATATCCAAACTTTTACTTTTTTAATATGAGTGTGATGAAGAAAGTTTGTAAATGGATAGATAAATGGATGTTCGTTAACTTAGTACGCTAAAAAAACTGATTACTGTAAGACGAAATTTGGTATCAATACAGTTCTGGATCTGTAATTAATTAAAGCCTGCTTTTAATCCCGCGAATTGCTTGCTAAAGCGCATGCAGAAGTAAGTAAATTATTTATTTGTCATATAAATACTTAGTTTACTAAAAAGCTAGTTAAAAATTACACGAATAGAATGATATTTTTTTAAATTCTTCAATTATTCGGATTAACCGGATTCAAAAATGATTAAAGCTTAATTAACCGGTTAAGAAAATTATCCGGATTTAGCAATCCCTAATTGTGTGGCTCATTAAAGGGTTCTGAATCAAAGGCCATACATACTATTGCAGCCATGTTGTAACATGTTGCCTGCAATTGATTGCTCAGCCATAAAATGCACTAAAATGTTTTTTTGATGGCTGGGCAATGTTTGCCAATAATTGCAGCCACAAATGTTAAAAGTTTAGACGCCCCTTAGCTATCTACTTTTGCATTTGATAGAAATAGAAATTATTTACTTGCGTCACAAAAAACATAGTAACATAAATTGCTTATCAACTAATATAAAATTTAAAATAACACTAAAAGGTCACCGGCTCTTTGCTGCTATGGCACTTATGCCATAGCAGCGCTGGTTTTTAGCGGTGCCCGGAATAGGGAAGTATGCACTATTATTTTGGAAGTAGGTGTGTATTACTTTATATAATGACGATGTGGCGCGGCGGGCGAAGGTCCAACTGCGGCGCAGGAGGTTCCGGGGTCGGTTCCCGCATTGAGACAAATGTTTGTACGATCTGCAAATATTTGTTCCGGGTGTTTTGGGTATTTTCTATGTATCATAAAATATATCTATCTATGTATTGTCTTATATACATAAGTATATCAGTCATCTAGTACCCATAGCACAAGCTCTGCTTAGCATGGGGCGAGATGATGCTGTGAGGATTGTCCAACATTATTTATTTATTATTTATGAATTGTGTGCCACATACCTTTTTCATCAAATCTGAGTGGTATCGTTTTTTGCACATTATGATTAGTCCTCCAAGCAGTAGGCTCGACGTAGATCCCCTTCCAAGAGTCATTAGCAGAACTTTCTCTTTTGCTAATAAGCAGCTGCGATAAAATGTTGTTTGATTAATGATGGTTGTACAAACTGTCATTTATAATGATCTTTATTGGTTTGATTGGCTAAACTTTATTAGCATTATTTTGAGGTGAGCTCTTACATCTTATACTATCTCAAAAATAAGCTCTTATATAAAAATATCCGCTAAAATACAAAAAAAAATCAATTGCTTTGTTTTTAAATATACAGCTTTAATTACTAAATAATATGTAATCAAAAACAGTTATTGGTAGATCGTTAACTATGTCTATTTAACCGACATTAAGGTTGTAAAGTTTTTAATTTAACGCTATATGAGTTTAAAGCTTTATAGCTGCCATCTGCTTAGCTTGCACAAATACACCAACTACTTATACATGTGGGTGAAAAATGAAATAATTTTACCTTTGATTCAAATGTGTGGGTTCAATGCCTTCATTGCATAATTGTTAGAAAGTTTTCAATTCTAAACTGTTTTATGAATACTTTTCGTACAGGATGGTTTTGTTATTATAACTTAGGGATTCAATTTTGTTATTTAGTCAAATAGTTATCGCTTTGTAGATCGTAGACCGCCAACGTTAAAGTTGTTTTTTGTTAAAAAAAACTACCATCGATTAAAGTGTGCCATAAAAAAATCTATCTATTATATCTAAAATAGTTATGCAATAGGAGCAAGAAAAACTTTTTTAAATTTCACGTACATGTGAATGCAATGTGAGCGCCAAAAAAAATGAAAAAAAGAAAAAAAATTGGTCATGGATAGGTAGTCAAAGTATTAATCATACTTCAGTACTTACATGTCCCAAAGCAGCTTGAATGGCGCGATGCTCGGTTAATACAGAGTCAGATTTAGGGAACAGTTCGGCCTCGTGTTGAGGAATAAAGGCAGTGTGCACATCACCTGACACAAAAGCGCTTGCGCCGCTTAAACGTAGCAGGAAATTCACGTTTGTTTCTAATCCGGCCACCTGAAAAAATAGGTAGCCATTTTAAAAAGGTTTTGTCAGTATAGTGCGTAAGCCGTCACACACAGGGAAATTTCCTAATTGTATTATAAAGATCGTGAGAAATTTATTAAAATGCCAAAAAAAAAACGACTTCGACGGGACTTGAATCTGGGACCCTTTCCGAGTACGGAATGCATTACACCATTTGCGTCACGAGATCAAGTGACGTAGGAATCGAAAATCATTGAGACTTCCTTCGGACTCTACTGCCGCCGTTAGCTCCACCAATATTACATTTCGCAACCATTTTAATAACCAAGTTATAATAGAATAAGTCTAGAGCTGTGGAGTAATTAATAATTATTGTTACTTACTTGATACTCTTGTAGCTTGGTCCTAGTTTTAGCCAATGCTTCATTGCGGTCTCGTCCCCATACAACCAGCTTAGCGATCATGGGATCGTAGTGCACTGATACGTCTTGACCCTCTCGGACGCCTGTCTCGACCTATGAAATTAGATATTTACAGTGAAATTCAAACTATCATGTAATCTCGAATAATTCGGGAACAAAGTAAACCATGAGAGGGCATAAAAAACGAGAAACTGTTTTAGATAAAGTTGGTTTTAGAGCTATATTTTTTTTTATATAGAACAAATAACTAATTTGAATTTATTTTCTTTATACAATTAATGTTAATTTGGTTTAAATCGATGGGCATTATAAAATAGTCAAAAACTGAATAAACAATTAATTATCCTTGTTTCTAGTTTAGCCAGTCCCGGTTGTTCATTTGTTTTTTCCCCTCGTTTCACTCCATATATTTCTCACTAGCTTTTGGCCGCGCCTTCGCCCGCGTTTTATAAACTTTTATATTTAAAAAATAGCCTATATGTTATTCCAGGTCCCAAACTATACCCATACCAAATTTCAGCCTAATTGGTTCAGTATTATTTGCATGAAAGAATAACAAATATCCATATATTCATACAAACTTTGACATTTATAATATTATTAGGATTAAATTATACTTGATTATCACTACATTTTCAGCTATATTGAGACTAAAACGTTTACTCACTCTCACGAATTCCTCGGGTAGAGGCTGTGTTAGCCGATGCAAAGTACCCGCTCGCGGCAAGAAGCCAGCCCTCGGCTCCTCTGCGTAGATACGGCATTCTACGGCGTGGCCGCGGCGAATAATGTCCTCTTGTGTCAGCGGCAAAGGTTCGCCGGCCGCCACTCGTAGTTGCCATTCTACTAGATCCGTCCCTGGAAAATATTATTAGGTCTTTCATAGACTTCTAAAAGATTCCTCTTTGAAAAATAAAGAAGGAGCAGGGCAAAGGTTTCGACTCTTAAGATTATGTGCATACACAAATTCTATTAGGGTTGATTTGATTGAGTGAGATTCATATGAATTATAATCGGTATTGTTAACTCGAAGTTTAATCAAGTGTTTATAGTTGCATAAAGAGACAGAACAGGGAAATATAGGTAAGTAGCATACGTTTGCAAGAGTGCTTTAGGGAATTTAAAATATTTACCATCAGTATCTATTTGAGTGAATTACGTACCAATGGTAAATACCTTAAATTCCAACATAAGCTAACTGTAAAAGCATTTTATAAGTAAGCCTCATATAACCTGTTATCATTTCAGTTATCGGGTGCTCGACTTGCAACCTTGTATTCATTTCCATAAAGTGGAACTCATGTGTAGCGCGATGCAGTATGAATTCCACCGTGCCAGCACCGACGTAGCCGACTGCGCGAGCCGCCCTCACCGCGGCTTCTCCGAGAGATCTTCGGGTCTCTTCGGAAAGACCTGGCTGAAAGTAAAAGATAAATAGATAAATCAAATAATGGCGCTGTTCGTATGGTTTTGAGGCCTGCTGCTTTGACTGATCTGATAGCTCTTCAAAATCTTCATTCAAGAAAACAAATGCAATAAAATAAATAATTTAAACCTTAATTTGCTAAAACATTGACAGACACTCGCCGTTATCCGGTAGCTCGAGAAGATTGGCCGTAAATTCGCTAACCTATTAATCACTTTTATGTCTATGTACCTAGAATATATACTTACTGCTGGTGCTTCTTCAATAATCTTCTGATGCCTTCTTTGTACTGAGCAGTCTCTTTCAAAGAGATGGACGGCATTTCCGTGCATGTCAGCAAACACCTGAAACATGATAAGTTCATCGCAGGCCAAGTAATGTGTACGGTAACTGAACAATGCAATATTCAAAGACCCTCCAATATAGCCTGGGCAGGATTTAACCTTTTCAATTAACAATTTTGCATTCTAATTTCTAGTTACAAAATATTATGTTTACTTTATTACCTGAACTTCCACATGTCTGGGGTCTGTGATGTACTGTTCTAATAGCATGTTGTCATCTCCAAATGATTTGAGAGATTCCCTTTTAGCTGATTCCAACTGAGGAAGGAAGTCTGCTTCTGTCATTGCTATCCTCATACCCTGAAAAACAGGAGTGAAAATTAAATAGGTGCAACCCCATAGGGTGGCAGTGTGGTGCCAACTTAGATGCACCCCTCCCACCCCTAATAGCCCGGCTACACGCTCAAACATTAGTGCATGCAGATTGCACAAACACCGTTTGCGCAAGCAAGATGAGCCGGCCACACGCTCCATCTTGCTTGCGCAAACTGTGTTTGTGCAATTATCAATGCACAAATGTTTGAGCGTGTAGCCGGGCTATTACTCCTCCTGTGATAGTACTAGTAGTTCGCCCCTAACAATAACGTCGTGAGTGTTTTAGTTTCATTCCTCTGTCTCCAGTCAGTGGTTCCAGAGGTACCAAGCTCTGAGGGTTGCCATCTTGGCACCTCTCGGGTGCCCAAACCTGAAGGGATGACAGCGGAAACTCACACGCACAGCCAGATCATTAAAATTTTGGTATCTTTTTTGTATTCCTTACGTTTTAGTTAATCGCCTTAAAAAAATCAGATAAATGTTGCGGCTGTCTTCGCTCGTTGTCGTCTTAGCTTATTTGTCTTTGTTGCTGACCCCACCTCACCAAACTCAAAAATTACTGCGGTTCTCCAATGGCTCAACAATGCCTCAGCAAACAGCCCATGATGACATTTAATCCTAAAAGTCATAAATTAAACAGAAATATCATCACCTTTCCACCACCACCCCGGACAGCTTTGATCATGAGTGGGAATCCTATTTCTTGTGCTTCAGCCTGTAGTTTCTCTATGCTCTGTCCTTCACCATGGTATCCCTTGACTATTGGTACTCCAGCAGCAGACATTATAGCTTTTGATGTGCTGTGAACAGATTTCCTCATGAAGTATACAAAATACTGTACGGTATTCCTAATGAACTACTATACTGCATTAACAAATATACTTCTGAAAAGCTTGTAATATTGAAGTAACATTAAATAATCTGTGGTTTAACCGAAATATTTCTTTTATAACAGAATAAGGAAAAAGGAGGATGTTCTGCTGTCTGTTTTTTTATGTATGTTCATTGATTTCTTCATCCTTTATGTACTGAGTTGGATGTTTCTTTTGCAGTTGTATAGAGGAAGACCCCGAGGTGATCCCATAAAAAGATTATTTCAGAGGTATTAGTATTTACCACAAATAGTATATTAAAAAGACCGTTTAAAACTTAGGGATCCTAGTCTATTTTTAGTTTTTTCAAAACAGTCAAATTATATGATCCTCTTTTCTTTTATTACAGTAGTTATTTCAATCTACCTTTTGATACCCATATCCCTGATCGCAGATGTAGGAGGTCCAATAAATATGATATTTTCTTTAGAGCACTCTTCACAAAACTCAACATTCTCTGACAGGAATCCATAGCCTGGATGTATGGCCTGGCTGTTGGACTGTTTTGCTACATCCAGGATCTTCTTTGCATTCAAGTAGCTCTGCGTGGCAGGGGAAGGTCCAATGTGGTAGGCTTCATCTGCCTGAAATTGAAAAGGGCCAGATTTAGAAAATTATACAGATGGCAAAAAAGAGTCACAAATAAGTAGGTACCAAAGCAGCGACTCGAGATGAGACAAGAAAATTTATGAATTTAATGCAAGAAAATTGATTATTCTATTTCATTGTCTGGATTTCTCAACATACATAATATAAACATAAAATATGTTATACCTTAGTATGTTTTGGTCAGTAAGGCAACCAAGCACCTAACCTTATTCAGTGAGAAAAGTATTAAACTTCTAGAAGAAAGAAAAACACTCATAGCGAACAAGAACTACGGCCAGGAAAATAGAAACCGAATTTCGAGCCTCAGCAAACAACTAAGAGAATCCATGAGAAAGGACCATAAAGCCAAGAGATTGAAGCTATTAGAAGATGAAATAAAAAGGTCAGGTGGAACTAAGAAAGCTCTCAACTCACTACAGGAGAATGGGAAGCTATGGATCCAAAGCTTGAGAAACAGCGCAACCAATAAAGTAACTAAACGCACAGAAGTCCAGAAACTCACCACAGAATAGTATAGAACACTCTACTCGAGCAAAGAAATACACCAAGCAAATATGACCAACATAATCCAATCAAAAAACTATGTTTGCAGAATACCAATAGTACTTACACAAGAAGTAGAAAATGCCATCAATACGCAAAAACTAGAACGAGCACTGGGCCCTGACAATATACCAAATGAGCTAATGAGAGGAACAACACAAGAACTAAGCCCAATCCTTGCAAAGATCTTTAGCGAAATACTTATCACAGGTACCATACCGAAGCAGTGGAGAGAATCACACATAATTCTATTGCACAAAAAAGGGACCCTAGATGACATAGGCAACTACAGACCGATAAGTCTCATATCTAATGTGTATAAAATCTTTGCAAAAGTAATCCTACAAAGAATAACAAGGACTGATGAAAATCAACCTATTGATCAAGCAGGATTCAGAAAAAACTTCAGCATGATTGATCATATTCATTCTATCAAGCAAGTCTTAGAAAAATACAACGAATATCAGAAACCTCTATACATTACTTTTATAGACTATAGTAAAGCCTTTGATAGCTTGAATCACAAATGCATCTGGCCAGCCCTGAGGCAACAAGGGGTTGACATTGTATATAATACAAGCCATCCAAAATATATACAGGGAAAGTATAAGTCGCAAAAAACTGGAAACAAAAGGAGACCCATTCCCTATATATAGGGGAGTCAGGCAAGGAGACCCATTATCAACAAAACTTTTTAATGCCGTGCTCGAGAGCATCTTCAGGAAGCTGGACTGGGATGAGTTTGGGCTCAACATCAATGGTAGCAAACTAAATCACTTAAGGTTTGCAGATGACATCATTTTGCTTGAAGAAGATTCAGCTAAACTACAGGCTATGATACAAGAACTAAATGAAAAAAGTAAGGAGGTTGGACTCAAAATGAATGTCAGCAAAACTAAAATGATGACCAACTCCGTTGAGGTGGACATGGTCCTCGAAGGGAATAGGTTGGAATATGTCAGTGAGTATGTCTACCTAGGACAGATCATCTCTCCCAGCGATTCAATGACAAAAGAAGTGAACAAAAGAATAGCGAGTGGATGGAGAAAATATTGGTCACTCAAAGAAGTCATGAAAAGCAAAGATCTTGGCACACATATAAAAAAGAAGACCTTTAATACCTGTATTCTTCCATGCCTAACTTATGGAAGTGAGACCTGGTCACTTACAGCAAATCACAGGGACAAGCTGGCCAAATGCCAACGGGCAATGGAGAGAAGTATGTTGGGTAAAAACTGAAGGACAGAATCAGAAATGACGTTATAAGATCAAAAACCAAAGTTACCGACATACTTACGCACATTGACCACAAGAAATGGAGCTGGACCGGGCATATGCTACGTAGCAAGATTAATAAATGGAGCAAGCAAGTCACTTCATGGTACCAGAGGGATGGCATCAGAAGTCAGGGGCGTCCAAAAACCAGATGGGAAGACGACATACCCTTGGGCGTTACTGGACAAGAGTCGCAGAGGACAGGCCTCAATGGAGGCAGTTGGAGGAGGCCTATGCCAAAAGGCACAACGAACAGAGGGACATTTTGTAGTAGCAACAAAAGAACATTAGCAGTATTGTAAACCAGTTGGGAAATAAAAGGCTTTATTATTATTATTATGTTTTGGTCAGTCTTACTTGTTTTTAGAGTCAGATAACTACTCTATGGAATTGAATGTCTTTTACCATTTCAACATGCATAGCATATTTGTCAGCATCAGAGAAAACCGCAACAGTCCTAATGCCAAGCTTTTTTGCAGTCCTCATAACCCGACATGCTATCTCTCCTCTGTTAGCTATCAGGACTTTACTGATCTGCTTCCGACTGATCTCTTCTTTAATTTGTAGCACATGTTTGAATCTTGCGATGACCGGAGGGTTTGTTATAGCACTGAAAATAATGAGTATTTTTAGAAGAACTGAATTGAATAATCCACATGTAGGTATTAGGTTGAATAAAAGTAATTTTTGTCAAATAGTTATGAATAGACACTTGCAACTCACCATTGCCTCCAAATATATCTTAAGTAAGACATTATGCTACCACCAAAACTGGTGTACAACTGATTACAAAGCACTAATCAAGAAATCAGAGTTGTTTTTCGTAGATAACAAATTCGTAGGTAGGCTAATAAATTGCGTCCGTTGCCAGGCCCCTACTTATTTAGTTACAAACTTTATCATACAATAGTTCAGTAATCTTTATTCTTATCAGCTCATTAGCAATTTAAATTCAACATTAGGTATTTATTTTTGAGTTTCATTCAAAATCATTGTTCATAAAAGCAGTGGGCAAAATAGGTATATGACGTTTACTTTACTAGATATTTTACATGTTTTTCATTAATTTAAATTTTGTAAGACGAGAATAATGTATATAATATGTAGATACAAAATTTGATTTCAAAGCCAAGCCCATGATGAAGCGGAAAACCGAAACAAAAACCAACCAAATGTAAACAAACAAACGAAACGAAACAAACAAACATCCAAAGAGAATACAATACCAAGTCTACTCTAGTCTTGTGTAGTTCAGGAATAATGAACTAAAATGAATTAGTTCCGACCAGTGAACTAGTAAGAACGATTCAGCTCAACTAGTTCCTTGTAGTTCACTTGCTCTTCAGTCACGAAATCTCGAAACCACTAAAAAGTTGGCGTCTGAATCACTATTTTCTATGGCATAAAGTTTAAAATCCAATAACAAGAATAAAAAGAACTGTTTGAGAATGCATTTTGATTACTCGTTCCCTAGAACAATGTTTCTTTTAGTTAACTGTTACATTCCGTGATTCCGTGTCAGACGGAGTTCCTTCTAGTTAGAAGACAAGGGAATAATTAAGGGAGAACAGAGATAGAGAGAGCGCATATTCCGCGGTAGTAAGAGAGACGGAGATATGCATCTAGTTCTCTAGTTCAGTAGTAACTTGTCTCAAAGTAACGAATAAGGTAGAACAGAGATAGACAGCGCATAATCCCCGGTAGTAAAAGAGACGAAAGGGAATTTTATTTGTTTGAAGATAGAGATCAAATTGCCCTGTTAGTATTTTATGTTTGCAACTTTTGTAAGTGTAATATGTATGTACCTACTTGTATTATTTTTGTTGCGAGCAAGGAAGGAGCATTGCATTTCGATATTTCGTCGGTAAATGCAAAGATTTGGGTAAATGGATATTTCGTCCGTTTTCGTGTATGTTTTGGTGAAATAATTATATTATATAATATTCAGTAAATGTAAATAGTCTCCAATCTAGTTTCTGACACAAAACAATCGATTGCGTATTTTGAAGCATAGGACCCCTTTTGTGATTAAAACAACCCGAAAGTTTTACCGAGTGGGGTACTAATAGAACTAGAAGTCCGAACTAGTACATTAGTGAGATTGTACTAGGACAGAGCGATCTCTTTACTGACCGAGCAAGAACAAGCCTACTACTCATTCGCCGATGGCATGCCACTTTTCTGCCAGTGTCAAGGGTGGCAAAGGTAGGTATTTTAGTATTTTACAACAACAGTCAAAATTAACAATCAATCAAATCAAAGTCAATAATGTCAAAAATATGTAGGATCAATTGACGGACGAAGCCGTTACAGGTCGTTACGGTTTGATTTGTTTTTGTGATGGTATTATATTGTGATTTCAAGATAAGTTTATAATTTGGAGAAGAGTCGTCGTAAAATGCTATCACAATGGGTATTAAAGGCCTATGGACCGTGCTAACACCTTTTAGTGAGAAGATATCACTACACGAAGTATGAATTTATTCACTTTCAGTGCAGCTTTCTTGATATTATTTCTTTTTAGATGTAAAGTCCAATATATTTTACAACTTATTTTCTTTTTACCCGACTACCGAATGACGAGGGTTATGAGTTTGACACCCTATGTATGTATGTATGTTTGTTTATATGTAGCCGGTTTTTATGTTCCCACGTAGCGCTGAAACTACTGGTCCGATTTCAACAAATGAGGTGTCGTATGATTCTTCATAATAGATGGCCCGATCGTTATAGGCTATGTGATGTCAGAAAATGGGGGTCTAACGAGATAGCGGGGGTCTAAGTAAGTGTCAAAAATCTCAATGTTAGTAAATATGCTTGTGTGTGGTTATCGTTGCAAAGGTCTTTGTTTGTTCTTTCTTAAACCGTTTTAAACTTTTGTGAGGTTAACGATTCACAAACTATTAGCAAAAAGGTGTAAAAAAATAGTTAAAAACTAAAACCCAACTAGATAAAAGTCTTAAACAAGCTTTCACTTATTCTCCATATCATTTTTCTTTTGAAACTTAGGTAGTCGGAGGCACTCACCCCATTTACCTAGGATACAAGTAGGAACACAGGCCTCCGACTACCTAAGTATCAAAAGAAAATTATCCTAAATAAATTAATCAATCTAAAGACGGCACCTATTTCTTATGAATTCGAATCTAAAATTTATTTCCATTGACTCAACAAAATAGTTATGTAAGTACATACATAATATAAATGTTTTTTTTAGATTAGAGGAGAGACAGTTGCAGTAGACCTTTCTGGTTGGGTTTGTGATAGCCAAAATGTTACTGAATACTACATCCAACCTAAAATGTACCTCAGGTAAGATAAAAGATATACCTAGGTACCTACTAAATTCGAATAAGCTGTAAGTACGAGTTGTTTTCGAGGTACAGACCTCGAAAACAGCTACTTCCCAGTAAGTACATTTGTTATGAGTAATAGGATTAGAATGTTGCAATAAAACAATTTGATTTGATTATATAAATCCCACTGAGTAAGTCAATCTTTGTTTTAGAAACTTATTCTTCAGAACAATATATCTGCTACTGGCTGATATCACACCTATCTTCGTGCTGGAAGGTGAAGCACCTCAATTAAAGCAGAATGTGATGGCTGCTCGTAATGCTATTCAGTTCCGAGGAGCAGCCCCCAAACCTGATAATGCTGCAATAAAGAGACCTGATGTATCTAGAAGAAGATTTGGAGGAGTTCTGAGAGAAGTGTGTTTTAAATATTCAATACTCATTCATTACTCAATATTTTATTTTGTATGAAGAGGTCTTAAAATTCAGAGAAGTCCAATATGAACCCTGGGCCCAGGAATATGAACTTTAAATGCTGGGTGGCTACTGATTTGAGCTACATCATATTACCTATTAGAATCCTGCTTTTGCAGAACCATTCCTTCAATTTTATGAATTAATTCTAAAATATTGATAATTTTCAGTGTGAAACTCTTCTAAAATGCATGGGAGTGACTTGCATCAAGGGAAGAGGGGAAGCAGAAGCTACATGTGCACAGCTCAATGCTCAAGGTGTTTGTATTAATAACTGTTTAATATTAAAATTCACACACATAGAATTATAGGAGCTAGTTATGTTAGCAATAGTAGTTTTTGTTCAGAACTCCTTTGTAATTTATTTTTATAGTAAATATCTTAACAACTAATCTGCTAGCTAAATTATTCTGCCTTATCTAAGATAACGCTCCTTATATTTTCATCAAAAAGAGGAGGTTCTCAATTCTGCTTTATATATTTGTTTGTCCTTTAAAACAGTTGGTTGATGGCGTAATATCCCAGGACTCGGACTGCTTCGCGTACGGAGCGCGACGCGTGTACCGGAACTTCAGCGTTTCGAGTGCAGGAGGCGGCGGCGCCATGCAAGGCTCGGTGGACTACTATGACGCGGCCAAGATGTTTGATAGCAATGGTAGGTAGCCCAGTTCATGATCTCCTTACCATTATTTGATGCTGTAATATCCCAGCGAAGACTCACAAGTAAACCTACCAAAGTGTGACAGCCCAAATTGGATGAATCTTGGTATACGAGTACATTAAAAAATAATAGACTAGTGTTTTTTTTAAGAAGCCCTAACTCGCTTTTAAGCTTAAAAACTACCCGAACAAAAGCACCCCTACTAAACCACAACCTAACCCAACTAACCCTGGGAACAGGAGTTTAGTCGTTTATTTTTCTTAAAATGATTTAAGTACACAACACAAGCTGGCTAATCCACCTAACCAATACACACCGCATAACACATCTAACCCCTAAAAATCACCTATATTAAACTTGATGGCTATGATTGGTACCCATTTCATGATTTTCCCCATCATACTAATCCAACTTTTTTAGCCGTGTGATGCCGGCTTAGATTTTCGCGGGTGTCGTAAAAGGCGACTGTGGTATATCCACCGGGAGGCGGGCAGGAGCGCCTCCAGAAGAACAGATCCACTATCATTCCAGAAGAACAGATCCCCAACCCGCATTTCCAGCGTGGGGAATACGGCATAACATTACCCCGCCCTCTATTTGTAAGAGCCATTACGGCGCTTACCAGGAGAGGTCTATATAAGTGAACTGGTGAACTACGTTAATGTTTGATGTGTATCCGCTTATTAATTGTAGTACGTACCCTGTAAATTAAAGAAAAAACCGGAAAATATTTCATACCGCTCGAAACGAACGAAAACCCTAAATCCTATTTTATATCCTACTATCCTATGCCCGCGGCATCGCTCACAGTACGTACTGACACATATGTTTGTTGTTTTAGGGTTCGGTCGCAAAAAGATGGTGGCTTTGGCTCTACTCTGTGGATGCGACTATGGCGTAGGCGCGTGCGGGACCTCTACCACCACTGTGGTAACGTTTCTGCATAGTGTTCCTGAAAATGACGTCATACCAAGGTTAAACAATGTAAAACCTGCGTACGAGAATGGGATTGACTATGGCGTCATCTCATGCTGTCCTACTCAGTTCGAATCTGATCTGAGCGGGAAGACATGAAAGATTACGTCATTCTCAATCCCATTCTAGTCTTGAAAAAAAAAAATCGTACTTACGCAGGTTATAACTCTTTTTTTTCAAGACTCTCAATAAGGCTTCTGCTTGTGGCGTAACTCGCGTGATAATCGCAAAAAGACTTATCAATGCACTATTTTGGTGGTAGAGTTTTATCCCAGCCTACCACCAGTACTGGGATAAAACTCTACCACCAAAATAGTGCTTTAATAAGTCTTTTTGCGTAGCAGGCTGGGATAAAATCTTACAATTAGTCAATATTAGGAAAGAATCTAGGAAATTGAGATACCCTCCTGCATATAAAGTCGTATAAACTTGTATTTTGACATCCTAAAAGTTGTCTCAAAACCTACATAAGGTAGGCTGTCCCTACGCGATTGTTAAAATCTAATGTATAAAAAGCTGAAAAAGCTAAAACATTAAGCTGAGGTGGGGTTGCTATTGCTTCACTGGGCAGGCACTTGTGATTCCGTTTAAATTATTTCTGAAAACCTTTTTCATCCCGGATTTCAATATCCCTTGGGAGAGGGGATGAAAGTAAAATTTCTTGGCTGCGCATAGCCCCGAAACTGCTGAAGGTATTCAAATGAAACTTAGCATGATATAAGTTCATATTACAAGAAAGGGCATTAAATACTTTTTATTCCGGAATTCAGAAGGGTTCCCTTGTGAAAGTGGATGGAAGTGAAATGTTGCGCGTTGCAGGATGGCGCGCGGGGCAAGGGGTAGAGAGCAATAGCTCCCACTAGGGGGCACTGGCAGTGGGGCCCCAGGCAGTAGGGGCCCCAGTATTGGGGCCCCTCACGTAACCGGACCCTCCCAGTAGCCCCCGGCAGTGGGGCCCCACATTGCGCCGCATTGGGACCTCAGTAGCCTCCACAGTGGGGGGTCCGGCAGTGGGGGCCGCCGGCAGATGGCTCCCCGAAGTGGGCCCCCCACATTGCCCCGCAGTGGTAACCACTCATTAGCCCCTACATTGGGGGCGCCGGCGGTGGGGCTCTCGGCAGTGACCCCCCCCCACATTTCCCCGCAGTGGGACCTCCAGTAGCCCCCCGCAGCACCCCCCGCAGTGGGGCCCCCACATTGCCCTGCAGTGGGACCCACTCAGTAAGCCCCCACAGTGGAGGGCACTGGCAGTTTGCCCCCGCAGTGGGACCCCCAGTAGCCCCCCGTAGTGGCCCCCCCGCAGTAGGATAAAATGTCTTGGCTGCGCATAGCGCTGAAACTACAAATTGTATTCAAATGAAACTTGGCATGATTTAAGTTCATACTACGAGGAAGGTCATGTAATATTTTTATCCTGGAATTCGTTAGGGTTCCCTTGGGAGTGGGAGTGGAAGTGACATTTCTCGTCCTAAATTGGCCTTAAATAGCGCAAAAACTACTGAATGGATTAGAATGATACTTAGCATGATATGAGTTCATACTACGAGGAAGGACATAAAATACGAGTCCATACCCCAAAGCCAACAAAATGATTACAAAATTGTTATTAGTGCCGATAAACGACCTACTGGACAGCATCCGGTTGGTACAAAGCTCTCGCTACCAATGATGTTGCCGTCGTCCTGGTAGAATAGCACTGTGACAGGCGGGACATTGTGCTGCCCGGGATGAATGGAAACGCACCAGGCATTTGATGCTCTTCAGTCTCTACTCGCTTATATACCTACTATCGTGGCGAAGACAGATACAACTTTGATCTTCGCCATGTGAATCCGAAAACTGACAGACTGGATACTAAAAAAGTTTCCGCAATGCAATTCTACGCCTAGATACATTTTACCAATAAGAGAAGGTCGCATTGCTCACCTGCAAAGGTTTCGAGGTTTGTTCAACCGTTTTCTGGTGAACACTTACGCCAAAATTAAAACGGAGTGTTTGGTATACATCAGAACAGAACAAATGAGAGAAGACTGCGCACTGAGAATTATGTAGATCTGCGAGACGCCATGCGCCAAGATACAAATTGTGAAGATTTAGGACGACTGGTGATTCTTCCTTCCAGTTTTAGAACTGGACAATAGATGTTTAGTGCCCTATTCTCCAGTAGGTAAGGTACTATCAGAAGCTTTTGAAACGTATAATATACCTAGGTAAATGTGGAGCTGTGTGACGTCCAGTCAATATAATCTAGGTATATGTAAATCTATACTATATTACATTAATAAAAATAATTAAGGTTTGTGAGGTTATAGGGAGTATTCTCTGAATCTACTGAGCCAATTTTGAAAATTCTTTCACCTATTGAAAACCACGTAATTTGCGTGTGGCTATAAATATATTAACAACTAAAAATGTTTACCGCTCAACGAAGTGGGCACGGGTCAGCTAGTTTAATATAAAATAGTAAGTACATAACAACTAAATGAAATTAAATAGTACATAATAATAAATCAACTAAATGCTTATATTTACATTTGAGACATTTTCGCAATTATGAAAATTTATTGTAACAGTTTTATTAGGATGAGAGATTGTTGTAGATTTCATATTCTGCGTGTTTGAAATTATGTCCGACTTTGGCTCATATTGAGGAAAATGTAACGGTGAATCTCGTTGTTTGGATGTAGATGGGCGCGGCGACAGTGGCATGGATGGATTCACTGAAGGTTGCAGTTTAATGTGTTGCACAATGCGTTCACATGTTTTCGCCTTGTTCTCAATGGAATCTTCTATATACCCCTCTGCTACAGCACTCGACTTCCATCCTCCATGTCGCTTGAGAACAGTTAAGTCCGCTCCTGAATCTGCCAAAAGGGTAGCAGAAGTACGACGAAAACAATGTCCTGTATACAGCTTGATATCTGGCAACTTCAAATAAGTAGCGATTTCTTGTGGCATGATGGAAATTTTATTTTTTCCCATAACTTGTTTGAAGCATTTGCCATTTTGATAACGGATGAAAAACCGTCTGGTCTTCATATCAGCAGGACGCAAGTCCAGGTATTTCTGTACAATAGTTTTGTATTTTCCTTGGATTACGAAGGATCGGTCAATTTTTGTTTTTGTTTCTGTCAGCTTTACTAACAGTAAATCATCCGAGTGATTTTCGACATCATCAACAGTTATGTTTATAAGTTCATTGCCACGACAAGCTCCATGTACTCCGAAAATTAAAGCCACTTGTAACAAAAACGAATGTGAATAAGACAAGTATCTATCGAAGTAAAGTTTACAATAAAATGCACATTTTAAACCACTATGGTTATACTTTACTAATCCACCATACATAGTCACTTAATTTTACGGCAAGAAATACTTTGTCGGGTGCCTCATTAAGGAAAGTCTCCATGTTTTTGACTGAGAACACTTTGGATTTTTTAGGTTTAAATCCATCAGAAATCCTCTTCAGATACGCTATTTATAACCGAGTGACGCCGGACTATGGCTCAGGGAATTTCAGATTTTAAAAGCTACAAAAAATAGAGGCAAAATATTCTTGAGGTCTGTATTTCCTTTTTCTCCAAAAAATCATTTCTTGACAGCCTAGAAATATCACTCATATTCTTTTATAAAACACTTTCTTTTTCAATCAAAACGAAGGAGGCGCGTCGCCTACAATATTAATTTCGAATATGTGTCCAGTTTTACGTCGTTATTAGAACTGACTGTTGATTTTAGCATTGAGTAGGTACTCCAAAGAGTGGAAAGTTGTTTAGTTTTGGCTAAGTACTGGAAGTAGGCCAAAAACACTGATTCTGAAAAATTCTTGGCGCCTCTTGCATTTCTCCATTCAATAAAATTACCATAGGCTTTCATATATTTCTCCCGGGATTTTGCAGGTAATAGATTATCTATCACATTTCTTGTCTCAGTTCGAATACTTTCAGGAGTTAATTTTATTTCACTGTCACTTGAACTCATTTTTCAAAACAAAACCGAATCCGTGACAATTTACGAAAACGCGGGCTGTAGTTCGCGCGCTTTTAATTTGATTTCTTTTTTTTTCATTCAGCCGGCGCGGCGGCGCGGCGGCGCAATATGGTCCGTTGCGTCTTACCAGCCAGTATTTATTCAAACAATATTTGCGTTCGATTTTGCTGGCGCTGAAAACTAAGACGTTCCGAATTCAATAACTGCGCGACAATACACTTTTCCGCGCACTTTTTGAATTAGGAATTTATAAAGAGGAATAAAAGTTATTTTCTGCCCGCTAAAAGTTCCTTAAAGAAAACACCACCTTTGGGTGCACATAAAGGCGAACAAAGTCGTCTTTTTCGAATAGATGGGATGAAAAAATATATTTTTTGCAAATATCTTGTTTCCTATGGGTTTATACGAGTTTATAGCTGGGTATCCCAAATTCCGAGGTGAAGAATTACGAAGATGACTTGACTACAGGGGTAGGTTTGTTGGTAAGGTAAGGTGGGTCCGCAGTGAACTTTAAATACCTAGCTAGGTAGTTCTTTATGAAAGGTATTGTATCGATTAATAGGTACTTAATATTTACAAGTTTAACTTATTATAGTTAATAGTTTGACAAATTTAATACAGATTGGACGAGACCTACACCAACCGAGCTGTGTCTGATAAAATGTACTCAACCTTTGTCAACATCATATTGTAAATTCTGCGTAGATTTTTAAGGTAGGCGACCACGTATTTCATAACACCAACGGTTAACCACAAGACCCTTCCATGCTAAACAATTGGCTGTACATTACTCATTGGGAGATGAATCAGAAAATTCGGTATAACGCAGAAGATATTTGTCATCCAATAGTGTGTACTTAAATATTCAAAAAGTCGTCATTATTATCGATCGCCCGACTATTTAAAACTCTTATAAGAATAATGTTAAAAAAAATATGTATCCCTCCGCATATCGACGACTTGTGTGGCGCGGCGGACTAAGGACCGCCTGAACGCAGGAGGTTACGAGTTCGGTTTCCGCCTCAGGACAAATGTGTATAGGATCGGATGCGTTTCGGATTACGCAACAGAGCCGAACGATGTTATTTAAAACTGTTTAAAAAGTTATAAATCTAACAACTTCTGCCCGCGACTTTGCACGCGTTTTTCAGGGATCTAAAGTAGCTTACGTCCTTTCCCGGAATGTCTTTTTACGAAATCCAAGCTAAATGCTTGTTGTGAAACGGTAACAGTAGTTTCGCAGTATGATGGTAAAATGTATGGTCCTGTCTTAGGCTGGATCTCAAGCAAGGATGCCCCGGATGTATGAATGAAGGATGCACGTATTAAACGTCCAGCTTGATAAACTATAGGTCTTTTCTTTAGGCTGCTGTCTTGGGTGACCGACGTCGATCACTTCGAGGAGAGGACCCGATGGGTGGCGGCGCCGGGTCGTTGTGACCGCTGTGGGCACGTCGGTAGAACGCATCTTAAGAAGGGATGCCCTATGTGTGCTACAAACAAAGGCTGCAATGACTATGGACACAAGTAAGTATCAAATATGTTTTTGCATTAAGCGCGCATTGAATTGAATGCTTTTAACGGTAGTTTAAGAAGATAATCAGTTATTAGAGTATCTATTCTATTGTAAGTACCTACCTACTTAATATATTGATTAATTTCAAAACATCGTTAGGATCGCTGAAAAATTGCTGAAAACATGTATACTATTAATGAAACTCGGTATTTAATCTCAAAAACCGTCGTCCTTTCGGATTCCTACATTTTCGCTTGTACACATATTGTACTTTCTTGTAACTCCTGAAACGGTGATCCATCCTTCCTTACCTCCTATGTACCGTACCGGTGTACCTAAATTTCTTAGCTTAGCCATAAGAATAATCAAAATAATATTTCAAAAGAAGATCCCGGATTAAGGTAACCTATTATTCACAGGGCAAAAGTAGCGGAAGTAAAACGTGAGCTTGCGTTACGAACCAGGGCTTTATCATGCGGATCGCTGTTCCCAGAACCAAAGGTTATGAAGGAATTTATGAATTGTACTCCCGAGAAATTCAATCTTGACAGTCTGAAGAAACCTACGCCAAGTCTTATTCAGTTCGTGGTAAGTGGTTTTAAATAGAATCATTTGAAAGGAACACTGACATGAAATGCTTTGCTTCTGATTCGTTTAATATTATAACAAGCTATTACCTACTTATTTTAAAATGACTTTGTTATCTATGTTTTCAAATCTTGTTATAATATTCCTTGTTTAGTTAATTTATTGCAAATATTATGTTACAACTCGCTATAGAAGTCTCATTTCAACTCTTGAGTGAACTATGCAGCAAACTTCGAAGAAATAAAGAACTGAAAAGAGTTCATCAAGTCAAAGAAAAGTTGAAAAGAACTTGCATGAACTTTGAGAGAAAAGATAAGTTACTGTTCAGTGTTTAGTTTACGATAGCGCTTTTAGCAATTTATTTATTTTTAATCGTAATCGTACTTAATTAAGCTTGTTTTGCAGAAAGTGATGTCGAGCAAACTTGACTGGTCTGAAAGATATTGTGTAGAAAAGTTTTTGCCGTTGCTTACGAAGTGGCATCTTCAGGAAACTGTTCCCTGTAGAACCATCAAACCAATCACGATAAAGAAGAAACGAAATCCTAAAGGTATTTTTAAGTTACTTTTATGCAAATCTAGCGTTTTTTACAACACAAAACATGATAAAAATGTTTTAAGTTGTCTTACAATCGTTTCTGCTTTTTAGGTGTGCCAAGTTTCGAAGTAGTTTGGGCTGATATTAACGGACAATACGACGCATTGATTCCAGACGATCAATATGAAGGTAAAAAAAAAACCCAACGACCACCCTTTTATAGCTTTAGCTTCGTCTAGTATTTTAAAGTCTCTTTAATTTCAGCTGATGAGGATCGTTCTCTGCCATGGACCTCAATAGAACGACAAGATCTAATGCGGCAATATTATCCAGACCTTGTTGAAACTTACGAAGAATCTATCAAAAAACCATCGAAGGAAAAAAAAGCTCGAGGCAGGAAGAAGAAAGACGAAGAAAACCTAGATAAACCTAAACGAAAATACAATAGAAAACCTAAGAACGTTGAAATTGAAAAGGTTAACATTTCATTGAAGGAATTAAACTCCAGTAAGGCCAGCGTGAGCGTTAATAAACTGAAAAGAAAAATCAAGAATAATAAGAAAGGACAAAAGACTATAGATAGTTTCATAGCGAAGAAGCGGAAGCAATCTCTCACAGCAATGGCGTCTCTAAGGCAGAGCTTTGGGAACATGTCACTGATGCAAGACGCATGCAACTACAATGCCAAAGAAAATAAATCTACAACTGATAACTGGCTGAGTATACTGGGCAAAACCGTAAATGATGAGAGTGAGGGCGATATATCAGCTATTATTGACAGAATGGTAACTAAACCTACCTTAAAAAAGACTGTAAAAGTAGACAATAAATTAGTTAGACTGGTTTTTGGTCACTATTCAACCCCTAAAAAACCAAGAAAGAGCATATTGACCGAAATCCAAAATCATTGCTCTACGCCAAAGGACAGTCCTGTAAGAAAATCTTTGATTAATAGAAGATCTGGACTGAATAGTTTAAACAATTCTGTAATTGCTAAAGTGAATACTAGTTTCTTCTTTGATAAGTTGAGTGAAGAGAGAGACGCGTTTGAAATGTCCTTAGGCCACAAAAGTGCAATTATAAACTTAGATTCCACAGTTGATTATAGTTTGCCCGATGTATGTTTGTAAGAGGGGACCAGTTGAGCTACCTGTAGATTGTTTGCAATCTGCAGTTGGCTCAATTGATTCAATTGTAAATACGAGTTCTAATTTATTTCTATTATCTGATTAAATAAAGTTATTATTTTAAAATATATAATTAAATAATTATTTGAAATTAAACTCCCAAGTTTTCTTTACATATCAACGGAATACTCTGCACTTAAATCATTTACTTTTTGAAAGCTTAGAATTTCGACCTACAAACAAATAAGGTAGCGATTTTTTAAAATATAAAATCTATATTTACTTTTAAACTCCGAGACACTATTCTGACCTTTCCCTTGTCAACCCACATCCACTGCTGAGCATGCCTCGGCTTCCACTTGTTTGGGGGAGCAACATATTAACTAAATGTTGTCATTCTATTATTCTGTCATCATTCGTTTCATTATAGTATAGCGGAATGAGGTCGCTGTAGACGTCATCACATCACAACGCCTGTTTAATCTTGCAAACCTGTGAATAACTACTCGCTATAGCTTTTAGTTGCGGTCGACGCGGCCACAAATCTATTTGAAATGCTGATTTTGGAAAGCTGGAAACCACGGCGTTACGTCTCGATTCGCACCCGCCATAATTAATTCATGTTTTACTATTATTGTTCGTATAAGCTTGCCAAATATTTCACGTAACTGCGCTGACACCATTTTACAAAATAAAGAGAAACATTTTTGTTCTTTCTTTCCCATTATTGTGACGCTTGTTTTGTCCTGGAATATCTAATATCGAGTGCTCATTAGTGAATTATCTTTTATTACGTTCTACGTAATAATGCAGAGATAATTGAAAAAAAATGTGTCAAAAATTTAATCAATTTGTATTAGGTAAAGTTTTCCTTACGACGTGTTTTCTGACGCTATTTTGTAGTATCAGTTTACACAATGAAGTGACATCCTTGCTTGATGATGCCATAACAGTTAATTAACTATATTAGTTAAGTATTTATATTATTAGTATTAGTATTAGTATTATTAGTTAAATAAACAAATATCTTACAGACTAACATACATACGAATATAAAAATCTTATTACTAAATGTACACATTAGGATCGGGTGTCATCTGTCGTCGGTGCACGACGGTTTCCCATTTCAGGCGGCCGGTGAACCGTCTGAACTTGACACCCTTCGGTCAAAACTCTTCGTTCATGAAGGTCGAAAGATGTTGAGTTGGAATGGAACCCTCACCATAAATGATTTGAAGCGCACATTATGGCGAGATTCCAACTTTTCGACGCGTAGCGAGAATTCGGTCTCATCTTGATGTAATCCTCCACAGTCTTGGTCTGCACCGTGTATGAGACGCGTGAGATGTAGAGCTGGGTGGTGGGTACTTCCGCTCGGAATCCAGAGTTTAGGTCGATCGGCCCAGTACCGCACTGATTACGGCTCTTGCGAATTATCATGGTGTAGCCCTCCGAGTCACATGACCCCTTCCCAGGAACCGGCGCAGGCGCTGCACTACCAGGATATACCTGCGCCGCTGCTGTAGCAGTGCTACGACCTCGATGTTCGACGCCATAGCAGTGCTACACACTCGATGCTACTTCTCATCGCTACGAAGCTGTAGCACTGCTATGAGTAAGAATTCGAGGCTTCATCTAAGCTACGACGCCGTAGCAGTGCTACGAACTCTATGCTACTTATCGCTACGAAGCTGTAGCACTGCTACGAGTAAGAACTCGATGCTTCATCTAAGCTACGACGCCGTAGCAGTGCTACGTACTCGATGATACTTCTCATCGCTACGAAGCTGTAGCACTGCTACGAGTAAGAACTCGATGCTTCATCTAAGCTACGACGCCAGAGCAGTACTAGGAACTCGATGCTACTTCTCATCGCTACAAAGCTGTAGCGATGCTACAAGTAAGAACTTGATGCTTCATCTAAGCTACGACGCCATAGCAGTGCTATGAACTCTATGCTACTTCTCACTGCTACGATATTGATGGTAATTGCTACAAACTCGTAGCATAATAATCGCTATAAGAACGCGGTTTTCTACGCACTCATTACCACGTCGTCGTGCAGATCCCTATAAAAGCTTTTGTATTAGACTCGTAGCACTTAAATCTCGTACGATCTAGATTCTATATCGTACTAAGAAGTACACATTTTTACATTCTTCAATCGACGTAGCCGATCGGTATAGCCAACCAAAACATATCTGAAAAATATTATCATTGTATAATAAATAGAAACAACAAAGACCTTTGTTTTTCCAACGCTTTATTTGTCTTTGAATGAAAAAGAAGTAGCGGTGGTTTGATCAATGCTTGCTTTAGTCCGAACATTTCAGAGTCAGCTGAGTCGATTCATATTTTTCAATCGTGTTAGTGTTGCATAAAAGGGGCGTAGTTATAAAAACTTGGAGCAATTTGCTGTCGGCGAGATAAAAGGTCGACTGCTGGCACAATGGCCATGTTTCAGCTCGAGCACTGAGCGCGCGTCACCTGCCGCTTTCCCAGGGATATCAATTTGCGCCATTTTAATCGTTTTCGATTAAATGTGAACATTTTTATTCGTAAGAACTTAAACAGTTCAAATTGCAGTCTATTTAATGACGGTTTCTGTTAAAGAAGCTCTTGAGTTTACTGTATAGATAACTAGATAATATACTCGGTATTTCATACGAGAAACATTCTATCTGAAATCGTCGCTGGAATTTACTTCGGTTATTCCACGGAACCACACTGGTTCTAAATTTTGTTTGCGAATAAACTCTGCTAGCACGTCTAGTCCCTAATTCGATATTAAAGCAATTAAGGTTACTTCACAGTATGCTAGCCAGGAGCTGGGAGGGGATGCCGGCGGCTGCAGACATCTCACGCTTTGTTCTACCCGCATAGAAGAGCCGAACTCAAAACCAAGACGTTGTCTAGATTTCTAAACTATACTGTAACAACAGAAACAACGATCGAACCGTAAAATGCTAGGAGTAAGTCTGAATCCTTTTTAACCTCATCACTGTGTTAGAAGGAGAAGCGTGGCGGGTTTGTTCACCCCAACGTCGTGAGATATCGCGGAGGGTCGGGGAGATTCGGGAGGCTGCGACGCAGAGCGCGCGCGCGTACCCGGCCGTTTCGTCATTGCGACGGAGGCTGTCGTGTGTTGGCGCTGGTTGACGCGAGCGCCCGTGTCGTGAGCGCGCCGCTGCCTCCGAGCGTGTCCGTGCGTCCCCGAGCGCGTGCTGCCGCGTCGCGAACACGCCCCGCGCCCGTCGCGCTCGCCTCCCGTCGCACGCGACCGTATCCCGCCACCACCGAGTGTGTGCAAGTGTCCTTATTCAGTGACCACGCTATCGGGACCGGCGATTGTGGCGCGATGTAAAGGACCCGCGACCGTGAATTCATGTGTAAGTGGGTGCGTTGCTTTTACATTATTTCATGATAACCGCAGCCTGACAGTCCTCTCCCGGTTTATAGGATTTCTGGCTAACAGCTTTGGCGTTGGCATTCGGAACGAAATGAATGAATTACTAAGCAGCACCGCCCCGGGGAGCGTTCGTTGTATTTTAACCTCTACCCGCAGGGGATAGAGCCGCGCACGTGCGCTGTTGTTCTTGATCAAAACGAATACTCTCCTAGCAGCTCTCATTTAGAAAAACAATAAATATTAAGAAGCACTTAACTTTACAGCTGGTGGGCTCATTCGAATAGTACCATTCCGATAATGTAACAGGTGTTCAAACCTCAGCGAATGGAGTTTGACATTGAATCTCGGAGTTTTTCATAAAATCAATAACATTTCATTATACCACAGGCTAAAGCTTGACAAAGATACATGTGATAGCTTTGTGTACCTACTTTACTGTATATTGTTCAGTTTTTATGTACCTGTTCTCTGATGTAATTGTTCTTTTTTAATTTCTTTCTAGTTTAGACAATAGGACCGCCATGTAATAAATACAAAGGTTCTTACAATAAAGATGATTAGAAAAAAAAAAGATACAACCTTTGTACAATATAATGCCAAATCAGAATACGCGAGAGAAGACATTGGAAATATCACATAAGGTCTCCAAAAGACGTCTCGTTGATTATCGCGAATTCTTGTCTCTTATTAAATTACATCTCTTGTCCCTTATTAAATAACATCTATAGGACTCCCTTGTTTGAGTAAGTGGAGCGCAATATATGACCTTATTCTGTGTAATTCGAGTTCATAATAGGGTTCGAAGTTGGTTGTTAAAACGATGCTTTGGTTGCACTTAAACAGCTTTAACAGGACCACTTTTCTATCTTACAATTACAAAACTCTATTGTACACCACAAGGTTAATAAAACACACATATATGTACAATGGGCGGCCTCATCGCTTAGAAGCTATCTTATGATACGTCCGTTTATTTGCATACATTTTCATTCCCTAATATCACCTGGTTACCGTTTTCTTAAGAAATTAGTTTCTAGTAGTCCCTTCCCCTAACGCTGAACCAACTAGCTGCTACGAAAATCTAGTTACAAGACAAACGAGCTGGGTCTCGTTTTATTTGTGCCGCCTCCCATCGAAACCTACCTACTCTGATACTGATATTATTGATTATGGTGTGTAAGCTCTTTTAAACATTTGCCTTATCCCGGGCTCTTCCGCTTGTGGCAACGGCTTATCTCTCTTAAATCTTAACTTTGTTGGCTCTAATATCTGTATTCCTTAGTTGAATTGAAATAAGAAATCAAAAGGGTCATATCAAATTCCTCCGTTAGGAGACACTCATATTTAATTTTAATTGTTCATGTATCACTTTAAATGTATGTACTTTAAAGTGTATTTAAAGTATTATTAAGCTGACCGATTAATTTACCAATCATTGATTTTTGCCTTCATTACTAAACATGAAGGTCTATCATCTATCTTACACAATACCTCAATTAATTTGTCTAAATCAGAATCTAGACACGCTTTGAAACAGAAGGGTTTTGATCTGGCCACCCGTTAAACATAATGCCACCAGTGCCATCTCAGCCAGTATTTCATTGCCAGTAAGTCAACTGAAATGACCATAGTTGTGAAATCCTTTAGCCAAAGCATAACGCCAATTCTCTTTGATACGAAACAGCAAAAGGACTTGATTATACTGCGAGTGAGCCAGTACAAATCAACGTAGCAATAGTCTTGAATAAATTGGTCGGCACATCTACAATTAGCTATAACTTTAAAAACACAATAACGTCGACTGAACGCGATAACGGAGGGAAGTCACCAAAAAAATGAGTACAATCTTATGAGGTAAAATCGAACGAATTTTCCCAAGGAAAATGAATAAACATTTCTGAATAGCGCATGTCAAAGATATTCTCGAACGAATCTTATGTTTATGTTGCTCGCTTCGAGAATAAATAAAAAGTCCTTTGGATCTTGTATGTTTTCACATGATATTTGGATCGTGAGATTTCGGCCAAATTCAATAAGCGGGGATCGTGCACGTGTAGATATGGGTATCTACTAAATACACAAACAGAAACGGGTTATGCATCAAATATTCAAAATTAATATCCTTACCTACGTATTCTGGCACACAAACTTCGGAAGATATTATATAGGTATGCATTTGGGAAGCCCTGAATATGATAACGTTCACCGTGTATGTAATGTAAGTTTAGTAGATTGTAGAAAAGCTTTTAGTGGAACCCCGCTGGGTGCCTCGGCTATCGCATAAGCCTGTACTAGTAAATATGCGGCTAAATGGGATATCGGTTAACGTGCAGATCAGCTATTAATACCTATCCCGAGGAGCGGCTCGATACCAGCCTTGGTATTTCATAATGTCGCGTAATAACATTCTTTGAAGTCCACAGCGGCCATTAACTACCTTTGAAACTTATGGTGCTGACATTACCTACATAAATATGAAGAGAACGGTGCGACACAAATAAATCCCTTAATTTTACAGCTACTACGCAAATGGCATTTAATATTCGGGGCCAGGAACTGTGAAATGGTAATGTGAAGCGTACGATATTTTCAAGTCCATTGCCGTACATTAGGCAGAATGGCTGCCGCAATGGTAAGCAGTCAAGGAAATGGCAATATGAGGTTGCCCGTCAGTTATCTCGGAAAGGTTTTGGAGCACGGTTAGCGTTTGAAATCAGGAATTGTGAGGTCCATGTCTGCGCTACAGAGGAATGTGACATGTGTATATCTGAGCTCTCGTCGTTCCAGTCTCGAACAACGAAAACATTCGGAGAATGAGTGTGCGTCAGTAACAGTCCCAGCATGAATAAATGGCACATGTTTCACTCGTGACAGCCGCTGAACTGGCGAAACGACGGACTTTTTGAATTGTTAACGCAATTTTCAAATATGTTTTACCATTTCAGTCGGGTCTTTGAATATTTGTGGGCTTGTATCGAGCACACGGTAGATTTACATGATTGAGTTAGTTATAGTTACCTACTACATATGGAGATATCGCTGGCGGTGCATTGTACCAAAACCTATCTACTCGTTCCATTATTGAATAACATCGGAAAACCATAATAAAAGTTCGAAATCATCGCCTACACCTATCTACCTATTTTTAAGTTAAATAGTGAATTTATTTTCTTATTGTCTCCTTGAAATGTAAAGAATTTTTCAATATCTTCTTATTGTCTACGTAATTATTAGATGGGAATCACAATAATGGTCTATATCCTTTGTAAATTTGGTAGATCTGGGTGGATAATTGGATTCTCTGATATACAAAACTTAAGATTTTCCACGTAGATGGATTTGTATTACGATGAAGTCGGTGCCAGCGAGCGTATGCTTTATTTATGCTGTCTTAACAAATAGAGATTATCGTGCTTAGGTATTACCTTAAGGCATAGGATGTCTTAGGATAGCCTTGCTTTGTAGATAGCCATGTCTTTATTGTTTTGATATGATAGAGACATTTATTGACCCAACAGAAATACAGCACAGAACAAAAAGAAGCAGAAAATAAAATAGTATATACCTACGTAACTTACATACTAAATACCAATAAGCTAACTAAGCAGGTAGGCAAGCTAGGTAGTGGGTAGGTCGGCTACCGACTGTGTGCTCTGCGCTGTAGCGATGCAGGCCAAAAGGTTCCACCTCAGCTGTATCATCATCATTATCATCATCAGCCCATACACGTCCACTGCTGGACATAGGCCTCCCCCATACGACGCCACAAATAGCGGTCCTGAGCCGCCTCCATCCATCGACTCCCTGCGACCGCTACGATGTCGTCGGTCCATCCGAGTGGATGGTCTCCCATGTAGGGGGGGATTTGCCATAATCACCACGCTTGGCAGGCGTATTGGTGATCGCAGTGTTGGTGTTGAAAAATACTCAGAAGGAAGCTGCTGCCCTTCCTCTGGTAGGTTCCCTCAGTCGGCTCTTACGACATCCACGGGTTGAGTTGGAGGGGTCGATATTCTATGCCGCGGCCCCTCAGCTGTATGCTACCTCCATATTAAATGCATCCTACTTATTATAATAAATGTAAAAGTTTATATGAATGTTTGTTACCACGTATCTCCGTAACTTATTTAGGTGAAATTTGGTATGTAGATAGTTTAAGTTCTAGAATAACACATAGGCTAATCTTATTTTGAAAAAAATAACCTCTGAGGGGGTTAGAAATGGTGGTAAAGTTTGTATGGAAAATTAATATTCCTTGGTTCAGTTCACTCAAAACTATATAGTATGTATAAATAAACTACAATGTTAATAAAAAATCACGTATTTTTTATTTTTTCGATAATCACCCTTTAAACAGGGTCGTAAAGTTAGTATCAAAGATTTTATTCCTAGGTTAGATTCGCTCAAATCCGGATACGCGGGCAAAGACGTGGGGCGCAGCTAAATAATATAAATAATGTTGGGCAATTCACATCGCATCATTTAGCCCCAAGCTAAGCAGAGCTTTTGTTATGAGTACTAGATGACTGATATACATAATACATTATATGCATTGATATATCTTTTTAATTATACGTAGCATATACCCAGAACACCGGTAACAAATAGTTACAGATGTACAAATATTTGCATCAAGGGGGATCGAACCCGCAACCTCTTGCGTCGCAGGCTGACCTTCGCCCGCCACGCCACATCAGTCGTCACCATATGTCGAGATTGTTAGAAAAAGTAACAAGTACCTACGTAGTCTTAGAGGTAGAACACACGCCCTCACAGTACGAACACGTTCTTTGCTGCTAATTGCTTGTTATTTTTGTCTCGTCTTTTCCGGTACATTCCTATTAGCTGAAATAGGGGTGGTATCCCCACTTTGACACAATGCTTTGTGATAATAGTGTTTTGCTGGACCGTTGACTGTAATTTTTATCATTGGTTACACTGAATTAATATTTAAACCTATTTTTCCGTACTTGGTTGTACCTAATAGTAATATTCTTTCAAAGCTATGAATAAAATAAATCATAATGATGTGCGGGCTTGGTTCAAAATTAAAAAATAAAGACATCTGGCACTATATAAATTCTTATATTTCAAATACATTTTTCATTATGAATTGGTAGGGAGATTGGGAGATACTAGTAACTACACCATCAATCATTGCATTCATTGCCTTAGACGCTGAACAAATATCTCATATTGTTTTATCTTCTTTTAGTGTTTTTATTTTGTTACGTCTAGCAATTTTTTCATTTAGAAAATTACTGCAGAAAATGTCTCCAAGATGCGCTAAAGCCTTTATCTATACTCTCGGAATTTCGTAGGAAACTCAAGTGGTTACCTATACGGCTTCGCCGTAATTGTCGCATTCTATAAAATATCTTCTTAAAAATCTAATCTATCTATCTTCTCTAAAATATAAATCTATCTTCTCTAAAATATCTTATTACTCTCTTCTGCACCCTCTTATCTCAAGGAACGTTTCTTCATTAATCTCACACTCTTTCTCTGCGCCCTTCAGAAACTCTTATGCTCCAAGTCCCTGTCCACTCTACTTCCTTCTATGACAACTCATTTGCTGCCCGTGCTGTACAGCTGTGGAACACATTGCCATTCTCAGTAAGGCGTGCAAAGTCACTACCATTATTCAAGGGCATGGTAAAGGAACACTATTTGTCCTGCTGTCACTGACCATACCCTAGTTTCCCTTAGTAAAATGTATGTACGTATGTATATATATAAGTATGTATAAATAGGTTTATGTATTTAGGTATTTTTGGTTTTTTATGTAGGTATTCCTAAGTAAAATTTGTAAATGATTAGAGTTCTGTAATTTGTATTAGCTTCTTAAAATAATGCACACAGATTCCCGTATTCAATCCAACGATCCTCCAAGGTTGTCTGGTAGAGATCGCTCGTGAGCGATAAGACCGCCAATTGTCACATTTCTTTTTTGTATCAAATTGTTTGTAAAATTGTTTTTTTTTGTTAAGTGTGCAATAAAGCATGTTCTATCTATCTGTACTAATATTATAAAGAGGAAACATTTGATTGTTCGTTTGCATTAAATACGTAGGTTCCGAAAGTACTGAACCGATTAAAAAAATTCTTTCACTGTTGGGAATCTTTCCCGGGTGACATAGGCTATATTAATTTTCAAAAAAATTAGGGTACTTGAATTTTTTGTTAAATACCCGTGCGAAGCCGGGACGCGCTGCTAGTGGCATATAAAATTAAAGGATTGTTTGTTATTATTTCGGTATTTGATTTCCATTTTCAATAGAATAAGAAACATTTATTTGCTTAAAACATGAGTATTAACATGGTGTGAATGTCATTGGATCTCAGTAAGAAGTCACGTTCAACCTAGTTATTATTCTAAACATCTCCTATTTGAGTCCGTCTTCCTTTATCATATCATCTCGATAGGGCACTAACAATCGGTCGACTTCCGATAAACAGAATGCATGGAATATGAATGAGCTATCTGCAAACAAAGTTCCGTTGCCGCATGTTTCACCACAACGCTCATAGCTTAGGTACAATCAGCACGTTAATTTGAGAATCAGCCTGCTAGTTTTTTTATTTCATATAATTTTCTTATTTGTTTTCAATCCGCATTTGAATTCCAACGTTGAATAACGATCACCAAAGCAACTGTTAACACAATCACTGCGCAGCCTCGGCGGTGCGACTCCCAAGGGCGCGCCCGCCGTTGCTACACGGAACTAGAGGCCGGCATGTGCGTCGTGGGTCCTGAAAGTGTTAAGCAACTTTGGGCGCGGTCAGTAATTGTATGGGTGACCGCTTCAGCTTTTTTGCGACTAATAAAAAAAAATAGTTTTTAGGGTTTCTCGTTTCTTTTGCGAAAGGATATCCATTATGGAATGGAACCCTTTTTGTGCGCGTCGACTCGCACTTGTACGGTTTATTATGGCTATTTTTGCTAAGGCTGTATGTCTTGTATCATAAAAGGTAGACAGTTCAAATTGTTACAGTTTATGTAAAACTAAAACCATTATACCCACAAAAAAAAAAATATTTCGTTGTTTAAAAAAATTCAAAACTCGACTTCAAATTCCTTAATATTTAGACTGTTTAAAGTTTTGCGGGACAAATACTAATCCCTCGGGACCCTCGGCATCGTTTTCCATACTTAGACCATAGAATTTTCAAAATTGCTCTATAACTGACAGAGAAATCGACGAACATACATAAAAAACTACATACAGACGACCCTAGAAACTCCTCCTTTTTTGAAATTGGTTAAAAATAAAATAATAAGGGGGAAAATCTCTATATCAGCATACATACCTTGACTGCGGAACATCACTTCCCTAAAAGAGGGGATTTTAAAATAATCGTGGTAATAATTGCTTGGAAGACGTATGATGATGGAGAAAGTTGCTGCCTTCCCTCTGTCTTTTACTTTTATTAAGGCCATAAAGAAATTCAACTTATATTGAAGCTATAAGCTAGCACTAGACCAGCCAATATAAAAATCTGTGGCACTGGGGTGTGATCTGTGAACTTAGGCTATTTCCTCTTCCACCTACACGTGTTCAGTGTTGACTAGTTATAACTATTCCATGTTTAATAGAATTTTGTGTTTACGACTAATTAATTAGTGTTAGCTTACATCAATAAATACCTAACAATGACATAACTCGCTGTGTCACGGTTTCAGCAATTGGATATTGTTGTTGGAGACGTTGATATGCAAAGACAGATAATTAATTGAATTTTCTACTAGTCCTAACCATACCCCTCCCTCCTCATCAGCACTTATAAAGTCGACTGCTGAATGTGCCTTTCCCAAATAGGGAGGGTTTTGCCATAATGCCTATGCTTGGCAGGGATTGGTGATCACGCTAGAAGTGTTAAAAATACACAGAATGAAGCTGCCATCCTTCCACTGATAGGTTCCCCTAGTCGCCTCAAGAATAGGTTAGACAGAATTTCAGCATAGATAAAAAACTTTTTAAGCTAACTTACGAATAAAATCTTTTCTTTCAAGATGGAGAACAGATTTCGATTGTTGCAAGCGGCGCAGTCCATTGAGTGGGGTCTAAGCTAAGGTGTTTTAGCGCAGAAAATTTAAAATGTAATTCAATGGTATCCCAGTTTCAATGGTAAATAAAAGCTCAAAACTTACAAATAGGCGTGAATTTATCGTGTGCCAGAGTAGAGGGGCGCGTGCCTCTGGTTGTATTATTATACAATTTATCGACTGGTCCGGCGAGCCTAGTCCCATTTTAGATCGCGACCATTGGAACTGGCCGGGATATATTTTTAAACGCCGTTGCGCTATTTCGTATTCATTTATTTTCTGCTGCAGTTGTAAATTCTAAATTGGTGTTTTTTGCTGAAAGTAGAAAGCTTTGTGTCTCTACGCTTGCAAATTATTATCGGGACTAGATTTTTTTGTGCACATTTTTGTTTGGATATCGTCAAAGTAATAGTCGGATTTTCGTTTTATTTGGTACCTTGGTACAGGTTTAGTTATATTATATATTTATATTAGCCCATTTTTTTAAAATCTGATTCCATATCCTATATTTTAAAGTGGTACGGACTTACTGAAACAAACCTCTGGTGTATTTACTAAAAGCTTCTAGGTACTAATAAGAAGTGTTTCGCAATCCACTAAAAGGAAGTTAAGTGCACCTGAAAGATGAAATGTAGATTCACCATCCTTTTATCTCGTTAACGCGTAAAGGCATATAACGATTGATTCTGTTGTACAGACGCAGTGCGGTGAGAGTCAGCGTGCGTCGGCGAGATGGCTGCGCCGGCCAGCTGATAGCATGCGGGCGGCGGCGCGCCGGCCCGCCCCGACCTAGCCGATCCCACCACGAGCGACGTATCCACGGGTAAATGTTACGATTAGTTAATACCTCGGGTGAGTCAGCGTGCGCCGGCCAGCTGATAGGATGCGGGCGGTGGCGGCACGCCGGCCTGCCCCGACCTAGCCGATCCCACCACGAGCGACGTATCCACGGGTAAATGTTACCGCTCGGCTGAGCCAGCGTGCGCCGCCGGTCAGCAAATAGCATGCGGGCGGCGGTGGCGGCGCGCCGGCCCGCCCCTACTAACTAATCCCAGCACGAGCGATGTTTACACGGGTAAATGTTACGATTAGCTAATACTTCGTGTGATTCTGTATGCGCCGCGAGATGGTTGCGCTGGCCAGCTGATAGCATGCATGCGGCGACTTCCCCACTGTACTTCACAGATTCGACCGCCTTTCACTGACATGTTCGATCCTACCACGATGGAGGTACATATCCACGGGCAATTTGGGATTAGCTGATAAATGTTCGATATCTTTCTCTCGGTTTCTGTAGCAGGCTGATTAACTCATCTATAGCCGTTATCCCACCACGAATGGTTCACAGGAAAATGTTTTTAATAGCTCAATATTGATCTAGAACAGAGTTGGACACTTAGGGTGATATCACTATTGGTTAGGAATCTTGCTGAGTTTTCTTCGTAGAATTTACCTGCTTAGTCGGCCAGAATTGTACAAACTTCTTAACTTGACGTACGCTTCTGGGAGAGATTTGTTTTAATTTTGGTTTACCTTGCACACGTGCAAAAATTACACTTTTGTACCTGGGAATTAGCAAGATTAACTTTCACTTATATGGCAAATATGCAAGTCTCAACAGAGTCTACGCATTTGCTCCCCTTGGAGTCGAGACCCTAGGTCCGTAGGGTACCGAGGCTCACCGGGTTTTCAAAAAAATATCTGAGCGCCTGGTCGAAGCGACGCGTGACCCGGGAGCTGGTGAGTATCTGGCGAAGCGCATTAGCATTGCCATACAGCGAGGCAATGCAGCCAACGTCTTGGGGACGCTTCCGACTGGTATTGATATGGACCAGTTGAGCTCTCTGTATGTGATCTGTAGCGTGTATTGTTTGCAACAGTCTGCAGTTAGCTCAGTTGTTTCAAATGTAAATACTAGTTTAATTTGTTTATATTATTTGTCAATAAAGTTTAACTTAACTTCAATCGTTGGCCGTATGATTCATTGATGACAAATTAAGAAAAACAAACAAACAAGTACCGAACTGAGTTTTAAATGTTAGACTTTAAATAAACTTATAAGTAGAGCAACGTAAGTTAATTTAAGCTTCTGAAAATGGAAGTCCAGTCAAAGCTGAGCCCGCATTTGAAGCCCCGCATTTTACTTGCGTCGGTCGCTGCTAACGCTTTTAAAAGAAAAACTTTGTAAATCCAGCAGATTTTACTAACAAATATCGTAAACATTTCTCGTGCACAAATTCAAGTCTCCCGTTTATATATCTTGAGGACAAAAAAAGATCGTAAATTGTTTACTTAGCAAGGCACTGTTCATGATTCTGGGAAAGCCGTCCACAATCTCCTCCATTTTATTGATTAATTCAGCCTATTCCTTTGTTGCCAAGCCAATTCGGTCCTCACTTGTTTGAATACAAAGTTTACTTATTGATTATTTTATTTCCGAGAGCTCTATTATTTTATCCCAAACGGCTGCGCAAAGGGATATTTATGATACAAGCCCCGCTGCTTTTCGACGTATGACAGATTGCTCTAATTCTGAAATTTAGTTACAAGGGTCGCAGCTATCAAGTTAGAGCTGCAAACTTAGGGCCGGCAGTAGCTCAAGGCAGCGTAGGTATGCCTTGGGGAGCCTTTATCGGGAACATAACTTTCGCTAATACAATAAACTCGCTTTAGGGATTACGATTTGATAATCAATTCTCAAAGTTTTCTCATTAAAATTTATTCTAATGGTTTCAATTATTTGCAGTTAGTGACACTGAATTTAATGCTATTGACCTAGAATATTTGTAGGAACATTAGGTCGGTACTACGTATAGGGAAGTTAGGTCTTAATAATTTGGTTGTTTTGAAAAACCAAAAACCGTCTTCAAATTCCTCAGTATTTACACTGTTTTTCTAATCCTCGGGAATAAAATTTAAATGGGAACACCTCGGGATCATACTTCATGGAAAAGTAATAATTTTTCAAATCGGTCTCTAAATTGAAGGAGAAATCGACGAACTTACATTAAAAAAAACTCAAAAAGCGCTAAATTAATTTCGATAAAATTTATAGGGGAACACCTCTGAAGAATGATCCACAAAAAAAAACATCATAATCGATTCATAGTTGCCGGAATGATTGCGTAACACACATACAAAAAATAAACATACAGTCGAATTGAGAACCTCTTCCTTTTTTGAAGTCGTTTAAAAAGCAAGTCTTTCTCAGATCTAGTCTTCTAAGTGTGAAAAATAGGGCTATAATAGTTACAATAGGTACCTTGGCGGTTTCATGATACTAACAATTACTATTTATCAGGAACAATCGATGTCCGAAACATTAAAACTACTTCCGTCAGCCTCGCCTAAGGCCCTTGGGAAATCGTCGCTCAGAATTTCGTCGATGTTTAACAATATGTGTTTTATACACATATTGTTAAACATCGACATCATCAATCATCGATGTGTCCCAAGTCAGTGCAAAAAAAAGTAAAAGTTTTTATTTCATGAAAGATTTTATTTTCAAAAGTTCCTCGGCGTCGTAGAAAAATAAAATTTTCTCGGTTTTTCGTCTCGGATGAGGCAAGCTTACACATAAATAGAGTGGAATTTTCAAAAACTTTTGAATGCATCATTAGAAAGAGTGACTATGTATTACCATGTACGTATATAAAAATGAACCCATTTCTCCTGGTCACGAGACAGAGAACTTGAGAAAGGCTTTACCGATTTCATTCATGTTTTTTTAAAATGTTTTCTAATATTTAATAAAAAGATTTTTCATTAAAAAAAAAATAAAAAATGCGCAGAAACTTGGGAAACTTAACGACTACCTTTATTATAATTTTTTTTAATGTTACCTTAGCCCCAGCAGCGTTATATACTCTTTGCTAAGCACGTTATAAATAACTGTCAGTTGTTTGACTTGAATAACAGGACAACGTTTGTCGGGTCAGCTAGTAATAAATAAAATCTACGATATGTAAACAGTCCTATCTTTAGTATTTAATCTTAGGTGCCAATTCTCTGTATGACATTGATTTGGGGCACATTGTATGTACATATAGTGTTAACACAGCCTCGATTGCACGCTCAGTAAAATAAAACATCGAGAGACGGGTCGACCGGGCCCCTGGGAAATTGCCCATCATTTGTGTCAGCGAAGTCCTCTCCTCATCGATACACGTGCCTTTTAATCCAATGTTTTTGAATGACGCCATCTGATCAACTATGCGCGCCCCTCTAATAACAATCAGCGAAGGCCATGCTTAATAAAACAAGATGGCTACCCAACGACTACCTATTCCTCTGAAACATGTATAACAAAAGTTTCCCCTCGTTTGTTTCAAATGTACAGCTGTCACACAGAACGCATTCATTCGCAAAACAAGCGTTATACAAGAAATACATAATGCATATTCTCTCGCTCGGAAGCGGTTGCTTTGCTAGAAACATATCCTTGTTTAACGTTTCAAACACGCATACGATCTTGGAAGCATATTTGATATTTAAATATTCAATCCCAAGGAGCTCAAGTAATCCAACACAGCTCAAACATAAACCTAAACCCCAGATCCGAAACAAATACGTTACAAGTCCAAATATTTGCCCCAATAGGATCGAAGCCCTTGCTTGCATGCAAATTATGTACCGGTAACGGGTTGAATACTTGCACATGTGGCACTGTAGTGAAGTGCACCTTCTCCGACTCGAAAGAATCGCGATTGGATGGAAATAACAAAGTTTCCGTTCGGCGACCAGCAACGCTTTAGAATCATTAATTATTCTGTCAGACAATTTGTCTCGCAGTTTGTAAAGGAGTTCCTCTTTCTCATTACACTCAGCCTCTCATTACCGTCCATCGGTGAGGGCCGGGCGATGCTTATTAATTTTTCTAATGAAACGGTTCATAGCATAATTAGAACGGGCGTCGAGCAAACTGCCGACTGAGAAAAGTTTAGAACGTTCCCAGGGCGGGTCCTCTGTCAAGCGCAACTTAACACGAGAGTGTGTTCAACAAAAAGTTATCCACTTCCTGCTGGGCTGTGTACATTGTGAATTCTGTTTTAATTCTAATTCTTGTTTCATTACCTATGTCAAATTAATAAATTATGTTTCGTGCCTTTAATTAGTAAGCGGGGACGAAGTTCAGGTCGCTGGGATGCGTAATTCTACTACCAGTAATAGGTACTTACATAAATCTAGATAGTAAAACCTAAGAAACAAATATTCTGAACCAAGAGAAATAAATATAAACATGGAACTGGGTCAATACGAATTAATATTCCTAAGGCACTTTTGGAAACTTTTTAGGCAAAGGGCATGCACGAGCGCACCAGACCAAACGACAAGCCACCCTTACAACAAGCGTACAACACGCATGAATAAGTAAAGGCTTTTGTCGAGAAAAAGAGGGATTTGCTGGCACTTCTGTTAAAAGCACACAAGTAGTGTAAGTTATGTTTGGAAAGGACGGTCAAACAGTCGCACTTCTCTAACTATTGCGAACTGTTTGCTCAAGACCCCTAAAAAGTTACATAAAAATACATAAAATGCCACGTTATACAAAGTTGTATGTAACATTTTCTAATACCAAGTCCTTGGTAGGGCAAGGGAATGTAATTAAACCGCGCTGTTCCCTTGTTTGCACAGGATTTTGGCGATACTGCAAGAGTAAATATATTTACAACCCTTTAATTCTATTAGGTGGCGTGTCATTTTGTGCAGGCGCCAGCTCTCCATTACTTGGAATGTTTGCATATTAACCGTGGTAGTCCACTCATTCAATTTCACGCGTCAATTTAATGCGTACCTGCCTCAACCCGGCTTTAATACAGATTACTTTTCAATTTGAATAACGCTCCTAATTTAAACATAAATTATTAAACATCTAAAATATATTTTTTTTTCTGAATAAAATAACAAAATCGAAACCAGAATAATAAAATAAATAAAAATAAAAAGAGCTTTACTTTTCCTTACCAGCTAGTACATAAATTGTGAATTATATTAAACTTAAAGTGGGTATCTTATAATCTATAAATAAGTAAATGTTTACATATTCGTAGTAGTTTTTGTCCAGTAAGGACCGCCTTCGGCGGTGAAAGCCTCCTCCAAGCTTTTCCATTCTCTCCTGTCCCGTGCTATTCTGGTCTAGGTGCTCCCCGCTACTTCTCTGATGTCATCACACCACCTCTTTGTTGGTCGACCTTGTCTGCGCTTGGCGTCTCGGGGGATCCAATTTGTGGCTATTTGTACCCATCTGTTTGGGGGAAGCCGCTGTATGTGGCCTGCCTATTGCCATTTGAGCTTTAGGATATTCTGTACTAACCAGAATACTAAAGGAGTAATATTGGTTTACCAAGTTCTCTTCTCTCGGCCTTGTAATACCTAAACTTTTCTTTTAGTTTTGAACTTTATTTTTATGGTAATACGATATCAATGCAAAATTTTCACAAAGTATAATTTTCTACAAAATGGCGGACGCTTATATGGAAAATAAACATGTGAATATTGTTAAGTGTGTTATTGCTTTTGTGCAAGAGTAATATCTGTTTTCTTAGCCGCTATTTTCTCAGCTATTCTATATCGGGCTATCGACGAAATCAAAGTACCTCTCTATACAGGGTGTGTAGTATTCGGACCGATATATTTTTAAGGGGTTGTAGGGGTCATGCGCTACATTTCCTCGTTAGACCCTATGTCGTAAGCGTCACGGATGCTGAGATGCGTTTTATGTGGTTCGTAGTGGTGGTAGGGCACCGAACTTAATATTTAATTAATTAATTAATTTAAAACAATGGTGTTGTGCTTGCATAAGTTACAAAGGCGGCCAGTTACAACTACAGCTTACAAAAATAAAAGATATGACGGTTAAAGTCAAGCATCTAAGAGGATTAAAAAAAACTCTAAAACATCATAACACCATAACACTTATGGCATTGGTTATACCGGGGAAATGTAGCGCATGACCCCCACAATCACCCAAAAAATTATGTCATTCAAATACCAAACATCCTGTATATAACTTTTGTTACAAAAATAAAAGCTGAGTAGAAAGGTTTTATGGCAACATTGAAATTGAAAGAATCGATCTTCAATAAAACTCTTTGAATAGAAAAGTTTTAAGTATCAGGCAAGATTCTGAATAATGAAAGTTCACGCTTCCAAATCTGTGCTTTACATTAGGTAACGTGTTTAATAATGTACTTTGTACAAGGGTGGCTGCGAACCTTACGGCAACACGAAGGTGCGTCGCTATAATGATGCCTAAATAATATGAGCTCTTGTACATAAATTTACCTCAGACGGAATATAAATTTACAAATTTGTAACCTACTGTGATATGAAATATGGCTAGAATAAGTAAGCGGAACCCATAGTACACACATAATTTCATGAAGGTATTTTGATTTTGGCGACGAAGACTATCGAAAACTTAACTTAATTTGTAAAATTTTATCATGATATACTATGACAGATAATATTCAAAAGTCTTACTAAAGGGCACAAAAGCCTGGATGTATGGCGTACAACACTCGTCGTAAACTACACATGTTTACGACTGTACGAGTACAATCACTCGTAAAATGGAAATAGGCCGGCTTGATTATACCCTACCAAAATGCCTTTTTCAACAATTGTTTCGGTTGTAATTGAAAATGTGGCGTATAACTGTAAACTACCGTAATAAATTACTATATCAACGTGCTGTCAATAATTGGGACCATTACTTCTGTTGCCATAATAAAAGCGCTCGATTATACTACAAAATACGTGCTCAGTAATGTTTGAGTCTATAATAATCTAGTTCGATTGGTTTTGCTTACGACTCTGTCAGAGTCTTGTGAGCCTTGGTTGTGAACACAACCAGAACCAAGTGAAGACAGAAATCGGTTTGTGATTCAATCACGTTTATTTTACTTATTTTTCTTATGCGTTTGCTTTGCTTTTCAAATAAATCTTTATCGACCTATCTATTATTTTCCTTGAAACGTAACCAAATTGTAGGCATCCCAATCAATTATTATTGTAAAGTAAAAAAGTAAGAAAAAGTTAATTTCAAAAGTAAATGGCACTATTTAAAGTTAAAATTGTATAGTTAGTTACAATGTAAGTTTATATGTATTTATAACATGATTCTCGCTTGGTGTTGTTAAGATTCTCTCTTTGTGTTGTTACCGAGTGACTGTCATCCAGACTAGTTAATACTGTATTACGGTAAGAATTCACATTATGTGAACTATTATCTCCAGATATAAGCAGTATGGGTATAAACGTGTTGATGAAATAACATAAAACCGAGTATGCAATCTTAGGCAAACACACTTGGTCGCCACTTATCTGGGTACAAACAGCTGAAAATGTCCGTTGATCGCGGTCCCTTTGTCAGTTGACCCGGGCCACGCCTCGCTTCCCCTGGGCCGAGTTAAAATAAAGAATAGCTATGATAAAATCAGGACAAAAAGTCGCGACAGTAATGCCAATAAAAACACGTGGGGGGTGATAAATAAGTAACTCCGGAAGTTGTCATTTATCTTGGGGTAAAAATAGCCTAACGATTTAGGTCGTTGCAGATTTAGTACTATCTTAATTTTTTTGCGGTGAATAAGTATAGCCTACATAGTATGGTAGCCAAGTGAAAATGCTGTATCACGAGAGCGTGAAGTATTTCGACCAAAGAGCAATAGTATAGGCCGCGTCACGGTTTAATCGCGCTTACCTTGCGCTGATCTTGATACGCAGAAGTAGATTTTTACACCGTTTTACACCTGCGCAACCCCCCTCCACTTTCGCCGAGCGCTATAAAACCGTGACGAGACGTGTACTAATAAACAGGAATAAAGGGAGTAGGTACCTCATAAATCGTCCCAAGAAACTAACCTACAACTTTGTTGGTGGAAAGATACAATTCTGTATAGTAGAATCACAGTGGAATGTATTCAAATAAATAGCTACTCCGTACATTGTGGCCGAATGGTTCATCGACTTGTATTATAAATGAAATTCTCGAGAATTGCGTAGCAAGCTACGATTTGCTACGATATTTTGTATGCATTTGCTTCAGACGTCGTGACTGATGAGATTGCTTTCTGTTCTAGCTTGTAGAGTTAAGAATTTATCGTTTATAAACCTAGCTTTTAAATGAATACACCCAATCTCGATTCTTAAGTTCTCAAGGTTTATTAACGTAGCAACCTTGATGTCTGTTATGATTCAACGAACAAAGGACTTGTCATTCATGCGTTCAGATGAAAGGCCTATAAATAGTCTATGACGTGGTATTGCAGTGCTAATAAAAGGAAGGTCGTAACGTCATGTCCTCGGGAGTGTGACGCATAGCCGCTGACGATGACGACAGGGGCGGTGTGGCATGTTCAATGCCGCTGATTGGCCGCTTCATGTTTGATCGGGACTGGTGATGTTAGTAGTTCCAAACTTTAACGTCATACGTGTCAGCGCTCAATTCAATTGTTTAGAAATTGATTGCTGATCTCAACTCTGCTTGTATAAAAAGCGATGACCACTGTGTATATTGATAACTAGCAACCCACTCCGGCTTTGCACGGGTAGAAGAGCATTCGATGAAAGCTCCTAGGCGGCTTGACTTTTTCCGACACTTCCAACCATTATCGTTATATTTCAACCAATTTACACAAACGTTTTACACATCATAATTATACTCGTTCAGTAGTTTTTGAGTATATTGCGAACAGACATACAGACGGACTTTGTTTTATGTAGTGATATGTATGCACAGTACTAATCTATTGGATAACATTATAAAAGGCTCTCCAGAGAACATGTAAATGTAGTTGAATAATAGGTCAATGAGCCGAGGCCCCGTCAGATGTGCGTCAGAGAGTACGTAACGCGGTGGCGACCTTGCTGTTATTCAGATATCTCTGCCGCAGTTTCTCAACGCTTTTGTTTCAATATTTATAAGCAGTTTGAATTACCAATATGATCCCGTTCGGAGATAGAAATTGAATTAGAACGTCAATCTAAAGCATTTTAAACTAAATTGGGTTTTCGGTTTTTGTAGGTTTAGCTTACGCTAAGGCTACGTATATGGGCTGATATGATATGATATGATGAAGTCTACGGTTTATACTCAAAAAATATTTCATAAGTAAGTAAAAATTATTAACCTGCACAACAACAATCAAAAACAAATGGTAACAAAAATATAATCTAATGAATCTAATAATGTTGCCAAGTTAGGGTAACCAATAAGTATTTTCATCTCTACTCCGATAAACATGCCCAACACCACTTTACCTTCGTTCACGCATGTTGCCAACGGGATAAAACCGCAACCTGACATATAAAACGAAAATAGACCTGCCCAGTCGTTCGCAGCTCCTACAGGCTCCTATGTACGATGTACGTGAGTGTTCTGAACTTTTTGATAGTAAAAGTTTGTTAGAATGTAAACTCCGGCTTCGCTCTCTATAGGGGTTAGCTTTTTTCGATCCCTTAAGAATAAAATCTTTCACGCGATAAACTCTTTAATCTAAGTTAACTATTTATTTGAAGTAGATTCTTTATTGTCTTTAAGTACCTATTTGTTTAGAGGCCACACATAACAGGTTTTTTCCCCGCAGCTTTTTTTGTAAAGCAACTTGATCCCTTTTCTACAGACTGTTATTGGTCTTTGTAATATTTGAAGAAAAAAATATCTACTGAAATTTTCAAATAAATATTGTAATTTTCAAAATCAAATAATTTACATACAAACCAATTAAATTTAGCACACCATTACTTACTTACAAAAAATCTGGTTTCCTATCTATTATTATATTTCGATATTAGAAGAATAAAGATGTAACTTTCATGTGCTAAAATTAGCACGGAAAAATAAGTTCGGAACATGAATTTGTGTAAAAAAAATAAGTAGGTAAGTCTCGCGAGTGATGACGTGTTTTGATCCCTGAAGCTCCTTCGCAAATGTTCTGGTTCAGTGGTTCGGGAGACGCGATAAGTGACGTCACCGTCACTGGAGGTACAGGTTAATGGGTTCGCTTTCAGTTACTGCGGTGAGACGACCCAAGATGTTATGGTGCGGTGACTCGAAAATCTTCGGTTTTTACCGTGTTTGGTGCAGCATCTCGTTGGAAAATATTGATATATATTGTAGTTTAAGGTGCTTGTCTCAATATTAATGATAAATATAAATAAAAGCTTTATTGCAGGAAATATTCTAAAAACTAATTAGAGTAGCCTACAATTGGCGATCTTATCACTGGTAGAGATTTCTGACAGACCTACCGGGGAAACTTATATCTAAGGCTACCTATAAACTACATAGCTAGTTGTTGCTAACTCTGTGTAGTAGTTGGGCTAGGCCATTAGTCAGAGAGAGAGAGGGAGATAGTTATATGTATATAAAACATATAAACATCTTATTAACTAGGTACTACTTAAATAATGATATACTATAAAAAAATATAAGATTGTTAGTAATTAAGGGTAAGAAGAGTCCCTGCCTCAGTATGTTGCAGTACAACACTGCGCAGCGCTGGTTTTCAGCAGGTGACACTGAGTTGATGAATTTGTTATGCATTAAACATTTTATTAAGACGAACGAAGGAAACCTCTTCATTATAGAATTATAATGTAAGAAGAATAAGATACGAATTTTCACCATGGAGAGTTTAGACGCAAATCAAAATACACCGCATTGTAAAATATTCTTCGAAAGTCCCTTAGTAAACATTTGATGAATATTTTTCACAATATTCTAGTCAGGCGATGCATCTGACGGCTAATATCCGTTTAATTAAATGTGAAGCAGAGTAGCCAATGAAGAGGGCAATCCACTCAGTAGCTTCACGTAAACTGGCTACCGTCTGCATAAGCTTCGTAATTTCTAACTAATACATAGTTATTAAAACTTTCTAGCTATGTTAGCTTTTAAAGGTCCTTCGACTCTTGAACTCGTTGTAATTTCCTTGCTAATCTATCGACGGTACCCGGTCACCCGTTTTCTCTAATTTCAAATTAAAAAAAAATACTAAATGTCTCTATTACCAATCTCAATGAAATGAAACGATGGATTCACAGCTGAAAATAAAGCAATCGGAACAAATACTCATTGAACACAGTTTAGCTCATATGACAAGAAAACGAGGTCACAACGTATAACAATCTCTATTTAATCTGGACCAGTGCTTCCAACAAAATAAGGAAACAATAAAATAAAGAAGCAACCTCAATCACTTAATTTAGCATTAAAGGAATTCCTATTGAAAAAGAGAATCCGGATAATCAGATCGAATATAAATTAGTCCGGCCGAGGCGGGTCCCCGGATGTAAGTCTTTGCCACTCCGAATCAAGATTTAATGCAAAATGAGCTCTATTACTTCGAACTCAGATTGAAAATAACCGTCTATCCGAAAATGCTACGAAATGTCGGAATTGATTGTCTCGTATTTTTGGCAGAGGAATAATAAACGTTGGATTTAAGTCTTGGTTCGCATAGTCGTTTTAGTCATAGATCATAAACCAGATTTTAGTTAGCTCTAATGTTCTGAACATTAAAGTCTATTGTCCCATCTGTACCGGAAGCCTGTTCAGGGCTGCATTAATATTAGTGTTCTATTAAAGCACATTATTTAAATAATTTACCAGATTTCCAAGTGTCTATTGGTAACTCCCAAATGCTGTTCGATGAAATGTAAATGATTCAGCTTGATATCGAATAGATAGGTACAGCAATGACTTCTCGTTAAGTAGTTTTGTCTGTAGTAAGCCTCAGCTGTCTGGTAATACCATTGTAGGGTGTTTATTTGATTGTATGGATTAGCTCATTAAAACAAACGTTCATTTATCATCTCACGCTTTACTGTTCATCTAACATAGGAATTTCACTATTACCAACGCCATTACCATCGATTTTCCCGTTTCCGTTCTGTCAGTTATAAGACCACCCATTATTTCTTCAACTTCCTTATTCTTTCGGCAGTGTTTCTTTAGATAAATAGCTCAAATTGTTTGACGATAATCTTTGACAACCAATTGACGCATATTCTGACACGGAAACTCAAAAAAATCAGGACGTATGTGATTATTGTGAATGTACAACAATAATCGGAACCGTCCAATCAACAATCAAAGTCCCGAGTCGCATATTTGACTCATTTACACAAAGAAAAGTAAAGGTAGGTGTCGATCAAAAAATTGAAGTGAAGAGAATATCAATAACACCTTATTTCTTATTTGATAATAATAACTATGTTTATAGTATACAATTTGACTTGTCTAAGTGCTTATTTTGTAAGCCTAAAGAAATAAAGTTATTGATTCTGATTCTGATGAAAGTAACCAAGCTGGGATGTAACCAACGCCCCGCTGCATCTGACTCCGTAATTTATACTTTAATCAAAGGCCACCGTCCCGCGCCGGATATGATTGACATCCGCTTCGAATGCGCCAATGCGCACATACATTTAACTTTCTATTAAAAAATTTAATTGCTTCTGATGTTTATGTAGCGAAAATAAAATTACGTGGAGAGTCTTGAATTATATGCCAAAGGCTGCATTGATTGTGCCTCGCCGAGAACGTAATACGTTAGATGCCGTTATACTTATATTAAAGACTAACTTTTTGTAACTACGTAGACATAATGTACATTTCTTTAGCTATGAAAAGTCGATAATGGTAAATTTTTCAATTTATTGTTGGAACAGCAGTATGTACACTCAGCAACAAAAATCAAGGAAAATGAAAAAAATTAAGGTAAATTGGTGTTTCGTTTTGTCAATTTTTGTACCTACTTGTAGATGATTTAGTTGTTTACTCTTGTCGCTCAATTATGGAACGGTTTAGCGTAAAGATGTTCTGTAATTTTGGATGTGTTCATGGAGTTTCGTTGCTGATTGTACCTACTAGACGCTATATAGTACCTAAACTTTGCAGTCGTTGAATTGTTTTCCGCCTTTTCCTTGCTCGTTATAGTCTGACCCATTAGCAACAACAGACGCAAACATGGTGAACCACAATCATAGCAAATAAGAAAGAATGAATAATTATCTGTTACGTTACTTTGTGAACTCCTCTTATGACTACCGATTTGCAATCGGAATACAATGGGGCGATAAAAATCCGAGTCCATTTTTTTACAAGCTTGCGTTCTTGCAAGTCACATGTTCGTTGAAGATATTAAGTCCTATAAACGACCTCTGGCTAGGTTCCAATAGTGGAATTTGGGGATGAAACTTTGTAGTAACTAATCAACCCCAGTCGTGTACAAAGTGATGTTCTACTGTACGATGTTACTAAGAGTTTCTGGTAATTGTGAACTATCGTGAAAATCATACAAACAGCAGTTTATATACTATACATTATTATATGTGCAGTGTTGATATATTTTTTGATTTAAGCTCCGAATTTTCTGTCACCGACGTTCATGGTTGGTTTGTGGCATTAATCGTAAAGTGGGAGCTTTCTTTCTAATCCCAAGTAAATTGTTTTCGGTCAGATTTTAGATTTCAATAACTATATTTCTTTAGGCTTACAAAATAAGCACTTAAACAAGTAAAATTTCATACTATAAACAATTTTATGTATAGTAATGGTATTGAATGAAAAACAACGTGTTATTGATTTTATCTTAAATTCAATTTTTTTGTTTACTAGTGGAGGAAGTGAAAAAGAAACCACTAGAACCACGAACTGCGTTGTCAACATTTTATACTTACTCAGTCGACGAAATTTCATAACGTAAGTTACCAATAGTATTTCAAAATTTTAGATGCTATTCTAGAGCGCTGGGTGCGATAGAATTCCAGGCAATTTTATTTTTCATCGTCCCGTTTCCGCGGACAATGGCTCTAAGTAGAGCACTGGTGTGAGTGACGTAACCGCGGAAACGCCTCCCTACAGGACCATTGCTGAGACATCAACCGTATCGGGTCCAAACTATGAAGTGCCCTATTTTAACTCTCTAGGTATTTGTGAGAGCGTTTGCCGAAATGGAATTCTATTATGAATCTCTATAGTATTGGGAAAGAACTTATATCTTCTTGCTCACAAAAGTTCATATTTCATACAGTTAAATCCAGCAGCGTATTTTGATCAGACAACGGAGAGTCACAGCAAATTATATTATCAATCCTTATTACAACATTAAAATTAGGTTTCTTCAACAACTAATGTTTTGTTTCAGTTGTCCCGTTTGCCAACTCTATTCGTAATAATTCCTAGGCTTAGTTGAGGAATATCTAATGAAGTTTAAAGTGCCCTAAAATGTTTCCAAAGATTGAGGTCTGAGACTGTTGTGAATATATTATGAACTTGTACCTGTGGCAATCTCGCGACCGATTCCGGCACGGTTCGCAGAACTTAGCGATATTTGAACCTGTTTCTAAATTAGTTTATAATTCGGAGGGGATGAACATGTAAATCGGTTTTAGTTGGTTGCGTTTTCAGCGAGATACTGGTTTTGTTTTTAACTAGCCAATTAAAGCTTTGTACTTTTGAAAATGATGATGTCTCTAATGTACGACGTAATTACGTAGACAGCCACGGACTCAATAGCTAATTCCAATCTCTAAAAACGTAGAAATGCCGTTTTTATTTCTGCCATGAATTTTTACAATTCACAAAGCTGATAGTGAAGTCAGTGACGATCGTCGTATATGCAAATGCTTCTATTTCAACTACATTCAGGTTATTTGCATTTTTATCGGGCTCTTCATAAGGTCTTCAGTCATTGAATACGAAAGTATGTATGTATGTATGTAGGTTAACATAGATAATTTGCCTGCCTTTATTTAATTTGTACCCAAATACCTACTACTTCTTCAAGCTATATATGACATGGTTTCATAGAATAGGTTTCGCAGAATGAATCTATAGAACCCTGGTATTGTAGCAAATATGCCGAAACGTGAAATTATATTACGTGAGAAATTATAAATTAAACTTAAACATAGAACTAGGTTTCTCTCGACCTTATTATGATTTTCACGAATGTAGCTGAAATTTAAACGTGCGCCTTACTCTTTAAATGATGTGAGCGAACATAAATTGTTTTATGTGGTTTTTAATTAATTGAACAAAGGTAAGTACGTGCTTAGAGTTATAGGGGTGAATACAATGGCCCTATAAACGAGCACCCAGTAAATTCGTATAAAAGGAATGATTTCATACATGTGTTGCCTACTATAAAAATGTTCATAATTTTTTTCTCAAATATAGCTGAAACAATAGGCAAGGAAATGGGGAAAAATTACAGCGATAAATTTACTTTACATGGTTCATAAAGGCTGTGGAGCTGGACTGTACAGATCACAATATTTCCAGTCCAGGACGGTTGTTATGTTTCTCATGTACCTATTTAGCTACGTATACAGAATGAGAGATAGAAAGGGTCAGTGAAGTCAAATTACTACCGGAAAACGCTGGACACTGTTTGACTTTTCGAAATATTGTGCCATTAAATTTACAGGTTCTGGTCCTGGCCAAAACCTGTAAATCGTTTTGGCAAGGTTTTTAATCTAAAATACATCTTAAAATTAAATTATGCAGAAGCAATATTAAAATCTTTACGCCTCCAATTTAAGAGAAAATACGAGCAACTTAGCTTGAAAAAATGGCGCCTGCAAGCCACGTTATGACCCATTTTCTATAGATATTATTCCCTCATTTCCAGATTATTACGCCTTACATTTTTACCTGATTTTATCAGCATGAAGGTTTTATTATAGCTAAATATTTTGAGATAGCTACACAGTTCCCTAAGGATATTTCTTGTATGCAGCAAGTTATGCTCATCGGATGATAATCGTAGATCGAACGCTCTATGCCGATGGGACGTCTCAAGTTTGTTGTGAATCAATTCCCAAACTTGTGTATTATTAATAGTAAATATCAAAGTCTTCGATTCGAAAGATTCGATATTCTTTATTATGCCTAAGGGCTTAATTAGCATATCTACCTATTTTTGACGGTTTTCCAGACATACTTGTTGGGTCTAAAAATAAGACCTGTCATATTCGTAATTTCTCTTTATCATCATCATTATGAGCCCGTATACGTCCACTGTTGAACATAGGCCACGCCCAAACGACGCCACGAATAGCGGTCCTGAGCCGCCTCCATCCAACGACTCCCTGCGACCGCTACGATGTCGCCGGTCCATCGAGTGGATGGTCTCCCATGTATTTTATGATGAACATTTATAAATGCAGGCTCTAACATAAATAATTTCAAGATATGCAAGCGGGCATCCCAGTTGGGCGTGTGGGTACGCGACAAATCGCTACATTAGTGACATAAAGCAAGTACACGACTCCCTGTGGACTCGTTCACACACATTTCGACTGTCTGCCTAAGCCCAAGCCCTTATCATTCGTTATTGGAAACTAAAAAAGGTTGTTCTGTTCTATTTTTGTCTAAGTGCGGTTGCTTTTCTCCAGAGATTTCGTAGAGCTACATTTAAAATCACATGTACTAACATTTTTATCTGTTGTATTTATTGTTTACAAGCTACCCGCCACGGCTTCGCACGGTTGTGTAGGGGTTCCTACAGTTATAAGTTAAGTTAATAGTTAAATAGTTAGAGGGAAAGAAAATGTACGATTCAAACCCCCGTGTGCTAGTTTGACACTGATTTTTTTATTTATATAGAGCATACATCTCACATGCAATGGTTTCGATGAAAGCTCCCAGGCGGCTTGTCTTTTTCCGACATTTCCAGCGATTACCATTATATATCAACCAATTTACTCAAAACCTTGACGAATTACATACACAAACCTTCCTCATGAATCACTCTTTCGATTAGTAAATACCGCATGAAAACCCGTTCAGCATTTTGGAGTTTATTGCGAACAGGCAGACCGACAGATGCGGCGGAGGATTTCGTTTTATAATATGTAGTGTAGTGATGATTTATTATGAATGATGTCTACCATCGAGCGAGTAATAAATCATCATTTTACAGAACGTGTACCAACCTTGATATAAACGAGAGGTCAAGTAATACAATTTAAACCGGTCTCATGTGTACGTGACTATAGGAAGCACTTTATTTATTTGTGAAGCAGGAATAAATATTTATTTGATGTGGGATCAAATTGACATGAGTGGCGTTTATTCTCTACGTTTCCTTTTAGTTCAATATGCGTGAAGATGCTTCAAACGAATAATAAAACAGTGAGAATTCTCCGGCTACATTACGATTGGCTACTCACAAGACTTTAATAGCCCGACTACACGCTCAAACATTTGTGCATGCATGATTGCACAAACACAGTTTGCGCAAGCAAGACAGAGCGTCTGGCCAGGCTCAAACCAGTTTGCGCAAGCAAGATGGAACGTGTGTTTGAGCGTGTAGCCGGGTTGTAACGTATTTAGCTTTAATCACCCCTATTGTGTCTCTATCCTTAACTACAATATAACCTGCGTTACAAAGCTACTTCAAGTTAATGATAAAGACTGTTCTGAGACAATACACGAGTGATCTAAAGGAAAAAAATATCTTTTACAGTAATTTTCTCTTAGGTCTTTTCAGGTCCTAACAAAGGTCCCAGCTTAGACGATTTAAACTTGTACCGAAATTAATAATAAGCGATATAAACAGTTCTTATTTAAAGGACATAATCAGTGTCAAGAGGGCAATACTCCGTCTACACTTATTGATATGCTGAAACGCAGTTGTCAAGCACCAATAGTCCTGCTCTGTTACTTCTGGCAACTTTAAACCTCACTGGGCTGGTTAGGGCGTGGTTAAGCTTTGGTCTGGTGATCATGACGCACAACGCTGCGGTATGCGCCGCAACGCAGCGTCACGACGCAGCATTTAGCGTCCCTGCGGAGAGGTGGTCAGTTAATTTTGCCGCAGCTACTAAGGTAGACGTGAACATGAAATTTTTTCTGTAATTTGGGCTTTGCTTGAAGAGGAGGAAGAAGAAGAATTGTTACTACTTCTGAATAGACAAAGAAAATCTCCGAGGAACATGTTTTTACAACGGAGGAGTGAAGGTTGTTACGAAACCTTAATAAGAAGGCATTTAATTGATTGTGAAGAAAAATTCATGGGTTACTTTCGGGTTTCAAGGGAGATCTATAACAAGATTTTAATGGCCATAAAAGATGATATTAGTGACACACAGCCTAGAACCAGAAACCGGAATTTTGCTATTACGGCACAAGAAAAACGATTCCTAACGTTAAGGTAAGTTAAATGAATTTATATCGGTAATTAAATAAAACAATTCATAATCATATTATTTTTATTAATCGAATACAGTAACTCGGTAAAACATCAAAGTGTGTTGAATGATTGCTGTGGGGATGGTGTCTCTCGTTGCGAGTTGTATGCGTGGATTGGATGCTGTGGTGTGTTGAATGATTGCTGTGGGGATGGTGTCTCTCGTTGCGAGTTGTATGCGTGGATTGGATGCTGTGCTGTGTTGAATGATTGCTGCGGGGATGGTGTCTCTCGTTGCGAGTTGTATGCGTGGATTGGATGCTGTGGTGTGTTGAATGATTGCTGTGGGGATGGTGTCTCTCGTTGCGAGTTGGATGCGTGGATTGGATGCTGTAGTGTGTTGAATGATTGCTGTGGGGATGGTGTCTCTCGTTGCGCCAAGACCAATAATTCCATTTCAGTAACGATGTTACAAACTTGTGCTCTGATTTGAGCTATTTTGTCCGGAGGAAATTGACAAACTACGTCGGCCATACTCCTAAAGAATATGTGAACTGGAGTATTGCCTTTTTCTGTAATTTGTCTCAACATGTTTGTTCTTTCTTTTCTATTCTTTCTAAACTCTTCGACAAGGCTGTCTCTTTTGTTCTTTTTCACTCGTGATGTACCTTGAGTTTTGTTTAGTGTTATTGAATGTCCTTCTTGCGATGGTTGTTGTAAAATAGATTCACATGGTGAATACGGCGTTGAACTCGGCGTTGAAGAAGTTGGTCCTGAACATACCTCTACTGGCAAATTGTTTTCTTCATCAACCTCAAGAACATTTCCGGGATTTAAATTAGAAATAGACTCCCTTTCTTCAAAGCTGTCATTTATGAATTTAAGTCTTTCGTCGTCATACTTTGAAACGGAAGAAGCACTTCCTGTTTTCTTCTTATTCTGATTTTTTCTATAATTGTCGCGTAAATTACGCCATTTATTCTTACATTCTTCAGCTGAAACAATAACATTGTTAGTTAATATAGAACTACTATATAGTCTGTTTTATTTCGATGTTCTGTGGAGGTAAACATGAGTAGTGATTTTAAACGAGATAATCCGAATAAATAAAGTATTTTTCTTAATGGAGAAATAAGATTTAGTTAGATGGATTCATAATTGATAATTCACTATTCTGTTTACCTACACGGACCACTGAACTGAAACGGACTACCTTTGCACCGATGTTTGACCCATTAATTAAGTACCTACTTTTTTTTACAGTTATTTGGCGACTGGAGAAAGCTATAGATCTTTAAGTTTTCAATTTCGAATTAGCCATAATTGGATATGCAGAATTGTGCCTAAAGTCTTACAAAGTATATGCTTGAGACTTTTAAACGTTGCACTTCCTGAACCCACCAAGGAAGATTTTAAAAGAATATTGGTTTTTATGGAATTTTCCTAATTGTATCGGGGCAATAGATGGTAAGCACATACGCATCGTGTGCCCAAGTAACAGCGGGTCCTTATTTTTTAATTATAAGCAGTTTTTTTCTATTGTTTTACTTGCCGTGGCCGATGCGAATCGAAAATTTATAACAATAGATGTTGGTTCTTATGGCAAAGAAGGTGACGCAGGCATATTTATGAAATCTGATTTATTTAAGAAAATTCAAAATGGGCAGCTAAAGATTTCCCCGCCAACAAAGTTGCCGGAAGCTGACATAGAAATGCCTTATGTTTTCGTAGGTGATGATGCATTTAGTCTCACCAACTATATGATGAAACCATACTCAAAAAATCATGCGTCTCAAGATAGGTCAAAACGAATTTTCAACTACCGTCTTAGTAGAGCAAGAAGAACATCTGAAAATGGTTTTGGCATATTATGTCAACGATTTCGAATATTTTTTTCACCTATTGCAGTAAACCCTCGTGTCGTAGACAAGTTGGTTATGTCAGCTTGTATCATCCATAATATGATGAGTTCTTTGATCATACACGATACAGACAGAAATACTCTTGAAATGCCTTCTGAAAATGTAATTCCTATGGCGCGTATACCGGCAAGAAGTTAATATAAATGGTTCGGTGACACGTGACTTATTCAAGCAGTATTTCAACAGTGATCATGGTCGTGTACCTTGGCAAGACAGTGAAGTAGATAGGACAAGTTAAGTGAGTAATTCAAAACTTATTGCTTATTTTCTATAACACTAAATAAACACCACCAAGTTAAATTGTTCATTAAAGGGGTTTGAAGATTTTGGCCCTAACATCAGCCGCCATTTTGATTTTTTTTTCAAAATCGCGGCACACAATAAAAGTATATATTTGGATAGAGGACACAAAAACAAATAAAAAATGTTCTATAACATAATGTCCTAAAGCGTCAGGTTTCTGAGATATTTAAAGATGAAAATCGCTATTTTTCTTATGAATTTATTTTTACTGTTTTCATGTTGCCTAGCAACGTACTGATTCGATGATTTTGAGTAAGTACCTACCTATTATATTCTGTGAAGCTAAAAAAGACGAGAAAAAATAAATGTTACTGATACACAATAATACAAATACAAATTATTCATAATGGTCCGCTAACTTAGGTACCTACCGCTGTCGAATAAACAATTAGAAATATACAAAATACTCACGTGTTTTATTCAACTTCTCAGCTATCTCCCTCCAGCAATTTTCTTTAACTATCAAACTTTTATGTTATTTGTCTTTATTTTTATATAAAGAAGGATAGTTGCGAACTAATTCTATTAAATTGTCTTCGAAAAATTCCATATTGACACGTGACGCACACCGCACACCGCAGCGTTGAACCGAGAATGACGCCGCGCTGTGCGGGAGTACACCTCCCCACTTCACCGCGCTTGCCCCTCGCCGCTGACGCATACTGCGACGGAACAAGAGAACGTTCTCGACGTTTTTCATATGATTGAGTGTCCGGCAACGCATACCGCATACCGCAGCGTTGTGCGTCATGATCACCAGACCAAAGCTTTAGGCAGAGAGATAATCCGCAATCCCGCGGTACGTTACGTTGTATCGTTTTGTGTTGTTCAATATATGTATGTTTGCAGGCGCGCTGGAGGGCGGCGCGCTGGGCGGCGGCGGCGGCGGCGGCGCGCTGCGAGCGCCCGGCTCGCCGCCCGCGCAGAGCCTCGGCGCCAGCCGGCACAGCCTCATAGGTAAGTCAATACTTGCAGGCGCGCTGGAGGGCGACACATGAATGATGTATTAATGCTCAATTCACTAAACAACAGTATCGTACGGCTTTTAAAAATCAACATAAATTACCTGAATTTGTGAAAATCTGACTTAAAAATCAGCTTTTAACTAACAATGTATACTGTAGTTTGTAGGCATTTGTATAATTTCTTGGCAATGTGACAAAGTTACTTAATTCAGTATACTTAATCTATAATGTGTAAACATTAGACTAGAAGGTATACCTACTTATAAAACAATACTGCATTCTAGGGTCGAGTTCTATAATTAATTAATCTATCTACGTTGGCTTCCACTTGCATTGTTAAAACATTTCACCAGTTAAGTATGCTACAAACATTTCGATAATTTACACAACAAAATAACTCGAACAGCATTTGGACAGTGCATTTAAAACGTTAATTTTAGATTTATAGTTGAGCTTCGGCACATACTCGGAATAATTTATTCCTTGAATTATGGGTCGTACGGTGTAATGCGCATTCTTTCCGGAGTGCGGGCATAACCGCGATATTCCGCGATTAATTTGGCGGCATAGTTTAATTAACAAGATTCCGAGTGTGTTCTGAGTCTGAGGAAATTGATGAGTGTGAGATCGCGCGGCGAGGTGCGGGGTGCGGGGACACCAGGCCTCGTAAATCTACGCTACGCGGGTAGACCCACCGCTTGATTAATTTATTTTCCGAAAATGCGAGTTACTCATCTGAAAAGCTTTATTTACGTATTCTTGCCTTCTCACACGTATCCGCCCCGTATTCAATTACGTATTCATACAAGGCATCGGTAAATGAATATGGCTGTAATTATACGAGCGGTTAAAGTTTCCGATATGAAATTCTGATTCGTGCTAATGAATGCCAGTATTGGTTATGCTAATTTGATTTATTCCGGTACACCTTTCATATATTTTTGAGCTTTTGGTTGGTCGTATGATTGTTTTTAATCGACTTCATAGAAAGGAGCGGGTTCTCTGTTCGGCTGCGAACATATGTTTTTTGTCCATGTTCGCCGATTTCCCCGTCAATCAAAAAACCTATTGTACAGAGAATGATCCTGAGATGGGTCCATAAAAACAATTTTCCGAGGGAATACTATTTATCCCGGAAAACTTAAAAAAAAAATCAGTGTAAGTAGTAAGTAGATTACAGTCAGGTTTTGTTATAGGTTGTATATTTGTAGTAGTATACCAACTACAGTGGAAATTCTCCCATTTATTTCCTATATTTTCCCTAATTACAGGTATGTATTGTGTTGCAAATATCAATCAGCATCTGCTTATTTATCCATCCGTCTGCAAACTCCTGCATTCCAACACTGCTGTATTAACGAACAAAAATTTATAATTTATACAGTTCATAAAGTTTACGCAAGTTTTTTCAATCCTTTGTTTACCGACCTTTCCCAACAAAGGTGGAGTAGATCAGTAATTTTACATCACCACCATTGTAGCTTGACCTCCGGATTTGCTTAGCTACATTTTTGCACCGAGAAACCACCTGTCATTATTTTGTTGTTGGAAATTATGAATTGTGTCCGCAATATAACATTTCACTTTGGTCTAGTAGGTATGTTATGATGTTTTTGAAAAGCATTTTATGTCTATAGGTACTTTAATTCCTTAACCGTCTGATGATAGTCACTGGTTCCATGAAGAAAGTAAGTACAAATTGTTTATTCTGTAAAATAATTTATGTTTTTAGTGCTTTAGGCAGTTCAGTGCGGCCCCCGCACTGAACACTCAGTATTTTATGTTATATGTATACCAGGCAATAATAATATAAATAACTGTTTTTTGGCGGTGGAGTCAAACATGTAGGTGTTTGACTCCATCGCCAGTTTCCTTTATATTGGAATTCGGTTTCATTCTCGATATACAACGTTTAATTTTAATCAATTGACGTTCAACGATTTTATAGTAACGAATATTCAATCATGTATTAACACCCTACCAGTATACAAAGTTGAATTTGAAAATACAGTCCTTAATTATCACATTTGCTTACGAATGTTTCCTTTCATTTGCGCTTTCAAAAGCCAATTTAGACCTCTCTTATTTGTGTTTCTTTATTTCCTTACAAAAGTTCACAGAAGAGGTTTTATGCTTAGCACAATTTCCAACGTTTCCGTTATCAAAGTCATTTTTTATTATAATTTTGTCCGTCCCCAAAGCAATCACTGGGTTTTCATGTAAAATTGCGTTACCAGAATGAGGCCTGAATGTGATTACTGTTGTAATTTCCCGGCGTCAGCGTCATTGCGAGGTTTGACAAGTTATCATGGATTTGCTGTTGTCGGAACGCTGTCCAAATATGCAATGTGAACATTTATTTTGAGAACGAAACGCCGCAGGTGATGATGGCCGCATGCGATAATGCCGTGTTAAAACTTATCACTACCGCGCTTGGTTTTGCAAAATCGCAGATAATTAGGTATCCATTTATTCCATTGTCGATAGGGACGCAACAAAGCACAATCTGCGGTAGATTTTGATTCATTGTTCACAACGCTCGTTTTATAAAATTATCCGCAGTTTATCACGTAAATTACCTCTTGTCCATTGTTGTTTCGTTTCGGCAAATACACGTCTAATGGGAAAGTTTCAACGGAACACGTTTTGGTAAGTTTGTTAAACAGGAGTTATGTTTAACAAACTACTGAGAGGAGAATTTGAGCTGGATTGTATTTATGAAGTTTTAAATGTGGTTCGATTTGATTTTGCTTTCATAATGTCAAGAGCAGGGTGTGCATAACTACGGAACAACCAAGGTATTTTAAAGCATTCAAAAGTCTACCCTCCAGGCAATATGCTATAGTGGGAGGTATTCATAAATTCGATGTCAAAATCACAGCATATAAAAATAAAATATGGTGGTTTTTGGCAATATAAATGGGGTTTGGGGTTGTTATTACATAAACGTTAAACATGGTAAACTCTTATAAGCTAATGTTGACTGGAATCCGAAACTTCGTAGTCGTTCATGAACTATACAGTTCTAATAACTTGACTAGTGAAGTGGTGGTATCAGAATTATAGGATGCACAATAAAGCAAGCTTCCGAGTCAATAGATTGAAGATATACAACAGTTCGCTTGTGCTTCCCGCGCAAAGATTTCTGCCAAGAAATTCAGCTCGAGTTCGACATCATCATCATCATATCAGCCGATCGACGTCATCTTCGGGACATAGGCCTCCCCTAAGCATCTCCAGAATTTGCGCTGCCCGCATCAACCTATTTTCCGCGACCGCGCACCCAAGCGCGCGCGCTCGAGTTCATACGTTGATATACTAAAAGCGTTTAAAAATATTTTCTGTGAAAATTCTTTACAAAACGATCACGTCACAATCAAAGTGTTACGTTTGTGGCACTTGGGTACGATTTGAAATGCGATAAGAATCGAAATCTCATACAGGTTGTTGTGTGGCTCGTTGAGGGTTCGTTCAGTGGGAATCAGCATAATGTGGATGTGGCACGGATAGCCGACGTGTGGCTACGTGACAACGCTCCATGTATCAATATGCGCTCGTTATGTGCCACTCGTTTGCTGTAGTGCCGTATCTATTGAGATATATTTATTCTTCGGAGAATGTAAGCAATGCGGTTGGAATTCATTATTCTATTGACTCTTTATATGAACGTAGGTGATACGACTATTGGCCTGCTGTGCTGAATATGTAGCGTATAAATTATTAGGATATTTTTTCATTTTTTACCATCAACTGCATCTGTTGTGAAAAACTACTTAGCAGACCATAAAATAAGCCTTCGGATCCAGCAACCATCCGTACATTTATCATGTCAACTAAATGTTAAACCAACGTCGTAAAGCGTTAAATTATTTTGTAATTATTCCATCCAGCAGAACCTCAGTTGTTTCGATATCAAGATTCAATTAACCCTTAAAATATAGGGGTTGAGGTGGCATAAGCGGATAAATTGTGTCCCAATTGATGTCGTTAATGATTGATCACGTTAGCATTGCCAGTGGTTCGCGACCGCGCTGTCATTGGTTGTCACCTCATGTCACACGGGATTGTTCGCGATAGCTACAATGCGAAAGGAATCCAATATTGATACTAATGGGATAAATTCAATTGTTATTGGGCTGTTTGTGCTTTTACGTGGAAGAAATCGCGAGATGGGATCGTTCCCCTATCGCAAAATTTTCCTTGACAACAATCAGTAAAGCTGAGCTGTTGATAGATTTTTCAGAAATATGTGCGCGATTTTTTCCTTGAGTTACCAACAGGGGAAAAATATCAAAAGAAGTTGTTTTTTAAGAAATTGGAATCTTTATTTCCCTCGCAATTGCGCCATTATTGTTTCAAATCGGTGTTTTCTCGCGGTCCCATTATTATGTCAAATTAATGGTACGACAATTTATAACAGCACCTCTTCGTATCTTTGCTTTCTATTGTTTTATTTACCTTATTAGTATTTATAATATTTCATTGCCATAAACTACACTAGTAAAGAAGGTATACTTTCACTTTTTTTTTGTTTCATGCAAACCTTACTGTATTTGAAAACATGTTTTCGTGGATGTTTTGTATGAAATCTATTCAAAGTTAGCCACAAATCGCGTATGGCTTGACTGTAAATCGAACATTATATTCTATGAGCCTAATGTTGCGCGGCCGTATAATTGTCGAACATATTTTGTATTCGAACATGTCCCATTAATGTGCAAAGCACACAAAAACTTACATGATAATTCTATTTCCAATATTTGCAATAATTTTACGAAATTAAATACTAGTAATTATAACTAGATGCACCAAATATCTTTCGTATTTATTTTATGTAGCACGATTAATGTGCAAAGCACACAAAAACTTACATGATAACTCAATTTCCAATATTTGCAATAATTTTACGAAATTAAATACTAGTAATTATAACTAGATGCACCAAATATCTTTCTTATTTATTTTATGTAGCACGGTGATGGAAAGAAAATAAAAAACATATTCAGCTTAGAGCTTTTCTTGCCAAATTGGGCAAACACCTCGGGTCGGATTTGTTATTCGCATTGTGTTGGATGAAGAAAACGCTTTTGTGTTTTATTCATCCTAACAGGGCTACTGAGACTCTACATAAATTCACCTCACATCATATTTCAAAAACAAGCGTGAAAATCGCAATTCATTAAATTAATTAGCGATTTATACTGAGCGAACCTACAGTTAACAAAATTACCCGGAATTTTTACAGTTATTGTCAACCAAAATAGACTCATGGACAAATAAAAACGAGTACATCGACATTGAAAAGGTGATGGAAATGTTGGTTACGAGTTTAATAAAAGCCAACGGTGTCGAGCCATTCAATGAAATATGACGTCCGTGTAATAGGTGCACGGGCAAGGACGTAAAAGTTTCATGGCTTTCCCAGGGCGGGTTTGAGTGTTAACTCAGGGGTAGCGAACGCTCGGACACCCGGAATGTTAATTAAGTTTTTTATGTCTACTTCCAATAACTTGTAGGATGCTTTTGCGTACCTACCTACATATATAATCAAACTAAATCAAATTTCAATTACCATTATTTGAAAGGTTTTCTTTGAGTTCGTATCGTGGGATTCCTCAAGTTTGAAAAAACGAGGGTTTAAGTTTGCTTTCTGATAAAATATAAACATGTCATACAAGGTTGATATGCGATGCGCGAAAGGGCCCTATGCTCCCTTTGTCCCCTAAATCCGACCGCTCTCCCTAATATCCGCTAGAGGCGGCGATGTGGCTCGCGCGAGGATACGACCGGGAATATTTGTGACCGCAACTCGGACACGCTACGCCTTTTACGTACCAATTTTTCAAACTAACTGCGAAACCGGGTTAATTTTTTTTTCCGGAACAGCTTGTGTCTAAAAAATATAATTCGTGCGGCTTGTGTGACTGATTGATGCAATTATTTAGTGAGGTCAGACTTTAGTGAGAGACAATTTGCGCTTCAACATCATTATAGAGGTGGAAATGGGAAACATTTTTGGATGACTTTCTAGTTAGGTGATCTACTGGTGAAATTACATGAGATATTTCATAATATTAGAATGAAAAAATATTTAGTAACAAATCCGCGTATAATCTTCTCTGATAGTATTCATCAAAGCTTGGCGCGAGGAGAGGCAACATCACTGGCTGGACTCGGTGTTGCTGTGCTGACTAATCTCAATGTCAAGGTCGAGTATTCTGGTGTCCTGAAGATGTCTCGAGAGACGAAACGAGTAGACAACTTACTATGATGAATACTATCAGAGAAGATTTTACGCGGAATTGTTACTAAATATTTTTTCATTCTAATATTATGCAATGGATTTCCGCAAAGTAACGCCTGATACTATTATTTATCAGATATTCCATAACTAGAGAGTCTCTGATTAAATTATTCGAACAAACGTGCGTTCATAAAGACACGAATCTAATTGCTAATCAATTATGGAAGAACTTACCTGCTAGAGTAATTTTCATCTTCTGAAAGTAGACGTTTTAATTTGACTGAGCCGTAAAGCCGCGGTCTTGCAAATCCGCATACATTAGTTAAGGACTTTAGCCTCGGGGATACACGATCACACACTTAGAGTAATTAGTTTGCTGCTACGTAGTTCTATAGGAGTGTTTTCGTTTAACTGTAGCGAGGTGAATCAGGTTTTCGTTTGTACGGCTAGCTCACCAGCCGCTTTGGCGTAGATACGTTTATTCTAGCTAAATATCTCTAAAACTTTAAATTCTCTCCCGCAGAGTCACTGACGTTGCTTCGTAAATGTTTTACTTAATTACTCAACACTGATTTATAACGTCCTAAAAGTAATATAGAAGTTAACTGCGACAGATAAGTAGTTGACAACCTATTTCCTATACAAATGTGCCTAATACAACTCAGTCCCGTAGGAATTACCGTGAAAAAACGTTAGAAAAGTAGTTTGTTTAGTACGCTTCATGAAGTTCGCGAGTTATGCTTATCTGTTTTGTTGTTTTAAAGTTTGTGAAAAGAAAGTCGTCGAAACTCTTCAGCTACTTTAATATTGAAAGCAAGAGTTCATGTTCTTAGCAGTGTTTGAAGGTCTGGCTTAGTTTGATATTTACCTAGTTTTGATACAATAGTAGATAGGGGCAGGCAGTTTTGTTTGTTATTCTGTTCTTTGTTCCTTATTGTCTCGGTTCATTCGAGGAAGGTTCGTGTGTATCCTTGTTTTCAAAATCAGAATCGACTAATTCTGTTTAAAAGACCACATCTGGCACTTTGCGAATTACATACCACCAGATACGATTAAGTTTTTGAAATCGCAAATTGTCTTTTCTAAATATTTTGCAAATGGTGCAAAATGGCCGACCGCATTTCATTTTTGAACGTTAGAAAACTATCTACATGTAGTTCTTCTCATTTTATTTTTCGTTTATAGAGGCACAAACAGTTTGCAATATTTTTAAAATTAACAATATAAAGCTATTTATACACCAATCAAGTTGCCACTAATAGAAACATTATTTAATAAAAAAATACAACAACGTTACAGACGCTAATTTGGCTTATACATTAAAGATGTTTATTCAACTACATGTAGATTTGAAGTATAAACGTTATACATACAAACGTAGATAGGAAGTAATAGAACTGAAAAAAGTTTTACTATATTCACTGGATGGTATTTCAGATATAGAAGAGCTCAAGTGTTTGTGAGTTATGGGAGGTGTAACAGGTGTAGCATTTGTGGATCGACTCTACTATGTCGTCTTCACCTTCCTGAATAAGTTTAAGTCAGTTTTTTCCACTTTTTCATGAATGATATGGTATATGATAATAATAATTTAAGTAGATAATAATAGTTATTTTCATTTTCCTTTGCAATAGTCTCTACACCTGGTGGATATCATCTTCGGGTGTAACATTGTGCAACCAAGGATGATCCGCTATGTGTAACTCTCGCCTTTACATTAATTCTCATAAAGGGCTTCTGTGCTGTTGGCTTCGGCTCCACACATGCCTCCCAAGAGACCGGGTCACCATATGGCCCGTGATCATGACATGGAAATGAATATATGATATCAAAATGATATGTCGATGAGTAGACTACAGTACAACAGTAACTTGATAAACCGGCTTGAATATTTTATCGATGAAGTCTTGTAATTCTTTATTGTATACAGTAATACATTGTTTCAACTTATCTAATAAGATTATGTATATAGGCGAGCTTAACCCTGAAAAAGAGTTTTCTTCCAGCAAACCTTAGAGTAATTAGGAGAGGCGATGGAACAGGTAGAGGAAGTGTACAAAAAAATATTATGAACAACAGATAAACTGAAAAACTAATAGTAGCTTAGCTATAATACAATACATATGATTTTAGTAAACAAAACAATAATGACTAAAATATACCTAATAAATACCTAAGCTTCAATATATATATATATATATTCATAAGATAGATACTAGACAATACTACTAGTCAATGAGATTAGTTCTATTGAAATCGAAATATGCTATAGTCATAGTAGGCTAGTTCATTAGGTAATTGATTTGGCTGTCCATTATCCTATGTCAATGGTTCTGAGCAAATTACGACCGTGTTAAGTTGTAATAGGTGTAATGAATATGTAAGAGGCTATGCACACAGGCTGACGATTTGCGGTTGATTATCAATTTTTAAGATTAAACATTTTAATCCAGTCATTTGGAAGTTTTACCTGTTAAAAGTTTTCTGGATGTTTTGAAAATGGGTAATTTTATAGATTTCGATGCTCTTTCCGAATTTCAACTTTAGCACCTCGTATCTTTGCCGCTTGCGCCGCCACATTGGAAATGGCGAAAAATAATATAAAGTGAAAAATAAAATGGCGCCTAATTGCAGTTTTTGTCTTGCTCTGTGCATAATTTTTTCTCTCTCAATATCCCTATTAAAATAATAATAAATATCGTGCACTAGCACAGATTCAAAGAAAAAAGTACATATAAATTTAAATTTTCAGTACCTACTAGACATGTGCGCCGAGGCTCATTTGACCGGCGGCGGCGTCTGGCGTCAAATTTGTCGGCGACGGCGGCTTCATTGGCGTAATCGGCGTGGATGTGTTTTTTTATAATATATGTATAAAAAAAACACATCCCGTCATTATCTTTAGTGTTGTAAATAACCATGATATATATAGGCAAGCAGAATATCGACCTGTCCAACTCCGCCCGTGAATTTCGTAAGAGCTAGAGAAAGGGCAACAGCTTCCTTCTGAGTATTTTCGAAACCTACACTTTGTCCCAGTCCCCGGTAGCTCTGCTATTCCTGGTCACGGTAACGGCTATGGTAACGGATCTTCGGCAGAGATTCTGCTACCAATCTAGATACCGACGACCCTTGCACCTAGTAACATACAACGCACGAACTTTGAGGACCGAAGAGAAAATTATCGACCTGAAAGAACCGGTAGACAAGTTGCAGTGGGATGTCATAGGGTTATTAGAAGTCCGAAGAGAGGGAGAAGACACGATCATCCTTAATTCCGGCAACTTGTTGTACCGGGAGGGTGACCAGCGCTGTCTCAACACGATATCGGGTTTCTCGTCCGCAAGTCCTCATCGCAATGCCCTGTAAATACTACGGCAGAGCAAGAGCCCGGTTAACTCGACACTATACTGAAGATATCCCGGATGTCAGCCATTACAAAATAAGGATGGCTCTCAAACAGCTTAAAAACAACAAGTCACCGGGGGATGACGGAATAACGACAGAACTTCTAAAAGCGGGTGGATAATCTTAATAACTTAGTCCTGCAGAGCCTATTCAACTCCGCCATTCTTGAGGGAGAAACGCCAGAGACGTTGAACAGGGACATGGTGGTACTATTCCATAAGAAGAGCTCAAAGCCCTTTTTAAGAACTATAGGTCCGTCTCACCGCTGAGCCACGTCTATAAGCTGTTTTCGAGAACTATCACCAACCGTCTCTCTCGAAGGTTTGACGACTTGCAGCCTCCCAAACAAGCCGGGTTTCGGTAATCGAAGGATTTAGTACCATAGACCACATTCATACGCCCTGGCAGATTATACAGAAGGCAGGAGAGTATAAAGTCGACTACCGGTATATCCAAGTTTAGAAGTGTTTGTTCAGCGAGACCACTATGTCTATCCGGATCCAGAAACCAGAGCACAAATTCGATCCCATTGCAAAAAGGGGTGAGACAGGGGGACGTTATCTCTTCGAAACATTGGAGAATATGCTCTTAGGCTGGAATAGATATGGCATCAATATTATCGGCGATTAATCTCTCACCTTCGGTTTGCCGACGATATAGTCATTGTGGCAGAATTGCTGGAATACCTTAGCAGGATGCTTAGAGACCTCAACACCGTTTTCGGACAGGCGAGTCTTAAAATGAACATAGGTAAAGGGAGTTGACAGACTGACAGACGAACAACAAAGTGATCTTTTAATGATTCTGTTTTTCTTTTTGAGGTACGGTACCCTAAAAATACTACTTTGGAAAATAAAATATATAAAATTTGTTAAGAAAAGTGATTTATTTAGTCTAGAATATGAGTTTTGACGCCGATGACGCCGATGAATGTACAAAATGATCGGCGGCGTGCCCCACGCCGATCGGCGCACATGTCTAGTACCTACTACCTACTAATTCTGATATCGAAATTTTATGAGACCTACTAGTACAAGGGCAAATGGGGTATGATGATGACATAGTTCTAGATAATTCCCACAGCACCAAGCTAAAACACGCTCATACTTGCATACTTGCAGCCAAGTTAAAACACGCAGCATGCTCGCAGCCTTATAGTGTTATCTATCCTACGGACATACTATGTAGTATAGTAGGTAGACATGTTACCGCATGTTCTTCACGGTACATCGGCTTCGAACTATTAATCAGGTATTGAGATTAATGAGGCACCTATAATATCAATACGAGCTTGCCTAAATTCCTATCCGTATTGTCCTGATATTCTGAATCATTCCATCATCATCATTAACATCATCAACAGCCTTTATTACTCCACTGCCACTGTAACACAGCTACATTGTAGCTACCACAGGAGACAGTGTACCAAGACCATTGTCAAACATATTTTTGAAATAAACGTTTTTGTATTTTGTATTTTTTGCTGGGAATAGGCGTTCCCTGATATGCGCTTTATTGGCTCGTATCAGTGCCATTATCCCTAAATTGTTGACTGCCTTGTTGGTCTAGCGGTCAGTTTGGTCAACCGCTGATAATGAGGTCCTGGATTCAAATCCTGGGCCGGGCCAATAGTTGATATTGGGGATTTTCTAGCAAGAAAAATACAGTAGCAGCTCGGAGTCTGGAAGTCTCCGGTGTTACAGCCCCGCGCTTCGGAAAGCACGTTAAGCCGTTGGTCCTGCGCTTGACATCTCTCCGGCCGTATCGGTCTGCCTTCCCATCGGATTATGAGAGTGAGGGATTAGAGAGTGTACCTGTGTCTGCGCACACACTAGTTCACTATAATGTATGTGCACCTGGCTAGGTTCCGTTGATACTGGCCGCCGTCGTGGTCAAAATTCGGCTAAGAGGCGATAAAAAAACCCGACGTTGGGCGTGCATGATTTTCACGAAAATCATTCAATAATATCTAAAACTAATAATACCAATCACTAAACCAATCACTAAACCATTACAAATCGTAGCCACTCAAACGAATAAAGAAACGTTGTCGTCGATAAAACAAATAAAGAAAAGTTGATGGACAAAAGCCAGTCATTCGTAATAGCGTTTTTGTGGGATGAAATCGAACGCTCATAAACTTTTATTACAGCAGGAGTGTCCCTCCAAGCTCGTGGAACAAGGAACTGTAGAACTTTCCACAAAGGTTTTATACATTTCCTAAGATCTTCCATCTTAGAAAATGTATAAAACCTTTGTAAAACGTTCCAACCGTACTCGCCTTTGCTGTCATTAGAGTGCCCTTAACAATAACGAGAAGTTATAATTTCATCTCTTTATTCTCTAAACTCAGATATTAGATGAATTTATATGAAGAGTCGGCGGTCGAAGGCGTCTTTAATTCATTACGGCGCTGATCAAAGGCTTAGCAGCGCCGAGGCTATCGATAAAAAGTTCGGTTTGAAGTGGGAAAATATTTTATTTTTGGTTTAGCCGGCTGATGAGCGATCGCCTGCCGGATCGTCCCGCGCCTCGGGAGAGCTATTCGACGTTACGTGAAAAATACACAAAGTTCCAGTGGTTGATTATGTGCACGTGTCGTGAGCGGTAATGTGCCGCAGGGCGCACATATCTTCCACCAACTTGCGTCCCGGAGGTGTCGCTTTCTCAACACTCTCATTGTCGATGATTCAATTTTTTTTAGGGCTGACGAATATATATTTTCGGATTTATTCATTGTGTCTTTTTTATTATGTTATGTATTTTAATAATGGATTGACAAATGTAGCAAATTTTAATTCTACGAAATTTTAGTATCATGTTTGAAATAATGGAATAATGATAAATAGGTATTAATAAGACTAACGCCCGAATACTCAAACGCAACTCAGATTTAAGCGCGTCTCAAGTCGCCATTTTTTGACAGTTTTCAATGAAAATCTGTAAAACTTTCGCCACTTGAGACGTACTTAAATCTGAGTTGCGTTTGAGTATTCGGTGGGTAGGTATTACACTATTGCATTGAGTGCCCCTGTAAATAATTTTACTTTTTATGAATACATAAATAAATAAAACTTTTCATACAACAGGTGCAATGCACGCAGTTTATTATTTAAACAAACCATTTTCCTGGGTTACATTTACGAGTACAAGAGAAAATTAAAATTAGCAACGGTGGTTACGTTTTCTCTTGTTGCTAAAATGTCTAGAACAGAGGGGCAAAACGTCTGTTTGAAATTCTTCAGGCTTATTACCCTTATCACGAGGAGAGTTAATTGAAACAATGAAATAGTATTTCGGGTTGGGCTTCGTACAAAAAGGCGAGTATCGTTGAAGCAAGCGCGGGAACGGTTATTGGAGGCATAATAATGAAAATCACCGTGATGATAGGTGCGGGCCGCGGCCGTGGGCGACGGCCAGGACGCGGACGCGTATCTACTAATTGAATCTGAGAACTTGCCGAGAACTTTCCAAACTTGTGCGAAATTTGATTAGCTCGTCATCTTTCTTTGAGCGTTGGGTTTAATTTTTTTTAACTCCGGATTACCTTCTCGAGATTAATCATGACGTCGGCGTAATCACGTAAAATGTCACAAGTTTGGAGCTTTTTCGTAGCAAATGGCGCAAGTTGGGTGTTTTATATTTAACTGACATTGTAATTAAAATTTATTTTAGCGCTGCTCCGAATTGGGACAAAGACTGCGTAAAATCTCACGTTGAAAGGTCTTCGTGAGTAGGATATATAATCTTGAATGGTTAATGAAAGAACAATATTTGAAATTTAGGCACGCACCCTTTATGTAGATACACCTGTTCACATTCATCTATCGAGACGCGTGATAGACCGTCAGCCATGTTTGTCTATTATTTATTTCCAATATCTCTTGGCAATGGTATTCAAGTCGCTAAATATATACAGCTATTGATTTATTAAGCTAGCTATAAATGGCGTTTTTGAAGACGTTCCAGATTTCCAGATTTCGTATTTCAATTTCTTTATTTCTTTAGGATTACAAAATAAGAACTTAGACACATCTAATTTTATATAAACAGTAGGATATAGTTATTATTATCAAATAAGAAATAAAGTGCTATGATTTCCACTCCAATATTTTTTGAATAAGTATTGTATAAATACAGAAACAAAAATTGCAGAACGCTCAGTAATTTTATATTTTATTTTAATTTTATTTATTTATTTGGTAAACAAACAGCTTATTTTCAGTAATGGAAGGAACTTGAGGACAACTTAAGCTTAGCAGTTTCCGCTTATTAATTGAATGGAAACGAGGGCCAAAGCTAATATCTATCTAAGTAATAAAATTATGTCGGTCAATATTGTCGCCCAAGTTGTAACTGAATCTGCTGTTACCAAGATAATTCACAATCAATCTTAAAATATTTCCATCACTCCCATTGTCCTCGTTGGTCCTAACTTTTTAAGCACTTTACGTAATTACCAACTGGGACAAAATACTTTGCTATACTGTGACACAAATATACGTAGCGAAACGTGGATAAGCCGATGAAATACTTATAGAACTAACAACATAAAATCAGAGAATTTGGCATAAAATCCAGTTACCAGTTAACTTTGATGCTAAGCCTCCATTTTAGCATTATTACAACAAATCTCTGATCACACAAGGATCATTTATTGAAAGCCGCAGTAAATCTGACCCGAATCCGGCTAAAATGGCAACAATACAAAATATTGTTTGCCTCCATTAAACCCGCGGTGAATACGATTGAAGATATCGATTAGGTGCTTTATCGTTCACGCAGACCTATTTGCCTTTCGTATGAAGGAAGCAGATACGATACTTTAACACTGATGATGATACTTTAAGTTGCTGGTTGAACCACGTTTCTTCGTGGACAGCGTTTTAAATTTCTAAAAGGTTTGATCTTTGATAAGCTGTAAGTCTTGCAATACAATAAAAACATATTCTTGTACACCAAAAAAAAACCAGACATTACACAAGACACAACAAACACTAGTTAAAATAAAAACAGAAAAACAATAATTGAACCTTATTATTTTAGTCACTACATAGTATAAAACAAAGCGCTTCCCGCTGTCTGTCTGTTCCTACTTATGTTTAGATCTTTAAAACCACGCAACGGATTTTGATTCAGTTTTTTGTAAATACATACATATATCTATGTGATTCAAGACGAAGTGTATAATTTAGTATAAGCATTGCACCCGTGCGAAGCCGGGGCGGGTCGCTAGTTATTGTATAAAATAAGATACATATGATTTAGCTTCCGCGATCATTATAGTCACTGCCGGCGTTCACGATAATAAATACGGTTTATTGTGCCCAAGAGATATCCTAGTCTTATATAATAGTTTAGGATGCTAGCCAAGCCTCCATTCGTAACGCCCACAGAGACGCCTCAACGAACACTTCAAATTAAAACTGTGACCCCGATTTTCTATCATTTATCTTTATTGATGACCTTTATCTATTTGGTCTCCTTAAATATTCCGATAATCTCGGTTTATTAATTACCCTGAGGGCGCGTACACATAAGGATCCGATTTACAGGTTTGTTATTTGATGGCGTATGTAGTTGTATGAGCGAGTTAACACACAATACAGTAAGTATTCCGGATCCAGTAAATAATACCGATTCGACATAATATGCAGCAGTCCGTTTTACACGTTATTTAAACGTATACGTTATTGGCGTATGTAGTTGTATGAGCTAGTTTACACACGACAGTATTCCGGATCCAGTAAAAAATCCCACACACAAAAGAAATACTGGTCTGTTTTATCGGATCAAAACCGCGCGAGGCTTGAATCGGTCCTATAAATGATGTGAGAATATTACCTCCAGTAGCGTCGGATCCGTCAAAAATGGTCTTGTAAATGCTGTGTGAATATAACCTCTAGTAGCGAGGTATCCGCTGAAAATGATCCTGTAAAAACGGACGTTCTATGTGTACGCACCCTTAGCTGTTTCAGATACTTTTCAAAGTTAATTAATTATCATAAAGATAAGTCTTGGCTGTCTTCTCGTAACGTAGCTTCTACATTAACAGTTTCGGTATCTGCGCAGTTTCAAATGTCAGGGAGTCTTAAATTATGTTGAAATATAATCCCAACGTACATACAAGGATTAAACTACAACAGGAGGGCAACTTTTGTGGAGCTTGTAACTCTATAAGCAGCATTTATTCGTGAGCGTTTAAGTTTCACCGAACCAGGATACCGAACATATGCCTATAATATATGTAACGGGTGGTTAGCGGGTTTCGCTTCTCGAATTTCATTCCCCGGCAGAGATATAATGTACTCTGGTTCGTTTCGTCGAGACATAAGTTATTTCAATTTATGTTCGCTTGAAATATCGATCGTCGCCTTCCGTCTTTAATTGCCTAGAGAACTCGTTTCACGGGAACGATAACAATAAAATTGATGCTCCAATGGGAAGTACCCTTGAAATAATTTATCCAATTAGCTCGCTGTATAAAGCTTGCATTATGTTTTACATAATAAATAGATTTACAACCGAAATTGTTCGTAAAAATTCTTTCTGTACGAATACTTCATGAAGTTTCCGAATGCTCATATTTTATTCAAATATACTCGTGGTCGGGGAAATGTAGGTGTGAAGAAGTTTTGGTGTGAGTAATCGCGTTACCCTCTGGAGCAACAATCAATTTTCGACTTTAGCAAACTTGCCAATAGCATTTTTATAGTTGAGAAAGCGCAGTTTTTTCCACCTTATTTCTTGCAAAGTTCGGATCATTTCACCCGAATTAATGGAGAAGCTTGCCAAGAAACTCCGGGTAAAGTTCAACTCAGCTTATTGTATTTAATGTTAATTTTGCACAATCTGTTCCAATTGGCTTTAGGTGAATTGGAGCTCAAAAAGTCTACAAAAAGATTTGATATAATTACTCAGAGAAATTTAAATTAAAGTGCTGAGCCGAATGAATCTATTCGTTCAATCATAGAAACGAAATTCACATGAAAGTTTAAAAAGCAAGCTATACGTTGAAAGTTGTGGAGAGGGTAGTGCAGCCTGCCTCAGCGTTTGTTTTAAAGTCTGGAAGTGCAATGGACTGAACCGAAGGCGCAAAGTTACCAACTCACTTAGACGAACTTAGCTTTTGGCAACAGGTTCAAAAAATAACTAGAATAGAACTACTAATGGCACATATGAAAATGTTACTAGTAAGACAGATACTACGGTTTATTTCTTGGTATGTTCCTCCGGTAAGTAATCGAGAGTTTTTGCGGCCGTAGATGCGCGCTTCAACTGCAAACGAAAAGAACTAGAGTAGACTTCCAGTCGACAGATTTGTAAAGTCCGCGGTTAATTGTATGAAAAAACAAAAGAAAATCGCGCCAGCTTCCAGTATAATGATGCGACGTGTTTTCTATAGAGCCGGAGAGTGACAGGTTCCTTTTACTTCACAAAAGCTAAGGAAAAAACAAAGCATCCACTACAAAAAAAAAATTCGTCTTTTTGCCTAAAAGTTGTAAAATAAATATCTGCTCTGATAAATAAACAGTTAAGTTGAATCACGGCATCGCATCACTGTATGTATAAGGCTGGACTAGCATAATTTGCCAAGTCACTTCCCTGCCGCGATAAAACTATCAAGATATATTTAGCTCAGGGGTTAGTGATGAGTTGCTGACGTGGCTATATAAGGGAAATAAAATGAAACCGAACGAATATATAGACAACTAACTGGTGCTCGAGCCCTCGCCCGCGTTTTATCGGGATAAAAAATAGCCTATATGTTATTCTAGGTCCTAAACTATACCCATACCCAGCCCAATCAGTTCAGTAGTTTTTGCGTGAAAGAGTAACAAATATCCATACATCCATCCTTAAAAACTTTTGACATTTATAATATTATAGTAGGATAGGTAGGTACGATGAACGTTGGAACGTTGGTGTCTCTCCATCACAAACAAGGTATGAATTCGTTAAACAAAGATAGTTTTATCGATGTTTCAATGAACTGATATCTATTTAACCTCTGAGAAAGCCAAGAGAAGCAGCATCGTACAGCATCGATATGATATCATCATCAGCCCATATACGTCTACCGCTGGACATAAGCCTCCCCCAAACAACGCTGCGAATAGCGGTCCTGAGCTGCCTCCATCAACTCCTTGCGACCGCTACACTGTCGTCGGTTCATCGAGTGGGAGGTCTTCCTACACTCCGTTTCGCGTTGCATCATGGTCCCCACTCGAGAACCTTTAATCCCTAACGGTTGTCGGTTCTGGGAGGTATATGGCCTGCTCATCGCCACTACAGCCTGCTAGTTCTAAGAATGATATTATATGTCGTAAGCTATTCTTGACTAACTGCTTTTTCGGAAGCGAAAGGGCGATGAGCTCGCTTGGCGGTTATCCCGATCTTTTGTCGCTCCAGTTTCTCTAATTTTTCACGGAAATTTTATTTTGACTGACAAATAAAACGAATACTTAACTCTTCTATAGGCGAATAATTTTTTATCGCTTGAAGTCTAAGAAGCGCGATAAAGAAGTGAAAAGTTTCAGCCATATGGAGTTTGGAGCCAGTTCTTGGAAACTATCAAAATAATCGTTTTTTCACAGGCCATATGTATATGTATGTATATACATATACATATGGCCTGTGAAGTTATTATAGTTATGAATGATGATCATTAAATATTACGTTTTGATAAGGTACCTAAACTTATCGAGTTCCAGTGTTTAGTAGATAGCAGTTAAGTATAATAATATGATTTTGTGTGTTTCATACAGGAAATTTACGTTATAATTAAATCAAAAAATCTTTATCCCGTTAATCCGCGGCTCGACCTACAGACAAAGTAATAATGCTTCTCTCGGTCACACATTGATTCTGATTACTCGATAATTGTGGTGGTGGAGCTTTGGTCCGTCTTTATAAGTCTCCGAAGTCCGTATGTAGTTCCGAAGTAGTATAGCTCTATACTTATAAATCTTACTATTATGCTAATGCACATTTACGAGTAAAATCGTCCGTATTGAGATGCTAAAGTTTTATAGAGCCATAGAGTATAAAACGTCCGTAAATAAGTCAGCTTTTATCTAAAGAGAACATGAAAATAACAATATTAGTACCAATTGTAGCAGTTATAGCTATAACTGAAAATGAAAATGAAAAATATCTATTTCAGTTACTTAGTATATCCGTTACAATAATATGGGTCCTCTTTTAAGCAACTAGACTAAACAACTATGGGTTATAATAAAATTATTAGTATAACAGAGGTATTGACCGGTTTTTTTTTCTGGTTAAGTACTATTCTGTTTAAATATATAAATTAGTGCTACTCTGTACCTCTCTCCTACTTCCTTCCTACTCATATTATAAATGTCATAGTTTGTAAGGACGGATGTATGGATATATTTGTTACTCTTTCACTCAAAAACTACTGAACCGGCTAGACTGAAATTTGGTATGGGTTTCGTTTGGGACATAGGCAATTTTTATATAATAAAAAATTGCCTATGTCCTAATATATATAAACGCAGGCGATAAAACGCAGGCGAAGGCTATTATATATAGCAGTAGGTATAGAATAAGTCCCGAGAACTGGCTATATTTGTATGTATGTACCTGATTCACGAACAATAAATGAACAGATAAGATTCCAGTCAAACGAAGGAAGGTCTATTGACTGTAATAGAAAAAATACAAAAGCCGCAGGTAGGTACGTAGGTTTAGTAATAGCACGCACAGGTAATACTAAGTATGACTAAGTATAGTAAGAACTGGTCAATACGTTCAGTCAGTCAGTCAGTTCTTTCCACTGGATACGAGTATACGAGAAATCATTATAGGATGTAACAGCCCACCACAACACGTTTTGGTAATTAGGGAAAAGAGCGAGCCATGCTCATTATTTATCTAATCCGCAACTTGTTCTCGGTTAACTATGTAGTTTGTATTATTCTTGAAATGCAGAACTGAAGAAGAAATGCTTACCTACAAAATATACAAATAAATTTGTGTATAAAAAGATCTCGTGTTTTTGTATTATTTTATATAAACGTCGTTCACCTTCAACCTATACTAAACATATGAATACTATAATAATATTGTTTGCTAATAAATAATACTCGAATAGGTATTTAATTTAAATAAAGGGTTTTTTGATCCTTAAAAAAATACTCTTAAAGTTTCTTGCTTAGGTTTATTTGGTCCAAGGAATCACACTTTTACAGACTGTAGTAAATTTTAATGATGTGTCGCGACGCAGTGCGGCGCGCCCGGGGCCAAGATTTATGTTCGGTACAACAGCCTGACGGCTCTTTGAAATAGGCCTGCATCAGTCTGAGCCTCACAACAAACAACAAAAATATCGAAAACATTCACAACTTTTTACTTTTTAATCCGGACTAGATCATGCATCAAAAAGCGAAGCGAATAATGCTTTAACTACCAGCATGTACGTGTTAGCTATGTTGATGATTTATGTATTTTATGACATTGCTCATTGCGACCCGAACACTCGCACGGTCCACGTCACATGTGGCATCTCATACGTATCATCAAAATAAATACTTTTAAATATAAAATGAGTCGGTGGAACCAGCTTTGAAGATCGAAATAAAGCTCTAAATCTCTAACAGATTAGCAATAAACTTTGCATGAAAAAGCTATTCAAATCCAACCCGCATTTGAATCCTTATAAAACCGAGGAACTACTGACGTGTAAAGTGACAAAAGAGCTACCAAACACACCGTCTATTTCATCCGGATATAGAGAATTATTTCGACGTGGGGAAGTGCGCTATTGCTTCAGAACAGACCTGACATTGTTTGAGAGGCGTTCGTGCGAGAGCCGCTTTGAGCGGTTTTTCAAACCCCCTGCCCACGCTATGTGATAGGCCTTGTCGAGATTTCCAAGAGCACTTTTTATTCACTACAGTTTTATTTTACACATATTCTACGTACTCGTAAATAGACACCTCTATTTACGAGAGTGTACGTTACGTTTTCGCTTTCATAAATATTTATTCACGTTAATGCGATAGTTTTAAGAACAATAGATGCACAGCACAGGCTAACGATTAAATTAAAGCCATGTTTGCCAGTTACCCAATACAGTCTTTGACAAGAGTTAGATGGTGTAAGCAGAGTTGATTTTTGAAGTTCATTGGAAATCCTCACGTAAATCGCATTTAACGACCGATGCTTCGCTGTGGGTAAAGGTCCGCCTGCGACGCAGGAGATTGCGGGTTCGATTCCCGCCTTGGGGAAAATATTTGTCTCGGGTGTTCTGGGTATTTTCTATGTATAGTAAAAAAGTACACATAACTTAAGCTCTGCTTTGCTTGGGGTTAGATGATGCTGTGTGGATTGTCCAGCATTATTTATTTGAGGAATCCGGACATGGGTTATTGGTAGCCGATAAAATTTGTAGTTGAATGCGTCAATACAATTGCATTCTGAATAAATAAGGAGGTCACTTTGTTGAAGCAATTCGTGTAATGGCACGTGATGACTCATAATTACGCTATTAATGGAACAACGTGCTGAGCTTATTCATGAGCACCGGATGCAGATTTAATGACATTTATAGCTCTGCTGAACCTTAATTAGATACCTACAGGTGAAAATTATGGAACGATTAACTGGCACGAACAAAAAAGTTACGAATCGTATAATAATTATTCCAAGAATTCTTTAGATACTCGTTTACTAACTATATTTCTTTTTTTCGGAGCTCTTGTCCGATAAATTGTAATTAACCTTCAAGCAAGATTATTGGAATCCGTTTTTATGAAATGCCAAATAAAATTCCCTCGTGGAAAATTCTTCTCTCTGCTTGAAATGAAACGCTGTAATTTTACATTATCACGAGATGTAATTTATAGAGCTGGGTTGAGTAAATACGTGAATTGTAACCAAATTACCGTGAGTAAACCTTCGTGAGTAGTACGTCTAAAGCCTATTACTCGAATAAACATGATAAGTAGATACGCCAACAAAAATCAGGATACCGCACTGCGCAACGTACTACCATTAAAATTTACCAAAACCAGTGTACCCGAAACAATTCACGTACGTTCCTATTTACATACAACAATAGCTTTACGTTTCGGTGACGTAGTGGGCGAGCCGCGAGGTACTCACTCGCACAGTAAGTAGCGATAAATTAATTGCATATTTGCACCCGATCCCGACGGTCGTTACCGCAGCAACGGTAATTACCGCCCGCCCGGTGCGGGATGGGCCTGCCTGGGATTGCTTCGTATGCCGCTGTGCCACCACACCGGGCGCGCGCCAGCCGATTGCACCGAATTTAATTTAATTTTTAGTTCGTTAGGCGAGTTCGGAAGTACGCCTGAGTTTTCTTTGGAACCTCGTAAATTGGAATGGAACTTTCGCAGAGTAGACGCTTTATTGAACAGGACCGGACAGACCGGTCGGCGGTTTATAAAAAGAATAGGGTCGCAACAATGTGCTCATTCGATTTACGCTTTATTCGCTTCTCATAGATGGACGTTTATTATCATTATTGTTTTCCCTTTGTTCGGTGACTGGCTGGGGCCTTGATATTGAGAGAAATGAACTCATGAAACTTGAATGTTATCTTCGTGATAGGTTTTATTGTACAGTCTTCTTTATAAGCGGCGATGTAATTTGCTCGCGTTGCTGTTGATTATAATCGAGTGTGCAGATAATATGAGCTGTTCATTTCACACGTGGCTGCTTACCTACTGTACTGCCTGGCTTCAGATTTGAGCTCGAGTTCAGTTTGAAAAATTTCAAACTGAACTCTGTTTTTACCCGACTACCGGAGGGTTATGATTTTAGCACCCTATGTATGTATGTAGCCGATTTCTTTGTTCCCACGTAGCGCTGAAACTACTACTTCGATTTCAACAAGTGAGGTATCGATTGATTCGTCTCATTCGGACGCCTTTGTTACTAATTGTACCCTAGGTATATGGGGTAGGTGCCTCCGACTACCTAAGTATCAAAAGAAAATGCTATGGACAATAGGTGAACGCTTGTTTAAGACTTTTATGCAGTCGGGTTTTAGTTTTTAACTATATTTTTGTTTGTTGCACAGTGGTTGGATCTCACATTCAAAATTAAAAGAGAAAGTACCCGTATGGATTTATGTTTCCTGGCTCTAATGAAAATGCTAGATTTAACTCTATACTAGAAAAATGCTGTATCGGCTTGGTGCGATCTTCTAGCCGGACTCAAACAGACTAAACTCTACCTTGGCTAGGCTAGACAACATTACATACATATATTGATACTACCTCACATGTTTTTTTTTTAATTTTTTCCAGAAATGATGACGTGCCGGCTGGGGTCCCGGCGACTAGGCGGTTCACGAGGCTCCCTGCAGGGCGGCGCGTCGGCCGCCAGCGAACTAGACCTTTCCACGCGCTCTCGCCGCGCGCACAAAGCACGGTAAGTGTTATCAATATAACGTAGGGATTGTGGTTTCGGTGACTATGCGGTTCACGAGGCTCTATTAATTCTTCTAAACAAGCTAATTTCACAAAACTTTAGCGATTTTTATTAACTAAATAAAAATATAATTTTGTTTGATCGACTGCACTGATTTTTTTCAAGAAAAAGGTGAGTTGAAAGATGAGTGCTGTTACAGTACTCTCGATGAAATCACCCTTTAAACACAAAATCTAATCCACATCAGTTCATCCGTTTAGGAGCTTACGATGCCATAAACAGACATACATACTATACTAGGCCAAAGTATCCAGTGATGACAGGCGCGTTGAAGTCTTTCACTAAAAGCTACGTAGCGCTGTCTACGACGCGTGCTACGAAGTGCTACGCCGTAGCAAAAGTGCTACGCAATAAAGAAGGAAGTTTGATCAAATTTATGTTGAATCAACTGCAATTTTATGTACCAAAAATCCAGAATTTCGAAAAAGCTATGATAAAAATACAGATTTTAATTAAAAATGGTTAAGTCCTGGAAACTCTTTGAAACAAAATCCTAATTGAAGTAGCCGAAAAGTTTTCAGTCACGTATTGGTCCGATGTGAAAACCATGGCTACAGCGTTTTTGATTTTTGTACCGTGAAATAAATACGCAACCCGTTGAATATAGATATTTAGTTAAATCTTGAACGCTCAATATTTTCTCTTTTACACTGGGCGGGGCACTATCTATCTGAACATGGGCTTGCTCCTCTATTTTTATTTAATAGTTTTGTTAGTTTTTTTTTTTATTATTTTGGTCAAAAGTTACGCCGTTAAAATAAAAACCTGCTTTATTTCCAATAACTAACTACTTTTTATGTATTGCCGGCTACTTTTTAATGTTTATATTCTTTACTTGTAATTTTTTGTTAATATTATATGAAGTTCTTTTTGATTTAAATCCAAATTAAAATTGCACCCTCAAAAAGATTATATTCAGGAAATAGGTCATAAAAATAAATGTGGCACTCTAAAACACATAATTATTTAAATACTTCCTGGGAATCATATTGATTGCATCGCTTTTAATAGAAAAACGCTTCTCAAAAAGACTCGGAAACCGTTAAGTGGCAGAAGCTCGGCGGCATCTTATATCCGCTTGTCGTTTTCGAAGCTCGACATTTTGATATGTGACATTAAATTAGGTACGTATGGTTAGGTTAGGTTAGTACGTACATACATACGTTAGATATGTAAATTAGGTAGGTGTGAAAGACCTTATATAAACACACGTGCCGAAAAATAAGCAGATTTGTGCCAGATTCTTCATAATAACTGCTAAAGTGACTTGATTGTTTTATTTGTTTGCTAGCTAAAAATATTAATTAATTTTAATGTTACACAAAGATAAAATATAGCCTGTAATAGGAAAAAGCTAATTTTAAAATCATTGGTTTACTGATGGTTATGTTTTTATTAACATCATTGTAACACTATTGAACAGAACAATGTAGCATACTTTTGTTGAGAAATTTTAGTTTGCATTACATTACGGTACTTTCTGGCGTAGCGCAGCGTCCTAAAAGTGATCTTGGTCTCTAGTTTAGTTTAAAGTTTAGCGATTCAGAAACTCCATTACCGAGTTTTTGACATGAAATCTGACAGAAATTCGCGCACAATTAAAATGTTGTAGCGGTTTTAGATAAACTATTAAAAACCGCGTTCTCGAACATAAATAGCACAAAAACACATTTCCCGTAAAACGTAAAATATTTTGTATGAATGTTTTACTCTCATATCTGATGCCTGAATAGTCCTGCAGAAATTGCCTATTGTCCTTGCACTCCAGTCGCTGTCTTATACATATAATACTTTTTTGGTTATACCTTACTAGATTTGTGTTTCTGCAGTCTGTTTATCCATGACTCTCGTAGATAAGATGCTCCAGGCATATCCATGTATTCCGCCAATTATGCATGCACACGCCACTGGCTCAACCTGCCGTAAAAGCCAAGTAAAGCTGAAACCTGATAGTATTACCATTTGATGCTCAAACAGAATTTGGAGTATGAAAACTAGAGCCCAACTCTGAGATACGGTTTTGATATACTAGATAGACTAGATTAACATGAATAATTTTCCAAATATTGCACCTAGATATTTGGCGCATTCAAACTTTAATCTGCAACCAATTGAACACACAAACAAATTGCGCAATAAACTTAAAACTGTACCAGATAATTTATTTAAAATTAAATTAATAGTGTAGTTAATGGATGGATGTTTTATGACACGAAGGAATATTTTGACAATAAAACTTTTATATGACCTATTCGAAGTATGTAACATAATTTTGTGATACACATTTTGAAATGTACTAAGTTATCTGAATAGTATTGTCTTATCGTTGTCGTATTACTTTATGAAGCCTATTAATTTAAATTTGCACGCTCCGACGAGGCAGAATGTATTGGAATTACCACTATTATGTTAAGACCTTTGGCACCTACATATTCTATATATTCCTGCGAAAAAATATATGATTTGATCTGTCGAGTATTAATAACTACCTTATCGGTATAACACTTACTGGCTCGGTGGCTTAAAGAGCCTTTTTGAAGTACCTATTAGAGGAAAATTAAATATCCCACCAACTTTTTCATGCATTCGGAGAATGTACGGACTGCTTGTTTTCACGTTATTGCGATTAGTGCCAGTATTTTGATCATTTTAGCACTATTTCTATCTACCCCACAATAATCCATCCTTATCACAGTTATTATACGTAGGTATATTCACAGTTATTATAAGTAGGTATAATAACTGTGATACGGATTAAGGGTAGCCTTAATCCGCCACACTTTATTTAAACCCTTCTAAAAATTACTGTAAAAATTGTATGTCACGTAAACGCGGCAACGACGCCATTAGGGCGTCGTCAGAAGAGGTTCGAGTACCTGTCTCTTGTTTGTCCAGGCCGAGGGCCCTTCTTGAGTGTCGCTTTAATCACAAGTGTTGACCTCTCATGCAGCCCTAAAAAGACTCTCGTGCTGGGTCATCAAAAAATCATTTTTCGAGTCTCGTGACATTTCAATGCGACGGTTTGAACTATATAAGGCTAGTTTGGCATTATAAAATTCTCAATTTTTAAATATACCGACGCAGGATACTCCACGCCTATTCTATAAAATGTAAAAAATGTAGTGCCGATGCGGAAAACGATCCGTGAATTTAAATTGGCAGTTTGTATTTTCATAGAGTGATATGAAAACATATACAATTTCAATACGTTAAAAAAGTAAACTCGCAATCACAAAAATCACAAATGAATATCAATAAAACATTCTTCCGTGGAGCATAACTACTATCAGCCAGTTGATTTCTTATCGCTTTTATAGTCAAGCTAAATGCCCCTAAACCACAGAGATTATGTGGGTTACGCACCTAACGTTTCGTTTTAATAGGACATCTCTTATTACGCGTTATCATACTAAAGCTTAATACTAATGCAATAAGAGTTAGTTTTCCACTCGCTCAGCTACCATCATATTCCTTCTCGATGGCATTAAGAGTTTCGATGAGAGTTACACCATATCTATGTATTTAGGTTAAACCTAAGTATATGTATTTGTGAATTCAATAAAAATGTTCGCGTTTTGCAGCTCCCCTGATAAAGCAATACGAGTAAGCATTGGGCGCGCGTCGCAATGTAAGTGATCGCGGTTTATATCTCATTTTACGGCTCGGCAGCTCTATGCGAGGGTCTGCCTTTAGTCCTACTCCTACCTCTCCACGAGATAGCATTGGAAAAACCAATTTCTACCGGTAGCCGTTCGTGTGCTAGTAAGTCGATTGAGTTTCAAACGATTTTGCCCTTTTCTCTGAAAAAATCTCATATCTGCAGAACGTTACCGTTCCGCGGATCTCTGCGTTTCAATTTCTAAATGAAATTTAATGTTTTTAGTATGCGGTGCGAACAAAGAACCCTTTAAATTTCTCAACGCAATCTGTTTTCACCTTCCATTCTGCTAATAAGGGTGGTTCACCCTTTGCTCCTATAAATAGAGTTGTTGCCATTTCATGGAGGTTTTGATCATTTGAGGGATGGAATTGGATGTATCACAGCTGTTTTATTGCGCGGCACTTTAGTTTATCTGAAAGGAGATAAAGTTAACACTAAAATTACAGTAAATTCAGCGGTTTTACTGCCGGTGTCACGAAATAACGGACTTGACTATGGATTATATTCAACGCCCCGACAATTAAAACGATTCGCTTTGCTGGTGTGAGATTTAGTTCACAAAACTTTAATAAACTGTGTGTTAAATAAACCTGCAAACTCAACTTGGGTTTATTAAAGTTGATTTACCTACCTTTTGTTTATATTTGCAAGCCTGTACCGAATAGGGCGTGTTGTGTTATTGAAAAACTTTTCCGTAACATTTTTGCAACATTTTTATTAGTTTTCAAAGGTAGGTATTTAATTTAATTAGTTTAGTTCTTGGAAGTGTTTTAGTTTTTGGACTGGATTGCGTAATGCATGTATGTATTGCGCAAGTAAATAAATAAATAATACTGGACAATCCACACAGCATTATCTAGCCCCAAGCTAAGCAGAGCTTGTGTTATGGGTACTAGATAACTGATATACCTACATAGGTAATACAATATATATTACATAAATAGATATTTTTTATTATACGTAGAACACGACCAGAACACACTGAACAAATATCTGCAGATCGTACAAATATTTGTCCCGAGGCGGGAATCGAACCCGCAACCTCCTGCGTCGCAAGCGGACCTTCGCCCACCGCGCTACATCGGTCGTCTCACCTCATAAGTACATTCATTATTTCTTTTAATCTAAATATTAAAGAGTCCTAGTCTTTAATCCTAAAGATCTGGACATCTTATAATACACTTTTAAAGAAGACTTTACGTTCATCATCAGCAACACGAATAAATAAATAAATAATTCTAGACAATTCACACAGCATCATCTAGCCCCAAGCTACGCAGAACTTCACTTCCGCTTGTTATGGGTACTACCTCTAGATAACTGATAACTAATAGCTAATTACAATCGATTTATTATTAAAATGGAGCGCTCATCTTGCGTCATGATCCCTCGTAGGTTCTCGTCTTGTCTCGATCTCAGTTCAACTGAGACAACAAAAGTGTACGAACATGGGTCTCTCATTGAAAGAACGATCGCCCGAGACATTTGACGAGACGTCCCGGCGAGTGTGTACTGCCGGTATAAAAGTTCTATTATCATCAGACTAAGAATCAAATGTGATTATAAAAGCGACCTTATCACCAGGTTAAAACTACTGGGGGCGAGTGGAGAGGCACCCCTGCTCACAGGCTGGCGAAGCACGCCGCACACACCGCACGCGCCGGCCACGCCCGCGCCGCACCAATCACAGAACCACCTCGCACCTTCACATTGCAATGGAACTGATAGGTAACACTAGAATTCACTGTAGCACTATTTTTTCCGTTGCTTGACTTCTGGATATTGCAAAACGACCAACATAGTGGATGGTGTGGACCATTAAATGATGTGGTTAGCATCGCATCGAGCCGCTGCTGTTTGAATGCCATTTCGCACCTTCGCACTGTAGCAGAGTGTAGCATTATCGTAATTTACTATTATAGCACTATCGTATTATATTTCACAGTACCACTATTGTATTTCACTATAACACTAGGTATATTTTTTAGGGTTCAAAAACGGGTAAACCCAAGACCCTATTACTAAGCCTCCGATGTCTCTCTGTCCGTCCATCCTTCCTTCCGCGTGCTGTATCTCATGAACCGTGAAAGGTAGACCGTTGAAATTTACACAGACCGTGTATTTCTCTGGCGGATATAATAATAAAAATGAAATAAATATTAAAATTAAAGGGGGCTCCCATACAACAAAACTTGATTTTATTGCCTATTTCCTCTCAATTTTTCTCAAGGCTGTGTCTCTTGAACCGTTATAGACAGTTGAACTTTGAATAGGGTGTCTATAAGTATTGCCACTATAACGACAAATAATCAAAACAAATAAAATTTAATAACTAAGGGATCTAGCGTCCATACCAATTTGAGTACCGATCACCAAAGTTAAGCAACGCTGCAACGCCGGACGCGGCTATTTGGATGACGTCATGTTGGCTTTTTGCTTTTATAGATTTTTGAAAAAATATAGGTTTCTAGGGTTCCTTTTGCGCAATAGTTATATACGATGAAACAGAACCATCCGTGTGCGAGTCGACTCGCACGTGACCGGGTTTTTTATATCACTTGCTTGACATTTTACACAATAGTCTAAAAAGGCGTAAAGCCGTTTCTGTTAGAATACCACTAAGCACTGCATTGGAACTGATATTTTATTTCATTTATTAATTACTAGTATGTATCACAGTAGCCGTATCATAAATTCATTGTATCTTTTTTTACTCGCGTAACGCCATGCACCGTGATCGAGAAACACGTCGAGCCGCTGTTGTTTTAATACCACTTGGCGTTTTCCCAATGCAATAGAATTATCATTTTCTCTAGAATACAAGAATACAAGAATACATTTATTGATAAAAATAAAATTTTACACGTCCGTTGTTGATTTCATAATATTATGAATTAATAATATTTATGATTCATCTTGTGAAATATTAGAAAAACTTATCTAAAGATTGCAGCTAGTCTACCACCGTTGAGCTTAAATTGATGAAGTAAATCTTGTCTCTGTTCAGTGCGAGGCCGTTTAGCTTGAACCACACCTCTAGCTGTCCGACCAACGAGTTTAGCCCGCTCTCCAACTGGATGTCCGTGAGTACGGTCACCACTGCCGCAACGACGTCTGCATACATGTAGATTTCCGCGCCCCGGACTGCAGCGGGTAGATCGTTAAGTAGCAAGCTAAACAGGGTATTCGATAGGCACGACCCCTGCGGAACTCCCATGGTATTCTTCGATTCCGAAGACATCTCTCGAACCCCATCACCGACTACGGCTTGAGTCTAGAATACTATCGTCTTGCATTAAGATGGTCTAAAGTCATGTTGAGCCGCGTTGGCTGTTTGAATACTTAACCACAGATTAGGTTATGTTACTTCGTAATTTCTGGCATATCTTATTAATATCAATCACTTAGCTACTTAAACCTAGTCCATTTCAATAAATAATATACGAGAAATTTTATTTGTTAGTTTTTCATAAGTAATTTATTCTACATATGTAATCTATTGTAATATGTACAAATATCAGTCATCTAGTACCCATAACACATGCTCTGCTTATCTTGGGGGTAGATGATGCTGTATGGATTGTCTAGCATTATTTATTTATTACCTCTCACTACAGTACCTAAATATGCTTTTCAATTAAAAATATACCATCTTCCAAAACAAAAAACATAACAAATTAACATATAAAAAAATAACTCACATTAAGCCCACCATTGTTACTTTTTGTATTTAATTAAATAAATATATACCAGTAAATTCACTTATTTCATTACGAATTCAACTCTTCAACCTTCCAGGCCTGAATTATTTATTAATACTCTTACCTGTACTGATAATAATGACTGCCCTTTAGCATTTATTATCTCTCTATTGTACGATAGGTACACATAATGGATATAATAGCCGTTATCGTCCTATTATTATCCAGTTGAGCATTGGCACAGCTAATTTTAACTAGCTAGGTTACTCCACTTATACATATCTGATGTCGTTTTGCCTTTTTTACCAAAGATGTAATTAGTTAGATATGCCCTGACACCAAAAACTGTGGCATTGTCTTTGAAGTATGTAGACGTGCGCGCCGCGCCGGCAAGCGCCGCTGTTTTCTCACGCCGCCACCGCCGTCTCTATCAGTCGCGTCGGTGCGACGACCAGCAACCAGACCGGAGAATCTGTTCAAAACTCTCCAATAAACATATCATTTATCCCTCCAGTACTTAATTTACTTTATTACAGTACTTATTTTACTTTACAGAATGTAGTCTCCTTCAAGGTTTTCTGTGATTGCGGTTGCTAGAAGAAGTAGAAATATTCAGCGCACCACTGCTATGTTTCTTAGAGAGTTTTGATAAAACAGATTATCTATACAATCTGGTCGCTGGTCGGCGCGCTGACTGATCGACTACACATGGGGCAGCGGCGGCGCGGCAGTGGATAGTCTCGAAAAAACGCTCACTCCTTTCGCTGTTATTACTAGAGATGAGTCCGGTATTCAATAACTAACTCAGTACCTGTTAGCATGGTCCTAAAATATCTAACGCTATTGTAAAATCCGCATACCGCTAGGGAATAACTGTGCAAAGCGAGCATCGCGCCTAACCGACCGTGAGCCATAACTACCCAACGCTTCAATACCTATACTTACCTAACCTATCATCTACGCATAGATACTAGCGGACCGTTCACCCGTAAAGTTATGTAGCTGCAACAAGTATTTGGTATTTCTAACCAAATCGGTTAGAAATATATTGGGTAGAAATCAGGACAGGTATAGAGTATTGTAACGTTATTGGGTACCAGTTGGTACTACGGAATTGAAACAAAATACCCAACTAATAATCGGTAGCCAAAATATCCAATAACTCCTATCCTTAGTTATTACTGTGTACCTTAAACTAAATACCGACCTATCAAATGAAAGCTCTTGTAGCCTAGATCGAGCTGTAATTTTTTTTTTGTTTTGAAGTATGAATTCGTACATCGCTTTCTACAACAAACTTAGCGAACCAATTTGACCGTTCATCCAGGAGAAAGCAAAAAACAATAAGAAACCCAGTTTTAAATGGTTTATTGATTTTTTATTATTTTTGCGCCTTACGTCTTGCAATGGCAATTTCAAACTGTCATAATATGTAGCTCCGGAACAGTAAATTTATTGTAAACTATGAGGGTGACATGATCACTCTGATCAAACCCTTTTTAATGAATAAAGATATAACTCTCTCGAAACAGGCGATTCAAACTAAAACAGTCACGACGTTACGGTTAGGGGCTAACTACTATTTAATTTTAAATACCTACATAAGAGACAAAAGATAGTTACTATTCAAATATGATATGGGTTAGGATGCTTTGCGGTGTAACCGTTTTATTATCGCCGTTCGTGTCAGGTTAATGAAATTTTGAAACGTGGAGTGATTTTGCTCTGTGCTGTGCAAACTGAATTGCTTGAGCACTTCAATCGTAATATTATATCTATACATATTTTATGACCGAGAACGCCAGGCATCCATCCAACCATTCCTGCTTCTGGGTCACCATTCCCTGCCGACTTTCGTCAAGGTAGCTCAACGTTACATTGATTGTAAAATATCACTCTTTGAGATTATTTTGTACCGAATTCTAAACGTATGTATCTACGCGAAACTATTTATGTCAACCTAATCATTGTTTCACCGGAAAACCGGAAATTATTCACAAGGTATGTGGGTGGAGTGACGTGAACTACATCAGGGGGTTTACTCGGAAAAGGAAAACCGAAGTTTCTTTTTCGTGTTCGTGCAAAACCAACTCTTATGTCCATTGCATAAGATTAGCGTTTGCACGAAAAATAATCAGAAACTTCGATTTCGTTTTTAAGAGTACGGGCCCAGAATAGAGCGGATGCAAGCTCTTTATACTGAGGTAGTTTTTGTTGTTTCCAGCGAGGTAACATTAATAGGTGTCACGGAAGACCAGCGCTGTAGTTGCTCCCCGAGCTCCTATAGCACACGCTGAGTGGCAGCTTTTTGGTCTCACATTCTTTTTTTTTCTCTATTTAACCCTTTTCATTATTGTATTTTCTTGTGTTTTGTGAGCCAATAAAATTTATCTTATCTAATGATATAAAATTTAATAAGAGTGTGAAGTGAACTTCCTCAGTAAAACTGGGAGAAACAAGCTCTGTTTATTCGAAGTTTGTGCTGTTTATGCGGTTTCTGCTGTCCGTTTCTTCATAAAAAAACAATAGAGCTTTTTGCGTAATACTCACGAGCTTTATTGTGTCGCTATCATTATCTTTACTAACTGCTTCTATAAAACGATAAGCTTTGTAACTAGTCGGGACTATCCGCGTTATATCCTTGAATTTAAATAATTTACCCCAATAAACCCAGTTGCAATTAGTAGAGTAAATAAAAATTTACCCAAAACTAACAAGCAAAACTGCGGCATAATTGAATGCCCATAGAATTTCACGGGCCGAACAAGCCTCTAACATCAGTACCTACATAATTAAATTAGCAAATACAACCCCTCAGGTTTGTAGGTAAGGTACGTATTTTCCAATTGTTACTGCTTATTCGTGATAGTAGCTACCGAGCTAGGGGGGAAATTCCTATCATTCCACAATAATAGACAAAACTATTGTTTCTTCTACTATGACGTGTAGTGTTCTCAAAAAACATGTTTTCTTATTGTTCGGTCGTTTCTGTTTACGGTTTAGTTTTTTATAGTAAACTAGCTTCTGCATGCGGCGTCGCATACGTTTTTTGGAATAAAAAGAAGCCTTTATGTTATTCCAAGGCCAGATTTTTATGTGTGCATAATTTCAGCCCAGCCGTTCAATCCAACAGTTTTGACGTTGTCTGCGGCCAAACATCTCCATAAAAACGGCACAATCTTTTGCATTTATAATATTATTGTGTATGGTGGCATTTGACCACCATCTCACCTAAGAAAGGGAACATGTGGCCTAAGATATCGCATGCTTTCCTAGATGGAACTTATTCACCCTGAATTTGAAGACTCCTCGATTGGTAGTTAATAGTTGATTTATAATCTGGAAATAATAGAATTGGTATAGCGATGCTTCGAGAAAAAATTCCGAAAGTCCATCTTGGGTAGTTTAAAACTTGAGTCGTAAAGTCGCGAGCGCGCGCTAATTAAATAAACACACGGACTTTGCAGCCTCTAATTCCATCACGGTCCAATTATATCTAGGACCAAATAAAGGTTAGAGGCGGGCAATTATTCAGTAGGTAAGTTTTAATTGTATAACATTTTCACTTGTTTGCCACGAAATTCCGCGTATTGAGGCTATGTATTTATTAAATAATTACTGTCGGCTGAAGTTAGCACTGATCAACTTTATCCTTCCCGGACTTCTATTCAATATCTGTATAGGGTTATGGAATTTCAGAATATTGCAAGTCGGCTATTGATTAGCTGCGAGTAAAGCATCGGCAATACGTCTTGCAAGACTAGAGCAACTTCGCTAATTGGCTGGTTCCGTTATTGACTGTAGTTCATAAGTTAACACCTCAGGCGGTCGCGTGGCGTCGGCAGCTACGCTATAGACTACTATAGACTCTTGTGACGGTACATTGTTAACTATTCAGTTTATTTGCATCAGGGGACTAATGAAATTGCGAGAACATTTTTATCGCTCCCATGGACCTTAAGGTTGGGTTTTAAATGTTTCAAGCCTATTGCTTAATAAAATAAGGAAAGAGGAAAACTAGCATGTTTCGCTTTTTGGAATTTATTTTGAAGTGCCACCATTAATCTACAGTTCAGTTTGATCTTAGGACTAGACGCGATAGAGGTTGTGTGTTTGAAATCGAAAACACGAAAAAAATGCCTGCTTAGTAAAAAAAAAGTAAAAGTAAAAAGATTTTTATTTGCCAGAACAGATGAGTAATGTACAGCAAATTAACCTTAAATAAAAAGAAAAACTGACAAAATCGGACTCCACTCAGCATGTGCTATGGTAGAGCAGATCATACCATGGCGCTGATCTTCCGTGGAGACCGTGCTTGGCATTAAAGATCAGACTATTTATTCTGGAGCTTCCTTTGTCATATGTTATTAATCATCATTGATCTATTGCCAGACCACTTAGTCTTAGCCCATCTAAGTGGTAGGGTAGGACTAAACGGTATGGCAATAGATCAAAAGATAAATTGATACAAGAATTAGACTTACTGAACTTATTTTAAATGGACGCACAATTTCGTTTTACCATTTGGCATGTTAAGGTACCAAACGCCCTGTTGTAAGATGCCTAAAGCTAGTGGCATTAATTCTTGGAGATGTTCTATCCATGTCAGTCCAAGATAATGAATCTGACATTGTAGGGACCGCAATACCGGGGCTTAACGTTGAACCAGCCAGTTCGGTTGCGTTCTACATCTAGGTACACCTGTTTGTTTATATAACATGGAGCAGAAGATACTGAGACATTGTAAAACAAACCTTTTTCTCTTGAGAATAGGAAATATAGCACCAAAATAAAACTATATTTTCGTTGGAGTCATCATAGGTGACGGAATTTTCTCTCGCAAAGATTTGTGTTTCGTTCTAAGATTGCTATGCTTTACGAATATAAAACAGGCTTTGTTTTTGTACTCGCCATTTGGTTTCGCAATCATGAGAAATGAAGCCTGAAATGGGATTTAGGTACTATCGGTTTCACATCAATACAAGCGTACATCGTCATCCCGGTACTATTCGTCTTATATATAAACCTCTATCAAACCCTTGCTTGCGGCTTACGTGGTGAACTCAATTATTGAGGAGGATACACACCTCACAGTTTCCTCGGTCAATCAGTTAACAAACAATCTACTAATGCAAACATTGCCCGACCACTAACTAAAGGCTCTTGCATACAAGCTCAAATACCTAAACCTTAGCAACATCATCGTTTTCCATTTTGGTACAAAAAGAAAACGATTAAGACATTTCACACTTTTTTCTAACCAACCGACGTTTTGTTGAACGAAACTATTCACGTGATTTATTTGTACTCGTTATTGGTTATAAAATCGCTGATTGTACCTTGAATCACTGTGCATACAGATTCGTGACACAAATATTCCCAAATTAATACGAAACCGTTAAATTGACATGCAACCTACGGTTTTGCTTAGTTACAATAGAATTAGAATTCAGTCCGTTGAATTAGCTTTGTGCATATTTAACTGTGTATCATACACCGGAATATTTCAATATCAACATCTTAAGGTTAATAAATCTCTTTGCGGATAATTTGCCTGCGTTACGCCAGTAGGTTAAAATTTGGGACGGTTCATCTATCCTACACCAAAACACATGAAGTGTAACGCAAAGCAGTATTGCAGTTTCGATTTGTAAGCTATATAGCTGGTAGACTGGACCGGAGTAATTACAGGCACATGGCTCTTGACACATTGTATGCCTCAAGTTGAGACACGCAAGGCATTGCAGTTGTGGGCACGTTTCTAACTCGTGCATCACAAGCGAGGTGACGGTTTGACATAGGCCATGCATGAGGCGGGCTGGTTGCTTGTTTGTTTCCAAGTTATAAAACAATTTAGATTAAAAAAAAAACGTGAAGATAAGTTTAAAGTAATATAGTTTCCCGCATTGGGTAATGGTTGTTTTGTAGGTGTGAAACAGTACACTAATACCTATACCTTTCAGTTGGTGTACCTTTGTCAATCATCTTTCCCCGGTTTTTCGTCCATTTTCATTTCGCTCGCACAAACCGTTCTCGTTTATCTGTCAGTATTTATCTACGGTTCGCCTCAATTTATAGCATGCACTCTTTGAGCATTTTTAAACCCTCCCGTATGTCCGACGTAAATTCTTATCATGAAGGGTCCCTAACCACATGTAATTTGACCTGCGTTCGTAAGCTCTGTTTAGCATAGTGATGTACCTTATGTAAACGAATGGACTACCGATAGCCTGCATACACTGATCAGGGCAGATTGCTTAGCTACTATTCAATTTAGTCGGTATTCCTGCGTCGATTCCTTGTTTTGATTATATTACGGTAACAAACCGAAGGCTAATTTGATTTGTTGATCGACAGAATTTGATTCTGAGGAGTGTACCTATTATAGTGTATTAGAATGTTTCAGAATTGTTTTGTTGCAAACGTTTACATATATCTGCTGTCCTTATCAAAAGTGCAGTAACTCGGGTTTTCACGCCAAAAAGAGTTATGTCCATATTCGTGATCAGTAAAACGAGCTCTATATTGAAACACAAATTTTACGCATCTATAACCGATCCAGATTTTTTCTAAGCATAACCGCAATATAGACGTTTTTCTCGAAAGTAGCTTGGTCCGAGTTATTGCACTTTTGTTAAGAACGGCAGATTTGTCGGTATGTAACTCAAGATCCCCGCGAAGTTTTATGGACCTAAATGTTTATTTGAAGTTTTAATTATGACAAACTTATTGCAGAGTTATGAAGATATTTTTAATGTGATTTACTTATCTATACTATAAATTTGCATTGAATAGGTACCGAAACTACTGAACCGTTTCGAAAAATTATTTCACTGTTGGGAGGCTATATTAAATCCGGGTAAAAAAAATATATATTTTGAAATATTCTTAAATACCCTGCGAAGCCGGGGCGGGCCGCTAGTATCTTATATATAAAATTTCCATGTCACAATGTTAGTTACCGTACTCCTCCGAAACGGCTTTACCGATTTTACCAAATTTTATATGCGTATTCAGTAGGTCTGAGAATCGGCTACTATCTACATATTTTCCATACCCCTAAGTGATAAGGGTTGAAGGCAAAACAACGTTTGGCGGGTCAGCTAGTAATATTAAAAGCTAAGATCAAGCAGCCTAATTGAAAGCAATGATGTCAATTCCGATGTCGCCACAACTAAACTAAACTAAATTGAAACTAAAATGTTGCCGACCCATTCATAACGATCTATAAAAAGGATGGCATCATTTTTAGTACTGTGAAATTATTTTAGTCTAGTTTTAGATATCTGCATTGACACAAATAAATTATTGAGCCCGGTTTCCGCCGCATGCTGAGCGGGCTTATTAAGGACACCGTTCGACTCTCAATAGTTATATGTATATATAACTGCATACTTGTATTTCCAACAAATAGTAGAGCAGAAAGGACTGAGCGAGCAGAAAGCGTTGAAATGACGCTCCGCTCACTCATCTCTCTCCTTTTGCGGTAGAAATAAATAAACGAAACTCTTTGTTGGTGGAAATATAAACCTATTGAAAAGAGTCCGCCCCGCCTACAATTTCCCGCTCATTACCCTTTCGCAGTGGAAACCCGGCTTTATAGTTACTTAATCGAAAATGACAAGTCAAAATTTATTTATATATTTAAAATTATTTAGTATACAAAATCCACAGCCCTTAGAAACTAAGATTAACAAACTTATTTATAGTACCGACGGCCAATACAGGATTAACTTTTTGTAAAATCAAGATCTTTCACCAAATAATATTCATCGACTATCAGTTTCATCGACTATTGTATTTCAAGAACAATAACCGACTGTTAGACTCACCTGATAAGCTTATTCGTCCGGTGTCTGCACTGTTGAATCAATTTGCCTACTCGTATGTTAACCTGCCTGTTATATCCGCAACAAAAACAAAACATGCTCTAGGTAAAATTAGTAGGTACAGACAAACCAGTCTTATTTTAGTCACAAAAAGGTCTCTGATCATGAGTTGTTTATATCATTACAACAAACTGTACTACAAATAAAAATACTTAATAAGTACGATCTTACAAAATACCTGTGCAAATCGGCAATAACATTTTACTGGAGACTGGAAAGGTCAGTACCTACATTAATGATTACAATTTAAAGATTAATGATTGCTCCGTCAAAAATGACGTTGAAGTAGCCCAAGCATTTGAAAACTTTTTTACTGACATTCCAATCTCTACTACAAAGTGTCTGAACTCTTCTCAATTAATCGCTGAGTCTTTACTAAAAGAAAATGTACCTGCACGCGAAAATAAATTTAACTTCCATCATGTCGATGAAAAAGATATTAAAAAAGCATTTAAACTTTTAAATATAAAGAAAACTGCAGATCTCTGGGGCATTTCCGTTAGAATTATTAAACCATTTATTGATACTATTGCACCAGATCTAGCTTTTATTTTCAATGAATCTATTGATTGTGGCGTTTTTCCTGATCTGATGAAACATAGTAAGATAATCCCACTATTTAAATCGGGTAGTAGGTCTGACCCCACTAACTTTAGACCGATATCAGTACTGCCTACATTCAGCAAAGTTTTTGAAAAACTTATTTTACATCAATTGCTTAGGCATTTCAATGGCAATGACCTGCTACATCGTAAGCAATTCGGGTTTACTCACGGCAGGTCAACTACTGATGCCGGTGTAGAGTTGGTATCGCATATTTTTGATGCTTGGGAGAAGTCGCAAGATGCTTTAGGTGTTTTTTGCGACTTGTCAAAAGCATTCGACTGTGTACACCATGGAACATTAATCAGGAAACTACATCACTATGGAATAAATGACACCTCTTTGGATCTTCTTACTTCTTACTTGAGTGACAGGATACAAAGAGTTGACATTAATGGGAAACGGTCTTCGGGATCTGTAGTTACAATGGGTGTACCGCAGGGATCTATCCTTGGCCCTTTTCTATTTTTGGTTTATATTAACGACCTACCTGATCTCGTTAAAAATAATCACGAGATTGTATTGTTTGCTGATGATACTTCTTTAATTTTTCAAGATTATTAGACAAAACACAAATTATGACGATGTAAACAATGCAATATCAAAAATAGTCCATTGGTTTAGTGTCAATAATCTTTTACTTAACGAAAACAAAACTAAATGTATTAGATTTATTCTACCAAATGTAAAACATGTAAAGGCTGATATAAACGTAAAAGGAGAAACTTTAGACATTGTAGACAGTACTGTATTCTTAGGAATAACTTTAGACAGTAAACTTCAATGGGGCCCACACATAGATAAACTATCGAAGAGACTTAGTTCTGCAGCATATGCAGTCAAAAAAATCCGTCATCTTGCAGACGTTGATACTTCTAGACTTGTCTATTTCAGCTACTTCCATAGTATTATGTCTTATGGCATATTACTGTGGGGGAACGCTGCAGATATTAATACCGTATTTGTGCTGCAGAAGAGGGCTGTTCGTGCTATCTATAACATGGGTCCTAGAGAATCCCTGCGTGATAAATTCAAAGAAATAAATATAATGACTGTACCATGTCAATATATTTATGAAAACTTATTGTACACTCATAGAAATATCGATCGATTCCCTAAAAATTGCGACATACATAATGTAAATACTAGAAATAAGAACAAACTCGCTTTGCCCAAAACTCGGCTGCACAAGATTAGTGTATCTTTTAAAGGGCAATGTATACGCTTCTACAACAAAACTCCGAGTGAGTTGCAAAAATTATCAATAAATAAATTCAAACAAACTATCAAACATATCCTTTGTAAAAAGGCTTATTACAAAATATCAGATTATCTAGAGGATAAAAAAGCATGGGACGACTTTTGCTCCAACTCGAAAACTAACAACCTAACAAGGTAAAGGTTTCTTGTTCGCTTCTTTACTTTACCTTAAAAATATTGAAGTGAACAAAAAATCAAAGTGATCACTTTATTTCCCTGTTTTACTTATGTAATTGATGCTAATTGGTTATAGCAACATAATGTATTTGTAATTAGACTGAAAGCCTTGACTTGCTGTGAGATGGAGATCGAAAAAAAATAATTAATGCGTACTTCTTTGCAACATGGCGTGTATTCAATCTCTGTACAAGCGTCGAGGTGAGGTAAGGAGAGGGGGGTTGGCTACACGGGTACAATTCAAAAATAAGGCGCGAACATGCCCCCGGCCTTGGAAGCAACAGGTTTCAAAAGGTGTGAAGTTCCTCGTCACTATGGTCTTCTGGAAGGAGCGGACAGATCTTCGCGTAGGCTCGACGAATGACACCCGTAGCCGTTTGGATATCTGCTACTCTCGATACTCCATCCTGGCCTGGTATCGTAGCGATCACGCGACCCATAATCCATTTCAGTGGTGGCGAGTTTTGGTCTTTGATTAGGACCAATGAGTTTGGTGTAAGGTCAGTTGACTGTCGCTTATGCCATTTTTTTTCGTATCTGTAATTCGGATATGTATTCCTTGGCCCAGCGGGTCCAAAAGTGCTGGCGTATTTGTTCCACCCTCTCGTAGCGCTGGAGTCGGTGTACTGGAACGTCGAGGACGTCATCGCTGGCTGGTGCAGTTAGCGGTCGACCAACCAGGAAATGAGCTGGAGTTAGAGGAGTGAGGTCTTTAGGATCGGGAGAGAGAGGAGAAAGAGGTCTGGAATTCAAGATAGCTTCCACCTGTGCTAACACTGTACTGATTTCCTCGAAAGTGAGGTGCGCGTTTCCTATAACGCGTCGCAAATGATGTTTGCATGATTTTATTCCTGCCTCCCACAGACCACCAAAATGCGGAGAATAAGGGGGAATGAATTTAAATTTAATTTGTTGATTCGTTGCGTATTCAACAATGTTAGAAGAACAGTTGCGTAAAAAGTTCGAAAAATCATTCATTAACCCTACAAAGTTACTTCCGTTATCGGAATAAATTTCTAAAGGTTTACCGCGTCTAGAAATAAATCTTTTTAAAGCTAAAAGATAACCTTCAGTAGTAAGGTCACTGACCAGCTCTAAATGCACTGCTCGAGTCACAAAGCACACAAACAAACAAACGTATGCCTTAGAGGTTTTAGCGCCCCTACCTTTGCGATTAAGTATGAGGTAACATCCACTATAGTCAACCCCGCATCGATTGAAAGGATTGGTGGGCGTAAGTCTTTGTTTTGGATAATTACCCATTAAAGGGGTAAGTACCTTTCCTTTTATGCGCGTGCACTTCACACAAGCATTAACTACAGACCTAGCTAGGTTCCTACCACCTACAGGCCACCAGATATCACGTAAATGGCACAACAATGCCTGGCTACCAGCGTGAAGTAGCTGCTGATGTTCATAGCGGAACAAAAGCTTAGTAAAGTGATGTTTGTTTGATAATAAAATGGGATGTGTCTTATCGTAAAAGAACTCATCAGAGTAGCCTAGACGCCTTACCACTCTTATTATTTAATTTTTATCAATGAATAAGTTTAATTTATTTAGATGATTATTTTTTATGATAGCGTTTTATTTATTATTTTCTATTCATTAGAATAATTTTCGAATTGAGACCATCGCACTAGCGCTCTTTCCGATTCTCTTAACTCATCTACATTGAGCATACCTGTTAACCTATTACTTTTATTGCGAATATTATGTATGAATCGTAACATACATATATGCTACCGCGCGCTTCATACGTTGAAATTGAGAGAATTTACATGTTTTATCTAATATTGTAGCACCTAGCAACGTGTTCCGGATAGTTCAAGCTTGAGTATACCTACTTAAAACCTTTATGGGTGCTACCTTAGCCTTAGAAAAAAGCAACCTTACTGATATCGTTCCATTTTGACTCACAGTGCGCACGTAAACGCAGGCGCCGTATACAATTTGCGACGCATCACTAAAAACATGCAGCTCTAAATACATAGGTATGGTTCTTATAGCGTGCCCAGGAATGCGAATAGAATCGAGTATTTGTAGTGAGATAAGAAACCGGTTCCAGGTCCACGCGACACTGGCAGGAACAATGTCATCCCAACCGATTTTAAGTAATTATAATTGTTATAATAAACTACCGATTATTATCGTAGGGCATTTGCGTAAAATGATTTGATGAACGCTGTAATCTTTTTTCTAAAGCGAGAAAGCGGCGTTCGGCTTTCATGTAAGACTAGCCTAAGACGTCGGGTGACCGTTTTAAAGGAATTCGTACAACGAACCTTTCCTCGCTATCACGCGTAATAGTGCGAGTAATGCGTTAATCACATGAACGTTCCTCATCAGTTCGCGTATCCTTAGCCTTAGGTAGTTCTTCGATTTCCCAAAACATACGTAATTGTGAATCTAACGTACAATTAAAATTACAATGAACGGGCATCGAATTTTGTGTTTGTTTATAAAGCGGACCAGAAATAATCCAACCTAATTTCGTGTTTTGCAAATAGGGCCCACTAGGAAGTCGAATTTTACCTTCTTCTAATAGGTCCCAGAATACATCCGCGCCTATCAAAATTTCTATCTTCGATACGTCGAGAAAGTTCGGGTTAGCCAACCTTATGTTGCCTGGAATACAGAGCTGCGCATTTTCACAGAAGGTTGACATGCCTGAAGTTATTTGTGGTAATACAAAACAATTAATGCGTGTTTTGAATGTTTGATCGACATGCGACTTAATTTCAATGCTACAAGTTTCCGAACATTGTAGCACTGAGTCACCTACTCCTCGAATCTCGTGAGTTGATTTTAACAATGGAGCATTAATTGCGTTACTAAATGATTTAGTTATAAAGCATCGTTGGGAACCTGAGTCTAGAAGCGCAAGCGCCTGGTGATAAGCACCCTGCGTGTCAGCTACTTCAACCACAGCGGTTGACAATAGCACTGTATGCATACCTACATAATTAGAGCAGCTTGTTTGTATATGCGCCTTGTTTACCTGAATTAGCGAGTCCGTAGTAGAAGAAGCGTTCTCATACGGAGTAGGTACATTTGAATGGAATGTCACCGCACTATCGGTATGAATCAATGAGTTATGCTTAGCGTTGCATTTCCTGCACGACCCAAACTTGCACTGATCAGGCGAGTGTCCCACGCGTAAACAGTTTTCACAAAGTTTATTATCGCGAATTAATTTTAACTTTGATTCTAAATCACTTTCTATGAATTTTACGCACGAGTACAAAGGATGAGCTGCTTTGCACTTCAAGCATGGCTTGTAGGAGCGAGACTGACGGTCGCCGGGTTTGTTGTTAGAAACATTGCAGTATGAAACATTTTGTGAATGCGAACCTTGTTTTTTATAAGACCTTTCGGTCTTTTCTGTTTGTGGCTTGTGATGTGAAAGCTGCAATGTTTCCAGCATGTCTGCCCTGTCCTGCAAGAAACCTAACAAATCACTCAATTTTATAATGCGTTTCGTATTGTGATTGTTCGCTGATAAAATGCATTTATATGTTTCCCATTCGCGTTCCGTTAACTTATCCAACTTGGACACAATCATGTAGTTAATGAGTGTATCCCAGGAGTCAGTAGGTTCCCCTAGGATTTTTAGCGCGCGTAAGTTTTTTAGAACTGTGTCAGTCAACATTCTTATCAGAGAGGGTGATTCCTTTGTTAGCGGGTTTATAGTAAACAAAGCTTTTACGTGATTGTGAATCAAAAGTCTATTGTTATTGTACCTATTCAGTAACAATTCCCATGCGACGGAATAGTTATCTGCGGAGAATTCCATCGATTCTATAACCAGCAATGCGTTGCCCTTCAACGAAGATTTCAAGTAGTGAAACTTTTGAATGCTACTTATATTTTTAGAGTTATGAACAAGCGACAAAAATGTATCTCTAAACTCGAGCCAGTGCTCGTACGATCCGTCAAAGGTGGGCATGACTATAGTGGGCAGTTTTACTGATTGTAACCCTTCGAAATTACCTTTAGGGCGGTCAGTGACCTCATCACTAGTAAGCAGTGATTGTGCTAAGGCTAAAGTATTGTAATAATGATTTTCAAAGGATTCCCTACAGCTTAATTGATCTGAAATCACACTATCATAAACACTATCTTCAATTTGCGTTTGAATGTTATCAAATTCTGTAAATAAGTTAGTAGCTCCAGTGATTCGTAATTTTAGGTCTAAACGATTTCTATGAGAAAGAATAGAATCATCACTTTCTACTAATGATTGGACATAGTTTGTAAACTTAGTCAAACGACCTTTTATAATTCCACGTTTTCTAAGTAACTCGCGAACTAGCGTGGGGTTATCTCCTAGCGGAATATTAGGAGACCTATCGCGGGACTTAGACTTTTCTTGAGATTCTACGTTTAATGTATCTAAAGACATTTTGGTGGTGTGTGAAAGGAAGGAATACTCACGGTTTTAAAGCGAACAGGATGGGCAGTGATAGCAGCGTCACAAGCCTACGTCTATCCTGTCTTCCGAAGACAACTCCTTCACGACAAAACACTGAAACAGGTTAGCACACGTGTCACAATTGGAACAGGGAGGAGATGGATAATGAAGGATGGTTGGTCCCACCAGATGCGTATGGAGAACGATGAGATGCCAATCCGACTTCAGTTCCTTTCGCGCGTAGCCTCCGTTGTTTTTCGTGTGCAGTCTCGTTACACTTATTGCGCAGTTTTTCTCAGCAATGGCCGCCAAGTCTTCGTGTTGTAAGATTGTATTTCCGTAGGTGCAGGATACGTATTTGGCGGAAGAAGGACCACATATGTTGCTACTCACTACTGCTGATCACTTTATTTCCCTGTTTTACTTATGTAATTGATGCTAATTGGTTATAGCAACATAATGTATTTGTAATTAGACTGAAAGCCTTGACTTGCTGTGAGATGGAGATCGAAAAGAAATAATTAATGCGTACTTCTTTGCAACATGGCGTGTATTCAATCTCTGTACAAGCGTCGACGTGAGGTAAGGAGAGGGGGGTTGGCTACACGGGTACAATTCAAAAATAAGGCGCGAACAGTAATTTTAATTTTGTGACGTGTCCAAGGGTCCTGTAAGGTCTAAAGGAAATAAAGCACTTTGATATTTGATATTTGAGATACTGCTTTCTATCTTTGAAAATCTAGTTTTAAATCAAAGAACTGAAAGCATGAAGACTAACCATTCAACCATAAAGTTGTGGCAGATAATGTCTTAAGTTTTATCATATACCGTATACATTTTATACTCAGCTTATATCGACTCCATTTGAGGTTTACAATGTTAAAGCTAAGTGCATATGTCGCTCGATTGCATTAGGTTGAGCCAACAGGTTTCATCTATATAGTGTTTGCTCTCAAGACTTCTAATGGTCCATTATTTAGAGAGAAATTGACATGTTTATAGAATAGTATGTGTTCCCCTATAAATTCCCGTACCAAATAAGAAACTTTTTATACTAATCAAATGAACTGGGGTGTTTGGGATTCCAATCTGCATCGAATAGTCTAATATGTATTTTTATTTCGCGCTGCATGGCGATTGAACAAAATCAGCTCTTCTAAATCAAAATAAAAACGTCAAGTGCGAGTTGGACTCGTGCACCGAGCAAAAACCCCGCTTCTTTGATCCTTTAAAAGTGGAATTACAGATTCCGATTCAGATATGTCCTGTACATGCATATGTGGCGGTATTTATATTTTTAAAATAAATGTAGAGAGTAATACACTGTTCCATTCTATTAAAACCTTTTTACCTATCTCTACAAATATACAGAGCTATAATATTACTTTTTCAGAAACCCTACCTTCAAACCGTAAAAATACAATCTAGGTTACCTATCAAAGGTAGAAACGATTGCTTTTGATAGAGAGCTGTCGTTTGCTTGATGTTTAGTTTCTTTTACCTATCCTCGTTATTTCGGTAACACGATGAGACCGTATTTCTTTGTGGAGAAACGAAGATCGATGAATTGTAATACGTGTAGGTACTTTACGATATGAGATAGCATTTCATTTACAAATGCGTTTTTTGGATTCAGATTTATACCGGTTTTATTTGTAATCGATCTTATGGCATCTCAGAAGCTGCGAGTATGATTTTCCTAGCTACTAAGACGACAGCATACTTTTAAAGATTTTACGAATGAGCCTTTACACCACACCCACACAATAGTTAGACATCATACACACAACAGTTTCACAAATTCTGATTCCAACTTTCACAATTTTTTTAGCATTTGTCAGACTATGAAACGATCTATGTACATATAAATCCACATCTCATAACACTTTAAAAGAAAAGTCTATTAATTAGGTCAGACGAAGTAATCAATATATCCCTCACAGTAAAAAATAGCTAATAGTAATTAGCTATTTTTTGTTATGTATTAGTGTATAATTTTATTGGTATATGTATGTATTATTTTGTGTTAGTATTAATTAGTTTTATTTTCGTATTTAACGTCTGTACCGCCATCCTTCATTTAATCTTCTTTAACCTTTGATTCCCTGGAAGAAATCACTTTAAGCGATAAAGCCGCCAATTCTTTTACCTTTTACCAAACTGTTTGGTTATAATTTTTTCTGAATAAATCTGTTTTCCCTTACTGTTAAGTATATTTTTACCTCACGTAGGTATATTGACATCAGGTATATTGTCGATAGTTTGACATCACACTTATAATACTTTCACACACTCTGATTCCAACTTTCACAATTTTTTAGCATTTTCACAAACTGTTCAGCATATTTTTACAGATTTTTATGTTCGGGCCCTCACACTACACGCACACAAACTATTTGATAGCTTTAAGATAGTCGTAAATATCCATGGTGTAGATACTTTAATGTTTATCATAACATCATATAATATTGATAGCTTATCTTTGTACTCAATATTTTCCCATCACAAGGCTCAATAGCTCAAAGTGTTTAAGATTACTCTGCCTTTGAAGTCTCTTCGGCAAGACCACAATAGTTGTAAGCCTTTGGTACTTTGATCTGTAGGATTATCTTAGTGTCGAACAAATATTGCGAATGAGCTCACAACTTATATGAAATTTTACCTTGTTTTGTACATCAATATTTTGTTGTCTTACTATGTAATATGTATAGCTCTTGGGCTCTAAAATGTTGCTTATTTATAGTAGAACGTGCATGTAGGTAATTAAAATTATAAATCCTACTTGAAATTCTAACTTACTTTAAAATTATGGTTACAATAGCAATGAAGAATGTTTTTTTAATCTATGATGTTATGTATTATCTTGTTTCAAAACATTTCTCCAAAAAAATATTTCAGCTCTGAAATTGGCGTTATATTTTTGTATGGGATTTGCGTAGTTGCATGTCCGCACAATATACATTGTTATTCTGTGGCACGGTACAGGGTACAGGCCTTATACCAAATCCAATAAAAATAATAAAAAAATGGAACTTTTAATGACGTGTCGATACTATCGACCAACTAAACTTAGGACTCGTTAACTCAACCAATATTCTCATGCCTGATACCTAAAAAAAGGCGGCTTTCTAACTAGAGTTTATCTTTCGCTAGCTGACCCGCCCGGCTACGCTCGTGGAATAAGAAGAATATCGTACCATGCATTGTTTTGTTATATCTCAAAGGGCAGTGTTTTCGAAGAATGCTCCCAGGCGACTTGACTTTTTCCGACACTTTCAACAATAATCGATTAGGTAACATAAATCAGTTATAAGGACTAATAAAACTTCCGACAAACACTCTGTATGTATGTATCTTTCTGTCTCACGGACTTTTTTGTAGTTGAACCAAGGAAGTAGTTTTTAGTTTATCGTGAACAGACAGACAGACAGACGTGGCGGAGGAATTTGTTTTATAATATGTAGTGATTATATCAAAGTCTAACCCTATTTCCTTCCACAGCTGTAGTAGAGGCGGTCTAAGAAGACGGTCGACGTACGCCAGCGGCCGCCTCAACCGGTCGAGCTGGTCGTTCGTTTTCGACCCCGCCGGCCGGCTATGCTACTACTGGTCCATGGTCGTCTCGCTAGCATTCCTCTACAACCTATGGGTCATAGTCTATAGGTTCGCTTTTCAGGAGATCAATGGTAAGTTTTATTTTACAATAGCTTCTGCCCGAAACGTTTTATGCGTTTTCCGGATAAAACGATTAGAACTACATCTATGGCAAAATCTGTAATCTGGGACAAAATAATAAACTGTTCAACATAAACCATACTAACTCTAGCTATAAATAGGTAGTACTTAAGCTATCTATGTACATGTTTGCAATTAATAAATGAATTATGCAAAATTTCAGCCTGATACGTTCAGTAATTTTGGCATGAAGTGGTAACAAACATTCGCATTTATAATATTATTGGGAGTCTAACATTATAAACGCACGCTGAAATTATCTAGAGTGGACTATTCCACCCTTGATAATTTCTGCTTGCGTTGGAAACAAAGCTATGGAATTCCTACTCAATACAATTCATTTATGCTACTAAATAATTAATAGTATTATTAAGTTCAATATTTTTACACGTTTAAATTTAGTGTGTACCTGCAAATATTCACAATTTTTTAAATTTAATATGTAATGGAACCAATGAGAGAGAGAGAGACAATAAGGCGATTATCAGGTCTAGCCTTGTATGTCCAGCAGTGCACTGGTATGGTAAGGTTGTTGATGAATACCTGCTATGTTATCTGTATCCTACGAACTAGTATGGACGTACGCGGAGTTGTCTGGCGCGGACTTTAGTAGGGAGGCGAAGAAAAAGAGAGAAATACGGTCAATGACGCGCATTTTGCTTAATTAGAAGTGCTTTCTTACTTGATTTATGTAAGTCGGCTGTTGTATTTTTTCGCATCTGTGCTTTGCAGTTATTACTGTGAAAATGTTTTGGAAACTCGAGAGTTATTTTGCAAGATTCTAAAACACTTTCTGATTAAAGCAAAGCTTTTTGCAAGATACCAAAGTTATGATGGAACTATTTAATGCGTATTTTATTTATTGCGTTTATTTATTTATTAATCCCGATATTATAGTACATTCTGCCACCCAAGCACGGGGATTGTTCTCTAGGGTAGAATATACAATAATGACATTGCATCGCCAATTCGCCATACTTCGCTTTTGTTATTGAAGTTGAAGAAATTAATTTCAAATAATTTACGCATTCGATGACAAAGTGACGTAATTTTTCTCGATTCTGACCTAGACAACAATCACAGTGCTATTGGGCTGTTCACGCAAATTAAAAAAAAAAACAAATGTCATAAACCATCGACGTTAAAACGGTACAAATGGAGAACAAAGCTTAACACTTATGAAGTAATACTTTTTCGAAAAGAGGTGCTTAAAAGGATAAAAATCCAATTTTGACTGCGAGGCTTATGCAAAAGACACGTCTCCATTTAGATAGCGAGTGAGATATGCGACGGCGATCGGCGCTGCGCTCAGAACTTGCACAAAAACTGAATTACTTGGCCGTATACTGTAGCTTTTCTTGCAAACTCTCGACACAATAAGCTATTCAAGTTTGAGACGAGTTTGGTCGCGCGAGTCGTTTCTTATTCGCTTACTGCTAAAACGGATCTTTATATTTTGCTTTTATCTATAGAAGCAGATATGCAAAGATTCTATTTATTTTTGCGTACCTGCTGCTTGGAACGCTTTTCTTGTTTTGGAGCAGGCTTTGGTCCGCTTTTTTGGTACCACACATCAAAATTATAAGTCCTGACTAATATTATAAACGCGGAAGTTTGTATCTGTGGATGTTTGTTACTGTTTCATGCAAAAACTACTGAATCGATTTTAATGAAACTTTACAATAATAAAGCTTATAAGTACATCCGAATAACACATAGGCCATAATTTATTAAGATATATGAAGTACTAATCCTGCGCAGACGAAGTCGCGGGCACCAGCTAGTATTTGATAAATGACAAGTGAATTTGTTTGAGAAGTTACTTAAAAATTAATTTTCGTTTAACCGAGAATTCCAATCAGGTGTAAGGGCAAAATTGCACCGTGTGAATGTCTTACTAAAATAGCTTTTCCCGAGAATTTGAAACGCCAAAGACAATGTTATACTTTGTAAAGATAACTGCTTCACCGGATTGGTTTTCAGTTGGTTCGATTCCATTCCGGGCAAGTCGCAGTCCCGATGAGTTTCACCGTTGGCTACGTAATTGTATTTCCACTTGCTCTATTTGCAGCCGTCTTTTTTGCCGCAACTGCAACTTAAGATCAAATAATTTAATTGAACTTTTAATTAAAGATGCGGATAGTCGACCGAGTAACTCTAGAGTTGGTGTAAATTAACAGCTAATGTCTCGTCTCGATGCGCATTTTGTTTGAGAACCTTCATAAATAAAATTAAACGAAACTTTTTCTGAGTATTTCGAATAAATATTATTTTAGTAAATACCACGACCAAGTAAATCCAAATCCCTCCGGACGACCTTGTCCACTTCCTAACTTGACCACTTCCTATGTTGACCACTTCCTTAATCGCCCCGTACTTTTTCTGCATTTTCACTTCTTAAAGTCGGTTAAAAAGGGGCAGACGGAAGCCTTAGGTTCTTTTAGATTTTTGTGCTTGCTGAGTCTCCAATCAGACCCATTCACTCATGTCTTTTGTTACAGGTGAAACGATAATAGTATGGTTCTGCCTGGACTATTTCTCCGACTTCCTCTACCTGGCTGACATCGTATTCCACTTCCGCACCGGCTATTTAGAAGACGGCGTCCTACAAACGGACACGGGCAAGCTCCGCGCACACTACATGAACTCCACCACTTTCTACATAGACTGCCTATGTCTGCTCCCGCTGGATTTCCTCTACCTATCCATCGGATTTAATTCCATACTCAGATCGTTCCGCCTAGTGAAAATATACCGCTTCTGGGCATTCATGGACCGCACGGAACGACATACAAACTATCCAAATCTGTTTAGATCGACAAGTTTAATACATTATTTGTTAGTGATATTCCATTGGAACGGGTGTTTGTACCATATAATATATAAAAACAATGGGTTCGGTAGTAAAAACTGGGTGTATCATGACACTGAGAGCGCGGATGTTGTGAAACAGTATTTGCAAAGTTATTATTGGTGTACGTTGGCGCTGACCACGATAGGTAAGTGATTTTCTATTCTTACTATTATTAATTAGCTTTAGATATTTCGACTCTTCATTTCCACCTGTGAAATAAGGTTGATATAGCATTTGATTTGATGACTTCTTAAAATCAAAATACAAGTAAAATAAATTTATTGTACCTACAGTGGTGGAAATGACGGGAAGGTTTAGCCAAACAGTATGAACATTTAAATAACAAAAAACAGTATTAAAAATTCTCGCAGTAAGTGAGTAAAACAGCTGATATTGAATATGAAATCGGAGTTTCACAGGAAAGTTATGGACTCTACAACTTTACGAGTCAGAAAGCCAATATTATTCAGTCATCCCTCAAACCAAAACACATGGTTGCCCGCAACCAGTTTCAATTATTTATGACCATCATGTGTGAAACTATTTCATTGAGCATCCCTGAGCTTGCTGCATTGTAATATAATGTAGTGTTTGTGCCAAAAGTGTATTAGTATTCAGTGTTGAAGTTCCGCAACTTCGTTTAACTTTGTTTCTTTGGATTTCAATTAATTACTTTAACCATTTGTTATAAAGACCGCGGTTTTTGCGCTGGATTGTTCAATGAAACAAAAACGATTAAATAGTTAAAGAAATGTAAATAATAAAGTTCAATGCGCAGGGCAAGCATGTTCCAACATGCCGCAGTGCCTCGTCGTCGCTCGTAGCATATGAAAACATTTCTAAATGCCATTTATTTATTCTCGCATAAGCATCAAGCGTAGAAGTCTGAATGCGACACCGCGGGAGCCGAATGCCGAATACTGATTTTCAACTTTGTGTCCAATTCATACAATTGAATATCGCTGCTTGACCTGTGCTAAGTTAGTTGCTATCGCGGCAGAAATACTCGTTATTATGGGCTACACCCTTAATAACGAGAGTCATGTTTTACATCTATCGTAACCATGAGAATATGTCCAACCGAAATCAAATAGATATGGTTAATATCTCGGAGATCTGTGAAAATTAGATATTATGCAGGAATTAAATGAAATAGTGAAAATAAAACAAAAGAAATGAAATTATTAATGTACAGTGGGACATAATGTCGTTCTTTACATAGAAAATTACAATCAAATAATAGAAACAATTGACAATAATGTAGCTAGCTAATATTTATTTCTACTCGAGTTTTAAAACGTATACATACATACGTAATGTCAAAGGAGCAGTGGAAGGGTCTCGTACATAATAAACTAATAATGTTTTTACTATCATAAATCGAAAGTAAAATCTGCTTGCTGCTCTTAAACTGTACCAAAATAAGCTGTTTTGAAAACGTCTCGTCCCCTTTATTTACAAAAGCTCAGTGTTCGGCTCAAACTCCCCAGCGATTTTACGAAACTTCCCCATTCTAGTGGCCATTGTTGTGCCAAAGAAACTATTATCCACTCATAGCGCCTTATCTACCAAGTGAACAAAGCGAATATTGTTATTTTTATCACGAACAATTTTATCTACGAAAGCATAGAGAAATTACTTCTAAGGCAGATAATGTATTATACCCTAACAAATAATCAGATGCTTGACAGATAGCTTGTTACCAGTTTGCTATTAAACTTAACTGCTAATATCAATTAATAAAGTCAAATAATAATGATCAGGGGATCGGAACATAAAATTAGGTTTAGACATTACCTAGTGCCTAGACCTAGTGCCTCTGAAATCTGATTATTTGTAAGATGCTGTATAAAAAAACGTTATTTAATTTTCTAGATTTAAAGATACATTTTTCTTTCGTTTATCATCGTTATTTTAGCCCTATGAGTCCCAGCGTGCTTGCCCTCTGCAATGTGACATTTCAGGGGGTCTAAGGTTACACATTAAGGTCTTTCTATTGCGTTTGGTTAAAAAAAATACTATATCCCAATAATACTCGTATACGTACATACATTTTTGTAGTGAAAATGCTAAAAGTACACGATAACCGTTTATGTGTAACTTTAGGCACCTAACAAACTTAAGTCGAATCCATTCCAGTAACAAGGTGTTAACACCAAATATCTAAATACATACTTACAAAGTTTCACCAAACCACGCGTAGTTTGTCGTACTTATCAATCCAAAGGTACGCTCGGGACCTCGCAACACGCACAACTAAAACCCCCTGATATTAATGTTTGACTTACTTAAGATACCTCAGTTCCAAACATTTACCAACCACTCTGTGATAAATTACACTTTACTAAGTTCACTGTACTAAGTTCACTAACGAGTGTAGAGTAACAAAATAAGATTTTGTGTGAACCTGTGAACTATTAAAATAAATGTTGTTTGTATTACACCGTCAAAAGCTTCAAACTGAATCGTCTAAAAGATTTACCTTTTTAATACATTAAAAAAAAAAAAAACCATTTCTGGTATGTCCAATCCAGTCGTTCGTCTGTGTTACTTCAGTCACGTCATAAATTAAATTGTAGGCTTAACGTGACCGAATCCGCGTGAAAGCCACGGAAAATTGTTTGAATATTTAAGGTTTTACTTTACTTACCTACCACTTTACCACCTACTGCTATATACAAATTGCTATTTTATATTTTCACATTTTCACACGACTGCCCAAAAAAGAGTGTAATACAGAGTTCATGTATATATGCGAGTTTATTTGTTCCTCATAATCCTTTATATGCCTCTTTTATATGATATTCTTCTATCTCAAATAATTCACAGAACTTCTATAGCTGATTTCAAGTACTCTTGAGTTGGTGTTATAAAGTCGCTTCAAGACGACGCTAACATTTCGTCAACTAATAAACAAGTTAATTTGTCTCGAATAGCTCAAACTATTTATTTCGTTGGCAGATAGAACTTCGAACAAATTAACTACAATGTAAAGGTGAGTTAAGTAACAAACTAATGTTACTGCGTATATCTTTTATGGTTGAAACATATATAATTTTTTGCTAAAATCATTAACATTTCTAAGCAGAAGGGTGAGTCTGGCAAGGCGTGATAGAAACGTCAACGTCTCAGTCGCGACTGTTGGTATATAAATGTTTTATACAGGATGTAACAAAAATAACGTGTATATTCTGTATAAAAGTTTTGCCATATTAATTCATGGAAAAAATCCATTTCTGTTTTGACCAGTCATTCCTCTGCGTTACTTCCGGCACGTCATAAATTGTGGGCTTAACGTGACCGAATTCACGCGAAAGCCACGGGAAAATTGTTTGAATATTTAATTTGTTACTTTACTTACCTACCACTTTACCACCTACTGCTATTTTATATTTTCACATGACTGCCCAAAAAAGAGTGTAATATATTCAGGGTACATAAATGAGTATGTGAGTTTGTTTGTTCCACCGTGATCATTTAAATGCGCCTCTTTTGTGTGATATTATTTTATCGCAAACACAAAATTCACAGAATTTTTTAGCTGATTTCAAATACTCTTTAGGTGGTATCATAAATTCGCTTCAAGACGCTAACCTTTCGTGAACTAATAAACAAGGTAAATCATCTCGAATAGTTCAATCTACTTATTCATTGGCAGATAGAACTACGAACAAATTAACTACAATGTAAAGGTAAGTAAAGTAACAAACTAATGTTACTGCGTATCTAACTTAGGCACTTGCACTTTTATGGTAGAAACTTATATTAGCTTTTGCCAAGATCATTAACTTTTCGAAGCAGAACGGTGCAAACTAAAAACTAAACTATTTAGCAAAGTAAAAAAGTCGCTGTCACAACTGATTAAGCGTCTAGGTACACGTTTCTACTAAATAAATACCTACGACTCATGAATAAACATAACTAAAAGAAATAGTGAGATATACATCAAGGCATTAAAACTGCACCGAAAAAGTCCCGTAAATGATTTACGCCGAGAGCATCCATTACATGAAAAAATATACCTTTGTCGTTATAGAAGATGGCAGTGGCAATTGTAAGACCGTTACAAAAATTGTAACACCATTAAATTACAAACCAATAGCGTTACAACTATAACACTGTTGGTTGGTACGGTTTTATGTTTAAAATTACGTAAATTCGTTTGAAAAGCTAACTGCTAACGTTCATTGGCGTCATCATTCGGGTTGTAATGAGTTATGTTTTTTTTATCAACCTACCGCTCGACAATGTTGTTTTATTATAAGAATAACGAAAAGGCGAAGGTCCGCCTCCGGGACAGAAAGTTTGCGGGTTCGATTCCCGCCTTGTAACAAGTGTTTGTACAATCTGCAAATATTTGTCTCGGTTGTTCTGGGTATTTTCGAAGTAAAGTAAAAATATTATCATCATCATCAGTTCGTATACGTCCACTGCTGAACATAGGCCCTAGTAAAAATATTTATTTATGTAATACATATATTGTATTAAATTTATTAGTCATCTATGAGCAGTAGTGACCATAACACAAGCTCTCTCAGGTTAGATGATGCCGTGTGGATTGTCCAGCGATTATTATATTTATTATAAAATATATGTGCAGCCCTGTTCAGCAGGGTTTTAATTTTCTGTTTCGATACATACATATGTAGATATGTACATCGTGCAAACCAGGGAATATAAAAAATATAGCTTTATATTTTGATGAAAAACTCTCAAAACAGCCACAAAACTTTACGTGACAGTTTTTATATCCACATCCGCGTCATGTGGCGTGGCATGATTACTCTGATGCCTTGATTTATATTCCATCATAATCCTCTGTAAATTGCATGCGCGGAATACGTGGCTCCCGTCGAACACAATTACAAAAGGATTCAAATAAATACATTGAATTTTGTGTCTTTAGTAGATTTACATAGGACTTACATGTGACACCTAAACCTGATAGAAATACATTTACCAAGCTATGTTTTGGGTTTTCCTCAAAAGCATCTTTGCGAGACGAAAATATCCGATTTTCTTTCAGTAGCAGGATAAAACAGGAACAAGAGAATGAAAAACGAAAGATGGTCCAAAACTATAAGAACTGATACCCAATAAACAAATAAACAAAATACGAAGACAAGAAAGACCCGCAAAACGATGGGACGACGACATCGTAAAAATAGCAGGGAAAACATGTAGTAGAATAGCTAGAGATCGAGGAAGATGGAAAGAGTTGGAGGAAGCTTTTACGGCTGAAAGCAGTACTCACATATAATAATGTAGATTTAGTACTTAAGCTATGTTAATTGTGTGAGAAATAAAAGCTGCTAGGGTATAACGAGACGGTAAAATTACCGTCCTAAACCAAACCAATTTTTCCATAAGCATGCTTAAATGAAAACGACGAATCAAAAACCATTTAAATACCATAAACTGTTGATAAAAAAGGTCTCGCGAAATAATAATATTGAGCTGTAGAAGCTCCCTCGAGTTCGAGCGTCATCCAGTTGAAGTGCCTACGCGTAGCCGGTCTCGATAGCGATCGGTTTTACGAATGGAAATCGAACATCGTTCAGATAGTAATCGATTGTATTCAGTAATTATATAATCTATTGCGCACAGAATTGGACAATCAATGGATATTGCAGTTGGATAATTAAATTCTATTAGTGAGTGCTTGTTGACATGAAAATTTAGCTAAAATATTTAACGGGCTTAATACCACTGCTGTAAAATGGAAGGTTAGAATTAGAACTTAAAAAAAAATACTTGAAAATATAAATTCTGGTTTACAATGGGTTTACATTTTCAAGTATTTTTAACGTATTGTAACTTGTACCCTAGGTATATGGGAGGTGGGTGCCATAGCAATACGGAGCACTGAAACAAAGTCAAAGTCAACAAATAAAACTATCAAATTATGGAATTTCGCCGTCTGGTAAGTTCAGCCTAGGTCCAGTCACTCTGGATCAGTCAGATCTGGGAAATATATAAATACGAGCGACCCGCTGTGGCTGCAAATTACACATATAAAAGTTCCTCTTGAATCACTCTATCTATAAAAAAAAAACCGCTTCAAAATCCGTTGCGTAGTTTGAAAGATCTTAGCATATACATATAGGGACAGGCAGACAGACAGCGGGAAGCGACTTTGTTTTATATTATGTAGTGATATCAAAATATATTCCAATCCTAAATACTTACATGTACCCAATATTTTTTATCTGAAACGATTGCTCTAAACGAATATAGAGTGTTGGGCACTGGTCGTCTTAAAAACTTAAGAAGACCCTGGAGTCGAGTGTCCACTTGATGTGTCTACGTGCACTCTGCGTCGGAGAGTCTCAACTCGTCTCGAGGCGATCGTGAGATAGTAGTCATACTTGAATTAATTGGAAAATCGCTATAAAGTGTCAAAGGAAATTAGTTCGATAGGTTTTTGCGGTCTCCGCCCCCGGAAATGGGATTCTTTGAAAGTTATAGTAAATTGTTTTCGCTTGAATAAGCGGTCTTCGAAAATGTATTTGTCAAAGCCGGTTTAACTTTGTCGTTTTGCTTTTCGTCGCGATCATGGTTGGTTGCGTAAAGCAAAATTTTGGCTTTTCTCTTAATCATCTTTTATTTATAGAAACTATTTAAATAAATAAATAATGCTGGACAATCCACACAGCATCATCTAGCCCCAAGCTAAGCAAAGCTTGTGTTATGGGTACTAGATGACTGATATACATAATGCAATACATAACATAGATATATAATGTTATAATATCTATATATATGTATCTTATTTGAGCGCCTGGTCGAAGCGACGCGTGACCTGAGAGCTGGTGAGTATCTGGCGCAGCGCATTAGCATTGCCATACAGCGAGGCAATGCAGCCAGCGTCTTGGGGACGCTTCCCACTAGTATTGATATGGACCAGTTGAGCTATCTGTAGATTGTTTGCAACAGTCTGCAGTTAACTCAATTGTTTCAATTGTAAATACTAGTTTAATTTGTTTATATTATTTGATTTTATGTATTGTATTATGTATATCAGTCATCTCGTACCCATAACACAAGCTCTGCTTAGCTTTGGGCTAGATGATGCTGTGTAGATTGTCCAACGTATTTGCATTTATTATTATTATATATATATATATTTTATAACACATAGAAAATACCCAGCACACACAAACATTCAGCAGGTAGTATAAATATTTTGTCTCAAGGCGGAAATCGAACCCGCAACCTGCGAAGCAGGCGTACCTTCGTCAATCGACACATCGGTTGTATTTGAATCAATAGTTATTAAGCGGTAGCAGTACCAGTCTACCAGGGATATGACATAAACCCTAGAAAATTCTAAATGCATTACATATACCTACGAATTTATTATATAAAGAAAACTATTAAAACTAGAAACCCGCTAAAGTTGTATGTGAAACATTTTTGTAACGAAAGAGGATCAGCATAATAAGTTTTAATTAACCCTTTCTCTTCAATATATTATGTTTCCAGCTCGTACTGATTAGTAGGTTTAATAATACTGTGAAATGAAAACTCTGCTGCAGTTAGGGTTACCACTTGCTGATCAGATTTAATCCTCATGAGTCAGAACAATGAACTCTTTGTTGGTTTTTCTCATGTTTTTTTTTTTTAATAATATCCCATAAAAAATCGTAAGAGCCGACTAAGGGAACCTACCAGAGGAAGGGCAGCAGCTTCCTTCGGAGTATTTTTAAACACAAACACTGCGATCACTAATCCGCCTGCCAAGCGTGGTGATTATGGCAAATGCCCCATACATGGGAGACGATCCACTCGATGGACCGACGACATCGTAGCGGTCGCAGGGAGTCAATGGATGGAGGCGGCTCAGGACCGCTATTTGTGGCGTCGTACGGGGGAGACCTATGTCCAGCAGTGGACGTGTATGGGCTGATGATGATGATGAAATGAATACAATACAATTACATTATTAGGATAAAAAAACCCTGCTGCTTGCTGGAGAATACTCTGGCTTTAACCGAGTTTCCCATCAAATCAGCGCGTCGACACAAAATTTTTTATACATCCGCTGATTGATCTGGCTCTCTTATCTAACCGTGGCAACCCTGTTTAGAACAGAGGCGCAACTTCCCGGGGTTGACACTTTCCGCTCATAAATACGGAGATAATTGCAGGAAAGATACGGCGGTTTCTATCGTTAATACGGTTTACATTATACGAGACATCAGCGAATGAATTTATTGAACGGATGGAATCGGATCAGAAGGTAAATAACTATGTATTGAGCTTATAAATATGGCATCAAAAGGTAGCCGATTTAGCTAAAACACTGTCTAATATTTGGTTATAAATAAAAAGCTTCAATAAAAAGCTAGTCGCGAATATGCTCATTAATATACATAAATGTGTCTAGTTTTCAATGAAAAAGAACAAAACGCGCATTTATTTATTTTCTTTTATACCAAGACTTAATCCAAATAGGGGTATAAAATAAAAGCTCTTCCATTTGTGAGCTTTTATGTTTTGCCTTTCCAAAAAGATTAAATTAACTGTTTCTATTTGAATTTATATAGTGATGTCTCGGATAAAAGATTGTATTTCATCTTTACGACTGCAAAAGCCCTTATTATCTTGATAAGCTAAAAATCTTAATTGAGAATCATCAAAATAATTCATTTTAATTTAATATTACCCTTAGCATTTCATTTATGTTCCCAGTAAAATTCATTAGCATATTTAATTTCTTCCGTCCTAATTAAGGAAATAGCTGCAAAGATTTTATACTTATGGCTTCTAGAACAAAAAAATCTCAAATTAATTTAAAAAGAGACTTAAGTTTATTAATTTACTAGCTGTTCTCTGCGGTTTCACCCAAGTTAAATTCTAATTTCAAATTTCTAGGGGGATAAAAAGGTATTTTTCCCGTAAATCTCTCATGGGAATTTGATGTTTTACCAGGACCAAAAGTAGCCTATGTTAAGAGTCCTTTCAACTGACTCTATGCAAAATATCAAGTCGATTGGTTTCTTAGTTAGGAAGGAAGGACAAATAAACACACTTTCGCATTTATAATATTGGTTAAGATTAGGATTTTGCTTTATAAATACTTTTAATATTTTATATCGAAGGATCATCGATACCGCAATCATCAATTGATGCCTGTAATAAACACTTCTCGCCTGTAGGCCAAAAACTTGCTGATAATATTTTTCTTTCGATTCATAAAAATGAAATCGAACTTGCAGCATCAGTACGAATAAAAAGATCCTCTCTTGATTCTTTTTACCTTAATCCAACGCACCCAAAAGAAATCGAGTCATTGATTAGCAAATTGCAAAGTGGCAAGGCGCCAGGCATAGACGGACTGGATAACTCACTGTTGAAACGCATCAAAGATTACATAATCGCTCCCTTAGCATTTGTCTTTAATCTCAGTTTGTCGAGCGGGGTGTTTCCACACAGTTGGAAACTTGCATCGGTCTGTCCTATGCACAAAAGGGGTTCCAAAACCTCGCTGAATAGCTACAGGCCTATCTCCCTGCTTAGTGCTTTTTCAAAGCTCTTAGAAAAAATAGTTAACAAACGATTAGTAGACTTCTTGGAAACCCGAAATTTAATCTCCCAAAGGCTTTCGTAGAGGAAAAAATACAGAAGACGCGGTCCTTCTTCTCACATCTGAAGTGTCATCACAATTAGACAAAGGTTAATCTTGCGTAGAGGTATTTTTAGATTTGGCAAAGGCATTTGACACTGTCTCCGTCCCGATACTCCTGAAAAAACTAGAGAGTCTAGGCATTCGCGGAATGGCTGCAGACTGGTTTAAAAGCTACTTAACGGAGCGACGACAGTGCGTCAAGGTCCATCAGACAATGAGTGGCCCCATGCCAATACACGTAGGAGTGCCTCAGGGCAGCATCCTGGGCCCAACACTTTTCAATCTGTATATTAATGACATGCATGACATCTCTAACAAAAATTGCGAAATTATTTGCTACGCCGATGACACAGTGATCACATTTCATGAGAAAACTTGGCAAGAAGCGCTATCTCTTGCAGAACAAGAAATGACGAAGATAACTGATTACTGAACTGCTTCGTCAAAATCTCCTAACCCTAAACATTGGGAAAACAAAATTTATATACTTTCATAAAACTGCTGCATCCGCTCCTCCCCCCAACTCGGAAGTATACTTTCACAGTACAACCTGCCTGAATGATGGTAATCACCACTGTAACTGTGAATCTATCGCTAGAGCTGAATTTATAAATTGCTTGGGAATTACTATAGATGAGAACTTAAACTATAGAAGGCATTTTGAAGGACTCTCAGGCCGCATTAGAAAAGTGATACATATTATGCGTTGCCTCCGGGGCATTGCAAGTAAAGAGCTACTTAATTCTATTTACCTAGCGATGTGTCAATCACTAATCCTTTACTGTATAACTTGCTGGGGAAGTGCAGCAAAAACCTATCTTATAAAAGTTGAAAGAGTACAACGCTCTGTACTAAAAGTCATGTATAGAAAACCGTATAGGCACCCAACAATACAATTATATAAGGAATGCGGAGTCCTTAGTGTACGACAACTATTTATTCTTCGCACTACACTAGCTGCACATAGAACTCTAATAAACTCGGAAAATTACTCAACACTAGTTACAAAAAGAGTCTTTAGAATACCTACACCACCAGTAAACTCATCCTTTGCTCACCGCTTTGGTCCGCATATACGGTCATATGTGTATAACAAGGTAGTGAAAACATGTAATATTAAAAATATGTCAATCCGTGAACAAACTGTATTCAACTGGCTTATAACTCTAAATTACAATGACACTGAAGATATTCTCAAAATCATAAGTTAAGTTTTAGTTTTAAGTTTCTTCTTTCTTTTTATCTTTGTCTCCATAAATTACTCTTTATGTCACACCGAGTCAAATTGCATATTTGTATTAAGCATCAGCCTGGACCTCACGACGCAGGCTCGGCCTAGTGTGAGATCCATAGATAAAATCATAGTCTCAAAGCCCTCAGCAATGATATTTTGTTAGTTTATATTAGGCCACAATAAAATTTATGTACCTATACTAAAATAGACATACTCATAATGTTAACTATACCATACTATATAATCTGCAACTATACCTAACTACTAAGTGCCTCTTAAACTGTAACATTCTTTGCTGCAAATAAATATATTTTTATGTTTATGTTATGTTTTATATCTAAACTACTGTATGCTGTGAAGAACCGTTTCCCTTGCCGTATTTAATCTAGCAAAAACGTTAATTATTATTAATACGACCATTTTCCCAATATTTGGAATTACACCGTAGAAGTATAATATTATTTTGTGATTTGATGCAGTGCTAGGAGTTTCAAAGTAGTTATTACTTTGGAGACAGAAAACTTCTTAGTAAACATTGTACATTAATAATATTTGTGAGAGGGTTTGGTGGAACTTACAACAATATACATAAGTGCTAGCAGTAAATACTATCTGGTCTACTTCTGTATTTACTGCCTTACATAATGCAATTGTATACGTGTATATGAGCTGTTTTGCGAATTGGGGTAAATCAGCATCAAATAAACAAAACTCTGGTGGAATACACAACTCTAGATTTATGCACACAGACGCCACAAACAAGATTTAGAAATAGACAAACCAAAATTGATAATAATTTATGAAATGAACATGAATATACATATGTATGTCAGCTAGCTTTTCTGTTTACTAACTCAGATGTTCTAAAAAAGCAAGTCCAACGAAAAGCAGAATTAGATAAATGATCAAAGTATTTACAAAGATAGATAATAAGTTATGATACATTTTCAGTTGCAATTTGGCGCAGAATCTCCGTTTTAATCCCAGATTATGTCTCAATACTTGATTCATGAAAATATTTCTGTTATATAATATTTAATTATAAAAATAGCATGCTTCCCGATGTTACCAGTAAAAAGTTTTATGTTTGTAGAAGTTTTGTTTCTTTATGATGCTTTTAGAGATAAGTCGGATTGAAATCAATTAAATCTGGAACAAACAATACGTTATTTTGTGTGAAGGAACTTTTTTCGAACTAAACCATGTATTTATCATTGTAAGAATATTATTAGAGTATCGACGCATGAGCACTTTCGCAGAATGATCGACCATAGAATAGAACGATAAAGCGGCTGCTAACTCAAACGCGATAGAGGTCTTTATTTTCTGTGAAAGCTCATGTGCCCTTTGTTGTCAAATATTGGGCTGGCTGAGAAAATAAAGCGAAAAATACTGGGTCAACCCTTGCCCACAGGCTAGTTTTAAGGGCCAAGCCGATAAGCCGTGAAAAATGGCGGTAGTTACACAATGAGACACGCTCATACATCTCTGCTTGTAGTCGCCTTTCTTTGTAAAACGTACTAGAGTACTGCCTTAGGCGGACTTCAAAAGAAGTTTTACCAGCTGGGAATTCTTACATATCTCATGAAATATCATAGATATTACAGACTACATGGCTTAGATCTAAGTCTTTGCGATTAGCATTTTGCTTGTTCACACCACACGGATACTGAAATAAATAGCAATTTGCAACGTGCAACACTGCTCACTGGCAAACCAGACGATACTGTTAAAGGCCTGTATCGTTAAAATTAAACGCAACCAGACAGCACTTCGCTGTACTGAAACCGCATTGAGCTGAACCATATCCAACTTGTGTAACAGTAGTTCGATGTAGACCACCTTTGCCTGTGAATAATAAACGGCAGATGTATTTTGTGCCTACGGAATACAACGGAAATTGGATGTTACCTATTCGTATTAAAAGCCAAAAGTTCACTGAAACTACTTATTAAACTTGGCAAATAGGCAAAAACAACCAGGAAATCCAGGGCAAATTTTATCCAGGAACACAAATGAACCCGTAAGCAGAGAGCATTTAATATGAAAACGTTTGCTTATAAAAATAAGCTGCACCACTTAGATTATAAGTCTGAAACAGCTCTGCAGTTGAAGCGTTACTGTTCTTAGTATAATTTCACAGCCGGCGACAGCGGTTTTTGCATTTTCTGAGATGCATTGTTGCAAGAACACTCTAGAACGGTTTGCATTGTGGGTTAAACAAGAAGAACCTGAGACTTCTATTCAATCACACTCACACTGATATTGTAAATGCGAAACTTTTAATGTTTAGATGAATGAATGTTTGCTACTTCTTGACGCCAAAACTACTGAACGGATCGGACTGAAATTTTGCATGCATGGAGTTCTTTTTAAAATTAGTAGAGTTTTCCAAAAAACAACGCGTGCAAAGCCGCGGGCAGAATCTAGTTAACTATAAAATCAGGTTTTTAAGGCTTTGATAAGAGTTATAGAAGATTAGTTGATTTTTTTCGCTTATAAATGTTATTAGCTATGTCACACATGTAGCTCGTCTACGCACGTAGAACGTCTACACACGTAGCACGTTTACGCACGTAGAACGTATTGCGCGTAGCACGTATACGCACGTAGGAAGCCTACACTCGTAACACGTTACTAGACTAAAGACATGATGGCCTTTAGTATGTCACGCAGAACTTTACACATAATATACCAATGTTAAAAAAGTATGTGACTGTATGTAACGACAGACGGGTGAACATGCTGAAACTAAAGTTCACATGTGTAAGGCTGAGGCCAAACGAGTGTAATTTTCTGAGTAAAATCAGTCTCTTCGTACAAAAGTTCTATTTGTGCCGGACAATGAGTCGTCATTTATGTTGGAAACATTTTTAGCTGTGAGTAGCGTAAAATACGCTTTACGCTACTCATAGCTAAAAATGTTCGCTTGTTTGGCCTCAGCTTAATGCAACCATAATAAGCCTGTACAGCTTCAACTGCAATTTTTAACCAATGCCGTCCTTTTGTGGTGGAACGGAACATAAAATTTGCGAAATTTTTAGTGTAAGCGAAACTCGTTCCCCTCTATCCGCTCATTTCCCTAATCTCTCCCGATAAACGTTAGTCCGCCCGCTCGTACGAAGGCAGTGGTGATATTTTCAGCTAAAAACACTGGTTTATTAAAAACTAGTTTGGGCCCGCGACTTCGCACGCGTTTCCCCGGGATAAAAAGTACTCGTCTTATTCCAGATCTGGAACTACATACATCTATGCTTTGCATAAATTTCAGCCAGATTTGTTTAGTAATTCTGGCGTGAAGAGGTAACAAACATCCAATTATCTGTACATCCAAACTTTCGCATTTTTACAAGTGCAGCAGATTCAGTATTTAGGTTAGGTAGGGTATATAGTATGTAGTGTTTTACCAAAATATCAATATAAACAATGCTCAATAAAGAATGTGCATATGCAACAGTATAAGTTTACGCGAGATAAATATGCCCTTTTATTTTTTTATTCGGCGAAGAATTTCTTTTACGAATAAACTGGTCTGGGGGATCAGAATTATGTGGGACTCGATGCCCTGACAAGGACGTAATACCCACTAAAACCTCTCCGGTGACCCTCTCTCGTTCCACGGCCCGACTGGCATCCCCTCTTCCTCCCATATATGGCCGGTGAGCCCACCGCTCCACACACTCGCCGACCCCATTCATCCGTCACGTTTCCTCCTCCCGATTGTGATACAGACAGGACAGACGCAGTTGGAAACGCGAATCCCTCTGTGTCCAGATGGGCATTTCAGTTACCCATACTACCAAGTGTGGGTATCGCATGTACACACCCACTCACACTCTTATTCAAACTTTTTCTTACATACATTTGTCCTTTGTTCGCAAGCTGGCGCGCGCGTCACTGCCCCGCGTGTCCCATACCTGTGCAGGAGTACCGCAGGTTGGGCCCCGCGTGTCTTATGCTATCCTTCACCTTTCACTATCACAAGAAGATAAATATGCCCTGTTTTGCACACCTGATTGATGCAATGTCACCACAGAAGGTCAGCGCTATGGCATAAATCTTTTTAAGGTATGAATTCATTTATCTTCTATGGTATCGTGCAGAACCTGTTTTTAAACTAAGTTATTATCTTGTTACTTACAAATTTTACGGTTTTCATTCACGCTTGCAATCTAAAGCACAAACCGCAAACCCAAGTTCATCGAACACCGCGAGATAAATTATAAATGAACTCCTTATCTATGTAGAGCCTTACCTACATGAGAGTCAGTCGCAGGATGATTCCCACGGTATTCCGCTAGATATATATGACATTCCGTTCTTTCCCAGTAATTTTATCTCTTGTGGAATGCAGAAATTACACACGTGAAAAAAAATCGTTCCATCGCAAAACAAACCACCTTAATGCTAACGATGCATTTCACGAGGGCAATAAAAGGTGTAGCAATTACGTCTTAGAGTCTCCCTGAATAGGATAACGCTCTGCAAAGTTTGCCAAGTGTTTGTACTAAAGGTAAGAACTATAGGCGTTGACTTTAAACTCGTTTACTCTTAACTGCATAGGTAAGTGTACTTTAAGTTTTAATGAAACAATGTTGAAAATTAAAACTAAAGTAGCATTAGTACGAGTATATACTCAAACATATAGCAAAGTTATTCAATCGCCACCGTCTATTATATTTTTATGTTCAGACCATCCCAAGGTTGCCTGGAAGAGATTGCTCAAAGATAAGGCCGCTCTTTGTACTTCATTGTTTGTCAAAATTTATAGAGATAAAGAGTTATCTATCTATCTATTTTGAAAAAACTAGATCAAATTCCTTAATCTAAACACAGTTTTGCGGAATATTTCTCATCTCTGGCGAATATTAACTATGAGACCATCTCGGATCGATTTTTATGATTTTTTTGCTATTGTATAGAGAAAAAAAAATAGATACAGCCGAACATAGAATATCGTCTTCTTTAAGTCGGTTAAAAACAAGACTCCGTAAATTTTTACAAAACTCATTGTATTATAACTTCGTAGCCGTTCGTAGCACTCTCTACGAGCAGCTACGAAACGTGTTAATCGTTCACTCTTAAATCGGTACGAAATGTCTTATGTATTCACTCGATAAAAATAATCGCCTATCTAGCTAGAACTTTCTATAATAACGCCGATCTGAAAATGGATTCTTCGCCGACTCTGTGTCACTGTCATTTCTTGAGGGGCCATCCGTCTTCCGGGCACGTTTATACCTGGGCCCGTATTGGCAATGATAACGTACCACGAACGCGCATAGACATAACGCGTTCTGTAAGCTAAAATATACTCTTTGTGTTTACTTAAAAGGCTTGTTATTGTATCAGTTAAAATTGTGGCCTATTTCGTATTCGTGTTTGATGATAGTGAATAAGAGCCTCATAATACCTTCTTATCGGAGCCGGTACGCAAAGTCCCAGGCACCCGGAATTTATTGTGATATCCATTTCAATAACGAGAACAAATATTTACCATGCTCTATTTCAATAGGAAATTGTATGATACTTTTTGGTATTATTGGTTGTAGTTTATTTAATTGTTTACAGCGGGTTAGATTGTCCGAGTTTATTTTAAAATTGTTTGTTTAAAATAATATAAAAACTTCGTTATAGCTGGATATCTAGATTGCCGCCCAAAATAACCAGAACATATGTATGTAGTTTCCATTTAAAAACTGAAATTGAAATATGAATACCCAAAATCCGAAGCTTTTCCAAGAATCGTATTTATATCGATTTCACAACGGGGAATCAAAAATATGTATTACTTTTAAATTCAATAAAAGCAGTAAAATATGAAACGTTTCCGTCGCGCATGTTATCCAGAGAGATATGAAAAGGCACGCGATAAATAAACATCTGCGTCAAACGAGCATTAAAATGGCTATTTTAAAATAAATTCCTCTTTTATCCGTGGCTGCTCCACACAGGTGGCAGGATAAAGTACTTATACACGGGGCTTAATCTGACATTGACTCTCACGGAGCACGAATAAAAGTGAATCCAACCCACGTATATTTTCCCAAATTTATATTTACCGGAGTACCTGCTCGACCACATGAGACATATAAAGATTTCAGATTTATCCTACTAACATAATGGATGTGAAAGTTTGTGTGAATGTTTGTTACCACGTATCTCCGTAATTACTTAACTAATTTAGATAAAATTTGGTATGTAGATAGCTTTAGTTCTACAATGACACATAGGCTAATCTAATTTTGAATTTAAAAATTACTATCTGAGGGGATTAAAAATCAAATAAAGTTTGTATGGAAAATTATTATTCCTTGGTTCTCGATTCATTCAAAACTCGGTATAGATAAACTACAATGTTCTACTAAGTAAATAAACAATCATTTCTTTTATTTTTTATTGCCCTTTTAGCTGGTTAAACAGGGTCGTAAAGTTTGATTTTAACAGGACAAAGACAACACTGTAACAAAAATGGTAAAGTTATTATCAAAGATTTTATTCCTTGGTTCGATTCGCTCAATACTCAATACGCAGGCGGAGCTGTGGGGCGCAGCTAGTATTTCGATAACTTTATTTGTAACGAGCACAACTTCAAAAGTCCAAGAGCGATAATTTGTAAACATTAACTTATAACGAGTATGCCAACGCAGTTTTGTTTTAGAAATATTCGTTTGCGAACAATTGACCGTCGACCGCATCATTATAAATTAACCAATCGTGAAATAGCTCATTTTGCAATATTGCAACACTTTGACGTTGTTAATGATTTGTTCATTTACTCATTTACGATTCGATGAGCTTCATTAATACAGTTCGGCTGACTGTTTTCATTGTTTGTGTTACGTTGGTAACGCGGCAGCTGTACTCTAAGAATCTCGTTAAAACATTGAACGCTGATTTTTCAAAGCTGGGCAAAATATTTACCCTTTCCGCAACAATATGTGCCGTAACGTGAGCGCGTTCACCCGACAGAACAGTCAAATAAAATCAGTACAGAGTCTAGTGTACACTTAGCTCAGTTCTGATTTTATTTAACTGTCGTTCATCCTAGGTGTGAAAGAGCGTCTATTTTTGCTTTAAGCTTAAAAAATTTGCAGATTTCACGTAAAACTTAGAATATTTCCCATAATAGGAATATAATGTGTTGTTTTTCCTCATAGGTACTGACAATTTTAAATGCTCTATACTAAATTCTTTTCGGCCTAAATTGGATAAAACCTATAATTTCCGTAATAAGCTTTATGTAAAGTTTCACTACGCCTAGGTTTATTCAATTTACATAACTACTTATTTTGGCAGTTCAAATACTACTAGTATATGGTTATTCTTCAAAATTACTGACAATTTTAAATGCACTCTTCTACTAAATGGGTTTTTTCGGCCTAATTTTGACAAAATCTTATCTTTAATGCACGGAAATCCCCCGAATAAGCCTTATATACGGTTTCACTAAGCCTAGGTTTGTTCCATTTGCATATTTTGGATATTATATATATTGCATATTTTTTTAACATACTATTAGTATATTATGGTGTTTTTCTTCAAAAGTACTGAAAATTATTAATGCTCTCTACTAAATGGGTTTCGGCCTAATTTTGACAAAACCTGTTCTTTGATGCAGGGAAATCCCCGAAATAAGCCTTACGTAAGGTTTCACTACGCCTAGCAGTATAAAATCTGTGGCCTAGGTTTGTTCAATTTGCATATTTTGGCTTAAATGGTGAGTATTCATGCCTTCTGCACCGCAGCATGCACTATACCAGTAGTTTTGTTTTACCAAAGTAAGAGGAACTTTAAATGTTTATTCCGGTAATTCATTTCTGTTTTATCATTTCTGCCGTCATAGGAAGAAAGCCGTAACTAGGATTTTGACCAAAATGAGTTAGATACAGATCTGAAATCAGCAAAGAAAATGCTATCGTATAGTCCTACAGACAAAGCCCTAACTCGTCTGAATCCAAAGATATAATAAGGATTTTAGGCGTAACTTAGCAAAAAATTTTGCTTTTTTAGTCTGAAAGGCCTTAATTTCAAAGTTAAGGCTTTTTTTATTAGTAATAGTATTATATGAGTCTGAAAGGCCTTACTTTGAATTAAGACTTTTTTGATTAGCACAACCTATGAACACACATTCGGTCTCCTTAAAATATAAGGCGTTACTTTAAAATCATACGTGTTTTTTTACGCGGGGTAATAGCAAAAGCAACGGATCTCCCATTTTTCAATTTTACAGGAGACCGAAAAAACCGGTCTAATTACACATCTTCAAACTTTGCATGCTTTTTTAAGGAATATTAGTTGATCCATCTAGAGCTATTTTGACAGTGATCAAGTTGCGTTAATTTGGTTTAAATTCAGGTGACGATTTTAGTAGATACGTTATATTGGAACAAGTAAACTATTTCGACTTTACGCATTCGTTTTTTTTGACAAAATATTTATGATTATGTATGGAATACACTTATCAAAAAAAAAACTATTTTTTTGAGCATACGTTCTTTTGGTTCTTACCTCGCGAATATGCAGTAAGTAACATGTAGGAACGGAAGGCGGGGTCGCGCGGGGGGCTTAAATCCTAATAATGTGTTCAATTTGACTCAGATCAGTCAGCTGTGAGGCCCTGAATTACTGACTGAATTTACTTAAGGATAGATGCTAAATAATACAGACTGACGTTTGACTGAGGTTTGTATCAAAGAAACATATGTTTTTGTTACACAGAATGTGTTTTAGTTTTGTTATTTTTGATACTCGGTAGATGTATTGATGATTTTAGATACACATATGTTCCTAATTAATAGATATGATTATGATGATTGTGATACTAAGGATACTTAAATAATACAGAATGTCGTTAAAGTTTAATGTAAACAATATTTTTATTAAAATACATAATTATGTTTGTAAGGAGATATTTTGTTACACAAAATGTGTTTTGTTTTGTTATTTTTTATACTCGGTATGTACATGGTTCCTATTTTAATAGATATGATTATGATAATTGTTTTACTTTTGGATAGATTTTGATTTCGATATAATTATGATGATAGATGATAATCAAGAACAGACTGCTTTTTTTTAATATAACATATGAACTGATTAACAGTAAATAAATAAAGTTCCTTAATTAATATTCTTTTTTTATTCAAAGACACGCCTTTCAAATGAAAATATTTTAAGTTTTCTAGAAAGAAAGCCAATGCCTAAGCCAAAGAATTCTTTGGTTAAGGCTTTTCAAACAAGGTTATTCTTATTACAAAGGAAATATTCATAGTAAGAAAGGACTTATCAGCATTTTGCATAGTTAAGCCTTTTCAGTTTAGTATTAAGTAATTATTGTATTGTTTTTACTCAAATGAAAGGGCAAAACCGTAATAAAAACCTAATAAGACCAAGTATGAAAATAATATCACATACAAAAGGAAGTCATATTTATTTTTGCATATAGCGAGACAAAAAGATATGAGTAAAATAACCCACAGCAAGAGGCGGGACTTCATTTTAAACAAAACTCGCAATATCTCAGAATCACCTCAAACCTAGTTACGGCTTTTCTTCCAATGACGGCAGATTTGGGTAGGCACGTATAGGTCCGACTGTCGGTCGTAAAAATATGAGTTCCGTAGTTCGATGAAAAAATGATTGTTATTACATAAAAGTTAGACATAGACAGACAGCTAAACTCAAAAAGTTTTAAAAATACCTCACACGATCGGACGCCGCAAATATCCGATCCTTTTCGAGGAATTTCCGGATTGCACATTTTCTATCCACTTTAAATTGTTAGTTACGCTGCTCTTATTTTTTAAATATCGTAGATAAATCGCCACAACCTGCTCATATTGTCCTCCAAAGACTTTTTAATTGACTTTAATAGTGAGAAACAAATAAGGAACAAGGCGAAATCGTTGGAATCTAAATACTCGTAGTTATAGTTTGGTTTTAGTTTTTCACATGATGAATCATATCAACTCAATCAATATATTATTCACTTGTTTTACCGGAGTGTTGTATAACTATAATTTTTCCCTGGAGGTTATTTTAAATGTAACATAATGTCTGCTACAACATCTGTAATTTCCAGGGGATCTACCAAGGCCACGGAGTAAAGGAGAGTACGTGTTTGTGATAGCACAGCTGTTGTTTGGACTGCTGCTGTTTGCAACTGTGTTGGGCCACGTCGCCAACATCGTCACTTCTGTGAGCACTGCCAGAAAAGAGTTCCAAGGTAATTTTGAAGGTTCCGTTGAAAAATTTGCCTATGTTAAAATTATATTTTGTGTGTGCAATTTCAAACGAAAATATAAGGAAAAATAAAACCTATTTGCACAAAGGAAATATTTTCTATACAATTCTATTCTCAGAGCGCCGTTTACCCAGCGTAGTACAACCTTGTCTGTCGCAAGACTCAACCCATGTTTTCAATGTCATACAATATCCGCTCCCGAGGCCTCGGCCCAACTCGAATATAAAAATAAACTCAAGGAAATAAATTCCAAAAAGTGTCGCCTCACGTTCCGCCGGTAAAATTGTTTGTAACGCCGGAGTATAAAAAGCGTAGGTGCAATCTCCGTAATACGTTGGATAGTTAACATGATAAATCATTGTGAGCGTGTGAGAAGGTTCAAAGAGCTCGGCGGGCGGCGGCGGCGGGGAGGCAGCGTGGCTGTCACATTAGCGTACTAAGCAGGTAGACGTGCCGGCACGCGCTACGTGACCAGTTGACGTCATACCTACCCCTCGCGCACCCCGCGCCGCTTCATGAAACAATAAACTTTGCGGTAACGAGCCAACTAACACCCAGCCGTGCCCATAGGAAATAGAGGAAATTAATTGCAACCGCAACACTCGACGTGATCAATTCCTACTATGAGACCGACATTTTATAAGAGAAACAGCAAAGTGTCAACAACTTTAATTAGCGCTGCAGCTCGGTTAAGAAGACAATGGCGCCGCGATGGCAGAGAGCAGGCTAAATCCGTGACCTTCCTCGGCGGCGCTGCAGCGAAATAGGTCAGCGGCTTGAATGCTATAAATAGCTCGGCGAAAGTCGGGCGCCGCGCCCCATCCCCGCGGGAGAGTGGTCCGCCCGCCATCGATCTGCCGTGCGGCCGCCCGCGCCGCCGCTCGTATCTTTGCGCTCGCCTCCGCTACTGCTGACGCCTCCGCCTCTACTCTGCACGTAACCTTCACCATACACATCAAAGCCTCGACCAAGCTCATATCATCCTTTCGACATTGCATTGATGGCTAAGTGCACGCGCACAGTGGTTTCTTCTCCGTCAAATATATTTTCAGAACAATAAGGTTTTGACCGCTATTTGTGGCGTCGTACGGGGGAGGCCTATGTCCAGCAGTGGACGTGTATGGGCTGATGATGATGATGATGAAGGTTTTGATGATGATGAAGGTAGTGTGTCTGCGAGCTAACAGTTCTGTAATCAGTCCGCCGATCACTATCCATCGCAACAACTTGAATTGACAATCAAGACGATCGGAAACTTCCTCCAACTCTTTCAATTAATGTATTGCTCTCAACTTTGACTACTCGTAATTCAACTCCTCATACAATGGCGATTCATGTTGCTAGCAGCTTTTATTTACTGTTTCTTATTTCCGATTTTTTATTGAGAACGTTAAACTAGCGAACCGAAAACGTTAGTTTCTACAATGCTAGTCAAAAACAGTAAAGTTTGCATTCCCGCAAATCCATTTAGGACAACCTTATTGCACTCACTTCCCTCTCGTAGATTAATATTATTCATAAGTTAGAACGTTTGCGCTGGTTGCGAGAAGCTATCTAACTCCCGGCAACAGTAATAAGTACTGCGTTGCCAGTCTGACAGTCTGGGCTCAACTAATTGCGTACTTACGTCTTCTACGGCGTTCTACATCAGCTGACGTAAGGGCTGGATTCTTTGCGCACATTACAAAACGACGACTCAACCTACTTGCTTACCTCTGCCTATTCAGTCCGCTCAGAGACTAACATACAAAACGCAACACGTATTTTCTTTCAGTTCATCTGACTTGTGTATACTTTACGACCTTTTGATACGAAAATAACTTATCTGTCTCGTAAAAATCGCGGGATGCTTTTATTACGATCGCGCTGTGTTTGATAACGTTTTCCCAAAGTAGACCTGTTATGCAATTTTCATATCAGTCGGTAGAAAATAGAAAAAACTGACTGACATATCAAGAAGTCTCTAAAATTTTGCATAATTGTTCTTTTTAAGACGTAGGCAACCTCGATGAACGGGTTTTTAGAAATTCTCATCATAAGGAGCAGGAAACGTGGGTCAAAGGTTTTTACAATCTCTGAAACTGATTTTTAGATTTGATTTGGTTACTTACTCTGGGAAAAGTGTTTGTAGAATTAGAGTAAATTCAGTCCAATTTGTTTTTTTAACAAAGATCATTTCCCTAACGGATATTTTTCCAAATATAAAAATATAAGCTCACCTGAATGTTTGGTGACATTAATGAGTCCAATCGACTGGAGTTCAATGGGGAGTAGGAGATTGGGTACGACGAGGGCGGCGGCGCTGCGCCGTCTCGAGTAAACAATCCAATGCACTACCACAAGCACCTCGTTTATATTCAGATTGTTGACGCGTCTGTGCTCTCAGATCGGGTACGCAGCCACCGACTTAAACTACCCAGGTATTCTGTTTGAACTTTAGATTTTATATTGATGTTTCGTTTACATAACAATTTTGTTCTGGAGTCTAGTGTTTCAGAATATCAAATATATGTTTATTTACCGTCGCAAAAATGTATTCTCTCCCTTCGGGAGATCTCAACGATTTCCCTGAAGGGAGAGAATACATTTCAGTTTGGGCGATTTCATATACCGTGTAACGTGTGAAAATCTCAGCCACACTCGCTACGAATATATATAATTAAATAATTTTTAAAATTCATAAAACGAGAGCAATCTTTCGTTTCTGTCTAACTTGTTTTGTCCGGATGTTGCAGTCGACATTTCTGTAGAATAATTTTCATTATTTACACTTTGTTAGGCATTTAAAACCCAATTTCAGCGGAAAATACCGCTCTGCAAACAAGGCTTGTTTTGTTTGTTTCTGGGAAATTTCGAGACTAATGTAGCATGGCAAGTTCGGGTGGGCAGCGGGCAGGGCGGTTTGCAGCCGCCGCCGCCGCACCGATGCAGACCACACTGCCCTCGCTGTATTTGAGCAAGATTAAATTGCTCTATATATCTGCACAATATGAAATAATCGATCGCACTGCACCACTTAAAAGGATTTCCAGTGTGAAGCAAATTTATCTTTTCCTGAGTGACTTTAAATAACGTGTACCTTCAGCAATGCTCAAGCCCATTTTTTGAACATTCTTTACTCCGAAGTCCAACCTTATTCTCAATAAAAATTGTTTTGCAGATCCAATAAACGTACGAATTTAAGAAACGCACTACGAGTACCTATATCATTAATCTAAACGACCCACAGTGTGTGCTGTAAGAACACTGTTGACTCGTCTGGTTTTTGTGCAGAACGTTTATTGTGGGCTGACGTTGTTTCGTAAACAATCATCCCTTCGTTCCTTGTTGGGATGTCGGACTCTGCCCCGGTGGGTCTGCTTAATTTGGTAAATTAAACAACGCTTGTACACTATACTTTACTTGCAAGTAAAAAAGTTACATAATACTAAACTCTTATTTGTGAAAGATAAACGCCTTTTTCAGTAGTTTAATTGTTTACTATTGTAAAATTAGTGAAAGGTATCGTCTGACGGACTTTTACTGGAAAGGGAACCAGCTGATATAAATATCCCGTAAAAAATACGCTGTTATAAAAATACGCTACCTCTCGGAGCGACTATTTGAAGAAAATTAAAATTGCATGAAAAAGCGCGCTCGGAATAGCATTTAGATTACTCAACCTGCGCGTAATTTTTTTATAGCAATATTCTCGGCACCACGATATAAACAGAGAAGTTTAATACGATTTGATATACATAGATAGGTACAACCTGCGTACGTACAAAATGGGATGGAGAATTATGTCATCGGTTGCTGTCCTGCTGATTTGAATGCAATCTGATCACAGAGTCAGAGATGACGTCATTCTCATTTCCATTCTTTAAGAACGCAAGTTAACCAGCAACTGGACAGTTCGGTGATTACTTGGCCTGATTAAATATCAATTCTCATAATGAACTATAGGGACTTCAACCCTCAGATTTTTCGACAAACTTTAACTTAGAAATTGTTTCGTCTAAATCTGTTAGAGCATGACTCGAATAAATTAACAAGCACAACATTATTTAGTTAGCAAGTCTCCAAGAAACAACAAGAAATTTGCTGTTCGTAAATTTTGCTTGCGGCGGTTAACCGTAAAATTAATAATAAAGTAGGGTGTTAAATAGGATTAGAGATGACATTTTGTCTTCACAAAAAGAAGAAGTGTTGTTAGAGTATGAAACTGTTTCTACAGTGCCGCGATGAGCTGGTATAAATTAAGATACGGGAGCGATGCCAAAATATATATTCCTTTTTTGATATTCGTCGACGGTTTAAGCAATAACTCCAAACGAGAACTTACATTTTGGCATGCATTTCCAAGATACGATTATTTGATATTATGAGAGTTTTAACCCGCCTAACTCTGAACCTTTAAACTTTTTATATTAGCGTAACGCGGATAGGATAAGCTAAACTAATTATGTTCAAGTCGATTAGTATTTACTAAAAGAGATGTCAGACACTAATATCAGGAATGTTCGACTGAGCATTTTTTTCATACATAGAGCAACCAGTACTTACTGTAGAGCTACACTGCAATCAGCATCAGACCACATATATAGCATAGATATGTCGAGTAACAAATTGCCTTGTCTTTTTCGTTGTCTATGGATTTCTTGATAACTGCGTATCGGCTGCGTTTCTCGATTAGTTTTTATTGGGACTCTGAAAATCACACCGGAACCGGAAATCTTAAAGTTTTGTGACGTGTGCACACCGCGATAAGACATTTTATGTCTTGGTCATAAAGTTGCCGAAAACTTTCTCGAGAAAATCGACATATTATCGTTTTACTTGTATGTTGAAGTCTTGCGACATCTATCTATTCCGATAAGAACACGCTTGCATATATACATAAATATAGATATTTATTTAGTACAAAAAACATTACATGTTTGGTATAGTAGTGCCTTAAAGCCTATGTTAGGTTTATCTAGGGCCTAGATAAACCTAACATAGGTTTTACATTATATTAAGTTAACAAACGAAAGGAATAAATAATTAAAATAAATAAATTCTGATATGTGTACATAATATGGTTATTTTTATTATTCGTCTTTTAGTCTTTGTTCTACTTGAGTGTCTCTTAGTCCTGACAGAGAACCCTTACGGCTGATTATGAATGCTTAGGTTAATTTCCTCGTTCATGTAATAGGTACGCCAGTTATAAGCTGGTAAGTTGACTGAACCTTCTCTCTAGGGGGCGAAAGTTCTCATTGTAACTTTGTAGGTACCTTTCCGGCGGCTTAACGAAGTTGTGTAATATGTTGCAAGTTTCCTTTTGCCGAACAAGGTAAACTATTAACTTCTTTCGATCTTAAGAAACGTCGTCAAAACTGATTAAGTAAGGGCACGTAAGGGTTGCTGTGAGGATGCAGGTAAATTTATACATTTACAACGAACGTTCTTTAAAAGCCTTTTCTTGGCACTTTAATATAACGTCCTCTCCCATATTGCACGCGTGCGTGCATATTATGTTCATAAATTGAATTTTATGAGTTATGCTTCAAACGTGAACAAAGGAACTCTCATAGATGTAAACGCATCAAATATTGTCATTTATCATTTCTGTTGAGTTTGTATAATTAATTACGATTAAATACATTTGCGGTCGAAATTTATCGCTTATGTGGGATGTAAAACCACAATTTCGATGAATTTTAACTGAATACTAATTCATTATTGATTTGCGTGCTGTGTTGACTTGTTAATCGGCACACTAATGATGTCCAAATTCTATTGTATACCTGTGTATCTTTGTATAATACAAATTTTGTTGATTATAGAAGTTACTAGTTACAGTTCATTGTTGTAATTTACTATGATGGAATTCAATAATGCAATTTTTGTATAAATAAAAAAAAGATATAAATTACTAGCTGTTCCCCGCGGTTTCACCCGCATTTAATTCGAATTTCTTATTTCTAGGGGGATAAAGAGGTATTTTTTCCCGTAATTCTCTCATGGGAATTCGATGTTTTACCAGAACAAAAAGTAGCATAAGTTATTTTCCATTCTTTCAAGTATGCCAAAAATCAAGACGATTGATTGCTTAGTTAGGGCGTGAAGGAAGAACAAACAAACAAAAAAATACACTCGTACTTACTACAATACTTCGCATTTATAATATTAGTTAGGATATACCCAAACGTAATCGGAATCGGATATCTTTCTATCTATAGCCTATCCAACACGGCACATAACATCTAATCATCATATGTTATCTTTCCTAATTGACATGATGATTACGTAGAGCGTCATGGCTTCCCCGTAAACTATATCCGATCGACATTATATTCTATACATGTAATTATGCTGAAGACACGAGAACAGGGTTAACTTTGTTAATAATTTGATAGGTGCGACTGAATACAATATTAGACAAGTTAACATCAAACTCAACTTGCGACCGCCGCTGAAAGCGCTCTAAAACTGTTTTCGTTAACTTGAGGTTGCAATTATTCGTTGCCGACGTTGTCAAGTTAGCTAGACACACGAGGCGGCCCACTTAGCCCAACTTAACTTATCCGACGACAGGTGGGATTAAGCGCGATTTACGAAACAGTATAAATTCATTTCGTCGCAAGAAACTTCATGACAAAATGATAAATGTGTTAAACTGTACATCCGGAGGAGGATGTTAACGTTGAAAAATGTACTTTAGTTGGAAATTTTACGTTGGCGTCGTTTCAAAAACACATACCTGGGCAAAATGAAGCTGACATGGGAAGCCTAACTCAGCCCTGTGACGAAATGAAAAAATACATATACAAAGAATGGAAACTCACGGCCTTTTCCATTTTAGAAAACTTGTAATAAAAATATAATCAACTCACCGGCTCGCTATAAAATTTCGTTCTTTGTACACTTATTCATCTTTTATTAATTCTTATAGCGAAACTAGATGGCGTTAAAACCTACATGCGTATGCGGCGAGTACCCTCCCATCTACAAGTGAAGGTGATCAAGTGGTTCGACTATCTGTGGCTCACGCAGAAGTGTTCCGACGAAGAGAAGGCAGTCTCTTGTCTGCCGGACAAGCTCAAGGCGGAGATAGCTATCAACGTGCATCTTGATACTCTGAAAAGGTAAGAATCTTGAAGCTTACTATAGCTGACCACCATCTCAGCGGAACGACGTCATATACGCCGCCCACAAAGTTACCACAAAGAAACTGCGCGCGTCTGCTAATATTTGGGAGTTTGCCATCATGATTTGCAACGTTTGACAGGCAAATCTTACATATAGGTACCTCATGTTTATTTTGGTGGTTATAATGTCAGAGTTCATAGATTTCTATTCGTTCTTTAGTGATCGGAATAATACCTACTATAAGTACAACATGCATTCAATGTGATTTCATAAGCGACAATTTATTAGAAATATGTTTTTGCGACATTGTAGCGGTTGCAGGGATTCGATGGATGAAGGTGGCTCAGGACCGCTATTCGTGGCGTCGTTTGGGGAGGCCTATGTTCAGCTGTGGACGTATACGGGCTGATCATGGTGATGATATTTTTGTGGCAGCTTTCGTGATCTATGTATTTATTTTTATATTGCATTTTAAATTAAGTTTTCAATCCGATAAATCGGCCAGCAATAGCAGTAAACGAACGTATTTATCTGGTACTTTCGAAATAGACCGGCACATGCATTTTATGTTCATGACATTTATAGCTAACTTAGAAAATGCAATAGCAGTGCTCTTCACTTTATAGTTAAAAATATTATGTTCACCCCGCTTTTATGAAACGCATTCCACATTTATGAAACCATCATAAAATTTTGCCTGGTAGGTGGCACACGAAAGTTAACTTTCAGTCTAGACTCTGCAAAAGGAAGACTTAGCCGAATGAACATCTTGATTACTTAGTCGCAAGTTCGGTCGTCGGCATGGGCTTTGGAATTTGGTCTTTCACAACGGCTGATTAGTTTTCGGACACGGAAATTGCCGTTTTGTTCGAGTGTTTATATGAACGAAGTTGTAGGTACTGCCTCCTACGAAGCACCACCTGAGTCACTCTAATTTCAGGGAAAGTCGTTTTCGGGAAAATATGTCTATAGTACAAAGTCTGATACATTTCAATAAAAATGTTTAGATTACTTCTAGATTTCGAACTATGTAAACCAGATTGGACTCTATTCAATAAAATCTAAAATAGCTACAAGCCGATCCACGCTCCATAATGGAACATCCATGCTCTCTGAAAAGTTGTATAAACTTTATAAGAGAGCAGTCGCGATACTTCAGTGACAATGACAAAGGACGGACTCAAAGGATAATGAACTTGTCCGTGGATCAGGCAAATTAGAAGGGCAGAACATCTGCTGCTAATGTGATTTGCATTAACTTCTATTGGGGCAATGTATTAAGGTCTAGCCTCAAAATTCGTAATACTAACGGGTCTCATAAGTGCTATGATAACTAGGTACAAATAAGAGAATATATAGTATAAAATTTTACTGGTCTAAGTGCTTATTTTGTAAGCCTAAGGAAATAAAGTTATTGAAATCTGAAATCTGATAGGTAGCTACCTACTTATCAGATTATTACCTACAGTAGTACTGTGTATAGGAATATTTTTTCCGAAGTATCTACTAAATCTACCTACATACAAAATCTACAAACAAAACCTACAAAATCTTGGAGCAAATGCATACTCAACGGACATAATTTTTGAGTTAAAGTAAAGTAAGGTTATTTAAATAGAACAAAGGGAAATTCAAACTTATTAAGCACGTAGGCAAAGTCCATCAAAGTGATATTGGAAAAAATCAAGTTTATTTTGCGGACCATCTGCCCGCTCGTGACTAATTTCCATAAAAAACTTTTCTTAGATGTTTGAGAGTTTGACGGAGCATCTCAATATTCATCAAAATGAAATGCAAATAATCTACGAAGGAAGATACTTTTCATTGTTTGTTTATACGTAGTCATTCGTCTACATTAATGCAACAACGTGGCAGTTCAAGCTTAATACTCCGTGTTGTATAATTAAAAAGAGAAACATTCGCTTTTTACTTCCATGAATTATGCATAAGTGTTCATTTATACGATCCGTAAATTTTTGTCGCCAAATGGCTCTTGGCTCGCCGGTGGTAACAGAAACACTCGGAGATTTTCTGTTTTTCACCTGAATCCCACTTTAAGTGAGCTTTTTTAAGTCTGTACAGGTGATATTTAATGTACCTTTGGAGCGTCCGCGACCGCTGATTCATAAGTAATTTATATTAAAATTTTGCAGAGTGGAAATCTTCCAGAACACGGAAGCGGGGTTTCTGTGCGAGCTGGTTCTGAGGCTTCGTCCGGTACTGTTCTCACCTGGAGACTATATCTGCAGGAAAGGTAACTAGGGTTTCAGTCATGAATCTTTATTTTTTCATGATATTCATACATATTTGGCTGGTCTTACTCAATGGGCAATATATTTCCCAGGTGAAGTCGGCAAGGAGATGTACATAGTAAATCGAGGGAAACTGCAGGTGGTAGGAGACAACGGCAAGACAGTACTAGCAACATTAAAGGCCGGTTCTTATTTTGGCGAAATTTCAATATTGAACATGGGCACGGCAGGTAAACAACTTGGTAAATATCTCCACGGCCCGAGACGCCACGCCATTATTATTATATGTTATATTTGTTGTAAAAGTTTTGAGAAAAAAATGTCACGGAGACGCTGCAATCAGGGCCGAGGGAGCGGCCGCGACGCTACCAACAGGTTTTGGGACATCATTGAGAAAGCGTTTTACCGCGCCGTCACTCACCCGCACGCGTGACTTTTGCGTCACATACGCATTAAAATATTGCTAACGCTGGGTGAGGGATCGGTAACTGGTTTGTCTTAAATAATAAGGGAATGCTTTGACATTTCTCTATCTATGTAAATCTCTTACGATACTTCGCATTTTAGTCTACTATTATTTCAATTGTTTTACAAAATTCTTCAAACGATTTTTCTTTTACCGTAACTCGAACCATGATCTTATGGTAAGCTTTACTTTATTATTTCGAGTTACATTTCTGTCGCTTGGTTTTAGAATCTCCTTCAAGATTTGTAGCGTTTTGAATGTTATTTGTTTGCGTTCTGTTTTATCTCCTTTGGTTGTATGAAGGCAGTGTCCCCGACGCTTTGCATCCTCCCCGAGTATTTCTTGTTATTTGGCGTGACCTCTTGGTGCATGTTTCCCCCTATTTTTAAGCGTCCCCCGCGAACCTATTTTTAAGATTGTCTCATGCTGTTGATTTTATTTCTAAAACTACTTTATTTTTGAATCTGATCATGAAATCCTGTGCTGTTTCAACTAGTAGAACTGCTTAGTTCTTTTACAGATTTCTACTAACATTTTTCATAGATTTAGAATTTAAAGCTTTATCTCTACAATCGATCCCATAGTCATGGCTTATTATTGTTTTACTGAACGTTATGTGTCCCCGGATCTATCCCTGCGTGATGTCCAACTCTGGTAGTATCGATTGAGCTTTTTGACATTCTTTAAAAATTGCCATGCCGCCGGTGTTTCGGTCTTCCCCGTAGTTTTCAGTGGGTCTTTCCAACTCGAGTTCCTTAGTCTCTAGAGTTGGAAAGGTTCACTTGTTCACCTGAGACCGAACACCGGTTGGCACGGAGTGTGTGGATGACACGTCGACAGGCAACCGGCGGACAGCATCGGTGCGCTCCGTGGGTTACTCGGACCTCTTCGTGCTGAGCAAAACGGACATGTGGGACGTGCTCAAGGAGTATCCTGCCGCCCGAGTGCGCCTAGAAGCCATCGCCGTCAAGAGACTTGAGAAGTATAAGAAAGCGCCGCTGGAAAAAGGTGAAGGGATTATTTAATATTGTGCTTTATTTATGGTGTGATTGTAGACTGTTATAATAAATAAAGATAAATTGAACTTTAGGTAGTCGAGTGAGAGTGAATAGTCTTGTATCGATGAACTCTACTTAGAATATTGTAGCCTAAAATGTAGCGTAGACTTTTATGATTACAGTTAAACATAGTCCGCATAATTTTGACCCAGTTGGAAGCTCTCCCGGTACTGGAAACCGGCGATAAAAATGGCAGCATTCACCGTTATACATACTGCTTGAATATTTTGTTTATGTTGCTTTGTTTTGGGCGCAGTGGCGATGGGTCGCTGCCAGTCGACGCCCGGTCTGGTGGAGACGGCCGGGCGCGTGTCCATCGAGGAGATGGAGTTGCTGCCCGCGCCGACGCTGCCGCCCCCGCACCTCTCACACCCGCCTTCCTTCCGGGACCAGCTATATAGGTAATAGAGCGCTGCTATAATGCAAACATGTGTCCAGGCCTGAAGACGGACGAGGAGGTCGCAGAGTCGGAGCCGCGAGCGCGCTCGCGTGCCCCCAGCATCGAGGCGCGCCCGCAATCCTCTCTGGCGCCGCCCCTGCATGTCTCACTCCCGCCCCCCTACCGCACTCATAGGTAACACACTTACATTCCTACGGACTGGTAAGTCCCTTTGAAATAATACACTAGCGGTAGACGGATATACCGACAAATAGAAGGTACGAGTATGTCTACTGATTTTACCCCCAACACATTACCACCAACAAACATTGCTCCTAAAATTATCGAGCATAGCCAGCTATTGCAAGCTGATCAGTGGTTTTCTCCTTGCCCATTGTATTCAAGCATTTCCATCCCATTTAGAAACTCATAATCATGGCATAGAAGTTTAATTAGCGTCGTATTTCGAGGTCCTATCCTCACCTTATCACCTGTTCACAGTTCGTCAGTAAGTCCTCACCGCGTGGCGTCCCCCGTGGCATCCCTAGCGTCCAGCGCGCGAAGTAGTGCCGCCGGCGGCAGCGGCGTGCGGCCGACCGTGGTGGCCGAGCACGACGTGCTCGAGTGCGAGATCAAACGACTGCGGGAGAGACTCTACACCGTCGAGACGGAGAACGCAGCTATGTCGGCCAAGCTCAGCCAGCAGCAGTGGGAAGTGGACCAAAGGTGAGATATCTGTAAAGAAATCAGCAGAAAATCGGTATTTCTGAGAATAAATTTCGATAAATTATGTGCAAATGAGACAGAAACTTTGAGAGATATGATAAATTAATTCGAGCATAAAGAGCAGCTTTTAAATATTTCCGTCGTTTAAAGATTTGCAGATAGGCGGAGAGCTGCCTGTATAAGGAGTTACTAAGACCCTTTTTTGGCCTTTGAGATCGAATTGGGAAAAGGCTTTCACCGATTGGACAGAGTCAAATTAGAGAAAGCTCTCATATTGACGTATACGTATCTTTGCTTTTAGGAGTGGTAGAAACGGTACTTCTATTTACGGTATGCTTTGAACTTCATAGACTCTATTTTCTGTTTCAAGTGCTATTCTGTTAGTAAGGCTTTCTCAAATGCAATGCCAAAAGCTGTTTCAAAACTTTGTGCTCGAACATTATTTGACTCATATTTAAAACCACGTTAAAATAAGACGATCTGATAACTAATTAATTAGGACAGTATAGGATCATTGAACCCCTCCAAGCTACAGATATTTCATTTCCTGGTCGCGGGGCATGCAACTGTGCAGAATTATTGGAAAACTTAAAACAACACAAATAATGGCAGTACCCACGTGATAAATATTTTATAATAATGATAATGTTCGTTTTTAAAGTTTCTCACAGTTGTTTGTCGTTAACAGACTGCAAGAGATCGAGATGCAGATCTGCGGAGGCAGCTCGCTGAGTTCTCAAGAGGAGAACGAGCGGAACCGGGAGAGCATCATCTAGCGACGCGCCTCGCCCGCGCTCCACCGGCACGCCATGCTACACCGACTCTCACTTGTCTACTAACTACATAGGTATACAACCTATTCGGACAAAAGTGACAGCTGACAGTGCAACGTATCAAGACAAGTGTGCCTAAGGTGTTTTGAGAAAGTGCCCGCGTGACTCTGAACGATGATTTAGTGTTTTTACGAGTATTATTATGGTATATTTAAATACGAATTAACTTTATCAAAATTTATATATACGTAGTATATACGACTCGCTAATATTTGACGAGTGTCGTGGAGTGAGATTAAGAAAAGACAATATTATCTTTAAATATAAAGAAGTTTAGATACATCGAGAGATTAGAGTGAGGGGTATGTGGGGTTCATCTTTCTGTTTGCGCATTTTGCTCTGAAAGGGCTTTCCGTAGCTGTAAGTGACATGTTTTGATAGATACAGATTACGTTCGTCGATTCTATGAATTGAAATGTTCTAAATGTTCGTTTGTTTGGTTCTGCTCATGGTATAATAAAATATAAGGTATGGTCTTCCGAGACACGATGGTCACGTGGGTGTCACTTGCTCACGTCATCATCGCCATCGACGAATGAGAAGACCAATCAAGGTTTTCTCGTGTTACCAGTAGCGTAAAATCGTAACTCCCCGAGCTCCTTGTATTACCTGCAGTATGAATCTGATAAAACTTTTTGGTTTTGGATTTACCAATTTTTATCACATTGATTAGTGTTTAACTAACGCTGTTTTTACTGATCCAACAAACATATGTACTTTTTTATTGATTATTCTCTCTAATAAAGAGGCAACTGGACAGTGACGTGAGCAAGTGACAGTCCCGGAGGAGCAGACCTTATTTTCTTGGATCATGGTTCTGCTGATGTTTCCAAAATGAATGGCGATGTGTTTGATGTCTTGAGATGTGTACAAAGTATTCGTTTGTCGTGTATCATCAGTCGTGACTGATGCGATAGTGCCAAAGAACGGCCGAACTGTACTATTGATAAGATTTTTACGTTGTGACATTTAAAATGAGGTGGATATTCCCTTATCCATTAAATTTGAGCTTTAATTATCATAATATCCCGGAAGACTTGAACCATTAATTATAATCCATTTTACGGTAATATTATTTATAATCATTTTGTTGTTTAAGAAGTCTAGGGAATAATAAATTCAATCATAATTGTCTCCATATTGATTGAAAATAAAAGAAAAATTTTGCGTACGATGTTGAAAACTTCTGATCGATGAAAATTAAACATAAATATCAGTTATAGGAATAAATTGTTTCTATATTCTGTAATAATTTGGATAAAGTTTAATTGATCTATAAAATAAGTATTGTAGTATAAATCGGGTATGAACATCATTGGAAAGTGAAGTTCTCTACTGCCACATAAGTTTAAGATACATAGTAGTGAGATTGTTCTCATATAAAACGACAATCGTCTTAAATAATGTTTTGTACTTAAACCCTTTACATATTTAAAGATTACGAATTATTGTTTCATGAATAATAGTATATTATCCGATTTGTAGCTTCCTTAATTTGTCCAAAATTATTTTGTCATATTACGATTACTATTAATTTCAATAACTATCTATTTATAGTAATTATAAGATTGTACCAAGTCGTGAGGTGTTAAAAAGAAAGTAAGTTAAGAGAAATGTAAATATTAGATTACGATACGTGTTTATAAGCTGTTTTCATTGATAACTATTTATAATTTGAATGTTTAATGGCAGGAAAGCGAGATGTACTACGGATGTGGTTCGAGAAGACGTAGGCACTTGTGTTTCGTTTATATACAAATAGCTAGAAAGGAACTGTTGAAAGACAGAGTTAGTATAAATTGTTCCAGCTGAACTCGCTCTCAAATGAGTTATAAATTAGTTAGTTTAATCACCCACTTTGTTTCCTATACGCCCAATGGACAAAATAGATAGGCGATAAAATTTTTGAACTGTAAATAATATATTTATTTATTGTTATTATAATTCCATAAATTTTCTTCTTACGATTTCTCGACTAAACTTAAACGTTAAGAGGGATATACATTATGCAATTGGATAAAATATACTTATACCAAAGACAAGTGCTTTTTACGAGGTAGGTTGATGCAGTCCGCTCGAGCTCGGCGACCAAACGATTTAATATGTATTTACTTTTGTAATATTCATTATTATCAGTGCTGTTTCTTTACGGGTACCTTCGGGTTTCACGACGAGATAATTGGGAAGAAGAACGTTTGTAAAACTGAAACAGGCTTGAGCAGAGAATCAAAATGGCAAATCAATTATGTATCTCACACGATTCATTTTATTGTTAATAAAAAGATAATGATAATACGAATGATTGATTTATTTTGACCTCCCCTCCCCAAACGAACACCTTATATGGTTTTTAATTGAATTATTTATCTTTACACATACCTGGATAAAACAAATTTGAAAAGTAGACTTTATTGTGCTTCTAGTTGCTCCCCGCGCCTTCGCCCGCGTTTTGTCGTGATAAAAAGTAACCTAGTGTGTTATTTTAGGTCCCAAACTATACCTAAACCAAATTTCAGCTCAATCAGTTCAGTAGTTTTTGCGTGAAAGAAATGAAATGAAATTTCAATTGAAATTGACTTTACAGTTTTACCTAGCTAGTAACATAACTAACTCTATTTAAAACTAACATAGTAAAACTTAGACTAGTTACAATTATTTATCAGTAAGGTCATAATTATGTTCATTAGGGTAGGTAAGTTGTAAAATTTATTAGTAATTAATTGCCTTCCTCCGTACGAGTTTTCACTGTATGACGGCAGGGAGTCTCTTCACTCATGGCTTGTTCACCTTTTTAAAATTGACCCTTGTCGTGATTGTAAGTACCTATTTGAATGATTATACTGTTTAATATATTAATTAATAGGAATAATCACTATACTCACAAACTTTGATATTTATATGTAGTATGTTGATCGTGCGATTTCCTGACTCTACTTAGATCACAATTCGGAAAGAAGAAACCAATAATTTTGTTATGAGATTACGTACTACGTATTATGTACCTACACTTTGTTGGAACTCATTTAAATCCCGGAGGTGGGCGTTGCGACCTGCGACACAGTATTTTACTTCTGCAGGTCGCATCGCTTCCTATTTTTGTTATTTGCACCACAAGTATGTTCCTATAATAAATACTTTTTATCTTTTATCTAGATTAAGAGGTAGATCTGTACGCACGTGGTCTACCAACAAGACAGGCGTAATAACGACATAAAAAGTTTAACTTATTTCATTTATTAGGCTGGAGAGTACACCAAAACTTAAAATTGTAGCGTACACCTGACTCTAAATACGACCTACAAAGCTCTACAAAATGATATGAAATATTTATTAACACATTTCGAGTATTTCAGTCGTATTTCAAAGTTGCTGGTGCATTTTTTAATCAAAAGAACGAATCAACATTACCTACCGCCCTCTACGCTGAGCAAGGCTGCGAAGAAAGGTTTATTCAACTATGGAAAAGCACGTGGAAAAACCCAATGAACAGAAAAAGGAAGCGAGCGCTGCTTTGTGAGGTTACGGGATTTCTCTCCGCCTAAATATTTTATTTCGGTCTAACGCGCAATCCATTTCCCTGAGCATCTGTTACTCACGAAATTTTTATGTTTCCACTTTATCCTTTGAATCTGAAAGAAATCTGTGAAAACCGGGGGCTGTCTTTTTGTACCTACGGTAGAGTTATGACATACCTTATCATTTATGGCTTTAGAAGTAGGTATATTTTCTTACCAATGAAAAAATTAAATCTCAGTACTAAAATATAAGATTAACGTTCGAATACTCAAACGCTAGGTACTCAAATATAAGCACGTCTGAAGTCACGACTTTTTTACAATTTTCAATGAAAATCTGTCAAAAATTCGTCATCTGAACGAAGAGCGAGCCGTCAATGAACGAGCAGTACCTTACAGAGACAGATCCAAAGTCTCGAACACCACCCCGCAAGGTTGCTTGTCTGTCGATCTTTTATTGGATACATTTCGGTGAACGCTCCCAGGAACTTCATGACCTGATCCCACCATCACCCTTCCACTCCAGGTCAATCAGACGGAAGGCACAATACCATCCTTATCTGGTGGATATACCATCCACTCGTAGTAAGCGGTTTTCCTCCACCTTCATCATTCGGACCGCTAAGGATCGGAACTCGTTGCCTGCTTCTGTTTTTCCTGCCAATTACAATCGGGGTCTCTTCAAGACAAGAGTGAATAAATATCTTCTAGACCTTCGTGATACACCGTCGGCCACATCGTCACTCTCCATCAGGTAAGATTGTGGTCAAACAAAGGTCTATTGTCCATAAAAAAAATCTGCGACGTTCTTATATGTAAGTTGCATTTGAGTATTCGGGGTTAAGCAACCCATAAGTTGTTAGGTATGCGACAGTTTTTTGTTTTTACAATAAAGCTAACGTCCTCCATATCGCCAGCTCTGCTTTTTTGGTTGTTGTTGCATATATCACAACATATGAAACAACAACGACCAAAAAAGCAAAGAGTGAGGCGATATGAGTTTCTTGAGGCATCTGTTTTGTTGTCTGTTTTTTGTCGTTCTCGGATTCGACACATAAAATGTCCATTGTTCTGAAAGTAAAAATGTGTAGGTAAAGATGAAACCCACATAAAGATGCAAATGGAAAGTACCTAGAATTACCTAGATATAAGATAGTTCTTAGCTTACAGAGCGAATTTTTTAAGCAAGTCCTAAGTATAATAGTCACCTAGCTTAAAACTTAAGTACTTAGTACTTATCCTGCTGTGCCCTATCCGGGTCCATATTTGAGACTATAAAAATATATACGTATATTATCTGTTAGTAAAATATGGTTGCAATAAATGATTTGACTTGACTTGGCCTACCTACAAACTTAGATAAAAAAAAACATTTCAAGCATTCCGCGAATATCTAAGCGCTCTTATTTCGAGATTCTGGTGCACGACTAATTGGTTGCCTAAAGCTCTCATGAATATATCACGGAAGCTTCTTAATCCCTTTTCTGAAGAAATATCATTAGTCTGCATTCCTCGGTGGAAGCACTTAAATCTGCACCGCAGAGCCTACACTGCCGACACTGCGCTAACATACATTAACGGATGTTTTCGCAAGCTACGCTTTCGCTTAATACTGTTAATTTTGAATTCTGCCTGCGAGTGCAGAGATTTTGTAGGTTACGAAATGGATTAAAATATTCATATATCCTCAAAGAAAAATCACTTTCCACATAAGATCATAATGTAAGCAGGCAAAGTTCTGAACCCACTAGGTTATTGAAATCGTTGAAAATTATACTGGTATGTTTTTTAGCAGTTTTATTCATCACCAAAAAGGATATTCGATTTAAAACTCGTTTGTGATTCCATCAATATTATTCGATAGACAAGAGATAATAAAAATTCAGTAACTGGCGACGTGGGTCAACCATCCGAGGAAAATCGTTCTCTATTTTAGGTGATCCAATTACCGGCCTGTTGTAGGTACGGAGTGCCTATCTACGTGATTACATCGCTCTGTTTGTTCTGTTAATGGTGTGGGCAGGTACTATTTCTGGTTACGTTGTACCCTGCCTAATGTAAAACTATATGCAACGTTTTTATAACTAAGTAGGTAAAAGATTGTCTGAACTGAAATTATAAATAAATAAATAATGCTGGAAAATTTACACAGCATTATCTAGCACCAAGCTAAGCAGAGCTTGTATTATGGGTAGTATATGTATAACTGATATATTTAATATAACACACTACATAGATAGATATTTTTTATTATACGAAAATGTAAGCGTCCAGAACACCCTGAACAAATATTTGCAGATCGTACAAACATTTGTCCCTAGGCGGGAATCGAACCCGCAACGTCCTGCGTCGCAGGCGGACTTTGCCCCACCGCGCGACAGAGGCGTCGCAAATTGAATGGCTTACTTTCTGTATATATAGGCTGAAATTATATTTTTATTGCTAGCAACATATTATACATACATATGTATAGGTATGTTTATCTATGATAGGTATACCTAGTTATTGTCAATTTTCATACCTGGATTATAATTCCGCACGATACAATAATAAAATAACAAAAAACAACATAAAAATCATTTATTCAACACAATTAGTGTTTCAATATATGTAGGTATGTACATATTGAATCTGTAGAGTCCTAAATTAAACTAGGCTGTATTTCAGGATCCAGGGCGGGCTTCTCCTTTCAATGTCTTATACTATCTATCTATATATATATGTATATATATATATATATATCCTACTAATATTATGAATGTCAAAGTTTGTAAGGATGGATGTATGGATGTATGGATATTTGTTACTCTTTCACGCAAAAACTAATGAACCGATTAAACTGAAATTTGGTATGGTTATAGTTTGGGACCTGGAATTACATCCAGGAGCATTACAAAGCTATGAATATATCGGATTCAAGACAGCCTGAAATCAATAATCGGTGGTAGTTCGATGAATATCCGCTTGTTAGATGAAAATTTTGATTGAAAAAAATTGTGTGAGGTCGTTTGGTGATTAAGTTTAGCAAATGTCTCGAAGCATAATTAGTGTTTACAGACTAAAAAGTGAATATGCACTGCTCTAAATGCAAGATAGCGTGTTATTAAAGTTGCTCTGGAATTATAAGTTTATTTGCTACGAAAATCTCTACATTAGTGAGTTTTTTGTGCGGAATAGATACCTACCTACCAGCGGAAAGACGTAGTACCTATTTGTTGGCGAGGGGTTCAAAAACAAGGTTTAAGAAAATAAAATGTAAAAATCAGGGACATAAATAATTTTCCCCATTACCAACTCCATCTATAAGAGATTTCCACACCTTCTAATATAAATATAGCGAGAGACTTGTAAGCTTCGTGAGCTTTTATCTCCCGCCTGGACATTTCTGCACTTACCTTAACCCTCCTGAATTTATGGACGTGCTACCGACGTAATCTCTATCTCAGCTGTGAATTTGATGATTTTGGGACTTCCTTATCTAATAGATAATCTCATTCGGCTGATAGTTTCACTGGTATCTACTATATAAATATTGACAAAGAAAATAACAATCAAATAATATAAAGAAATTAAACTAGTATTTACAATTGAAACAATTGAGCTAACTGCAGACTGTTGCAAACAATCTACAGATAGCTCAACTGGTCCATATCAATACCAGTCGGAAGCGTTCCCAAGACGCTGGCTGCATTGCCCCGCTGTATGGCAATGCTAATGCGCTGCGCCAGATACTCACCAGCTCTCGGGTCACGCGTCGCTTCGACCAGGCGCTCAGATAATTTTTTGAAAACCCGGAGAGCCTCGGTACCCCACGGACCTAGGGTCTCGACTCCAAGGGGAGCAAATGCGTAGGCTCTGTCGAGACCTGCATATTTGCGCCTCTTGAGATCCTCGGCCAAATCTGCCGCCGAACCAGCCCTCACGCATGTCCTTGAAAGATGGGAAGGCGCAAGTGTGTCGACACATGTAGCGTCCCACACAATAGGCCTGCCCAGCTCCCAAGGGACTAAAGTTATGCCGTCGGGCCTCTTACCATCGTCACGCAACAGACCATTCGGTTCGAGAATAGCTGGTACGTTAGCGGTGACAAAGGCCCGCCGGATGATGTCGTTAAGGCTGGCATGGCGAGATATCCGACCGGCAGCCCTAGTACACGATAATCCGTGATGACCAAGCTGTTCGACAACAGTACCGCACTGGCATTGATGAGGCGCGCAACACCTTGCACCCAACCGAAGACATGTTGCTATACGGAAAGTTACGGGATCCAATAGAGTGCCAGTATTATATGAAGGAAGTGCTTGCAACCAATGTCCTGACTCCCATTTAGAAACGGCCAGGAGACGGGCACGATCTGCAGAGCTGGAGCACGTTTGTAACAAACAATTCCGTGTCAACTCACACAGAGGCCCGTCCCATTGCCGTTGGGACAAAAGAGATTTTGGGGGAGCAGCATCAGGGCAAGCACTATGCCAAGCCATTCGAGCCTCGTCTAAGAACGAAATTTCGAATGAATTTCCAGGTGAGACCAAAGACGGATTTAAAATTTTTTCCACTAAAGAACTAGTGCTGTAGACGGAAGACAAGAACGCTGGCAGACACTTGAAATTTTGCGGATACCTAAGCCTCCCAATTTGACAGGCAGGGAGGCCTGCGACCATGCCTTGTCATCGAAACAGATATTCAAAACCGATGATAAAGTATTCTTTATTATGTTGTCTAAGCCTTCCAAGAGCTCGCTGTGTTTCCACAGTTGACAACATCTCAAAGAATACGTAAATTTAGGTACAAACAAATATAAATATATAAATTGCCTTGCTATAAATCAATTTTTTTTTCCCAATTCTATGTTCTCAAATAACACATTTTACAAATTAAAATTTTGGTCTGTTTTTCTTTCTACACTATTATTCTTTCATAAACACTAAAAAAGTTTCTAGCTATCTTATCAAAACTTATTGAAACATAGCGTTTTCTTTGTACAATATTTAAGTAACAGGAGTTTGTATGACATATTTTAGTAAGAGAAAACAACACGCTCCAATGGGTCCTGAGGTTGGAAAAAAGTAATTGTTTGTGCATGCGAACCTTTAATTTAAATTAAATTCTTGTAAAGAGACAACGTTATTGAATTTATCGAGATAAGCACGACGTAAATTCCTTATTAATAGCCTAATTTAGGGATAAATATTTCCATTAAACGGATCCTATGCATACTAATGTGCTTTAATGCATGCAGCGTGCAATCAGACTGGTTAATACATTTCTTAGACTATTGCTTATTTCAGAAAACAATAGTATTCGGTCGCAGTTCTCAGGATAGACGCAGTTTTTTATACCTGCAAATAGCTTCGTAGATAGTGCTACGAACCAGCTACGAAGAACCTCCCAAAATCTATTAATGTGTTTGGTTACAAGAGAGTCTATCGTAAGCCATTTGAAATTTCTCTGTTTATATTATGTTATTAAGTTACTAAATAAGGTTATTAAGTGCGTAACCTGAGACGTCAAAGGTGCTTCACAAAAGTTGGCTTCAAATTGTACAACAATACTGAAACAATCAACGAGGAAATGTCCTGATTTTACAAACGATTATTTTTAATTTTAACCAAGCCAAGTATTCAGAGTCTTATTAAAATGGTCAGAATATATCATATGGTACCTTACCACGGCCACACTACTAATTACGATGCTACAACTCGACCCAACAAAAGCCTGCAAAAGTTGCGGATCGGAAAATTTGGGGCTGGAGAGTGAAATGATTTTCTTACCTCTATCCGAAGCCACATTAGTTTAGTGGGACATGGCGGCGGTGCGGCGAACAAATTGTTGGCATTTACATCGCGGTGGGGATCAGGATCACTGTACTTTAGTCCGCAATAATGGGCCGGATTCATATCAAATTGCTGGAAACACTTCCGCAGACGTTTCGATCTTTTGCTAGTGTTGCTGCCATTCTGAAAATAAACTTGATTCGTTATGAATGTAAGCGAGTTGACAACGAACTTATTTTGTGTTGGAAGGACACCAACGTCATCCTTTACCTAGGGACATCATCAAGTCGAGTTTGGTTGTAGACGCGCTCCGCGTCCCGTCGTGCACTCGGTAGGAGGACTCTCTAAGCTCGAGCCGTAAACTACGAGAGTTTTTATAGTAAAAGTAACCCGATTTTGCAAAATCTAGTTAACTTTGCACATACAAAATAAGAACTGCAAGAAAACTTCGCAAAAATTAAAACATTGTTTTTTACGAAACTGCGCTGAGCTTTCAAGACCATTTTACAACTCCTTTGCAACTAAGCATGTTAAAATAGTACAGCGTAGTTTTTTAAGTAAAATATTTAAAAATAAAACTAACTTTGGCAGTGAACTCGGGATGGATTAATTTTCAATTACTTGAATAATAGAAGTTTTGAAACTATCATATCATGGTTATTTACAACACTAAAGTTAACCCGCAGTGACTTCAGTTGTTCCGTGATCATAGCGCATGTAACTGTTCCGAAATATTGGAGAACTCAATACTTAAATCATGGTACATATCCCATTAGTAACTTTAGTGTTGAATAATAAAGGTCAGTGGTCGTGTTCGGTTTAGAGTTAAAAGGTTTTTTTACTAAGAGGTACTCCGAGTTTATCCGAGTTGATCTTGAAACTCAAAACCCCGTAAAACAAGTTCAACTACAGTAAGTAGGTTGAGAAATATTGCGAAGGTTTCCACAAGAAGGAAATATTATTTTATCACTTGCAAGATATTTTACCGATAGAGAAAAGTTGGTTATAAAAATCTTCTCCACAATACAGTGAAAAGTAGTTTCAGTCGCTATCAATTTTTATCTATTTGTTAGTTACAGCATCTGCAACAGCGGAAATGGTATTGCTCTGTGGTTTTCTCTGTTGTTCTCTGGTGAGAATGATTTATTCGATTTCATCTAGTATGGATAACTTTTGCCTTTTAGATAAGTAGCTATTCTGATTCCTTTTTAGGGTTCAGTACCCAAAGTATTAAAACAGGCACAACCCTATTACTATGCCTGCGCTGGCTGTCTGTCCGTTTGTCCGCCCTTCAACGAGCTGTATCTCATACTCATGAAGCATAAAAGGTACTTGAAATTTTCACAGAATGTGTATTTATTTTACCGCTATAACAACAAATAACAAATACATATAAAATGAATATTAAAATTAAAGGTAATTCCCTACTATATATACATGTCATCTCTGGAACCGTAATAGGTAGACCGTTGAAATTTTGACAGGGTATGTATGTAGTATGTATGTACAACTGTACTACAATTGCCGCTATAACACAGATAATACAATACACTTTATTGCACACCAAGAAAATACATATGACTATACAGGAAAATTAAAATATAAAATTCACAATGGGCGCGGCCTTATCGCTAAGAGCGATCTCTTCCAGACAACCTTGGTTATAATAAAATTACAATAAATTTAATAATTATGGGGGCCAACGTCCATACTACGTTGGGTATCGATCACCGAAGTTAAGCAACGTTGGGTGAGCTCAATACTTGCATGGGTGACCGCGTCAAATTGGCTTTTTGTTCGATCCAACAAAAAATCCGAGGGCTTCGTTTTGTTTTTTTTTTTTATAATGATGTACTGAACTTTCTGCGTGCGAGGCGACCTGCACTTGCCGGTCTTTTTGTTTTATTTTATATCAAGTTGAGTGATTAACTCTGTAGCAGTGTAGTTTTAGCCCAGTAAACGAATTATCTAGATTCTAGATACTAAATTGAATAGGTACTAGGACTTTTAAGTTATAGAAATGATTCTTACATTCATTTAAGGAAAGCTGGAGATGTTCAGACTCATTATTACGAAAGGAAACCGCAAAGACAATGAATGGATGCCATTTGTTACTGCTACGCCATAATCAACCATGTTTATTACATTGTCTTTTTGTTAGAATACAATTGTATAGAAATGTGCGGTTCATTTGCTTTGCCTGCCGAGTATTTAAATTAAACCATCGCCTATTTATCTTTTTCAAGGCAATTTGAATAATATCTTCGCGACTGTAAACGCTTTTCTGGAGCCTAAGGCCGTGTTCATCATTTATCTTGGTGTTTCGACGAGGATGCCAGTACAAATGTAGCTACTTCGAGACGTCGCCAGCACATGCACCTGTCTGTTAGCTAAATACGGCACGAAAACAACAAATATTTCATCCGACGCCGAAGCAACCGCGTGAATCCTGAACTAATGGACGAGAATAAAATCTCAATCGTTACTTTATTTGCTCGGCCGCTGAAAACACCTGCCTCGCGCGATTTAGATACTATATACGAAGTGTCCGCTGGCAATAAAATTTGCGGAAATTTACTTGCGCAAGTGACTTCTAACATGTAAACGCTCGTGTTGCAAGTTTTAGTGGCTTGCTGCAAGACCAACGTGTATGCAAATGGAAAAGCCGCAGTCGGTGGAAACAGTCGTCAATTTACTTCTGCAAGAAATTGCAGAAGTGACTTGCCGGTGGACAATTTGCTTTACCTAAGCCTCTCTGAACTCAACTCTAAGCAATACCTAATCGTCAATTGTTTTTTTTTCTGCTGACATTTCAGTCTGAATGGTACAAGACAAAACACGGGTTGCTAGCCATTACTAAAGGTTGAGAAAGTTTAATAAGGGGCATGGTAAAAATGTGACCAATTTTAGTTTAGGTACACAACGCGGCATAAACCATAAAAGTTAATTATAATATTCTCATGGATTATAGCCGAATGTCTATATTTTGGTTTCAATTTGAACACGAAACTATGAAATGGGAAAACAATTTCAACCTATAAAAAAACTTCTGAATTAATAAAAAAGGTTTTACTAGATAACTAATGAGCTTCGAATTTGATAAACAACACACAACACTTTAGCCGAAATATCGGTTGCTGGAAACTATAGGGCAGTAAAATTGGGAACAAAGTGGGCACGTTTCAGAGGCTAACAAAGTAATATTTGTAATGAACATTTCAAGCGTAGTGGCTGACCGCATTGCGTCCGTCCAGACCGCCATTGACGCTTGCACGTAACACTGCACTACAAATTAATAATTTGCTCGAGCCGAAATTGTTACAAGGCAAAGTTGTTGTGGACCCGCCTACTGAAGCTTATGGTGAGGTCTACATGGGTGATTGGATATCAACCTCTAATAAATTTCAAAAATAGCTTTAAACTTATTGATTATCTTTATCTATTCACAATAATAAAATTGTATTTGAAATTTTTATAAATAATTACATGTAACCAAATTTATTAATTACACACCTTGTACAAAATAAATAGGAAAGACCTCCCATTCGATGGACCAACGACATCGTAGCAGTTGCAGGGAGTCGTTGGATGGATGCGGCTCAGGATCGCGATTCGTGGCGTCCGTTTGGAAGGCCTATGTTCAGCTGTGGACGTATACGGGCTGATGACTTATGACGGGACCTTCACTTATACGTTCATCAAATGACGGCAGAAATAAAAAAAAATATGATTCGTTGGCACAAAATTTAATTCAATAAAGCAGTTGCAACGGGTCCATGATTCATTAGGAACTTTTTGTATGATCAGATGCAACTAAAAACTGATCATATGATCAGATGGGAATAACCCAAGATTACTTATTCGCTCGTAAATTAGTGAATATCATACGAATACGTCTACGAACCTCTACGAAATCCTACGGTGCTACGAGAAACTTTCAAAAACAAATGTTTTCGAAAGAGTTTTTAATTTTAAAATGTATTAATCGACATAATACATTTTAAATACTATATGCTTTGCTTTCCTTTAACCATATATTCATATATGTTCCTCAAACTTTCTCACCCTCGACTTAAGTGCATGTTCCTGTCCATGGAAATACTTAACTTAGGTGCATTACTAGGTACTCTTTGGAGGTGGTAGTCGGTTGCACTAAGAGGCAGACAGACACTAATGGTACCTTGTCATACTTATGTCATACTAAAGAGAGTTTATTGGTAGACTGAAAGCGGTCGTCGAACGGGTCAACTTTGAGGTAATGTTGTAGTGATTCGGTTCTGTCTAGACTATAGAGGGAACGTCAATACTTCAATTCATACAAATACAAATTCGAAAGTCTGTCTGTCTGTCTGTTACCTTTTCACGCCTCTCTACCAAATTCCATTAGGATCCGATCAGCCAAACGGCTGATTTGGTAGAGCTGCTGCCGGAATTTGGTAGAGAGGTAAATGTTATCCAGGGAAAGTGTGTTTGTTTCTTTGTCCTTTGTCACACCCTAACAAATCAACCAATAGAATTGATTTTTGGCGTAGAGTTAGTTGAAAGGATGGACATAGGCTACTTTTTGTCCAGGTCATCAAATTCCCATGGGAGATTTACGGCTTACGAATTTAAAACGCGTGAAACCGCGGGGAACAGCTGGTATCATATAATTTTCACACAACTTATTTCATTCAATTGCAGTGACGAAGAAACAGCCGCCCACGCAGTCCTGGAATGCAAGGGAGTAATAACACAACGAACTGAAATCCTCAACTTGCCGAGATCACTCCGCGAAGCCTGTGAAGATCCCAGGAAGATTCTGCGCTTCTGGACGGAGTTAGGCTGGCTTTGCTAGCAAAAATAACGCATAATGGACCAAATAGAGTTCAAATGCGGGAAAGGGAGTACCCATACCTAAACCTAAACCATTCAATTGTAGAAATAAAGTACAATTGAATGAACTAACTTTAATTATGTCTTTCTCCTTAATTTTAATTTACTTTTTTTCACGAATTTTTACCTCGAAGATCAAATTTGCGTAATTGTAAATACTATTTCTATTTTTTGTCTATTTTTTCTTATTAATACATAAATAAAATATTGCGCCAATTTTCGTTTTCATAAATTTGTACTCAGGAGGTCAAAAAACGTATGTGCACCAAATTTCTAGTCGATCCGGCTTATGGGCTTTTCGGAAGTTACTTTTTATGTTTAGCATCATATTTAGCGATTCATTTTCATTTTAAAGACTTGCCCGCGGCACCGCACGTGTTGTTTCTATGGAAGGAACTGATTTATGGGATAAAAAGTGTAAAGATGTGTTATTCCACCAGGTACATACATCTATTTATGTAAAATTTCAGCCCGGTCCGTTCAGTAGTTTTGTAGTGAAGAAATAAGAAATATCCTTCCATCAATACATCCAATCTTTCGCATTCATAATATAAGTGCCCAGAGTTATTGGTAAAGCAAGGTTATGGCTCAGTGGGGTTAGGTAGAGTTAAGAAATTTTCGTAAAACGTCTCACGGTGGCGGGGCGCTGCGCCGCCCCGTGCCGTTGCACGGTGGCTGGTGCCGTTGCACGGTGGCCCGTATCGTAGACATATTTCAATAGGTATGTCTATAAATTTCGTAGTGGACGTTACGGCCCGCGGGCTGGGTGAGGTGTGGGCTGAGTTGACCAAAGAATCGTCTAGTTTTATGATTTATCGTAAAATGATAATGATTTAAAACGAAGGCTACAGTAACAGCTCGTTAGGGCCCAGTTTAAATGATTTATCGCTTGTGGTGACACCGTTGATAAATAACAGCCCGTGAGAAAACTAGTGCTGTCTATAGCTTCATTTGCACGGAGCTTATAGAATTGATATTAATCATGTCTGAAAGCTTAGAACGGTCGTTCCAGACGTTTCTAGATTACAGTTAGGAATAGTGGGATAAATATTAATTGAAACCATTTTACGATTAGATAAACGATTAGTGTATGTTAAATCAAAAATAAGCTATAGTTGGTGTTTTGTTTTTACTTGTACACTTAGAAAATAATAAATAAATAACAAATAATGCTTGACAATTCATACAGCATTATCTAGCCCCAAGCTAAGCAGAACTTGTGTTATGGGTACTATATAACTGATATACTTAATATAATACACTACATGTTACATATGTTTTATTATACATAGAAAACATCCAGAACACACTGAACAAATATTTGCAAACATTTGTCCCGAGGCGGGAATCGAACCCGCAACCTCCTGCGTTGCAGGCGGACCACAGAGGTCGCCAAAGGGAAAATATTCTAAGATAGGTATATTCTAAGATGGATAGGTATATTCTAAAATAAATATAATAAATAAGATCAATCTAAAATAATCTATAAATCTTAATTTCGTTTTTTTTTTATTTTATAGAAATAAATCTAAATTAAAAAAAGAAATAATCTAAGATAGATATGATTTGATTATGCACGTGGTGGACACCAGCAACTCTTTTCAATAGGTGAAAGAGTGGACAGTTTGCGAGTTCAAGTCGTAAGTTTTTAGAATTTATATGTACATTTTTAAGATATAGTTTACTTATAATAATAGTAACATTAATTCGTTATATTTTTAGATTTCAATCAGCTAGATCCCTACCTGTCTCCTCAGACAATCTCAGCAAATGGTGGCATTAGTGGATGCGTGCAGCGCGCGGCGTAACGAGCGGCTTAGCCCCCTCGGATCACCACTTTGAATAAAACATGAAACTTTCCTTATTGTTTAACAAGACACACTCACTCGAAAGAAAAAACTTGCGACAAAATAAAGACAGGTATACTATATACAAAAGATATATCCTATCCTATCCTTCCTTCCTACTATATATAATATTATATATATAATTATTATGTCTTTTAAATAACTAAATAAACGTCAAAGTTTTTAAGGATGGATGTATGGATATTTGTTATTCTTTCACGCAAAATATACTGAACCGATTAGGCAATTAATATGAAAATAATGAAATTTGGTATGGGTATAGTTTAGGACCTGGAATACCATATAGGCTATTTTTTATCACGAAAAAACGCGGGTAAAGGCTCCGGCAGCAGCTAGTATAAAATAAAGACAGTTTTATCTACAAATCCATGTGAGGTAAACTTTAATGATGGCAATGATCACACATTAAAGGATTAAAGGAAATCCCTCAAGCCACGTCAAATCAACCTTTTACAATTTCGGAAAAGCTATTTCATAAGTCCCAAGTTTAATAGGGGTCTCTGTCAGTCGCGACCCACAGGGCTGGGGGTCTCGATTTCACGTAGATCTCGTTATATACTGTTATCATTGGTGAGCATTGTACCTACTAAAGTTCGGGTTCAGTCAGAATCAGAAATGTAAGTTCATTCTACTCCTGTGGGAAATCGCATGCCGCAGCCTTTCCATATTAACAAAACTTTAATCTAACCGGTGAGCCCCAGAGGGAGGCCGTAGTGTAGCGAAGCAAAATTTTTGTGGCCAGTAAATTTTCTTTAAGTCCGTCTCATGGCAAAAGGCCAACGCTACCCATGTGCTTCTAAAATTTCAATTTATACCCGTGCTGGTAACTTTGTTAAAAACATACAATTATCACCTTTATTGCCTCCCTTTAGCGGGCGTGCGAGGGGCACCAGTGTTTGCCCGTTTATATTTACAAAACAAACGAACTTCGCTCGAGAAATAAATCATCTAAAATACGTACAATACATCTTCGGCTAACAACGTAGCTCGTTTCAGCTGCAGACAAAATGACGGTGCATATTTCAGACTCTATCAGTAACGTTCGCTGTCTATCAAAGAATCGAGTCGGTTGTTTTGAATTTCTCTGTCACTATTTACCGTGTGAACAAATGCAATGATGCATGAGGAGGTACTCAGTCGGATATTCTATAGTCCTGCCAAACTCATTTCACAATGTTTTTTAACATTGCCTCCATAACGTTGTGCTGTTGTTTTTTTTACAGAATTAGCACTTCTTGGCGATTATGGCTTTTTGCTGTCAATAGTTTTTCAACTTCTAGAATCAAACAGAGACTTGAGTATCAATAGGTGTACACACATTAGTATCTTGTCATAATTAAGAGCGATTATCAGCAGACTGACCGCGGTCGACGAGTAAATCAACATTAAAGTTATATGGTAGTTACTCAAGTGGCAGAGGCATTTAGAGCGACATAAATCATCTTAGTGCAAAAGACTGTTCACTGTCCTCTGCAATAAAAAAATATTGGATAATATAGATAAATAAGAAATAGAAAATTTTATAGCGGTGGATCGATTTCTTGACGAATTACTATGTGCAGTATAGGGCGGCGACTCCGCACTGCCTGTCTCGAGCTAGACGTTAGACGGCGATACACAGAGTGCCTTGTTCCCCACCTCTTATGTGAATGCACTGTCTTCGCATCGTGTGTATTATCACAGAATAGCTATATATGTAGTACTACGTATTGTCAACTTGGCTAGACAGCACCAATTTTGTAGTTTGTGCTGCATTGTTGTCCAAATACCGAGATTTAATTAGAATTTTATTTTTTGGAAATCATACCAGTCGGAAAAGATGCAGCTCTACATATATTATTATATGACTGCCATAATCGTATATTTTTAGTTCAGGTTATTGCAGTTTTTATAGTTTTGTGAATATTTGTTTATATTTTTAAGTAGATTTTTTATTGAGTGCCTGTCCTACACAATATAAGTTTTTGTATAGTTTACGAAAGTATTCTACATGTAGCGCCTCGTCACGCTCCTGCCGGATACTGTGAGCGACTCAGCGATCTAATAGTTTCCCACGAATTCGAGTATAGTTTTCGAATGAATTTGAGTGATTTGTTGCGTTTTAGCAATACATCATACAAATCAGTGGTCGTAAACGAAACAATTTTCCGTTTTGGTTTTGTGCAAACTCATCTTAGCTACTCTGAACGTGGATAACAAATAGGTTCTTATGTTACGTAGTGTTTGTAGAGGATATATACACTACTAGGTAACATATGCACAATATCGGTAAACCAACGTGTGAACAAAATATATCCGTAAGATCTCATTTCACCAATAGACTCCTCTACATTTCGTAGATATAGAGCCCAAAACTATAAACCTTCGCGATATTCCCTACAAAATTGCCTAAAAAGAAAACACCCTGCTCCGTGTTTTCGTGTTATCAGTAGTTCCCAGTAGTTCCCACATATAGAAATGAGGCTTTATTTGATTTGCGCAGGCTGCAAAGGCCCTGTGATCCACAAACGCCTGTCGTGCCGGTTCCTAGACTGTTGGCATTGCTCGGCGAACAGCCGCAGGATCTCATTTCGTGTATACTGTGTAGGTACCATTCACAATTTTTCACTGTAACTATGTTACATCTGTGCACCTGTCGGGCACTAGTTTTCGGTTCTTGTAGCTGTTTCTACATTTTCACTAATCACATCTACTCGTAATTGTGTTCTTATGACTTAATTGGAGAAAACCACTTTCATTTGGCAGTGGATGCTTTGGCTGCCAATCATATGCGCAATTGATACCTAACTGACACTGGCAGAATTGTATCAAACCAGATGCAGAGCCAAAGCTAGAAGAGAAAGATTGTTACACTTTATATTTCTAAAATATATGTATTAATTGTGTATCTGTAGATTGTTTGCAACAGTCTGCAGTTAGGTCAATTGTTTCAATTGTAAATACTAGTTTAATTTCTTTATATTATTTGATTGTTATTTTCTTTGTCAAATTGTGTATTAATTATTACGTTTTGAAACTTATAGGAAATATGATAACGAAAGACGAGGCAGTTAGACCTTAGTGCCTTTAGCCTAATTTGTCCATATGGAGAAAAGAAACAGAAAAAATTACCATGTTTGGTTTTGGTTTGTTTCGCTAATAGCCCAAGACGAAACTTTCTAAATAAAAAAACCAGTCACCCTTTCGTATTACTTACTACGTTTGTATAAAGGGCCGATCAGTAGGTATAAAAACTACGACGTGAACTTTCAACGCAAGTTGCAGAGAACTAATTTCACTCCTTCATGCAAGTTCTCTATGTTAAATGGTGGACGTGTCACAAGTTGCCCGTTGGGTTCAGTTTTCTATGTTATACATAGTTATGTTTGTAAAGGGTTTGACATGCTTATTATTCATGCATATGAATGCCTGTTTCCTACCCCAAAGTACTACCTACTAACAGGTACGCCACGAACAGCAAACAAGTGAAAACAAAAGACCACATCGTTCATCATTTTAGAACGCTTAATTTTGCATTGCCACGTTCCGTAATAGATACCTAAGTATTTCTGAGTTTTTTAGCAATGTGATTACATAATATTTGTATATTTTATTTATTGTGTATTTTATTGATAAAATCTACATGAGTACACAGATCCCTCGTACTTAGGGTTGTCAACTATTTTTCGGGGAAAAATAGTATTTTTAAAAATAAGCTTTATAGTACATATGTAAACAAAGATATTATTTGTTACTTATTTACACATTTCTTGGCACTTCTTGTAATTTTTATTATTGTTGTTAATTATTGTTAAAAAGTTTTAACATCAATAAAAACATATTTTATCTATAAATGAAAGTGTCATATGCTTTATCACATTCAAGTCTTATATTAATGTAAATAATGAAAAGCTTATTTATTATTAATTGTTTTCTTTTTGGGATGCTATTTTCAGCAACTCAGAAAATGCGCGATGAAAAACATGTTGAAAAAGCATAACGAAAAATTAAAATAATTTTTACGAATTCCAGGAATCCCAAATAAAACCGACTGTGCGACTTGACAAAATAAACAAAAGAAACCCTAAAAAAGGGGTTTTGATGGATCGAAAAAACAAAACAGCATTATAAATGCTGATAAATACATATATAGTACGCAAAAATACTATATTTTCAACACCAAGATCAAACGAAAAATCCTTGATTTGAAAAATATATGAACGCTCCTTTCATTATCTTATAAATATTATTTATAAGATATTTTATTTTTATTTTATAAGACTTTTTTCACTTCTTCCACTAGTGGACAAAAAATTTAAGTGAAGATAATATCAATAATACCTTATTTCTTATTTGATAATAATAACTATGTTTATAGTATAAAATGTGACTTGTCTAAGTGCTTATTTTGTAAGCCTAAAGAAATAAAGTTATTGATTCTGATTCTGATAATGATAGGAGCGTTCATATATTTTTCAAATTTAGGATTTTTCGTTGGGTCTCGCGTACTATATATTTCTGCAACAGTATATAGTACGCAGACTTGAAATATAGTACAACACTATATATTTTAGTACGGTTGGCAACCCTACTCGTACTATCCAATGATACTATCCGTCCACGGCTATCTGGTAGAGATCGCTATTGAGCTATAAGACCAACACTCCTCACTTACCTAGTGTTAAGTTGTTTTGTTGGATTGTTTCTAGTGATTTAAGTGTCCAATAAAGTATTTTTCGATAGATAGAAAAAGTTCTATCTATCTACCTATAATTTTTTGGTAAAAATAAAGATAACCAATTGTTTTATAACCCCCACCGTTTGGTGGAAGCATTTTCAGCAGTAGAATGTATAAGGAGTTGATTTATACCAAAATCAATAAAATTGTAGTTATTGATTTATCTATTTTATATATCTACTTAATGTTCTAAGAATGCGTCCGCGGAAAAACAAAACCATGCTCTACCATAGTAAAGAAAATTGTCAAAATTTAATTGCACTTCATTGAAACTTCCTGAAAAAGTACTGGCTATTTCAAGATTAGAGAATTCCCATTAATTCAAGTGGCTGTGGCCCGACAAAATCCATTATAATGGGCGGCTTTGTGATTTTTGCCTCCACTAGAGCCACCAATCCAAAACTAATTACCGGCTCAAGTGCAACAGCCGACCGACCTCAACGAGTTTCCTTTTTTGAAACAATTTCCCAGATGTCAGAAAATGAGCCTTTTTGTGGGAAAATGCTTGCTTTTTTGGCACAAATGGGCACAGATTTTATAATAGGTACTACTAAAATATTTCCTTTTTATTGCTAAATAAGTGATTTTTTAGTTTCGGTTATTTTGTAACGATGACCAAACTTGTTAGCTTTTAGTACTTAAGTAACAAAATATCTACATAATCTACTTCCTAAAATTCTCAACCATCTCAAATATTCGCGCGCAATTAAGAATTCGTCAGTTAAAACTTAAAAGATTTAAAATGTTTTTGTGATTTGCGTCTTCATTTCAGACTTTCTAAAGAGCTCATTGCTTATTCGAATCTTTCTCTGCATTTTAATTTTGTTTATCCGACTTCAATTCGTCTAAAATTACTTTAAACTTGGTTTAATCTGGATAAAAAGATTGTTAAATTTAAGGTAAAGAACAAAAATTGAGAAATTAATTCAGAATAAATTACATAGCTTGAGGGTAATTTTATGAAAGAAGCAACAAAACGCAATGACTCATAAAATCTAGGAACCGAAGGGCTTAAGAGTGCGCGCCATTTTTTAAAAAGGATAGCAATAGAATGTTGCGTTCATAGGAGCGGGACAGAGCATACGTTTTTGGAAAGGCGGAAGCGCAAAAAAATGAGTTTTTATCTAATTACAAGTTAATTAAACAAACAATCGAAAAATTAAAAGACAACTTAAGAAATACTTCAAGCTCTCTAGACGAAACAAAATACCAACAAATAAAATGTGCTGTTCCTGAGATAAATAGCAAAATTCGTGCAAAACATGTATTTTTCTAAATAATATTTTATCTAGAATTTTTTTACCAATCGTGTTTTTAAAACACGTAATCCAAGATAAAAGTTCAAAGTATCATTTCCCTAAATTTGAAGGTAGTAGCTTTTACAGATTCTGAGATAAATAACGATTTCTAACACTAAATTGCTTATGGCACACTCTTTCGTGACCGTAATTTGTAAATAAACAATGCTAGACATTAAACATTGCATAACCTAGACCCAAGCTCAAGTAAGCAAAGCTTGTGTTATGGGTACTAGATAACTGTTATATGGATAGATATTTTTTATATTCCATAGAAAACATCCAGAACCCCCGGAACAAATGTTGTTCGTACAAACATTTGTCCCGAGGCGGGAATCGAATCCGCAACCTCCTGTGTCGCAGGCGGCCCTTCGCCCGCCGCGCCACAGATGTCGACAAAAGAGAGAGATTTAGACCGTACATTCATGTCGGAAGCAACCACAAAAACAATTTTAGAGCAAGCCTTGCCTCATTCATCATTTTTCAGTTTCACCAAACAAATTCACAACTATGTCAAAGAATTACAATATATTTTAATTTTATTGATTTTCTCTGTATAGGAAACCGCGGAAGTGCTCGGGACTCGTTTTAAAACCAATCACGTACCAAGTGGACGACACAGTCTGTACCCAGAATTACTAAGAAGCCTAGAAAGACAACGTACGATCGGAACTAGTTCAATACAGTCCGTCTGTAAACAGAAAGGAAAGGTTCTCTCTAGTATTTGTTTTGTTCCCTGCAGATTTTCTCCGAGTAAGTTAAAGTTACCTACCTGAAGCTTGAACAATTGCATTACAACTTACAAAGGGGATTGTTTAGCCATTTTTAGAATCAGAAGATTGCTTGAAAAGCTGCACATCATAAATGAAAACAACTTTTCATCAGCATAACTCAAGCTAATATAAATTTGATATGGTTGCGACGGACCCGCACCGCCGACACTAATCTTATAAATTATGAAAAAGAACGCAAAAGCAATAAATTGCAATTCAGAATTCAGTTACCCGACACGGCGGGGTAACGAGCCACCCACTATCAGGCGACTTGCCCACTAAAATGAAGTTACTGTTATATGTATGTAGGTTTTAAATTATATAGAGGTTTAGAATAATAATGTGTATGGTACGGGCACACACACAATTTTAATGCACAAAACACAGCATTAAATGAGGTTCAGTTTCCGAAATTTGTTCTTTTAAGGAAACTACACACCAAAGTCGGTGTGTAGCAGCACATCCCGATGGCGGGTAGAAGCGTCATTTCAGTGTAATATGCATATTGTAAGCAGAAAAGAAAAGTCCAGTGCCTGACCTCTCCCCGGTCGTGTTGATTTGCCGTACCATCGGATTATGGGAGTGAGGGGAACAGAGTGTGCACCTGTACTTGCGAATACACTTGTGTACTATAATAATATGTCCTGCACATGCAAACCGCTAATCTCCGTGAGGTAAACTGGTCGTCTCGTCGGGGCCGAAATTCGGCTAGCAGGACATCATCATTATAGGCAGCGAACAGTGTTTTGTCAACTGAGACCCACCAGCTTCGGTATGTTGGCTCCATATAAAGTTTTAGCATGTTCTCTTCTGTCAATACATTTGAGGTTTTTCGTTCGTTTGATTAAAAGGTACATATAGGTTAATCAAATTCTCAAATTAGTTTCCCTTGACTGAGACAGATTAGCGTTTAGCTAAACCAATGCAATGTTCACGTTTTCTTGCATTAAATTAAGCAAATCCTAAAATATAGATTCAGCGAGTTTATAAAATTTTACACCGCAGTCCAATTTCATTTTTCATATATTGAAAATTTTCCTTCAAATGTTTCACCTGCGGCCCTGTTAACACGAAAATGCAATCTGAGTTTTACCACTCCCAAGTTACATTTTTAAGCCTGACATATCGGTATGGAAAATATTTTCCCGCGTGATTGGGGACCACGAATTTTTTTTAGTTTCAGGCCGCACCGTACCTGCCTTGATATCTTCTTTTTGGATTTCAGATTATAATCAAGGTTCTCGGGATGTCCGCGTGTCTATGGGCTAGTTCTTGTAGCAGATCGCTTCAGCAGAACGTGAATGGTCCACGACCTTATCTGTAAAGCACCCACAAAGAAAAGAATAACTTGCAGAAAAAAATACTGGTATTTTAAAAGGGAAATTAACTCTGTCGTTTACTTTTCACAGATGGTAACCCGAGGTAACATGGACATGGGCTACTTTTTACCCGAAAAACACGTGCGAAGCCCTAGGCAGAAGCTAGTTTTCCAATATAAGGCAATTTCTAGTAATGAACAATCAATTAAACCCTCATAAAATGTGACTGCTATTATAAAACGATGAGTATATTTCAAAGAATTTCTAAATCGCCCTAAAGTTTCATAAAAGGCCAAACCCGCATCAAATTAAACCTTCAGCGACCCATGATTCAAATTTAAATATTCCACAGATAATATGCACACAAGCCCTATAGGAATAATTAGAAAATATTCTCCTTTTCCGTGCAACAACAAACAATTTTTAAATCGTAGGTAATCCTACTGGCATCTCGAGATTTCAACGACTAATCTCAATGCCGTGATTCTCCATTTCATCGCTTCGAAAAAGGAAATGTTATATCTACGGGGTTAATCATCCATTCTCGGAACAAAGAAAATAGGCAACTCGGTTTGTGTTTTTCTCGTACATTTATTTTTATTATGATTAAAATCATGTTAACTTCTCGGTTTCTGTTATACGTATACCAAAGTATCAACAAGAATTGCTTCTTTCGAAAAAAATGCCTCTCAAATCAAGTCAAAAGTTTTGCCCGATGGTCGGTCTCTATGAATTTTTTTTGAATATTATTTAAATATTGCGTAATGGCCGCTCCATTTTCATCATTCCTCCACCACATCCATCCATTTCTCTTACATTCTATGTTTTTCTTCTATTGATAGCATTTTGTTTCCTTGATTATAGTTAAGTTGATTGTAGGTAATCGGTATGCAACTCGCATCCCATTGGATGCGAGTTGCATACCGATTACAATCGTAGATTCGCATTAAACAGGATTAACGCATTAACTGCCCAACTTCCTGAAGCAGCTGCAGTTGGAAATGTCTAGTAACTGTTTAAAGGATAAAGGGTTTCTTTCTACCGCCGGCAAGCAACGAAGATGAGCATATATAACACAGATTAATAAAAAGTAAAGTACTTAACTAAGTACTTTAGTACTAGTCGTTTTAGTAATGGTAAAGAAACGTTAAGTTTCTGTATTTCGTGGTACGTAATCTTGTTTACTACCAACTTTTATGACCACGAACGACATCCGAACAAATTACTCGAGCACCCATGTAGGTAATGAATGATGTAGCAATAAAATAGAAAAGTTTCAAGGAGCCTTTTGTTGTTAGCCGCAACATTCCGTAGGAACACCGCTAGCAAGAAAAGCATTCAGACAATCTTTATGGTTTCCCACACCTTGGAAGCGATTCGCCACCCACAATTACGGAATTCCATTGAAAAAACGTTAATCGCGACGAGTGCAAGACACCATATGGCCGGAGTGGCCGTCATCCATGTCCAAAGACATAAATGGGCACGCTGTTGTCACGTCACAGTCGGAGTGGGTCTGCTGCTGCGCGTTGCTAGCGCCTGGCATACCGGCGGCGGCGCGGGCGCAGGGGCAGCCTTGAGCGCGCGCGGGGGACGAGGCTCCCGCGCAACCTGCCGCACTCCGCGCCTCTGTCACTCACGCGGCTAGTGCCTCACCGTGCCCGCTTGCGAGACACTCACGCGCACCTTCACATCCATATCAACATTACTTCGAAAACGAACTCATAACAAAAGTGACAGAAAGAACCAGTGAAGTGCAGAACGGTCTAAATAAAAGATAAACAGTGCCCCGAACGGGTTATAATTGTTTACATAAGTGGGGAAATAACCGAACAAGGGCATTTACGAGTCAGCGGATATGCAGTTCGGTTATTATAATGGTCATTATCAATATTTATAACAATTCTGTGTCCGGTAGCGATGGTAAGTAAACAACTCGTATTTCTGAATAATTAGCAATAAGTAATTGCGAAACTGTGCAGCTTTTGTGAATGATTCTGTAGTAATGGGTGGACCGGTTAAGTTGCATAACTTGACATGGAGTAGTGTGTCACCTTATGAGTAAGTGCGAAACCTCCATCCAGGTCCCGAAAGTGACAAAGATTACGAAGGTAACCTAATGACATCACCTGTTATGTGTTCGCACTACACCCACATCGCACGTGTTTGAGGTAATATTCATATTTAGCTCACTTTAAAATACATATGTTGAGTTTGAACTTAGGTACCCGTACGTTTGAGACGTAACTTTATGGGTTGCGTATGAATAATGATAACATACGCCCAGAAATGCGAATTCCAACCCTTGATTCCGGCAATTCAAAGGCATAACTAATGAGATCTTTCATATTCTGAAAGCGTTTTATATTGAAACCTTTTTGAAAATGAAGGAATATAATCTGCATAAACCAAATATCTAAATACATGTTAATGATATTTTAAAAAGAAAGAACCTGTTTTTACTGACTGATATATAGATGAAATAGAGAGGAAGACTTTTGACAAAATCGAGAAGCCTATGGTAGAGTGGTAGAGTACCTATCTAGTAAGGGCATATCTAGATTTGGTAAGAGGTTTTGTAGGTGATTGAGTAACGATGTACGTAAGTACCAGTATCCAATTTATCTTTAGATAAGAATTGAGTTTTTCTTACGTTTTACCAACAATCAGTATCAAATACAGTATCCTATCTTATCCTACTTCCTTCCTACTATCCTATCCTACTTCCTACTTATATATAATCCTATAAACGTCAAAGTTTGTAAGGATGGATGTATGGATGGATATTTGTTACTCTTTCACGCAAAAAATTATGAACCGATTAGGCCGAAATTTGGTATAGGTATAGTTTGGGACCTGGAATAATATATAGGCTATTTTTCATCCCAATAAAACGCGGGCGAAGGCGCGGGGAGCAGCTAGTATGTTATATGAATCTAGCCCGTAACTGTATTTCCATATTCGATTTTATATTTAACTTCGTCGACTGAGATTTCGGATTAATTGCTTATTCATTGAATAAATCAAATATTTTGGGGTTTCAGTCAGTTTTAAATGCAATCTGCATTGTGGTTTAAATTAATTTTCATTGCATTTCAATAACCCTATAATATGGCCCTTCATATTCGCAAAATAAATAAAGTCATTTATCATGAACTATGAATAAATCAACCAATAGGAACAAATTAAACTAGTATTTACAATTGAAGCAATTGAGCTAACTGCAGACTGTTGCAAACAATCTATAGGTAGCTCAGCTGGTCCATATCATTACCAGTCGGAAGCGTCCCCAAGACGCTGGCTGCATTGCCCTGCTGTATGGCAGTACGTACTTCATTATTTAAATAAATAAAAAATGCTGGACAATTCACAACTGGGACTACTTTTGACCCAGTAGCCTTGTGCACAGGAGAACTGGGACAAAAATTGTCCCAGTTGTCCTGTACAGAACTACTGCACAAGACAACTAGGAATAAGCGGCATCATCTAGCCCCAAGCTAAGCAGACCTTGTGTTATGGGTACTAGATGCCTGATATACTTAATACAATACATTACATACATAGATAGATGTAAAAAAGAATTTTATCTAATGAACAATTTAAATTAAACAATATATTTTTTAAAAATCAGGCTTTGGATTTTCTTTATATAATTATATCTAGAGGCCTAATTAAATAATAACTTAGGTCTAACAAGGCTTAAAAGCGTTGCTTTCCCGGAGCTCTTATGAATTTAACAGAATCAGCGTTAAAATATTTGTCATAAAACACAACTTCATAACGAACTAACAGAGCAAATTTTATAATATTATCTAATTATAATCTATTAAACTTTATATTATTTACAGCATTTATACAAATGTAATAATAGTGCAATGTAGTCGTTTGTTGTTGTAACAATTAAATTTTTTCGGTAAACCAGTAATTTGCTGGACTTTCATTTTGTAATGATCGTATTTTCTGACGTTATACGACGCTTTCGTTTTTAAAGAGTCGTAAATGAATGCGCCTGAGTGGGCTGAAGGCGCTCCTACACAGCATTTATGTTTCTTGAGTAATGTTTCGCAACGTGCCCATGGGTGCTAAACTGTAACCTATAAATGATTGCAAAGTACTAAATACCTCTTCTACAGCGAACGTGGATAATAGTTAAAAGTTAAGTAGTTGCTAGATAGTTCGCTTCATTGCTTCAACTATGTTGCTAACATTATTGGAACTTAGTGCGTTAAATATATTACGTACATAACTACTTTATTTAACGGTAAGTAGTCTTACTTTAACCTACAAAGAATATTTCAAAAATTTATTGCACTCATGTACCTGAAATGTCTGCTGAAAAGACAACTTGAAAAGTTGAGAAATGTTGTGAGAGTCAATTCAGAATTTTTGATCTTTACCTTTATTTGTCTATCTTATTAAGTTATCTATTCTAAAAGCCTCATAGTTAAAATCTATCTGGATAGACCACTTGTTGGCCTAGTCTTGGCGAGCCTAGAAAGGTAGATAGGTACCTACAGGCCATTAAAATGGTCTTCTTAGAGTACTCATTCGTTAATTCGGCCATCATGTGAAAAACTGTGAACGGATTATTAATACAAAAGTATATATTTAATATCACCTCTATCAGAGTGACTTGTATACAACAAAATATTTACCACACTATATAATCTATGTATTATAGAATAGACGGTCGTTTCTACCTGGATGGTTCACATTATTGGGGGCAGCAGAGCTTGAAGCACGCAGACGATCGTTAAAAATAAAATTACACAATTTTAGCACCCTCGTAAATACCTATTCGTTTTGCACCTTCGTTCGTGTATCGATCAGGAGCACTTTGTGCCGCAGATAATGCAATATTATTGTAACATTTCTCTTGAGTGGTACGATCCTGTCGAGGGAAAAGGGCAAGATGAACATTTCAGCTACAACGGATACGTGATTGATACTCTTCGTACACACGCACTGCCAAATTCTGGCTCTTAAATATTGGTACGGGCCAGCTTCAACAGCAGAGAGAGAGACAACAGCATTCTCAACGTGTTTATTGTTTCATGGATCTTGGAATCAAACTAATGGTTCATTGGTTAGTGTTCATTGGTTATTTTAATCAAACCAATAGGTTTGACTATAGTTTTAAACGACGATGCACGGTTTTACTAATAAATAAATAATTCTGGACAATCCCTACAGCATTATTTATCCTCAAAGTAAGCAGACCTTGCGTTATTTTTTAATTCTTTATTATTTAATGAATCATTGGTATGACTATGTCAGGCCCGTATTTTAAACAAACAAAATACTTAAAACTAAATTTTAACTAAAACTAACCTACATCATTTTAAGGCCGCATCAATACTCAGCTGAGAAAATAATTTACATAACAAATAATAATAAAATAACATAAGGAAACTTTTAAAAATATTTTTTGTAGAAGTTTGTAATTTCATGTTTTTGTCGTTTATTTTGGGTTTTTTTTATTATTGTGTCATTTCTATGAATCCGAATAACTCATCCTTTGTTGTGTTGTGTGACATAAATATATTAATAATCATAATAAATAAATTAGTTGTAAGCTAAGACCGTCTTTAACAAGACTTTCTTAAATGGTCTAAGATTTTAAAGTATCCTGGTGGAGAGGAGAGGTATAGAAAGGCCGAACAAGAAGACTAAACCAGGGCCCGTACTCGTAAAAACAAAATCGAAGTTTCTGATTATTTTTCGTGCAAACGCTAATCTTATGCAAGCGATATAAGAGTTGGTTTTGCATGAGAACGAAAAAGAAACTTCGATTTTCCTTTTCCGAGTAGGCCCCCAGGAGAAGGGACCAAGTCCTGGGTTAGAACAAAACCAGTTTAGTTTTGGGTAGTCTGGCACAACACAACGCATGCAACCTTGAAGGTCGTAAAAATTATCTTCCCAGCACATCAAAAACAACCTTTGTGAAGGGCAACTGGTAACACTAGGGTATTTTCATTTCTATTTCGCGTATTTCTTGTTGTCTTCCATTTGTAATGTTTTTAAAAGCCATCATGTTAAAATTAGATCTAGGTTTTGTCCTGAACAATATTTTGGTCTGCTCCGTTCCTGTTATTTTGAAATTTTAACGTCTTTCTGATCCCAAATCTCTAGTAATATCACTTTATTTACTTACCTACCTACCTATCTCCATGATTAGGCAAGATTCAAACAACCTAATTAAACAGCATCCATAATCAAGTGTTGCCATTGTCACTTATATTAAGATAAAAAGCATAATCAAGCAAAAACTCGCTGAATCAGATCATTGTGATACAAAAAACGTATATCCAATCACAAACTCGCTGAATCAGATCATTGTGATACAAAAAACGTATATCCAATCACACATGAACAATGTCCATGCAAAACCGAGTACTCGCTTACCTGTCATCAATCCACGTCGCCTGTAGGCGGTGTGAACTTCACACAAGATCTTCCTACATTTTGTATTATATTTTTGTACCAATTTGTTCGGTAACGGTTAACTCTAACTTGATATATGTATGTACCTACTTAGATTTTGAGGTGATCTATTTTTTAACTTAACTTGATATACATATATACTTAGAGCTTGAATTGATCTATTTTTAATTAAAAAAAAATTTAACATTAAGGCCTGTAATCCGAATCTTGCTCGGAAATCAATCAATGCTGAGGAACTATTTTCTATGGCTTATAGGTACATCACTCAAGCATAGATGAACTCAGCAAGCTTTCATAAACCGGGCTTTAGATTAGTTTTATTTATGTCAAAAACTACCTGGATTAAAATAGACCAAGAATAGTTTGCCTGATTGGATTTCTCTCTTGCCTGGCGGAAAAGCCTGCATGTACCCAGCAGATTGCAATCAAATTTCAGATCATGACAAATACTAAGACAGGACTACGGTTTTGATAAGCCTGATTAATATCCCAGACAGTCCCAGATCTACATTATCTCGACCTATTTTGATTAAATAACTTAAGTTGACATTAGCACGTCTATATGTTTGTAGGTCAATGTTAAAATTCCAAGCACCCATCCGAGATCGTATAACTGCTCTGTTTCGTGAAATGATATGTCACCCGTTATAATATTACGGTTGAGGTAAGCTCGACGCACGCTCTATGTCCGAAGCGGCTTCGAGAACATAACTCATGAACAATATTGTACCTTCTCGGAGAGCGAGATTACTGTCAGCTTCAAATTACAGTTCAAATTACACGCTGAAGTTTAACGCTTGAGACGTCATTTACACACGGTATACGCGGTTTATTTGACGTTTAGCCAATATTTGAATTTCTGGAAACCCGTTACCAACTTGTACTACGGGTCATTCTTTTCAAAGGGGCTAAATACATAAAAAGCTGAGCCGGTAGAGCAAGGAAAAGAAGAAATATAATGAATTAATAAACGCGTTCATCAAACCATACACACTTGTTCTCGAGGAGTCTAAAAAATAAGACTACATTAGCACGAAAGGTTTAGATAGATGGGTCTGTACTCGGTAGTCATCTTGTTAAGTTTACAGGTTTGAAAGATTGTTCCGATTAAAATATAACAGAAGCAGTAGAATCCTTTGTCCATTTGCAATATGATAATTAGAGGTACATTCTACATACTTTCATATCAAGTCAAGCAAGTCGAGTAATTAGCAATTTCTTATGTGTCGTATTTACCAAGGAAACGTATCTATTGTATATACATGGAGTTACGACTGATATCAGAATCCGGTTACAATTATTCAAGACTCATAATCGGATTCATAATCATCTTGTGGGCGATACGCCATAGGCACTCAATGACAATCAGAAAAAAACAGCCCACATCTAGGAAAACATGCTATTGGTCACATGGAAGGTACCTAGTCACATTTTTCGGTCAAGTTAACGCAAAATGTGACTACCTTAGCTTATTTTAGACGCGATGCAACTAACCTCGTCTGCGATTTTTTCATATATCAATTTATCCAAACAAAGGTGTGTAATTTTTTTCCCCAAAGATTTTTGTTTTCGTGTGTATTTAAATAAATAAATAATAATAAATAATGTTGGACAATTCACACAGCATTATCTAGCCCCAAGCTAAGCAGAGCTTGTGTTATGGGTACTAGATAACTGATATACATAATATATTACATAGATAGATATTTTTTATTATACATAGAAAAACGACCAGAACACCCTGAACAAATATTTGCAGAAAATTTCAAATAGTACATTACTTTTTACATATTTTTTAAAGCGGGATGAGTTGACCAATCAAAATTATTAAAATTAATTCTTTATTGAACTCATCCCGTGGAATGAGTTCCGAGCGAGATCAGTCGACTAAAGAGCCGGCAATATTACCACAAACTTATCCTTATGTCCAATTTGTTTTTGTAAGCCTGATTCATTAGATTAGAAGTATAATTTATCTATGGCCTGATTCGTCGCAACATAATTAAATAATTTAAAAAGTAGAGCTCGGTGACTTCGTGTTTTTCAAATATCTATTTTCCTAACTTTCATCTACTTTGGTTGCTATCTACATAAAAACACTAGCCGAGTGTAGAGAAGATTGGATAAGACGAAGGAAATTGCTCCGGAAAAGGGACCCTAGCTATGTCGTCAAAACATAAAAATACCAATGTCTTACATAAAACTGTTTTCTTCATACCTAAAGTGAATGAACCCACGGAATTTTCTTTTTTCATTTTTAAACTTGATTTTTTTCTGTTTTGGATTTATAGTTGGCTTTTTTTTCTGTAAAAAAAACTAAAACATTCACTAAATCCGAGATCGTAAGATTAGTTTGCATCGAATTTTAATCATAGCAAGACAGAGTTAATACCTACCAGTATAACACCTATTTGGTCGCCTTTATGACAATTTTATTTTATGATATTTACGGTGTTGTGGTTTATCATGATAATATTGCGATGTCTGTAATGTGAAAATAAAAGATTTTTTTTTAATAGACGTCACCTTATTCGTCCACATTAGTCGATTAAATTAACGTAATTCAAAAATTTTGAGAAAGTAATCAATTTTGGTCTTATATAATTTGTTTCACTGCCAAAAATGCCTAACTGGTAAACCTTATTACGCTGCTGGTTCATAGGAACAATCGTGATTCAGACAAAGCCGTACCGAGAACCAGATCAGAGTTAGAAAAGGAGATGTTGAATAGGACACAGGATGATTCAACAAACAAGTACATATCATAACATACCTTTTACGGAACAAGTTCACCTCAAGAACTGTACGAATTTAGCATAAATTCCAGTGTTTATGCATTTTTGTTTACTATTTGCGGTAGAGCGTGATACTTCAAGGTTGATGACGTAGCAAGTTAAAATACTCGTAGGATGAATGACGGTTAGCCCTAGTTCGCACGAGGGCTTTTTAACGCCAGCGCCGGCGGGTTTTTAGCGCTCGAGTGAATTATAATAGGAAGTTTGATATGAAATTAAATAATATCCCAAAAATTTACGACTCCGGCGGGACTTGAAAGTACATGACAAAATGTTATTTTATTAATTGGAAACTGTTTTCCGAATTGCAGTGCCCCACCCGGGCACATGTTGAAACTTGTACCTAATTGTAAGACCTATATTGTACAACATGATGCAAATAAAAATCTTGAATCTTGACTTGAACCCGAGACCTTTCCCTGAATACGGGGCTGCGCTATCCAACTGCACCACGGAGGCAAGTACCCGACCCGTCGAAAATCTGTTGTGTGAAATGTTTCCCCTGTAGGTGGAGCTAACGGCGCTATAGTCCGTAAGTAAGTCTCAAAGATTTTCGACGGGTCGAGTACTTGCCTCCGTGGTGCAGTTGGATAGCGCAGCCCCGTATTCAGGGAAAGGTCGCGGGTTCAAGCCCCGCCGGAGTCTTAAATTTTTGGGATATTATTTAATTTCTTTGAGATTACCCCAAGTGCGAGTATAAGCACCAAAAACACAAGTTTGATATGGTATATTCGACTTAACGCCCAACGCATAGCGTTGAAAATAGAACAGTGCGATAAATCAGCGTCGCGTTATAAAAATGCCGCCGTGTGATCTGTACTTAGGAAGCATTTGTTCTATTTGAACGCTTTTTTAACGGACGTTAAAAAAGCGCTCGTGCGACCGGGCCCTTAGTCAGCTGTCTTTGCCGTGCTCAGTGCTCTTCACACTTGGTTGATAGAAACCAAAAAAAGTACAAAAAACTAACAATAATAGATTTACTAAATCAATAATGATGATTATGTCCTCCTAGCCGAATTTTCGGCCACGGTGATCAATCTCAAGGGAGACTAGCCAGTTGCGCAGGACATATAATACACAAAGTGTGTGCAATCACAGGTGCACTCTCTATTCCCTCACTTTTATAATCCGATGGGACCGCAGACCGACACGTCAGGAGGGTATGATAATAATACTGGTATTGATATGAGCTACCTGAAGATTGTTTGCAACAGTCTGCCGTTAGCTCAATTGTTACAACTTAAAGTAAATACTAGTTCTAATTTCTATTGTATGATTGTAATTTTTTTTGTTAATAAAGACCTAATAATAAATTTATAATATATAATAATCATATCGATGGATGGAGGCGGCTCAGGACCGCTATTTGTGGCGTCGTATGGGGGAGGACTATGTCCAGCTGTGGACGCGTATGGGTGATACTATGATGGCCAAAAATGATGTGATACTGTGATGATGATATAATAATCCTCCTCCCTCCTTATAACAAAAGACTAACCATGTATCATTTTAAAGTTCCTTAAAAGTTGCAAGTAAATGTGTGCCCTGCCGCAATCAATCTATGTAGCTTGGTTTGGATGGTAACAAAATAAATCTTATCAGTATAACCACCCACTAGTAGTTCTTATATTAATTTATATATCGACATACATATGTAGATTAGGCACTAGATACTTCATATTGTATCAAATGGCGAAACAATTTCAAGAGCTACAAGCCCACGCCATCTTTAGTAACTGCTTCTTACCGATAAGCCTATTGAGAGCGATGAAAATTTTATTGTTTCTAATTCTTGTTTTCTTTTTATGTAAATTAAATTGTAGGTACTGCAAAGCTACTCTCAATGACTGGAGTTTATTTATTTTGACCACAATAAAAAACATTATCTATAACATTCATTCTGTAATAAGTACAAGTAGGTCTTCCATTTGATTCCGCAATTTTAATGGAGTAATGACAGAAAAGAAAACCAATAAAATTAATTCGCGAAATACTAAGTCATAAAATTCCTTTGATAATCGTAATAATATTGAACGAATATTGGTATTTTCTTGTTGCGGAAGCTTTCTTTTTATACGAAAAGAGACCAGGGCAGGTAATCAAAAGCTTCCTAACGCAGTGATTTAAGATCCTCCCGAAATCTTCCGTGCCGAATCTCTGGAGGATTACCCGGGGGATTCAAGTCTCTACTCTCATTTATTGTTCTGCTTTTCGTTTTCATATAAAATGTGCTGCTTACTTTATTGTACTTACATATTGTGCAAATATACATTGCAATGTTTTTTTGTAATTTAACAGGCTGAAGCCTGGCTGAAGCAGACAAAGGAAGTTCTTTGCTGGCTCAGCGGTGCATTATGAGTAGGTTCGTACAACTGGTTGGTTGGAAAGCTCATCAATCATATCTGAAGAGGCGACGCCTCATCAATTTGCTCTAACTGGTTGAGTTTTTCACACAGCTCCTGAAACACTGTTATGCTTTTGTATGGAAAATAGAAATGCATGATGCCCCGAATTGTACACAAAATAATTTTATCAATACTTTTTTATTGAATTTCAATAACTTGATCAAAAACTCTTTTTGTTTTTGTAATATTTTTGCCCAGGATATTATTAGGTGTATCTTTTCTCTGCATTATGAATTATCACGAATTATGTCTGCCTTTTTATTAGGCTCAGATGAGCTTAACCCGAAATATTCCCTCAAGTATGTTTCCTTATAAATAACGCAATAAAAGCTGAAAGGGCCTTGACCACGCGTTTGCACAGAGATTTCCTGTTTATCGAAATCAGAAATAAAGATTCCGCGTTTAATTTCCCATAATACTTGTACATTTTCTGGGAAAACATACTGATTAGGTTCGATACTGATATTTTGAGGATTATTATATTATACGAGGGAGGATTTCGTTTGCTGTTCGTATACCTATGTGGTGGAGAAGATCAGCTTACCTAGGTATAGGCATGATCCAAGAAAACAAGGGGATCCCCCGGAAGCTGCCTCTCTATTTCATCAAAACGTAGAAGTTGGGAAACAAATGTGATAAGGGTCAATTGAAAAAACAATAAAAAAATGTGAATCGTCAATTATCTTTGGTAGATAAGTCAAAGCAGCGTTAGTTAAAGATGGGTCAATGTGATAAATAATTGCTAAATACAAAACCACATAGTTTTCTCAGATTTATGCAGGTAATACAAGGAGTACAATACAATACAATACAAAAATTCTTTATTGTACACCATAAAAACAACATTACAGAGAGGTATTACAAGTACAATGGGCGGCCTTATCGCTTCGAAGCGATCTCTTCCAGGCAACCTTTACTTTTGTTACGAATTTACCTTACTGGTAGCACCAGGAAATATATTCGTCTTCTCATTAGCCGATGGCGATGATGACGTAAGCAAGGGGCACCCACGTGACCATCGTGTCTCGGAAGATTTCTTATTCCATGGTTATAGCACAGGTTATAGGTAGCGACTCCAGACGCGCGATAGCCATGAGTAGTTTGTACTGCCCAGCAAACTAGTCAAAAGCTGACTTTACTAACCTGCTGGGTATATTTATTCAAATAATTCTGGTTCCCTAGGGCCATGCATGCACCAGACTCATCAAATAATAACCATAATGTTGTTTTATTGCAGACGACAATGCGTAGCACCAAAGCAAAAGTGAAAAGACATTCGATAAGTTTGTGACGAACAAAAACACCATGGAGGGTGTAAGGGTGAGCCACCAGGGCCTGAAGGCTCACACGCCTGAGGGCTCCGCAGGACGGATCACCCAGGCTGGGCTGGCGGCCAGGAGCACGGCAGGGACGGCTGCCAAGGGCATGGCCATCAAGGGGCATGAGGACCTCTGGGTTGAGATCCAAGCCAACACATTTAGGAACTGGGTGAACGAGACTTTGAAACCTGCAAATATTAAGGTAAGAAATAAAAAATAAATGTGCTTTTATTAGGTACATAATGACACAATTGTAACTAAAAGATACAAATAATTACTACTATTATATTTGGAAATTGGTATATGTATTAATGAACCGACTTCATAAGAGGAGTACAGAATTCGTTAGTATGTTTTTTTTTTTGTATGTTTGTTATGCGTTGTCTCCGCCAATTATGGACCGATTTTGAAAGTTATTTCACTATTGTATAGAAAACGATCCCGAAGGAGTCCCATAAATATATTAATATGCCCAGGTTTATCGTTTTTTAAATAACACCATATTATTTAAATTAATTTTGATCTGTCAGACGGATCGGGCAGTGTGTGCGCGCGTTGTGTCGCGTCGGGTGTTTATAATTAGATTCTGGGCATAGAAAATAATACGATTTGATTCAACTTAATACGCATCGCGTTTCATCGAGTGGCGTGGCGTGTCAATAGCGTGTTTTCGGTTATACTTTTCTTGCAATGTTAATAAATAACAAAATGAAGACATATCTAACAAGTCCATTAGCAGTAAATTATAGCCGAACTACGTCCACAGCTGGACTGTGGACTGCTCTTCACAATAATCCGTCCTGCCCTTCTCGTATCGAGCAGTTTGCTGCGACCTTCACCAGGCCGTCGTCGTTCCACATCTTGGTAGATCTATGCCGTGCTAAAAAGTTTGGCTGTAAAGTATTAAGTTTATTACGCAGGATATAAAAAAGATTATGATTAGATATAGGCAATGGTTATTGGTTATGTGCCAATTAGCATCAGGTGGATCATTACCATTTTTTGTTCCAGACGGGTATAAAAAACTCGTAAAAAGTAGAGTCGAGCTTCGAAATTGCCATCTTCATTGTAACAATAAAAGCAATGTAGACTTTTCCTCAGCTCAAAGGAACTAAGCAAACGGAAGCAAAGCTCTCTGTTTTTATTAAAAAAATACAAAGACAACATAAAATGGCGCCTTGTGTGATTGTACTTAATTGCCAAAGTTCCAACAAAACATCTGGTACTTTATGATTCAACTTTGATATCATAAAACATAATAAGATCATGATTATACCTACCATTATATTTTGGGTATAAAATTACTGTAATATTACAGCACTTAGAGAAATTGTAAAACGGAACATTACCTTCATATGGCCCTGTTAAAAAACATTCTGCCCTTCAAGACGGATGCTCATTTTATTTGCCTTTGAGTTTTTAAATGGAGATTTTATCTCTATTTCTATATGCCTAAGCACGTCATCCTTATCCTGGCTAATATTATAAATGCGAAAGTGTGTTTGTTTGCTTGTCCTTACATCACGCCTAAATAAGCAACCAATCGACTTGGTTTTGATAGCTGATTGGTAAGCATTTTTTACATGTTTATACGTATACTTTAAACTAAGGATGGGAGTTATTGGATATTTTGGCTACCGGTTATTAGTTGGGTATTTTGTTTCAATACCGCTAGTACCAACTGGTACCCAATAACGTTACAATACTCTATACCTGTTCTGATTTCTACCCAATATATTTCTAACCGATTTGGTTAGAAATACCATCTAACCGATTTGGTTAGAAATACCATCTAACCGATTTGGTTAGAAATACCATCTAACAGATTTGGTTAGAAATACCATCTAACCGTTTTGGTTAGAAATACCAAATACTTGTTGCAGCTACATAACTTTACGGGTGAACGGTCCGATAGTACCTATGCGTAGATGATAGTTAGGTAAGTATAGGTATTGAAGCGTTGGGTAGTTATGGCTCACGGTCGGTTAGGCGCGATGCTCGCTTTGCACAGTTATTCCCTAGCGGTATGCGGATTTTACAATAGCGTTAGATATTTTAGGACCATGCTAACAGGTACTGAGTTAGTTATTGAATACCGGACTCATCTCTACTTTAAACACCATACACGTCCGAACCGAAATGCAAGTCCCCATTCAACTACACTCGATCAGAGTTTTAAAGTCACCGAAGACTAAGGTGCTCAAGGGCTTATAGGAAAACTTTCATAGAGTGTCTGTGCATTTCGCATTATGTATTATATATATATATATATTATACATTATTTATATATATATTATACATTATTTATATATATATTATAAAAACATAATTATAACTTTGTCTATAACAACATAACATTCAAATACATGTCCGTCGAATTATTCAATCGTATACTCATGAACTCAGAAGCACACTCCCACATTGATTAGACACAAGAATTTAGCGTGATATAAACCTGGACCTCTTAGGTCCAGGTTTATATCACGCTAAATTCTTTCAAACTTAAATCCAAAACAAACCTTTTTAAAATTATTTTCTGTAGGTGGTGGACTTAGTAGAAGACCTCCGAGATGGCACGATCCTGTGTGCTCTAGTAGAGGCTCTGCAAGGCCGCAAGCTGAAGGGGTGGAGCCATAACCCCACTAATCAGCACCATATGCTGGAGAATGTAACCACCGCTCTTCAGGCCATAGAGGACGATGGAGTCAAATTAGTCAATATTGGTGAGGAACCTACCAAATAATCTATTTTCACTTTTTGAGAAAGATATAGTAAATTTTTCACCGAGGTGAGAAAGTACCCCATTCTACCGTGTGTGTCATTTGAGAAAAACACGAGGAATCACATTTTCTCCCGAGTGATACATAGTGTTTTATACGACACCGATGAGTAAAATCATTGTTTTAGAAACTTAAAAATCACTCGAGTAAATTCGAATTGTAAACTCAATTGGCAATAAATACGCGCTCGCACGGATTGCGCTTGGATCTTTTTGAATTTTTGTTCCGAAAACTGAAAACAAGAATAGTTTCAAAAAAATTAAAAAAAAACCTTAGAAATGCATTTACATACACTTTTCTGAATGAAATTCCATAGAGTTTTCCGTCCTGCATTTAAGAACGATAACATATGTACTTTTTACCTCATGTTCGGAAAAGCAATAAACCACTTTCAGAGCAGGTGTAGGACATTTACAATGGCAACTTCTGTACTTTACTACAACCTTAGCATGAAATGCCTAGACACGTCCTTGTCTAGGGTAGAATAGACATGGAATCGGCATGAAATTCGTTAATTTGAATGTACGCAATTTATGAAATTTTCTCTATTCTGGCCTAGACAAAAGCTTGTCTAGGCTCTCCCCGGTCAACATATATCGGTCTTCCACATGTTTGCTGTGTCATCACAAACGTCTATTCTGATATTCTGTAAAATCCTAAGCGAGTCAAGGGACTCGGATTACTGCAGAAAAATTATTAAGTAAACCAGAAAAATCGGTGGTACAAAATTCTGCTGCTGGTACGGAATTTTCCTAACCTGTCCTAACAGAATCATTTATCTTGCAGGTAATGTAGATATAGTGAATGGAAACTTGAAGTTGATTCTGGGATTGATATGGTCACTTATCGTCAGATACCAAATAGGAAAGAGCAAGTTCCCGCCGAGGTAAGTTTTTCACTTTCAAATTGAGTTTGTTTAAAAGTTTTTCAGATAGTACCTAGTTTTCCGCTTTAAAATCGATATACACCTTTAAAAACGGAAGATTACTATAAAAACTGAAACGTTGGTGTTCTTCCAAAACAAACTAGGTTCGTAGTTAACCCGCTTACATTCATAATGAGATCTAGTATTGCTCCAGCGAAATATGAACCTAGCGGTAGAAAAATTCCAGTGCTCATTTCAGCAATGGAATTCTTTAACAATATGTAAGACCGTGGCTTACTTAGCTCTATGTAATAAATACACTATTAACTCTGCTAGCACACAATTATTAAAGATTCAAGTGACTAGTATAGGAGTCATGAGTCATTCCATAGGTCTTCCTTAAAGACAATAATTCCTACTAAAGGTAGATCTATTCACTCAATGGTTCTCGTTTGCCGCGACAATGACGTAATTATTGTCTTCCTACGCTACAAGCCTTGAGTCCGAAGCTAACTGTATCTAAACAGCTGAAAACGTTTGCTTAGAAGGTCAATAATTATCATGCGTAGGTGCAGCTGCATTTGACTTGCATAGACAAGCAAATTAGAGAACATTGTATACCTACTTATTAGCAAGCGTTTTGGTCTTAATTTCTGCTAATTGGTGTAAGGCCGATTTGCATTAGGTTTCTAATTTAGTGGCTTATTTAGGTTATTTAGGTTAAATGATAACCTTCTTATTGATAATGGTCCGCTAACTCAAAACAGGTTATTTCTCATTCTGACTTCTGTGAACAGCAGAAGACGAATGATAAATAACAATGCTTTAAGTTAGCAGTCTATTAGGAATAAGGGGGTAAGTATCTTCTTACTGTTGTACCCAACTACCAACAGAGGAGGGTTATATCATATCGTACATATGTCAACACATACTTCAATTGCAAGGACTTACGAACGATTTGCAAGGAAATTATGGAGAAAAAAAGAGACATTTGTTCACCAATGGGACAGGAGATTAATTAAAGAAATAGTTCACTGTTTTATGGTCTTGATAGCAACATAACATGGTTAACGACCAGATGGTACTTAACAGTGAACCTCGTCTTATTATGGTGTAATACTGGTTATTGATACACAATGTGGCTCATTTCATTCGTATAATTTCGGCCTGATGGACCTACTGCGGGGCAAAGGCTTTCAATCTTTTTTGTTTTTCCCTAACTTAATTCGCGTATGGCACGCGCGGGCTGCCTGTGTCTATGTATGCAATTATTAAGGAACTAGCTTCTGCTCGCGGCTTCGCACTTATTTTTTCGTTTATTACGTAGCCTATACCTATGTATGTCACGACATTGTAGCGGTCGGAGGGAGTCGTTGGATGGAGGCGGCTCAGGACCACTATTCGTGGTGTCGTTTGGGGGAGGCCCATGTTCAGCAGTGGACGATACGAGCTGATGATGATGATTATGTTACTATAACATCGTCAGTGAAAAATTTCAACCCGATCTCTTCAGTAGTTTTAGCAATGTCTTCGCATAAACATATCTCAACGACGCGTCGTCTTTATATTAATTAGTAGGATAGTCAAATCTGATTCTAATTAGTTCATTACTTGCAGAAAGCTGATGATGTCATGGCTGCAGTCAGCCCTGCCGGAGTGCCGCGTCGGCAACCTCACCACGGACTGGAACTCCGGCGTGCTTCTGTCGGCCCTCGTCGACCACTGCAAGCCGGGCACCTTCCCGCACTGGCGTGAACTCAGTTAGTTATTATGATATTCCCATTAGATTATTGAAAGTTTTTAGGTCGTCACAAACTTAGGCCGCACTACTCCAGCACTACTTATGCACAGCACCTGCAAGACTCCACCGCAAATCGTGTAGACCGGACGCTATACACGCGGCGACCGTTTGCAAGCTTGCACGTTCGTATAGAATCCATATCCTAAACGAACATTCATCGTATCATCATCATATCAGCCCATACATGTCCACACGTGACGCCACAAATATTGGTCCTGAGACGCCTCCATCCATCGACTCCTTGCGACCGGTACGATGTCGTCGGTCCATGCCGCAAAAGAAACATCAATATGATGAATACCTAATTGGAATCAAAATCATATTAATTATCCCTCACAAATTAATGGAACGAACACAAAGGCAAAAATGGAAAAGGTTCACATTATTCAGGACCAAAATATATTTTACAGTGAAAATTGAATTTAGGTAGGTACTTACTTACTGGAAAATATCCCGAATTTTTTATTTATATTCGTCTCGTCTGGTTTAAATTAAACCGAGAATATTGGTAGTTATAGATGGCTTTTGTCAGTAGTCTAACCCTTTCCACTTCAACCGGAAAAAAGAGGTTAATAAAGTTAAACTACTTTTTAGCTAGACGCGAAATGTAAAAAAATTTTACTTATTGGGGTGTAGGTATAACACTGATATCACTTTTTGTCGACCATTATTTTGCAACATGCTGTCTTCCTAGCCTTGCCTTTGGCCACGGTGGCGGCCAATCTAAAAGGAGACAAGTGCACATGACATATTATAGTGCACAAGTGTGTTCGCAAATACGTGTACTGTAAAAAGGCACTCTCTATTCCTCACTCTCATAATTCTATGGGATGGCAGACCGACACGATCGAGGAGAGTTCAAGCGAGCAACACAATTATGGAGTCTACGGATGAGCTGTGTCACCGATTTGGTGTTTGGTGTTTAGATTAAATTCGATAACTTTTGAATTTTAAAAGTTTATCAAAATCTTTTTGATGCAAATCCTACTAATAGTAAATTTCAAAGTTTGTATGGATGGATGTATGGATATTTGTTACTCTTTCACGCAAAAACTACTGAACCAATTAGGCAGAAATTTGGTATGGGTATAGTTTCGGACCTGGAAAAACATGTATGGGGTATCTTTTATCCCGATAAAACGCGGGCGAAGGCGCGGGCAGCAGCTAGTATTGTATAAAAGTACATACAATCAAATAATAGAAACAAATTAGAACTAGTAACTACAATTGAAACAATTGAGCTATCTGCAGACTGTTGAAAAAAATCTACATACACAAATTTACACTTCAACTGGTCCATATCAATACCTTTTCAAAAACTTTTTGATAGTTTTAATAACTTCTTATTTTCCTCTACAGACCGTCACGAAGCTGTAGAGAACTGCCGGCGTGCCATGAAGCTGGCCCACAGAGAGCTGGATGTGCCCATGGTCCTGGAACCAGAGTACTTGGCCTCTCCCTGGCTGGACGAGCTCTCTGGCATGACCTATCTCTCTTACTTCATGAAGCCGGGCTCAGCGGGTACCAAGTCTACTCTCGAGTGGGTTAACTCTCGGCTGGAAAGGGCTATCACTAACTTCACGGTAAGATAATGACCACGATCTTATCACTAACTTCAAGGTAAATGATCTGAATGATGAAGTATCCGAGCTGTTTGGCCCGGGGGAATGATAGAAATCTTATTGTAACAAATTAATTCAGCCAATTCGTCCGACTTGACACACACAGGTGTGAGAGCTACAATTTCATATAAAGAATTCATAAAAACTGCATCGGCTAAGCGCACTAGCGGTTAACCGCGGGGGCGGCTAACCGCGCGGCTAGCCGCATTTCCAGTTTAATACGCAATAACGTGTGATTGTACGCAATTAATTGCCACAAAATTCCAATTGTGTCGGCCAACCGCTCGTGCGTAACTGGCCTAATTTATCACTTTGAACTACCTGCAGGCAATACATGCTTTACCATGGTTCCTAACTTGAAATCTTTAAGTAAAGAACCATGGTATGGTATTCACATCTTTGACAGTACTATCACTATTTATTGCAGACGGATTGGAACGACGGTCGCGTTGGTAACGAGCTGGTGCGGTCGCTGGGTGGACCGGCACCTCCAGCCAGCAGGCTACGGCGTGATCCGGCGCGCTGGGAAGAGAACAACCAAATGGCTATTGATGCTGCTAAGAAAATTGGTAAGGAGTATGGTCAAATATCTTGGTATCATGAAATTCAGTCTGAGAATAAGGTGAAATATTCGGGAGATGGCATCATGAAGCGCACTTAGCGTATGTACCCTACAAAGGCGAATCCACTTTTACCTATCATTTGCTTGTTCCTTCAATTTAGTATCAAAGAGTCAGTGCATATATTATTTTGTTTGTAAAAAGAAACTGTAAATTTTCATATGTAGTAATATCTCTTGACCAGTTTCACCGGAAGTTTGCGGTATTCATAACAGATGAGCCACTTTTTAATATGTTTGGTCATAATACCTACCTACATTTTTATTTCATTCACTTGAAATGGATCCGGCGAAATTCTTTTACAGTATACACTTGAACTCTCTGTCAATCATTTTCTGTTTTCCCAGGTGTCCAGCCAGTACTATCAGCGAAGGACATGAGCTCGAGTGATGTGGAGCACCTGGGTGTGTTGGCGTGGGCATCACAGTTCCGGAACATTCCACCCCGGCCACCTATTCACGACATGCTGCGGCTAGCCCTTGACTCTACTTCAGGGAGAGTTGGAGAACCCGTAAGTTTTTCTATAGGTGCCACTTTGGATGTCTTTATAGATGTGATTGACGAGTGTTCTGGGTATTATCTGTGTAAGTATAATAAAAAATCCGCCGAATAAAAAGGCCGTGCGGCCGCGGCGTACGAATATTGACCCCTCCAACTCAACCCGTGGATATCGTAAAAGCAGACTAAGGGAACCTACCAGAGGAAGGGCAACAGCTTCCTTTTGAGTATTTTTCAACATCAACACTGCGATCACCAATCCGCCTGCCAAGCGTTGTGATTATGGCAAAACCCCCCATGGGAGACCATCCACTCGATGGACCGACGACATCGTAGCGGTCGCAGGGAGTCGATGGATGGAGGCGTCTCACGACCGCTATTTGTGGCGTCGTATAGGGAGGCATATGTCCAGCAGTGGACGTGTATGGGCGGATATGATGATGATAATAAAAAATATATATTTATGTATTGAAGACTGTCCTCGCAATACCTTAAGTACTGAAATAAAACATAAATCACTTTTAGATAGACTTATAATAATTTCTGAAACTTACTAACAATATTTCACAAAATAAACAATACTTTCTAGAAGACACCATTTGAGATAGTGGAGTTACCCGCTGTCAAACATTTCCAACTACAGTATTGATTTAAGCAACCATACAATATGTATTGATAGATAGAAGATAGAAAATTATTTAGTGCACACTTATTAGTAAAAATCAAAAATACAAAAAAAAGTTACAAGTATTAAGTATATCAGTCATCTTGTACACATAACACAAGCTCTGCTTAGCTTGGGGCTAGATGATGATGTGTGGACTGTCCAGCATTATTTATTTATTTAATTTAGATGGGCAATAAAAGTGTGAGGCGTCCAATTGCGAGTTGGGTCGACGATAGTACCTTATCTACACGTTCCAGGACAACAAAATCAATACGGCTAGTGGAGGACCATAGTAGATGGCCCACGCTCTGGATGCCTATACTCAGCACTTGTAAAATCCGACTACGCATGATGATGACAATATTTCATGAGCTTAATGTATAACTAAGCCTGCATATATACTGCGAGTTGTTAGTAACGAGAAAGTGCTGCAGGGTATTTGTTGGCAAAATCAGCTCTGCTTTCGTAATTCCTACAACTTTGAGCACAAAAGTTGATAACGAATACTAAGTAATACAACGATGCTTCTCTAATAGAGAACTAGCCAAAAGTGAATACATTTATGGGTAGGCACCCGTTCGGACCAAGTTTCGAAGCGGAAATTAAATTTTAACTAAGTTTGCTTTGAACTTTTACAAAAATAAACTCCAAGTCGATATCACTGCTAGTTCTTTTAAATTAGGTTTTTCTACAGTTTTTACCATACTTTGAATTTGATTAAGTATTCAGACCGTAATAAGAAGAACGAGAAGAAGACGCGAAGTGCAAATAGCAGATAAACTAAACTATAAAATGTACCTAGCTACAAAAGTAAAGTTAGCTTCCTTTTTTTATTATGATGTAAAATTATAGTATAAGTAAAACCTTGTATTTTCTGCAAATAAATATGTTTATACTTTATACTATGAGAAAAAATAGTAGATTGTTTTACAAGGGACTAAACCATCCCATTATATACGAGGTTGTTATACTCCGGAGCGTAGCGAGGGAGGATGACAAGACCGAGTTATAATGGGTGGTTTTGGCCCGAGTAAAACACTCTACTTTTCACTTCGATTACGCAAAAATAAAACAATTCAAAATTAGACAATTTCCAGAAATTTTATTAAAAAATACGTGTGCAATTAGAGCAATTTTGAATGTTTAGTGATATGTTTTTCCCGGGCTATTTTATTTCGGTTCTCTGTGATTGGGATGTGATAATATTTTGAGTTGATTATTGTGGAGTAAAAGTTGGAGAGACTCGACTCATGCTTGAGTTTCCTGCATTATTAAGATCTGAGTGCGGCTTCAGCTGAGTTGACATATTCATCCAATCCCGCGATGTAGATGCTTGGGGTTCTGTAATGTTTGGTAGAATATTGCTTCCTTCCGTAATCCGCTGCGTGACGCGATTCTTGTTTTGTATAGAGTCCTCTATATAACCTTCAGCCACTTGATCGGACCTCCATCCACCGTGCCGTTTTAATGTCGTTATATTCGCACCAGAGTTCGCCAACAGAGTCGCGGATATTCTGCGGAAACAATGGCCCGTGTAGAGTTCCGGATTTGGTAAATTGAGATAAGTGGCAATATCTTTAGGCATGTTACCAAATTTATTTTTGCCTATGACTTGCCTTGTGCATTTACCATTTTGATAATTTAGAAAAAATCTTCTCGTTGAAACATTAGTGGGACGTAACTCCGGATAGGCTTTAACTATATTAAGGTATTCTCCACTGATGACAAATTTACGCTCTTTGTTTGTTTTCGTGTTCGGCAGACTCACAGCTTGTAGGTTTGTATTCGTTTCTACGTCTTCTAGCGTTATATTGGCAAGCTCTATTCCTCTGCATGCACCGCTGATTCCATAAATTAAAGTAACCTGTTGAACAAAAAAATAAGTGTGTTAATAATCGTAATGACCTAGGTACATAATTTAGGTATGTAGGTCTCTATTTATTTAGTTTGAGTAGAGTACATAAGTAGGTTACCTTTGTTTCCAAGTATTGACAATTTCTTCAGTAAAGCCGTTAAATTTACATATTTTTTAATATCGACGTCGTGTTTCGTTTGTAAGGTCTTTCTTAACATTGAATATGTGCTCCAAAGAGTCGACAATTTGAATTTTTTCGATAATTCATCAAAATAAGTGAGAAAAACCCCTTCTGTAAAAGAATCCACACGTTTCTCATCTCTCCATTTCATAAAATTTTCGTAACTCTTTAAATATATTCCACGTGATTTTGTCGGCAACAGATTCATAATTATTTCTTTGCCCTTTTCTTCCATTTGCATATTAGCATCTTCAGCATCTTGATGACATTTTTCACGTTCACAATTTGGAAGTAAAAGTCAGGAAGTTAAACGTAAAAGATGCGTAAAAGTTTGTGATTTGGAATGAAGAAAATTCTAGAGATTTAGCGCCAATACCATCTTTTTTTTAAAATCTCTATTTAACCCGCAACGAAACAGTTCGCATTCTACCGTGAAGGGAAGAATAAACCTTCATAAAACAACACCAAGACGGTTCTATTTTCAAAAAAAAAGATTGACGGAGGACCAAGAAGTCGAGTTTTTATGTAAGAGAACGAATGCTTTGTACGGGCTGATAATTTTAGACAAAAATTAAAAAGAAAAAATACTTTTTAGCCCAAGGTATTAAACTCGAGTTTTAGGCCCGCTAAGCTACACTATTATGATACACTTTTTGAACAAGAGAAGTGAAAAAAATATTTTTTGCTCCCTTACTCACTACGCAGGAACGGCTTGTTATTATAAAATGTGATTGCTGTTTTAAGTCTACTAGAACAATGATTGTCCAAAAATTGGTGCCAAAACCAATTTTTGGATAATCACTGTTCTAGTAGACTTAAAACAGCAATCACAATTTATAATAACAAGCCGTTCCTATAATAATAATAATTACGATTATTCGCTATTCTTACCAGAATGTTAGTATAATAATAATAATTACGATTAATAATAATTACTATATATAAAATTTGACTTGTCTAAGTGTTTATTCTGTAAGCCTAAAGAAATACAGTTATTGAAATCTGAAAATCTGAAATTATTAACTTATGACGTGATTTTTTTTACAGACATACATAAAAGTGGAGAGCATATCGAACGAGCTATCTGTGTCCGACGTCAGGGTGTCCATAGTGAATCCTCTGGAGCAAGAGTCGCGGCTAAAGGTGGACGCGCGAGGTGCCGGCGAATTCGTGCCAGAACATGCGGGGATGCACGAGATTGTGCTCACGGTCGATGATGTGAGGTAAGAGTTACTATGTGTGAAAATCCAAAGTTCTGATATTCGCAAACAAATATTAATTGGTGGAGCGAACAGCGAGTCTATAAAATCAGAGCTTTGTACAATGTTAACCTAATGGATACTTGTGTTATCCAAATTATCCAATTTATCAAAATTATTTAGATTAGTTTTGGATATAATTTAGTTTCAAGTAGTACATTGTTAAAATACGGGACTGACTTAGTCATACCAATGACTCATAGTCCCTTAATAAATGAAAAATAAAAAAAACGGCGCTAGAGTCCATAGGAAGTCCCAAAGATTTTTGGTTTGGATGGTCACGTGTTCTAGTCCCACCGAAGTCGTAATTTTTTGGGATGTCATTTAATTTCTTTGAAATATGAATTGGTTTAAAGTTTTGCTTATTTTCTAGACCACATAGCCTAAAAACTTAATGGGCATTTTCAGATGTTGTTTATGAGCATAGGGGCATCAGACCGGACACTTTCCTAACCAAATTCCCAAAAAAAAATTGAGCTTTCTCCAGATTGTTGTAAACAGTCTAGACTAGCTCAACTGTTCCAAAAGAATACCAACCAGAAGTATCTCCATGACGCTGGCGTTCTATCCTATAGCTCACGTCCTCTCATTCGAAATATAGATGAAACAAAACCGTCACACTACTACTGTCACTACTGGGCAAAGATTTGCTGTTGTGAGTGAGCGTGTCGAAAGTCCCGGCTGAAAGTGCCATAACCTGAATAATTCTAGAACTACTTGATTGTATATCTACTTTAGTAAATAAAGACGAAACAAAAAGATTTATCAAAAGTATGACGTGAAACACTACAGGGCAAAGGAGACCTTTGCACTTTGCCCAAGAGTTATTGGATGAGAACAGTATTGTAGGACCATAGAAATAGGATTACTCCGTGGTAAAATAAGTCAATATATTTAAATAATGTTAGGTTTTTCTATTGTATCTTCTAGATTTTCTTTATGTGTTAAATCCCTTTCGAGTGCCTTGTGGTAGTGCGACGAAATTCATCAAATCTACTGATTAGATGAATTACCTCTGTCGAAAATACTCCTCTCAATCAATCAGTGCGATGCTCTGATAGGTAACAGTATCAATTCCTCCCCACCATTTTGGTAACAAAGCGAGATCAAACATATCTCGACGTCACGTAACTTCAAGTTGTTTATAGCTGTTCCCCCTGACCCCATTTCTGTAACAGAAGTAACAGATGTAACATAAATACCGCGCTAAATCCACCATTTATGTGAGGTAACTATATAAATCAGTAACTAAGCAGCTATAATGAAATTATTACCTTTGTTATTGCGGGAATAGATACCATGAATTATAGTGGTTCATAATCAATTATTGGGGTTTGTTATGTATGTTATATTTCACTAGTGTCTTTCTGAACCAGGCAGTAGGCCCCACGCTCGTTACCTTTTGTTATTAAGCCTTTGAGTACCCAATACTCCGACATAACAACGGCTATGCAACCTTTCCCATAAGTAATTATAATATCAGAAAGCCCTTCAGGAAGAGAAAGTTGGATTCCCATAATGTTGAAAAAGTATAATTGCCCAGAATGTTGTTTTTTTGTTTCCCATAATGTTGAATTCTAAGCTTGCTCAACTAGGCAAGAAAATATAGAGTTCACCTAAAAAGAAAAGTGTTTAAATTTGTAGTTATGTACTAAGCCAAATTAAAATAAACCAGTTTTATGACAGTAACAAATATTAAGACCAATATTAATATTTTTAACGGAATCCAAAAAAAGAGGAGTTTCCATATTCGTCTTTAGTACCTATGTATGTTTTTACGTGTGCTTGCCAATTAAGTACTGAGTCAGTTAAAGATCGATTTTAATTACTTTTTTGCTAGCTATTGTATAGAAAATAATCCAGAAATAGTCCTATCAAAATGATATTCCCGAGGGATTAGTATTTCTTCCGCAAATCTTTAAAAATTCAATATGAATTCGATTTTTAGTTTTTTCAAAACAATCAAATTACAAACCAATAATTTTCATCGTTTTTATATGAAAAGGCGTCCGTTTTGATAAAACGGAATAGTACTCAGAAGTTCGCTCCGTGAAAATCATAAAGGTTCAATGCGCTAATATGGCAGTTGAGTGAGAGCCGCGCCGGCTGATATTCAAATGGAAGTCAAGGGTCTCAAATCTAGAATGTTCGTTTTAGGCTGCACTTTCTGTGAACACTGGCAGCGAAAGCTGAGGCAGAAGCGGATACTAGGCTAGGTTAAGTTTGCCAGATTTGCGTGTGGCAGACAAAATCTACCAAAATCTTCTTTCGCATCCGCTTCCACTATCCTAAATCCTAACTAATATTATCTATCAATGCAAAAGTGTTTTTTGTTTGTTTTTTGTCCTTCCTTCGTGTCCTAACTAAGCAACCAATCGACTTGATTTTTGGCATTGAGTTAGTTTAAAGTTGTTCTAGTAAAACATCAAATTTACATGTGAGATCTTTATCCCCCTAGAAATGTGAAATTCGAATTTAACGCGGGTGAAACCGCGGGGAACATCTAGTAGAATATATTTCACAACTTTCCGCTAGTAATTATAAATGCGAAAGTGTGTTTGTTTGTTTGTCCTTCCTGCTCGCCCTGACTAAGCCACCAATCGACTTGATTTTTGGCATAGAGTTCGTTGAAAGGATGGAGAGTAACATAGAAAACTTTTTGTCCCGGTAAAACATCATGCCCATGGGAGATTTACGGGAAAAAATCCTTTTTATCCTCCTATGAATGTGAAATTTGAATTTAACACGTGTGAAACCGCGGGGAACAGCTAGTCTACCTATTTATGTATCTATTTATGGTAGACTAGCTCTACCATAAATACAGCCTTAGAGAATTTATGCTGATGCGTTGTTAGAATGAAGCTTGAGCCTTGTAACGTGTTCAGTAGTTACAATTCAAGTTGCATCCGTCTAAAATATCTGTACCCAATTTCAGAAGAAACAATTTTAGATATGAGGCACTACGTCAAGTACCTTCTTTTTATTTCAGTACCTAGGAACCACTTTTTAAGTAAACATGAGTATGTTCGTTGAAACGTGCTGAAATAAAGTGGAGTTCGACCACCCGAAAATTATTTTACGCGAGGAGCCCAGGGAGGCAACATCAATATAAAAACATTGTGGTAGAAGAGGCTTGCGTTGTCAGAGCTAAAAGCCTGCTGTGAACTGAAAATATTAAGACTGGTAATTTCCTTAACGCAGGGTGGATGGAAGATACTTCTTCAGAGTACTGCCAAGGCTGGTGTCGGTGCCACCCCCTGGCATGGCGCCCTGCGCTGCCGGCAGCATCGTCGAGGTACTAGTCAGTGCTACAGGTTAGTTATAGAATTTAGTTTTTCTCCCTGATTCGATAGTTTCTATTTTTATCTACTTTTTGTACCTTGTAATGGGAAAGTTCGGAAAACATATGAAAAGTTTTTTCTGTGCGCTATAATAAAGGCGCCGCCGTACCTATGCTTCGAACTTGCGGACACAGTTATAGATAGATAGATAAGTCTATTGTACCACACAAACAGAAAATACTCGTGCATAGGTACAGAAGGAAAGTTGACAACAATGAAGTACAAAGGGCGGCCTTATCGCTTTGGGCGATCTCTTCCAGGCAACCTTGGGATGAAGCGATATTACATGTATCATATATGTGATATGGGAGACCATCCACTCGATGGACCAACGACATCGTAGCGGTCGCAGGGAGTCGATGGATGGAGGCGGCTCAGGACCACTATTTGTGGCGTCGTACGGGGGAGGCCTATGTCCAGCAGTGGACGTGTATGGGCTGATGATGATGATGATATGTGATATTATTGGCAGATATCTATCGGCCTCAAAAACATCTACAAACCAAGTCGAGTTAGGTATGTTATTGTATAGTGATTGGTCCGGAACTGCATGTAAACACTCCACAGCGTCAGACAGTCAAGATAAAAAACATGTTTTTTGTTTTATTATTCATCTCTGAGTGCCTACCTAGATATAAAAAAGAAAAACCGACGTTGATGCGTTGAAATTGAATAAACTCTCATCCTTTTTACCCCAATTTCTCCCGACTTCTACATTTCAAATGGAGCGAAGCCATTTCTAGCTAAGCCAAGTTTAACTCGCGCGATTCGCAACTTATTTTCATAGCTTCGATGCAGCCGCGAAAGACGTTAGTGGTAAAACGACTGGAGCTGGAGTTTGCTCATTCTTTTATCTTCGTTTACCGTGGAGCCTGGCTTATGAAAATCGATGGCTTCGGATTTTTATGTGTTACGGAAAAATGTAAGCTTCGTATGGCTGTGGCCGACGACGCTTTGTGTTAAATACTTATCAAAAGCAATAAATTGTATTTTGTTTTGGGTTTTTGCTGGTCTGCATTTTGTTATAAATGCTATGGTGAGTGTACACTAAACTAGCTATAAAAAAATCTGTTGAATTATAAACGTTATTATGCTGACTGTACTGTGTCATTCAAAGCAAACAAAAGTGAAACACAAAACAGGGAAATTTTCATAACATTTTGTGTTAGAGCCTTTTTAGAACTTTGAAACAAATTAAAATTCTGTTCAGGGCAGTAATTACCTAAAGCCTAGCTAAATTCGTGGCAGGCTTGTTTTTCCATGCGGCTTAGTAATTTAGGTGCCTGCCTGCCTAAGCCGGTCTAAGGAGAGTAAAATTTACCTGTTAGGGTCAGGAAAACTTATATAATAGGAACTACTTCCTCCGGAGATAAGGCTAATGAATATAGAGTTCACAACCCCACTTAAAAGCGCCCGCCCCTCTATATGCTTAATATATAGAAAGTATATTAAGCATATAGAGCTAGCATACGTTGTCAGTGACGTCACCGTGACGTCCCGGTGCGGTAGGACACTTAAAATATCTAGAATGTTGTCATAAACAATTTATCTTGACAGGAGCCCCTCGCAGACAAGACATAGACGTGACGGCGCACTCCCCGAGCGGCCGCGCAGTGCCGCTGGAACCCCGCCATCCTCCACCTTCAGCGGCTGGCACTACGGCTTCTAGCGCCACCTTCCAGCCTGATGAGGCTGGCACCTGGACTATAGCCATCACGTACAAGGGAGAACACATACAGGTACACGATAGTACCAGAGTCCTGAGTTGGTTTGATGCGTGATTTCCCCTTCATGGCCCACATGCAGTGTATGGGATTTGGTACAGCATTTCTAACATGGAACTACAAATCCCATACCAAAATGAGATGGAACAATGACGTCTTGATTCAATCATCAAATTGTACTCAGGGCTCAGTTCATTAAAATAGTAAGAAACATAAACGAGATCTTTTTTTGCTGGGTTTGAAAGTTTAGTTTAACGTTGAGTGAAGGTGATCAAGTAGAAATTCTTTGAGTACCCGTGAATAATATTTTTTTTCTTTTTTGCTGAAATGTATAACTTTACAGCAAAGTATACCGATTAAAACACTGAGAGCCGACTAAGGGAACCTACCAGAGGAAGGGCAGCAGCTTCCTTCTGAGTATTTTTAAACACCAACACTGCGATCACCAATCCGCCTGCCAAGCGTGGTGATTATGGCAAATCCCCCCCTACATGGCAGACCATCCACTCGATGGACCGACGACATCGTAGCGGTCGCAGGGAGTCGATGGATGGAGGCGGCTCAGGACCGCTATTTGTGGCGTTGTGCGGGCGAGCCTTGTGTCCAGCAGGGGAAGTGTAAGGGCTGATGATGATTTAGGTACCATACTAAAAAAAAATTCCAAGCACTGAATGTTTACTCAAGCTTTCGATTTCGACTTATATAGGCTTATCGACTTATATTAAGGTGTTGGTACAACACCTTAAAATACAGGAACATTAAATACAGGAACATTAAATACAGGAACTTATACATCAACATCTTCAAATACAGGAAAACTCAAATTAAAATCTCGGACTAACCAATTCATTCAATAAAGAAGGTAACTAAAGTACTCGCATAATTCCCTCTTTCAATTTAATATTTCCAATTTGCGCCTTTGTTGATTAGTTCGGAAGTTTATATCGCAGAACCTTTTTATGGTTGACTGGCCAGACGGACGTTGGAGCCTTAAAACTGCTTTTGTAAAACGGTTCATTTTTAAAACTGAATTGAAAAAGTATTAAACGAAACTGGGAACCGTTAACCGCAAGCCGCCTGCGACACTTGCTTATTAAAAATACCATTTACCAACACAAATTGAAAGCTTTGATAGAAAATTAAACTTTAATCGATTGTGGATGGAAACAGTAAATGTTTTTGCGCTCCCATTGTTTTCAAGTTATTTTTAAAACAATTACCTACGTTGGTTTGGAGGACTCTCGTGTCGATGGAATATTTTTCACATTCACTTTAATGGCAAATTACTCGGTCATTATTCATCCGAAACCGGGTATTCTTAATGATCCATAGCATACGTAAGTCTATCATACTTTACCAGAATCCCCAAAAAAGGATGTAACGCCTTCTCCATACAAAAATCTGTAGCTAGATTGACTGCACTATAAGTCAATATTCATTCTTACATCAAAAATCTTCATCTATACTTATAATATGTAAAACTGTAACAGGTCCAATTCTGTACATTGAAGATATTTTGAAAATCTTTTTTGGAGGGCGCTCTGTTAACTATACTGATGCCAATAATGTATTTTTTTCCATCATGTCTGTCTGTCTGTCTGTATCTTGGCCGCGCATAGCTCCGAAACTACTGAACGTATTGAAATGAAACTTGGCAGTATTTGAGTTCACACTACGAGGAAGGACATAGAATACTTTTTATCCCAGATTTCAATAGGGTTCCCTTGGGAGAGGGGATGAAAGTAAAATTTGTTGGCTGCGTATAGCGCCGAAACTACTTAAGGTATTCAAATGAAATTTTGCATAATTTAAGTTCATATTACAAGAAAGGGCATAAAATACTTTTTATCCCGGAACTCAGAAGGGTTCCCTTATGAGAGTGGATGGAAATGAAATTTTGCACGTTGCAGGATGGCGCGCGGGGCAAGGGCGGTAGAGAGCGATAGCCCCCCACTGTGGGGGGCACAGGCAGTGGGGCCCCAGGCAGTGGGGGCCCCACAGTGGGGGCACCGGCAGTGGGGCTCTCGGCAGTGGGCCCCCCACATTTCCTCGCAGTGGGACCCGCAATAGCCCCCCGCAGTACCCCCCGCAGTGGGACCCTCTCAGTAGGCCCCCACAGTGGAGGGCACCGGCAGTGGGGGCCCCCGACAGTTTACCCCCGCAGTGGGCCCCCCACATTGCCCCGCAGTGGGACCCCCAGTAGCCCCCCGTAGTGGCCCCCCGCAGTAGGGTAAAATTTCTTGGCTGCGCATAGCGCTGAAACTACTGACTGTATTCAAATGAAACTTGGCATGATTTAAGTTCATACTATGAGGAAGGTCATGTAATACTTTTTATCCTGGAATTCGTTAAGATTCCCTTGGGAGTGGGGATGGGAGTGACATTTCTCGGCCTAAAATAGCGCAAAAACTACTGAATGGATTAGAATGATACTTAGCATGATTTGAGTTCATACTACGAGGAATGACATAAAATACGAGTCCATACCCCAAAGCCAACAAAATGATTACAAAATTGTTATTAGTGCCGATAAACGACCTAGACCTGGACAGCATCCGGTTTGTACAAAGCTCTCGCTACCAATGATTTTGCCGTCGTCCTGGTAGATCAGCACTGTGACAGGCGAGACATTGTGCTGCGTACCCGGGATGACCGCTTGCAATGCATTGGCGAAACGCACCAGGCATTTGATGCTCTTCAGTCTCTACTCGCTTATATACCTACCTACTATCGTGGCGAAGACACTGGTGGAAGTGGATACAACTTTGATCTTCGACTCGGTCTCACGGTTCGGTTCGGTTAACTAAAAATGTTTACCGCCCAACGAAGTGGGCACGGGTCAGCTAGTGTAAAATAATTGTTAGTGTAGAGAGTTACAAAGGGAAATTCCTTGTTACAGGGTGGTCCTTTCACCTGTGAAGTATTCGACCCAGCCGGCGTCCGCCTCAGCCAAGGGGCCCTGGACGGCGCTGAGCCCTTGAAACCTCACTCCTTTGAACTGGACACCAGCGGCTGCGGGGTCAAGGGAGACCTCCAACTGGACATAGTTCATGACAAGCGCAGTGTCATGTGTGCACTCGAGAAATTGTCAGCTACGAAGTACCGCGCTACGTTTATGCCTAAAGCACCGGGGAAACATAGGGTAAAAATTCAAATTGAACCATATTGAAGTTGCAGCTTTCATTTTTGAAACGGCCTTATCATCCTCTCTTTTTATTTTTCACTAAAAACAAAACGATTTGTTTTGTGCTGCACTGTCGTTAACTAAAGCTTTGACCGCATTTGCAGTTGTACATCTACTTTAACGGATACGATGTCCACGGCTCGCCGCACATGTTCCGAGTAGGGTCGCGCTCTAAGAAGCCACGAGACAGTTCCAGTCCGGCACCGCCTTACGCCCGGATATCCAGCCCAGGTATTTACACAGCGCATTCTCCCCATTGTGTCAACTGAGACAGTTATCCGCTGAATACAAAGAGCATCATTCCTATTCATTCCAGTGACGCGACTGCGATCCGAGAGCCCTATGAATCAGTACCACTTATATGACTCAACAAAGCACAACACGAGCTCCATCGATCGACGCGAAGAGCGACGTGACTCGAGCGATTATTACAAATCCTCCTTTGGATCCGATATCAAAGAGAAAAGCTACGACATCGTCGACTCCGCGTACTCGACCTCGAGAGTTAATAAGAAAGAAACACTAAATACTAGATACGGCTCCGAGAGTCCTTTGAATAGGACGGCGAGCCCGATAACTAGCAAGCATCTGGGGAATGGGTCTCGTCTAGAGGTGAATAGGTCTTCGAGTCCGTTCAGGGCCAGCAGTCCGTACCGAGCGACGAGTCCTTACCGCCCGACCAGTCCGCTCAATAGAAAAGACAGTCCACTGAATAGGACATCAAGTCCAATTAACAGGTACGGAATATCGAACATGGCAGTTCGTTAGCATGGTATACATACATTTAGTAATCGGGTCAATATTTGTTGGGAGCAAAGAGAAAATAGGCTGTGAACGTTCTCTGCTGTAAATCAATTTTCAATCAGCTCTCAATAGGGTGCCTATGCCGGGCTCGCGAATAAGTGCTCGTTTTTGTTTTGACGAGGGCCTTTATGTTCGTGAATGTGCTTAATGCAGTTCTCTAGTACGCTATTCATATTAATTAGCCTTTGTTATATTAATTTAGGTCGTATATTAGATGATATTGCATTATGAAAACAGGTAGTTAACACTAAAGTTAATAACGGGATATATACCATGTTTTGAGTTTTGAGTTCTCCAATATTTCAAACTCAAAACTCAAATCATGGTAAATATCCCATTATTAAGTTTAGTGTTGTAAATAACCATGATAGTTTCAAAAGTTTTATAGGTAATTAGGTAGCCTACGGTCTTGTTATGTATCTTAAACCATGTCGTCATTATCCATGAATACCGAAACAATAACATTATACCTTGTTGTAATCTATGATTAACAGTTGCAAATAATTTTTGTTGACATGATTTTAATAAAAAAAAATTATATACTCATGCTCCCAAAGGCTCAATAATTCGAAGTTTATTAAAACATGGGCTCTTAAAATAACTATTTGGGATTATAAACTGAACTTCATTAGATAGTCGGTACAAACATGCTTGTAGATCGCAAAAAATGTTAAAACTGAAAAATAGTTTGTTGTTCGCACCAGTCGCGGAACAAATCGTCATAAGTTTCCTTAACAATAACTATCCAACTCATACTCTCAAGAGCACTGGGCACAATCAGATAAGTCAATTTACAATAGATTATTCATAAGATTTTGCTTAATTCAAAGCCATAAAAAAGACAAACAGAAATAAAATTAAAGAACTAAGAAATCGTACAAATACGTCAATTAAATTAAATTGGATCAGCTGTAAAAGAGCATCGTTAGTCAAGTTCAAAAACTTTTTCGTTTCTAGGGTAAGTAGTCCAACAGAGCGGTACAGTCCAGTTACAACAACGAAACGAGTGGTGGAGAAGCGATCTAACTACAAATACAGTTCGTACTCCGGCTCGCAGGACAACCTTGACCAAAGCAGTCCGCTCTCCTCCTTGGAGGCTGACAGGGGCAGGAGACTTGGGAGTCCCAGTAAGTCATCCTTATTTAGTACCCATATTTAGATGATGATATCCACCTAGTCGGGGGCGCACGACGCGCGACGGCCAGTATCAATGCAGACGAGCCATGTGCGCAGAACATATTATAGTGTATAAGTGTGCACAAACACATGCGCACTCTATTCCTACAATTCAATGAAAAAGTGGACCTTCTTGGAATTGAAAAAAGAATAATCTAAAACCAAAGTAATATCTTAATATATCCTGCATTGTCGCACCTTCTCGTTTGCGCTAAACATATCCAATTTAGGTCTAGTAAAATTTAATAGATTTTGATGTATATATTACAATAGTACATATTACTGCGGCTCAGGACCGCTATTTGTGGCGCCGTACGGAGGAGGCCTATGTCCAGCAGTGGACGTGTATAGGCTGATGATGATGATGATGTACATATTTCATAGTAACATTTCGGTATTTCGTATGAAATAAATCCTATATTTCTTCATTATTTTTCAAAGAAGATAGTTTCCTAGCGGATTTTTTTTTTCTTCTGAGAAACGTAATAGTTTCAGATTCTACAGATCATGACAGAAACGGTGCTCTAGTTTTTAATTCATTTTAACCATTTCAATAATTTTCGTTTCAATTTAAATGGAATAATGAATGTGGACATCACTGTAAGCTATTTTACTCAATATTTTTTTTCCTCTTAGAACCGATTTTTCCATGTTAAAAACAACCTTATTGTTTTCAGGTACTGGTGACCCCGGTGGGAAACCCTACACCCCTCGAAGAGATTCATGGGATACACTCGAGAAGACCAGACAAATGATGAGTGCCAACACGTAAGTACCTGACATAGTTACCACAGAGGACCTCATGGTCCTTAGATTTTTTTTTTATGAACTTTGTGTTATGAACTCAAGAATCTGAAACTATTACGGTCCTCAGAAGAAAATAAAAAATACAATCCGCTAATGAAAGTAAGTATCATTAGTTTCAGATTCTTCAGTTCATAACAGAAATAAAATGTTCATCTAACATCAAGTTCATTCCCAGGCTGGGTCCAATCCCGACTGAGCGATTCAGCAACACGCTGGAGCGCGAGACCAAGAGGAACACACAACTCAACAAGTTCAGCGATCTGTCGAGGGATTCCTTCAACCGGCAACTTGACCGGTTGGCTGATGATCACGACTCCGATACTTATACTAGTCGAGTAAGTTAATATATTAAAATACCTTACATTTATTTAATAACCCTGTATAGAAAAATGAGGCCATAACAAAATTAGGTCCAAACGCTACGAGAATGCTACAATTGCTACGAAATTCGTAACATAACCTTTAAAAGAATAATCTTTAAAATAGGCAGTTTGTTATCATAAAATAATATGATGTTATTTTCGCAAAATCCACAGAATTTAAATGAGTATCATTTAAACGATCAGCAGATTAAACAGGTTTGGGCCAGACGAAAATGGATTTTGCCAGCAGAAAAAAATAATTGAGCTGGATTTAGTGGTCGGCCAAAATTATTAAATTAGTCAGCAAGTAATGTGACATTGTGCAGCCTATTAAATATTTCTGCAGCAATATATGTACATATTAGTAAAGAATCAGCAAATCGTGGTTTGTATTTTATAAAATTTTGCACGCTATAAAATTAATTTTCATTTGCTAGTTTGAATATATGTAGCTGCCTATATAGGCATACTTTAATCTTCTGGACTTACGTGTGGCACTGAACTCCTCCTTAACGGCTGAATCAAATTTATTCACATTTATTGTGTGTTTCAATGGGTCTCCGTCCTTCAAGTCCCCTCGCCCGAAATTCAGACCTATTACCCCCAGGGGGGACCTGAAGACCTGAATGAAGATCTGAAACTAAGTTACTTGGATGACTGACAGGGCTAAAAACCATATCTTATCTCAGTTTTACAACTCAATATTTATTAAAATGTAAAATCCTGCTGATCAAATGATTTATTCTGCTGACCATAACATTAATTTTACTGATGAAACATCTATTTATCTACTGGTCAAAAAAAAATATGTTGCCGACCAAGTTCAGCTGATCGTTTATATTTTATAGCCGACCAAAACATATATGGCTGTCCATAATGTTTTTTGGCGGATATTTCCGGCTGACCAAATATTTAAAATAAATACCAATAAATTTACTCCCAATTTAAATGTAGGCCTAAATACAATAACGAGAGTTACGTAATTAATTATACAGAGTTTGCGTAACTTGGAGTACTGTGCTTATTTTCTCTTTACCTACTTCAAATTATAATTCGTTTACACTAATTGCGGCATTATTATGGAAATCGGAGAAATTGTACTACCTGCTTATACTATTACCTTTTTGATAACAGCTAAAGTAAATGAGAACTTTGTTTTCTTTGTATCGAACTGCATCGCTTCGTAGGATAAAGCTAAAGGTATTATTTTCAATGGTTTAATATATGCTGGGCTTGGGGCTAGATGATGCTGTGTGGTTTTTCTAGCGTTATTTATTTATAACTAGATGGCTCTATGAATTTCGCATAATTTACATATTTCTTTTTCCCATATGAATGTTCTTTTAAACCAGCCCTGTATAAAAATTTTCAAATCGATCATGCCGTTTTTTTTAAAGTTTGAGTGAGACTTATAGTCCGCCTCAAACATTTGTGCAAACATGCATGCACAAACCAGTTTGCGCAAGCAAGATAAGTCCGGCCACACGCTCCAGCTTGCTTGCGCATGCATGTTTGCATAAATGTTTGAGCGTGTAGCCGGGCTATAACGAACAGCAATTGATTTTTGTTTCTGCATTTATCTTTCATATACATACTTACTTGTAATTTTCATAGCCCTCATGGGTTTCTCGTATTTTGATTCTCTTGAATCCTGGTATATATGATAGATGTTGGACAGCCCACACACCATTATCAAGCTCCAAAGTAACCAATGTTGCCTGGAAGAGATCGCTTCTAAGCGGTAGGGCCGCACATTGTACTTGTCCTATGTAACATCTCTTTGTAATGTTGTTTTTCTGGAGTACAATAAAAAAAATTGTATTGTATGTGTAAATTGTATTGTACCTTGTGTTATGGTTATGAATTAACTGAGCAATTTGTACTACAAAAAATACAAAATAATTTATTCAGAATAAGATACTATTAAATACATAAGTTCCAAATGAACGATGAGGCAGATAAAGTTAAAAACTGTGCAGCAGCCTCATCGCCTGCCTCCTTGGCACATCATAAATAAATTAGATTACTAGATCAATGACCTACAGTTACTTAAATTAGCAGGTCTTAAGAACATAAACTGATACCTAGATTCCAGGTGCATGAGATTCAGTTAACGCTTAGAGAGCTTTCAAAGCTTGCAAGTCGCGTCGCTCGCAAAGTTACTACACAGTCAATGGGCTCCCGCGGGCCCTTTAAATGGAAACTTGCTGACTGACAACTTATCTTAAAGTGACCATAGGGCGAAATTCATAGGGGGTGATTAAATTAAGTAAATTAGGAATAGAAATGCTAGTTCATGGACTCTTGACAACTTTATAAAAAAAGCTGCTCAATTCTCAGTGTGTGTGCATGGCAAAGCATACTCTAGACACGAACTTTTTTCAGTGATAGCATGGTTGAGCTTACTCTGCTCATATGCAATCCAAGGTAATGAGGATTGTGCCCAGGTGGGCCCACCACCGATCACGCTCCATATCGTCCCATAAGTATATGAAAAGTACCATACGAAAACACATATGTATATTATAAGATCATACTTTATTGACGAAGATAATAACAATCAAATAATATAAACAATTTAAACTAGTATTTACAATTGAAACAATTGAGCTAACTGCAGACTGTTGCAAACTATCTCCAGGTAGCTGAACTGGTCCATATCAATGCCAGTCGGAAGCGTGTTTTATAAGATGTTGTTTTTTTAATATTTTGCCTTAATGTGAATTTCACGTAAGATGATTGAATAAATAAATAAATTTTGTGTATTTTTCCTGCTTTATAGTTCAACGATTTTTCCGCGCTTCAGCTGAAATTGAGATACAACTAACGTGCGTTTTCCATTACAGTCAGTCGGAGGTCTTTCCACTCCGCACCGTTCGCAAACTCCGGCATGGGATAGCGGAACTTCCTGTAACGAACATTGTTTCGCCCATTAGTTTAACGTCCTGGCATATAATATTGTGACCCAAATACTTTCGTTCCTGCGGTTCACTCTCATCCATTACACAAAATAGTTAATGACCCTTCAGCCTTTTATCCTTTATGGGGTAGGGATTAAGGATTTTGTTATCTCAATAGAATACCATCGTTATTTTGTATTTTCGAGTACCTTTTTACCCATTTTCTTAGTAAGTAAATATTTTCCAGAGCTCGCTGTTCGTCAACAGCCCCGCGGAACGAAAAAGGTCGATTTCTAAGAAAATGTATCCGTATTATTCACAACTAGCTTTTGTGACCCAAATTACACAATTTCCTATAAATTGTTTGACCAACAAACATTATTATCATAACTTTCTATACCTTCTAAAATCGGATTACATGACATTGATATTTATTCAATTCCCATCTAGTAACAACCTAATGTGGCTTATTTATGTAGTCGTGTTTTTAAAAAGTTTTTCTTTGTCTCCAACAGCACCAGATAAAGCAGGAAGTGCGAGAGAGCTCGTACATAGTCCGCGATTCCTCTTACAGCAGTGTGGAGGAGAGCAAACAGCAACAGCAGTCTTTTTTATCCAATAGGCCCCCCCGCGACCCTACCGGGGGGGCCAGCTCTGAGACGGACGCTGCACACGACCGTTTTAGGTAAGAGTCAATATCGCAACCTATAAACGCTAGTGTTTTGTTTCTGACGCAAAGTGAAACAAGCCCTTTCGGTTTAAATTCTCTATATGTGGAATTCACGCTGTTTGTAGCTTTATGTCCGTCCACATGTTGACCGAGTCATTGCGAGTTTAGGGTTGTACAGATTATCAAATTTGGCATTACAACAAGAGATGAATAGAGGTGACCAGAGTGAATAGGTGTCTTCTAGACCTTCGTTTTACACCGTCACTTTCCATCAGGTGAGATTGTGGTCAAACGAAGGATCTCTTTTCGGACAACAAAGAGGTGAATCGCGCGAGCAGCAAAGAACGTTTGATGCGATAACTAGGACAATATATGTTGGCAGGACCACATACCACATTCCACATTCCTAGCTCTTTCTGCCCTAGTATCAGTAACCAACCACTCGGAAGCCAGCTCGCTTTATTAGTAGCAAAGCGGATGTTGTCTCACCAAGACAACATCCGACAGGTATTAGTAAATATTTACTTTTTATGAGCGCTTTGTTGTCGCTTATAGTGCATGTTTACAATAATAACGTAATTTGTATAATAATGTCATTTTTGCGAGCAACCACATCATACTAATATTATAAAAGCGAATTTTCGGATGTTTATATGTTTGGGTGGATGTTAGTCACATCTTCACGTAATAACAATTGGACCGATCTGGCTGAAATCGTGCAAAGATGTATTTTATTAAACATAGGCTTACTTTTTATCCCATAAAACAATTCCCATGGGAAAGATATAACCTTGAAACGTTTCCATACAAAAAAAAAGTGTGAATTCGTGGGCAGAAACTAGTGAGACGATGTTTTTGGATGGAACTAAATAAGTGAACAAACCACGAATTCAATTATTTTGACCTTGGAAATGGAAAACGCCACCTTATCGGTTTTAATGACAAATTTTAGCATTTATGTAGGTTGGTTTAGTATTCAATAGTAGCAGACTTCAACGAAACTGAAATAAATTAATTAAAAATACATATAATGCCGCAAATAAATGCAAAATGTATATCCGGAGACCGCTAAATTTCCTGATAATAAGCTTGAAAGTGTCAGTACTATGTTCGCCTTTGCACTTCCAACTCAAGCATGGTGTTTGAACCCACTATTTTGTTGCAGACCAATCCAAAGGGATAATAATAGTGGTGCAAAAGGAATAAACGTAAAGCCAACGTACAAAGGAGTCGTCGGCAAACCTGTGGAGTTTATAGGTGAGTTAAGATCATTGTGCTGTCCTATCGCTGTGTTATGGACTCTACACACCAAAGTTGCCGGCCCACTGACATACATACATAGTCGACATAGGCCAGGTGGTTTTGTCGGCGGGATGTCATCGGCTTCCAAGATTAATGCTCAGATTATATGTATTTGAATTGACGTTAATTGGGTTACGTTAAAACCTTTTTTCTCCATAGTCTTGATCGAAAAAGCTTCTAGAGACAGGTCTATTCTTAATGAGAAAAAACTATTTTAAATCTTAGAAATAATTGAGCAAAGTATCATATATTTTCTTAGTTTCTACCGTATTTGTCCTAAACTATCAATAACAAGATTTTTTTTTGTCATCACCGCTTTAAATAATGGAAAACCGAGGGAACCATCGGCTTATTTTAGCATGTTGTTCACATTAATAGATAATTACTAAGCGCCCGGTCGAAGCGACGCGTGACCCGAGAGCTGGTGAGTATCTGGCGCAGCGCATTAGCATTGCCATACAGCGGGGCAATGCAGCCAGCGTCTTGGGGACGCTTCCGACTGGTATTGATATGGACCAGTTGAGCTATCTGTAGATTGTTTGCAACAGTCTGCAGTTAGCTCAATTGTTTCAATTGTAAATACTAGTTTAATTTCTTTATATTATTTGATTGTTATTTTCTTTGTCGATAATTACTAATAACATTATTTTTTCGCTTACGACGCTTGATCTGTCCCGCTCCTATGAATTTCTAAATTCTCTTTTTATTTAATTTTCTAAATGTGTACTGAGCCTTATTTAATACTGGGCAATCTACATTGTTATTATATATAATTACATAAGAAAAGTGTGGACTATTATGAACTTCTAAATACTAATACTAAAAATTTGTAGGTACTTTTAGATGTCCGAAATACTACCAAGTTCAGAAATCGACTCGCATTTGACTTTTTAATGTTTTAAGTATGTACTTTTGAAATTATAAGACTGCTTTTTTATGAAAATAATGATGTTTTGAACTTGTCTCAACCCAGGCAGAAACTATAGAATTAGTTAGTAGATGCAAAGAAGTCGTATAGAACTAGCTTGTTATTGCTTAGTAATATTACACGCAATAATGTAAAGTATGATCAGATGGCACAAAATTTAATTTAAAAAAGCAGTTGCAACGGATCAATAATCCTTTGGGAACTTTTTGTTTGATCATATGCAACCACAAACTGATCATGATCAGATGGGAATGACCCTGACATGGTACTTTAAAATTATGCTGCCCGACACCGACCCGCCGACGAGCTATGGCGCTACGGCGGCGGCGATGTTGGCGGGTTGGGTGAGAAGAGTCCTTAATCTACTCGTTCGTTAACTGGGAATTGCTACACCTCTGGCATCAATGTAACAATGTTACCGCCGTTTTTCCTGATTTAGGGGAGACTTTTTGTGGGGAATCGTAGATAAGAATTTATGCCTGTTATTCATATAGCCTCGCCTCCTGCTTACTTACGGTTTTCGCTAATTTTCGGTTCTGATTGATCTCATTGTAAACTTTCTTTACATATATCTGTGAAACATGTTTCTCCCTTACGTACCTAAATGTTTTGTAGGAAAGAAAAGAAAACGTTTCTTTTCTATTCTTGCTACTGTTTTTATGGGGACATGATATTTTTACCTGTAGGGTATTTGATAGGTCTATTTTATCAAAAATGCGTGTAATTTTACAATAACGACCAAAAACAAGAAAGACTAGTTACTTTTGGAACATGAATTTTGAACGTTATTTTTGCATATTTTGGCATCTGGCCTTTACAACCTACAATTGCAGTTGATAGATTGAGTACGCTTTCCAGAAAGCATTTATAAAGGTAGACGCAGTGTAAATTTTCCAGTATTATAAAAAAAAAACGTGATAAGTCTGAGACAGCAGCGAGTTTTTACTCTATGTGATAAGTAATATTCTCCTGTAGTAGATGGAAGCGCAGCAGGAGCAGGACACCTGGAGCTGGAGGTGTCGGGAGGGAATGGAACCCTGGTCCCCAGCTCGGTACGCTCCCTCGGCGGACACCGCTACGCCGCGTCGTTCGTTCCTCGCGTCGCTAGGGCGCATACTGTACGCGTCACTTTCAATGATGAACATGTGCCAGGTATGTTTATATTTAAGAATAAGGATCTATCGAATATAATCTGCAGGCCTACTCGGAAAAGGAAAATCGAAGTTTCTGATTCGTTTTCGACCAACTCTTATGTCGCTTGCATAAGATTACCGTTTGCTTGAAAACGAATCAGAAACTTCGATTTCCGTTTTCCGAGTAGGTAGGATACAAGGGAAATATCGGAAGGAGATCCGTTGATTTTAATAATATTATATACCTTGTTGTGCAGACCTGTTATGAGCACACATTCTATAGTATAATCTTTACACTATGTTTCTATAAAAATGTTTTATTATGGGTTTTGTTGGTACTGCCTTATTAAATAAATAAATATATTATCTTATGAACAAACTCTTCCTTAACTATATTCTTCTATGTCATAGGGCCAAAACTTGGAACCAGCTTCTTCCTAAATTTCTTTGCCCATAAAATTAAGTTTATTTTGCTTATTCAGCAGTTTAGGAACCTAAGCATCATGTAATCTCGTTGTTAAAATCTCGCAAGTTCCGCTCTTAAGCGTGTTTTTGCATGTAGCGTTCAAAATAACTGAAACAAGCACAATATCCAGCTGAGGGTCAAATTACCACAGCCACTAATTGGTTCCTTCATATTATAAATACATAATTAAAACTGCTAAAAGTTTGTAATGATTCCAAAAAACCCGTGTCTTTCTAGAAAAGGTACCATGATAAGTAATAAACCTATAAAATGTTACAAAAGTGAGCAAAATATTGAAAAATTGTTTCGACGCTATCGACAGGATAGATTCAGGATGGCCTTTATTTAGCATTTTATTAAAAATAATACAAGAGGTAACTTATAGTAACATTTTTTGCGTCTTAAAAGAAAGGAGAAACAAACTTCATCCAAGAAATATGACAAACGCTTTTTTCTTTTAATTTGAAATCACTGTCTGCCATTCCGCGCTGCTTTGTAAATATCTCTCCGAGCGAATGGATGCAAAAGTTTTATTGCAAAACATTTATACAATTTCAAAGGAACCACTTGGCATTTTTTCAATGGGAAATCTAGGGGTGTTACTTCCGACACTCCGTCTAACCGAAATATTTCTAATTTTTATTTTGAGCCAGTGTGTACGGTACGTATTTGTGAATTTTGGACTAACGCATTTTGGAGGATGTAAAGATTTTTTTAAGAGTGCTTGTAATCTATTTTACGGTCAAATTAGAACTGTTAACAACCAGTGTAGTAACTGCCTACTGAAGAATTATTGATTTGGAGATAGCCTATCCGGATTACGAAAAAAAAACCTGTTTGGATTTCGTGCAAAACCTAAGTACATACTCTTATGTTATATATATTTATTAGATAGCAGCGAGTTTTTATTCTATGTTTATTAGCTTTTGCACGAAAATGAAGCTGAAATTTCAATTTTAGTTTTAGTTTTTACGAGTGTAGGCCCTAACTGGTTTTTATGTTAGTAGCAATGTGTTTACGTTCTTACGTTTGTAGCCCAACACCAACCAGTTTCTCTCCGTAGGTAGATGTAGACGTAGTAGAAAGTGCACCAGAGTTATCATGGTGCGTGTAGTCCGCCTTGATTGTGCGTGGAAAGAAAAGTCGTTTCCTCCAGAGGTTTGATTTCGTTCGTGACGGCAATGGGTATCGCTATCGGAATTTTAATATTTTATAGAAAGTGTTTAACTTTACTGTAAAATCATATTTTACAATAAAGCTTTTTATGAAAATTGATAGACTTAAGTAATCCCGAATACTGAAACGCAACTCAAATTTAATCACGTCTGAATTCATGCTTTTTGCCAGATTTCATTGGGAAACGTCAAAAACTTCCCAACTTATTTCGTTATAACTATTTATCTTATATTTTTTCCATATGTGAATATCTCAGAAAGCTGATGCTAAAGGAAAATAAATCAAAGGACATTTTTTATTTGTAAGTATGTTCCTCTATCCAATTATATTAATTTTGTTCTAAAACTTCATGCCGAACAAATGTGTAGCAACTCGGTGTAACCGCAGACCTTAAACAAACCTTTTCTGGTAGAGTGTCTGAATAACTATAATAATAGATTAAACTTGATTATTAAAGAAAATACAAAATCAATACAAATAAAATTGTGGCCTGATTTTGAAAAAATGTGCGGTAGCCAATGTTGGTGTTAAGATATTTAAACCCCTTTGGGGATATCTCATGTAGTAAAACAGAAACCTATGTTTGGAGGTTGGATGAATGGTTTATATTAGGTAGGTATTTATGTTAAGTTAGGTAGGTACCTTCCTGAATCTTTTTTTATCTATGGGTATATTTTTTTTGATTCTTATTCCTCTAACATGATCAGAGACTTTATGTAACCTTATTGCATTTAAACGTATTTCTATTTATATTATGTCTATTGCTTATATCTATACTTATTATTTCTAACAGCTTTACATATTGTATGCTATATTATATATTTTAATATATATATAAATCATATCTAATCTATCTATTTCTATAAATAACCTTCTTTGCTATTTTAATACAATATTTTAGGAACTTAGGGCGTAGATACCTATCAGTTATTATTTCATGTGAGTTCGTGCGTGTAATTTGTACGTCCAGTTCACTTTCGACATTAAACCTATCGCGACCGAAAACAGGGCAGTCAAAAAGAATATGTGGCACGGTTTCTTCTGTGCCGGGTTCACAGATGCACGACGGGTTTTCCTTACATTTAAACCGGGCAAGGTATTCGGAAAATCCACCGTGGCCCGTCATTACCTGTATCAACACATTGTTGAGACTTATCTTTCTGACGATTTTATAAGCCTATGACAGCAGCCGTATTTTCTGTCTTATACCTCCGATTCCATAGATCAAGCGACTCTTCCCGGATTTGTCGCCTGACGTATCAAACCGGATACAAGTCATAGTCAGGCCTTCTTCTCGAATTGAGGACCGCCTCTTTAGCTAGCACGTCCGCCCTCTCGTTTCCATCCATCCCTGCGTGGCTTTGATCCAAAACAATGAAACTGCCTTGTTTTGGAGTGCGATGGTTTGAAGGTTAACACGTATTTCTATGGCAAGTGGATGAATGGATCCTACATTTGTGATGGTCTCTAGGGCCGAACGTGAATCGCTGTAGATTCCGAAACTGGTCTCCCGGCGTTTCATGATCTCTTGCGAGGCTCTACATATGGCGAAGAGTTCCGCCTGGTACACCGTGCAGTAAGATGATAGCTTAAGTTTGAGGGTTTAGATTTCGGCTTCGCCATTCCACAGGGATAGCGCCGCCCCAACCTTACCCTCAATCTTGCTACCATCTGTAAAAATTCGGACTGCCTGGTTGTTGTTTTGCTCAACATCTTGTTGGTTTCCCAGGCTCATGAATTAAACGTTCATATGCTTTGCCGGATGCGGAGTCAGATCATATGATGCCATCATTTCGACCTCTCTATCGCCCATCATCAGCTGGGGAACCCCAAGTTTGGTCTCATACAAGGTAGCTGCTTCCTGGATTCTCAGGTCCAATGGGAGTATACCAGCTAGCACTAATGCCGAGTTTAGTGACACTGTGCGGTAGGCTTTTGTAAGCTTTAGGGCAAAGAATCTCTGAACCGCGTTAAGATGCTTGCGCACATTTAGTTTCTTGGTAGCGGGTGCCCAGACGCTAGCCGCATAAGTCATAACAGGTAAATAACTCGTAGAGATGAGTCCGGTATTCAATAACTAACTCAGTACCTGTTAGCATGGTCCTAAAATATCTAACGCTATTGTAAAATCCGCATACCGCTAGGGAATAACTGTGCAAAGTGAGCATCAAGCCTAACCGACCGTGAGCCATAACTACCCAACGCTTCAATACCTATACTTACCTAACTATCATCTACGCATAGGTACTAGCGGACCGTTCACCCGTAAAGTTATGTAGCTGCAACAAGTATTTGGTATTTCTAACCAAAACGGTTAGATGGTATTTCTAACCAAATCGGTTAGATGGTATTTCTAACCAAATCGGTTAGATGGTATTTCTAACCAAATCGGTTAGAAATATATTGGGTAGAAATCAGAACAGGTATAGAGTATTGTAACGTTATTGGGTACCAGTTGGTACTAGCGGTATTGAAACAAAATACCCAACTAATAACCGATAGCCAAAATATCCAATAACTCCCATCCTTAATAACTCGGATCACTTCGGGATGGAGACCCCAGCTGCTTCTGGCGGCCCTCGACAGCTGCTTGTATATGTTCAATGCCTTTCTGCATGTATTTGCAGTGTGAGCTTGCTGTCGATGGTCAGTCCGAGAAGCTTGACCTCAGTCGACATGCCAATGTCGATCCCGCCCATTCTCAGGAGTGTTATATCGTATTTTCGCTCTTTGTGCGGAGAAAATTTTAATTTGTTCCCGATTCCCCACTCCTGAACATAGGCGAGAGCGGCATTGGCCTGTCTCTGAACCTCTAATGCTGTGTCTCCATCAAACAGCATCACCACGTCATCGGCGAAAGCCTGACTATAGTGTCCACGCTGGTCCAGACCTTTGAGAAGGGGGTCCAGGAGAAGATTCCAAAGCATTGGTCCGCCGATGGACCCCTGGACACATCCCTTGTTGGTCTTTTTATGATGTTCGCACCCAGCGTATCGCACTTTGACACTACGGTTTTCCAGGGATCAATAAGCCTTCGGAGGTTTATCGGACATCCTAATTCAGCTAGCCTTACCCGGATAGCCGGCCGCCAGGCGCTATCGAAGGCTCCCTCTATGTCCAAGGATACTATTTGGTCTATTTTACTTCGAATTTGTTGCATAAGGTCATAGAGGGAGTCCTCGGTGCCCCTGCGTGGCCTTCCTGTATCATTATATCGTAGAAGCATTTACTTACTCTGCAGTGTATTTTTACTTAAATTTATTATGTATTGTACATAATATTAAATCAGCAAACTCGCAGAACTGATAACCGCTGGGGAGTAAAGGTTCTCGAGTGGCGTCCACATACAATGCGAAACGGAGTGTTGGGAGACCATCCACTCGATGGACCGACGACATCGAAGCGGTCGCAGGGAGTCGATGGATGGAAGACGGCTCAGGACCGCTATTTGTGGCGTCATATGTGGGAAGCCTATGTCCAGCAGTGGACGTGTATGAGCCGATATGATGATGAGATAAAATTAAAATGTCACTTAATAATTTTATTTTTAACTATATTTTTTTATTAACCCAAATTAAATCTAATGCTTCCGACTGGTATTGATATGGACCAGTTGATTGACAGTTGCAAACAATCTACCTGTAGATTGTTTGCAACAGTCTGTAGTTAGCTCATTTGTTTCAATTGTAAATACAAGTTCTAATTTGTTTCTATTATTTGTTTGTAATTTTCTTTGTTAATAACAAAGACACCTAAGTCACAGAAGGTTATAATTGTACCTTAATGTAATGGTAGAATCACTGCCTACGTAAAAACGTACTAACGAAGCTATTATGTGACTGATAGCCATAGCCATTACTTTTACAATTAGGCACAGCAGGTGTATCGAGCATGCCCATGAAAGTGACAACTATGACATTGACATAGTCACTGCAATTATCAATAATTTGTCTTTGCGGCTTTCCACTTTTCTTCTTGAAGACTGATTGTACCTGGCAGCAGGATAACAATTATTTGTTTAAATTTATTTGTATACTCCCGGAACAAACACGATAGATATAAGTAAATAAATAAAAATCGTTTATTTCAGACACATATACTCCGATTCAAAAATCTGGATATTTTTTGTATACAGACGTGTGTACAGAGGCTTTACAAAACCTAAAGAACATTGGTGGAAAATATTTTACGACATTGGTATCATCGAAGCAAAGCACAGAAGCTCGAAACAATTGTAAGTTTTGACAGCTTTCATTCATCGTTTAATTGATCTCTCGTTCGTTGTTGAATTCAAATTTAAACATATTTTGCTACACATGTGAGATTAATGTGTTGTTGAAGTTTGTGTTTTAGATGTTAGTGATAAATTCGCTGTTACGTTATTGTTTATAATTTTTTGTTAAGTTTCATTCATAAATGTCTTTGTTGACATAAAATATCTTGGATTCTAAATAGGAGTATAGGTACTATAAACAAAATTAAGGACCTCCCTAGGTATTGCGCGTTTAAATGAGAGATTGTTTATTTAAGCAAAATAATGTGCCTGTTTATCTCCCAAACTGATGAGTCGATTTTAAATACGTATTTTTAAGAAAGCATATATGTACATATGTATTTCAGGAAGTGCATACGATATGCCAGCTATGATTCTAAGATTTGATAAAAATCGTTTCAGCCGTTCTAATGTTATACCTACCGGTCTAAAGAAAAATCGTCGGAATTTTAAGTTTATTTTTAAATGCACTTGTGTAAAACTTGACTTCAAAATCATGATCTACAAACCCAACTTCCCCTTGACGTAAAAATACTTGACTTAAAAATAATGATCTACATACCCAACTTCCCTCTTAGGGAGCAGTTTAGGAGGGGAAAGCTGGAATATACGACACCTAAACCATGAACACAAAATGAGCTGTAGTGGGAAAGTAAGGGAAACACAAGGAAAGAACCCGGCATGGAAACAAAATATTTTGTTATGGAATTTCCCAAAGACAAGATTGGTCTTTTCAACGGTTTCAAAGGTGTCCCAACATTCAATTAGAGCACGCACAAAAAAGAGATTTTCTAGAAAATACGCCTTGGAATTATTAACAGTCGACCTAGTTTTGTAATTAAGTTTAATGGGTTGGTACGCGCCGTGGAAAACATTTTTTCGCTCTCTAGCCCCTGTTACATAATTATAGTTAGGTATTCTATTGCAAATGAATTATTCTTTCGGTATCAAACGAGTTTTTGCTCGGATTTCCTGGGGCGTAAATATTTAAGAGAATCTACACCGTTTCGGTCCGCAGCACTGCTTGAAGTGATAAGTTAAGAATCCCTGAATTTGATTTATAAAATACCTACCTACCTACTGACAAGAGCTATCCGTAAGGTAAGTAGGTAGAAGTTAGATTTGATTTAAATAATAAATAAATAATTTTTTTATTTCGATAACTTATAAATTAAACATACAGGGTTTGGAGTCCCCCTTTAAGCATGACGACCGATGTGGCGCGGTGGGCGAAGGTCCGCCTGAGACGCAGAAGGTTGCGGGTTCGATTCCCGCCTCGGGACAAATATTTGTACGATCTGCAAATATTTGTTCAGGGTGTTCTGGTCTTTTTCTATGTATAATGAAAAATATCTATCTATGTAATATATTGTATTAAGTATATCAGTTATCTAGTACCCATAACACAAGCTCGATAATGCTGTGTGAATTGTCAAGCATTATTTATTTATTTACTTTAAGCAAAAATTTGCTTGTATTGGAAGGCACCGCTCTTACCAAAAATAATAACGGCTTTTATGTTAGATGCACTACAGATTTAGTTAAGTAAAAATTAAAGAGTCAAAAAAGTACAATAAAATGTAATGATAAGTGAAACCTTATAATATAAAATAAAAAAACATTCAACAGCAATTCGTAGTAGCGTACCTGTGTTATTTAAAACACGATGATCAGTGCAGCGTAGGCGATAGTTAAATGTAGTCGCGACCAACGCAACGTGACTAACCAACCGCTTTTGCTACCACTGTGTAGGCCACAGAATATTATTACTCCTGGTGTAGGCTCTCGAATTCCGCTCCGCCATTTTGAATACCTCCGTGACGTCACGCAGGTGGGCGCGAGCGCTGCGCCAGCGCACTCAACTGACATTTGTGTCGCGCCCGCGTCCGATCGAGGCTCTGCCTCAGAATTATCAAAAATGCGATTTCGTCGCGTAATCATCCGCATTTGTACAAATTGAGTAGCTACCTAGAGCCTCTCTGATCTTTGAATCACCAAGAACAGTAGAGCTGCGTCGCGACTTCGTTTTGTGTTAGTGATTGTTGTGTACAGGGTGTTGTTGTGATTTCTTTTCCCCTGTCTAGTGGAGTGTCCTAGATAGCTGTCACTTTTGGGACGCGAGATTGTCTCCGGAGGTCGCACCGCCCTCGATAAGTGAGTGTATTTGCATACATTGTGCTTCTACATCCGTAAGCTGGTCAACTTGGTATGAAGTGGGCGAGACACGTCATGTCTGCTGTGCTATGGCCTTTTATAGCGTGGTGATTTAATTTAGAAAACTAGATGTGAAAATACTTCAAAACCAATTCATGTTAAAAATCAAGCTTTTACTATTTAAGGTAGGTAGGTTCCTATCTACTTAGGTAAGATGACTTCAATGTTAAAGATGATTTCAATTAAGTCATAGGTACTCTAGCCCAGGGACGAGGGAAATGCTCTAGCCCACAGTTTTCGACAACTTTATAGCAACTTCGACACATCTTTACTTTAAATGCTGATCGAACAGCTCAACCCTAATATACAGAGGTACATTAGGGTTATTAGGTACCGAACTACTCGATGGATAGCCATCGAGCAGTTCGATACCTAATAACTATTCGATTGATACATTATGTAATACCAAATAGTTTTTTAATTAGTGGGTCATACGTACATAACATAGGTAACACTAGATAACTGGATAATCGGTCAATTAAATTCCATTTACAACGGAAATGCTTATTTATACAAAATGTTTCCATCCAATTAATTCATACCTAATTGGTTCCAATATAAACGAAGCACCTGTACCTAAAGGGTTTGCATTGCACTGCATAGACATTCAAACAAAGTATCTCGAATAATAGGCAGTACAAGCCGTGCGTTGAACTCTTTTGTAAGGGCCTTTTCTCACGCATACACCCTCTTTCACCGGCTCGCTTAGCAACCCAAACTGTACTTAAAAACTATGTAGGTTAGTGGTTATTATCAAAAATGTACATTCATTGATCAGATAACGGATATTGTAAGATTTATATGGTGCTCATCACACCCAATGGCTCGCTGATGGCAAACAATATAGCGTGACTGGCATTGAGAATAGTTGCAAAAAGTTCGCTTGTACAATTAATAAAAAAAATTATGATTAGCGCATTTAAATTAATAAAAACTATCTAGAATATTTCAAGAACTGCCTATGACATTAATACGTCTATGTAGAGAGAGTTTATAAAAAGTTTAAGAAAAAAAACTGAACCGGCAGACTAGAGACGAGAACAAGCATTGAAAGCGGGTCTATGTAATTTGCGGTGTCAAAAAAACGCAGAGAAAGCATCCGACCGTACATAGCAAAGGTTAGTACTTGCGTAAGTAAAATAAACCATCGCAGTGTAGGTAAACTATCACTTTCTTGTTACATAATATGTGGCCAGAATGTGTGAAATGTTCATCAACCACGCTTTTGTGGCTAAAACTTAGAACGAAAACGCTACCATTGAGTTGGCAACGATAAGAAACATTATTTCGATCCGAATAAGATTTTTTTTATTTCTATTATTTATTCTGAGAACTTGCGTCGTAATAGAAGATAAAGTTAGACAGTTACGTGATATCAATAAAATATCCACGTTTCATAGAAATCGAATCGTAAATATCGAAATGATAATCGAAAGAATAGAAATCAAATCGTAAATATCGACACTACCTATTGATCAAAAAAATTTTGTTGCGTATTCAAGTGAAATAATTTTTAAGAACTTCTGTAAAATGGAATTTGACTTGTATATTTTCTTGGTATACCTTTCAGTTAATAAAAAAATAAATAAATCAAAAACAGTTGGTCAAACACCATTATGATCACAACCTTAATTTTGTTACAGCTCTCAATTCACGCTAAAAACTGAGTCCGACGTAACATGTTGACTGTCCCGTCTATTTTGGAAAATTTCGTGGTACGTCCAATCGTTTACCAATCTTCTAATAAGACTGAGTTCTATTTATATTGTGAGTTTTATTTTCGCCAATTCATTGTTCATACGTCCCTAGAAAATCAAAGCTTTGGCTCGCACCTCCAGCACAGGACTCGCGGTTCGATTGCCTTTGCCTAATGCAATACATGTAATGCACGAATGTCCCAGCCAGACCAAACCTCGTTCTTGCGTAATTTTAGTATTTTTCTACGCAAATGGCATGAAGCCGTCCTCAACTTTAAATAGACGGCCTATACTATATACCGTTAAATGAACCAGTGCGTCCGTTCCAGGCTTTGCACTCGGGTGATTGCGCGCAGTTCGATAGGTTGGTACTACCTACTATCATGTTGCAACCACCTCATTCCTTGGGAACGGGTAGTTGTAACGAGCATCAGGTTATTGTTTTTGCTTTACAGCTATCGGTTATCTGACCACGCCTTCAGAATAGATTGATAGTACTGGCAGTACTGGCTTATACGACTAGGATAGGGTGTCAAAGGAGAGGAAATTAGTTAAAGTGAACCTTGATATACGTTATAGGTTTTTAACACAAAACTTTACCAACTATACACTAGCCAAACTCGATGTAGAATGTTTGTGAATAAACCACGATACAAATAACGAAAACTGACTTGCTTGGCGTCGAGTTTCAGATAATTAGAAGCAATATTTATTGAAGGAAGGATTTCAAATGGACAAGTAATTTAAATTGCGTATAAAAAGAGGCGACAACACAGTGAATTTTAGGTCAAGTATGGGTGATTTGTTTACAAACATTCTACGTCGATTATTATAAATGTTCACGTTTAGTATTTATCGCGTTTATTTACCTATTTTTCCCGACGCTTCAACATGTTTACACTCTGTCGTGGTCACGAGTTGACTGATAGACATATAAACGCGATAAATACCCGTGAATATTTGTTATAATTTTTCGAGTTTGGCTAGTGTATACTATACCTATAGCAATTTGGATTGGATTTTTATTCACGTTTAGATTTCTAATCTTGATACTGTATCGAGATTCAGAATCAACCTTCTTTTATTGCTAGCAGACATTAAAGTAACTATATAAAAGTACTAGAGTGGTAGGTACTTCAAGGTATACAAGCGAATTTGTAGATAAATTTGTCAGTTACGAGAAATTTAGTACTTAAGACCATGAGAACTAACAAACTTAGTTATCATAAAAATGCCTACGAGACATTTAAGTATCAGACATTAGACGCCTTCCATATGGGCCGGTTTCCAAGCCTTCTATGGATTTATTTCCGACCGTAGGCAAACAATCTTGAAAGTTTAACCAAAAGTAGGCAACCAACCACACTTGCAGAAAACAGGTTAAATACCACATTGCATCAGCTTTCGAAACGCGGTGGAAACCTGTTATTTATGGACCTTATTCCCTTTAATTATGATAATGAGTGTTGTGAAGGTAATTAAACGATTAAACGAAACAGGCACCCATAAGCCAACCCATACGCATAGTTCAAACTTCAAATGTGAATTCCGTACATTACATGCCTAACGTTAGGCCCTTTTCACATTACATAGTACATCCATACATACGCGACGTAGTCTATTTCTTTAAAAATCAAAAGACCATTACGTCAGCTTTAAATAATCGAGTAAGCTATAGTTTTAAATAAAATACGGAACCCTAAAGTATTATTTTGACGACCTCTGTGGCGCGGCGGGCGAAGGTCCGCCTGCCTCCTGCGTTGCAGGCGGACCTTCGTCCGTTGCGGGTTCGATTCCCGCCTCGTGACAAATATTTGTACGATCTGTAAATATTTGTTCAGGGTGTTCTGGATGTTTTCTATGTATAATAAAAAGAAAAAACTATCTCTGTAGTATATTATGTTATGTACTCGTATATCAGTAATCTAGTACCCATAACACAATCTCTGCAGGGCTTGGGGCTAGATAATACTGTGTGAATTGTACAGCATTTTTTTTATATTCAATAGTCATTTAGAAACCTAGACAGAAAATCTGTCTAAGACCATACATTTTTTACCTTGCAGATAGGTAAATAGCTGATTCTTCTCACGCTGAACCAGAAAAATTAGGACTTTGGCTTTGCATTATGTAAAGTTATCGGGGTCGACCGACTGACAGGATGAAATTAATTACATATACTTAGCACAAATGCCAATGCAAATAAATGTGAATATTTATTGGCAGTTTGTTCGCGCTCCCCATCTCCGTAATTTCAGCCACAAATTTACGTAATTATAACCAATTAATTTCGTAATTTTAGGAACTTAGTGACACGAAACTATATTTAATAGTGTCGAGCTAAACTGAGCGTGAAAGAGGTGCCTACAATTACACGCACACATTTCCGAGACATAAAATTGTAGATTTTTTTCTGTCGCGTTTATAATTAACTAGTGACCCGCCCCAGCTTTGCACTGGTGCAAATTATACATATAAACATTACTCTATCTTTAAAAAAAACCGCATCTAAATCCGTTGCGTAGTTTTAAAGGTCTAAAAATATATAGGGACAGACAGACAGACAGCGGGAAATGACTTTGTTTTATACTATGTAGTGATGTAGAAACATAGTTTGGTATAGATTTGAAACTATTTGTGCAAAAGACTCCATCATCAACGATACCAACGGAGTTGGTGATCCATCTACCCTTCACCACCAGATGATAATGATTCCCTCACTACATAATATAGGCACCCATTGAATCTTTTATGGCTTCTTTCGTAGTGCCTTACAGCTTGATAAGTCGACACGGATGTAATAGCAGCGGTAAATTACTTACAAGTCCACGCAGTTAACTATACTCTGATTCAAAAACCTGAATATATTTTGTCTTTCTTTACAAAACCTATGGGATATTGGTGGAAAATATTTAACGACATTGGTGGGCTTGTAGTCAAACTAGCCTTTCTACTTACCCAATGTTATGAAATGCAGATCTAAAAATAATTAATTCTGCTGCTAAATTACGATAAATGATGTCAGGGCATTCAAAAAATATTTTAATCGCTCTTCCGTATTCAATGACCGTGTTTTGATTGTGCAATGTCAGTAAAGCTTGATATTACAGGTAAACATTTTACAAGCGGTCTTAATTTAGATAATTATTTATTTTTTCGAGTATTAAAACACCTAAGTTTGAGTGTCAACAATTTAAATTCAAACGAGAAAATTTTGACACTGTTCGAGGTCTGAACCCAATGCATTTTATGAAATACTAGCGGGCCGCCCCGGCTTCGCACGGGTATGTAGTAAAAATTTCAAGATCCCTTATTTTTTTGAAAATATAATATAGCCTATGTCACTAAGGGATAGTTTACCTTACCAAAAGTGAAAGAATTTTTCAAATCGGTTCAGTAGTTTTGGAGCCTTTTCAATGCAAACACACAAACAATCAAATCTTTCCTGTTTATAATATTAGTATAGATATTTGATTGTTTTTTTTAACGATTTTCGGCATAAATACTATTCCGTCGAGAATATCCCGAGATGGTCCCGTAAAAATTGTATCTATAGGTATACCTGTAAAAGAATTATCCACATCGATCCGTAAATTATAGAGAAATCGAACATACATACAAACATAAATACATACAGCCGAAAATAGATCATCCTCCTTTTTCGAAGTCTGTTAAAAATAAAGATATTCCTTTATTTTATTAATTAATTAACAAGAACCCCAACCAACTGGTCTGTTCCTAGACCTCTTAAAATCTATAGCATTGAGTTACTTTAAAAATTATTTCGCTCCTTGTATGGAGCTTGCATTCTTGTATGTTGTTAGTAAATGGAAACCAGTAAAGTAAGTAGCTTTATTATTAAACCACATTTGTTCCTTTTAAACTTCATTGGTTAGGCAAATAAAAAAGTAAAGAAATCGTTTAGCACGTCTGTAGAATGAAGACAATGAATGTGTTTATAAGAACGGACCATTGTAACAGTGCTCTAGCCATACGAAACAGAATGTGTGTGTATTTGGTACCTAGGAACTCGTATTTGGTATGTATTTTTTGTCTACCATATAGTGTGATGAGGGTGTAAGTGACAAGCTTTTGAAAGTAATACATAACTTAAAAATATGGTTATCAGCTAATAACTTGTTACTCAATGTTGAAAAAAAGCACGTTCTAAAATGTTGTCTTGGAAATACTAATAAATTGCCTCCAACTATTGTAAACGACGCTTTAAATGAGCTGTCGCTGCCGCACACTAACAGTATTAAATTTTTAGGTATCTGGGTAGATTCAAAATTGACATGGGCAAAACATATTGACCAGCTATGCAAAAAACTTAGCTCTGCAACATATGCAATTAAAATTAAGGAACTAGCACGTAAAGAGGCTGCTAGACAAGTATTTTTTGCATATTGAGCTACGGTGTAATGTTTTAGGGTAACGCAGCAGAATCTCGTAGAATATTTGTTTTGCAAAAAAGATCCATTAGATATATAGCAGGTTTAAAATATAGAGATACGTGCAGAGATATGTTTAGGGACCTAAAAATAATGACAATGGCCAGTGAGCAAATTTATTAAACAATTGTATACTTAAGAGAAAATGTAAATACGGTGACTAGAAATAAAGATGTTGATGGTCACAACACTAGACATAAAGAAAATATTGTGGTTCCTCTTACTAGACTATCTAAAATTGAGAAGAGATTTATGTGCCTCTTTATAAATTTATTAGAAATAAGAAACAAAACTGACATGGAATTATTTATAATGTAAAAAAATATCTATTGAATAAGAGTTTCTATACAATTGACGAAGCTTTGGCTGATAAAATAGTAGATTGTTTTACAAGGGACTAAACCATCCCATTGTATACGAGGTTGTTATACTCCCGAGCGTAGCGAGGGAGGATGACAAAACCGAGTTATAATGGGTGGTTTTGGCCCGAGTAAAACACTACTTTTCACTTCGATTGCGAGAAAATAAAACAATTCAAAATTAGACAATTTTCAGAAATTTTATTAAAAATTAAATGTGCAGTTAGAGCAATTTTGAAAGTTTAGTGATATGTTTTTCCCGGGCAATTTTATTTCGGTTCTCTGTGATTGGGATGTGATAATATTTTGAGTTGATTGTTGTGGAGTAAAAGTTGGAGAGACTCGACTCATGCTTGAGTTTCCTGCATTATTAAGATCTGAGTGCGGCTTCAGCTGAGTATTCATCCAATCCCGCGATGTAGATGCTTGGGGTTCTGTAATGTTTGGTAGAATATTGATTCCTTCCATAATCCGCTGCGTGACGTGATACTTGTTTTGTATAGAGTCATCTATATAACCTTCAGCCACTTGATCGGACCTCCATCCACCGTGCCGTTTTAATGTCGTTATATTCGCACCAGAGTCCGCCAACAGAGTCGCGGATATTCTGCGGAAACAATGGCCCGTGTAGAGTTCCGGATTTGGTAAATTTAGATAAGTGGCAATATCTATAGGCATGTTATCAAATTTATTTTTGCCTATGACTTGCCTTGTGCATTTACCACTTTACTTTACTTTACTTTACTAAAAAAAAAAAGTGTGTTAATAATCGTAATAACCTAGGTACATAATTTAGGTATGTAGGTAGGTATCTATTTATTTAGTTTGAGTAGAGTACATAAGTAGGTTACCTTTGTTGCCAAGTATTGTTTATTTGGAGCGTTATTTAAAAATGTTTCGATTTCTTGTGTCGTCAAGACTTTAGATTTTTTTGCCTTGTATCCAGTGGACAATTTTTTCAGTAAAGCCGTTAAATTTACATATTTTTTAATATTGACGTCGTGTTTCGTTTGTAAGGTCATTCTTAACATTGAATATGTGCTCCAAAGAGTCGACGATTTGAATTTTTTCGATAATTCATCAAAATAAGTGAGCAAAGCCCCTTCTGTAAAAGAATCCACACGTTTCTCATCTCTCCATTTCATAAAGTTTTCGTAACTCTTTAAATATATTCCACGTGATTTTGTCGGCAACAGATTCATAATTATTTCTTTGCCCTTTTCTTCCATTTGCATATTAGCATCTTCACTATGACTTGATGACATTTTTCACGTTCACAATTTGGAAGTAAAAGTCAGGAAGTTAAACGTAAAAGTTTGTGATTTGAAATGAAGATTTAGCGATTTAGCTAGAGATTTAGCGCCAATACTATCTTTTTTTTTAATCATTGTTATCCTCCTCGTATATAATGGGATGGTTTAGTCCCTTGTAAAACAATCTACTATTATAATAAGGTAATAAGCACTGTAGATAAGCAAGTCATAAAATAAACTCTGTTTGACTCTCGTATCTAAGTACATGTAAGTTTAAAAAGATAAATAAATAAATGAATGAATGAATGAAAAAAAATGAATGTAACCGACCGCGGCTTTGCACGCTTGCTTGTTGTTTGTGTGGGAACGTTTGAAGGATAACAGGATATTTACCATGATTTGAGTTTTGAGCCCTCAAATATTTCGACACAGTTTCAGGTGAATCACGGAACAACTGTTGTTCCGTGATTAAAACGACGTTAATACCTTTTTTCTCCATAATCTTTATCGAAAAAGCTTTGAAAAAAAATATAATAATTTATTTGATACAATACCCTACCCTTCCTTTTATAAAAGAAAAATAAACTTTATCACCGAACAACTGTTGTTCCGTGATTAAAACGACGTTAAACCTTTTTTTCTTCATAATCTTAATCGAAAAAGCTTCGGAAAAAAACATAATACATAATCTATTTGATAAAAGACCGTGCCTTTTTTCCATTTCTTTTTTAAAACGAAAAAAAAAAACTTTTAAATATCAGAAATAATTGAGCAAGGTACGAGTACCATCTATTTTCTTAGTTACGACCGTATTTCTCCCAAACTATCAATCACAAGATCTTTTTATTGTCATCACCGTATTAAATAATAGAATACAAAGATAACCTTCGGCCTATTTTTGCATATAAATGTCCTCATTATATATAGCTCAAACATGATTTTTGTACTTATGACGCTCTGCTCTGTCCCGCTCTATGAACACGAAATCCTATGCCTTTACTTTTCATAAAATGGCGTCATATGGCTCCCTTTTAAGTCTTGACCTACATCGATGCATCTAAGTAATTTATGTTTACATGTGATTTTTAGACTGTTTTTCATAGCTTAGCGGATGAGACTGTGATTCTACCACACTTCATCATCATCATCATCAGCCCGTACACGTCCACTGCTGAACATAGGCCTTAAACAAACTTACTGGAGTTAAAAACATAATGCATGCATATCTAGTTAGTTCGTAATCGTAAGGTTCTCGAGTGGCGGCCACGATGCAACGCGAAACGGAGTGTTGGGAGACGGTCCACCATATGAACCGACGACATCGTAGCGGTCGCAGGGTGGAGGCGGCTCGGGACCGCTATTTGTGGCGTCGTATGGGGGAGGCCTATGTCCAGTACTGGACGTGTATGGGCTGATATGATGATGATGATGATGAATAGTAAGCCATTGTTAGAGTGTATAAAGCAGGTCAGACGAGGTGCGGGCGAAACAATGATAAATGCTACAATGGAATCGAATTTAACATAATTGGGTAAAGGCAGGGCTTTGAGGCTATCACGGTATTTGGCGATAGAGAATGGTTGCGAGCCTCAAAAACCAATATATGTTTATCTATAGATATCGTTCCCCATAAAATTTTGAGCATTTATGATTTTCCTTGAATGTATGGGAACAGTTTTATCGCGATTTCAAATTTTTTTAGTAATCCAACCTCAGTTGATCCAATAGTAGATTTTGATAAGTAAAAGCAACAGGATCGGTTGGCATAAAAAAAGTTTTCGTTTATAATGCCAATTTTCTACAACTTGTACATTAATTATAAAATCTGTGAATGAGGATGAAAATTTATCTAAAAATTATGGATTCTCCTAAGACTATTTTCCTGTGGCTACACCGGTTAAAGTACTTTCCCTTACTGCCCCGACTTAAAATCCACACAATTTTTTTTTATTTGTTGTTTATACATATCTTTTTTATAAAGGCTTGGGTACTACAAAATATCAGACTATCTAGAAGATAAAAAGTTTGGGACGGTTTTTCCTACAACTCTAAAAATAGCACGTAACAGACATTTAAATAAAGAATTTTCGATTTGATTTTATTTTATTTTATATGCTGTTTAGTCATATAAGCATTACTAACATAAAAGTTAAAATTTTATATCTAAATCTGAAGCTGATACGTTATTCAAATTTTTGTTTAGCTATTATTTTCTTCTTTATATTTTAACAACTCAGTAAATTGCGAATTTCCAGTCTCAAATGAATAATTTGTTTTCATCAACATTATTTTCTAAATCGACCAACCGACGAGCTACTGATCAACGACGATCAACGAACGGTAATCCAAGCTGATCCATCAGGCTGTTTATATATCGAACGGTCAGCCGGCGAGTGGTAAACAATAGGTCACCGTGACGTCCTGCCGCCGCCGCCGCGGTGCATTAGGAAATGGACAATCACTGGCAACTGGCTCTGAGTGGTTGGACAGCAATCATGGAAATTGAACTTCTATTATTAACAAGCATCTGCCCGCTGCTTCACATGCGCTTTTCTAGTAACCTATGTCTGTCCCTAGGTTATTGTTAACCTATCTTCCAAATTTCATTAAGATCCGTTTTGCCGTTTTGGCGCGAAATGGTAACAGACAGACAGACAAATTGTCGCTTTCATAATATCAGTATGGATGGATTTACATAATCACGTTGAACACCATCTGAAGATTTTTAAGGACGGTGGACTAATAGCCCGGCTACACGCTCAAACATTTGTGCAAACATGCATGCACAAACACAGTTTGGGCAAGCAAGATGGAGCGTGTGGCCAGACTCAAACTGGTTTGTGCAATCATACATGCACAAATGTTTGAGCGTGTAGCCGGGCTATAAGGCTCGCCATGACGAAAAAGGTTGAGAGCTGAATCTCGACATAATTACCTATAAGACATCCCTGAATTACTTCTATAGAAAGGAACTTACCAACAATCTGACATTCCCCATTATGATTAACTGCATCACCCAGACCTTCACTTTTAATACTGACTGTAATTTTCAACACTAGAACATCCAGCAGTCCATAGTCCAAACTCGTAGAAAACTATTTATAATGCAAACTAGTTTATCTTGTAATAACACCAACATTTCACCCTTAAACTAGGACCATTTACTTTCACAATGAATTTGTCAAACTACGAAAGTTTTTATGGTAGATAACTAGATGAGTACCTATCTATATCCTACTAATTTTATAAATGTCAAAGTTTGTATGGATGTATGGTTATTTGTTACTCTTTCATGCAAAAACTACTGAACCGATTAGGCTGAAATTTGGTATGGGTATAGTTTGGGACCTGGAATAACATATAAGCTATTTTTTATCCCGATAAAACGCGAGCGAAGGCGCGAGCTATAGCTAGTTATAAATGACAAAGTTTGGATATTTTTTACTCTTTCACGCAAAAACTACTGAACCGATTAGGCTGAAATTTGGTATGGGTATAGTTTGGGACCTGGAATAACATATAGGCTATTTTTTATCCCGATAAAACGCGAGCGAAGGCGCGAGCTATAGCTAGTTATAAATGTCAAAGTTTGGATATTTGTTACTCTTTCACGCAAAAACTACTGAACCGATTAGGCTGAAATTTGGTATGGGTATAGTTTGGGACCTGGAATAACATATAGGCTATTTTTTATCCCGATAAAACGCGAGCGAAGGCGCGGGCTATAGCTAGTTATAAATGTCAAAGTTTGGATATTTGTTACTCTTTCACGCAAAAACTACTGAACTGATTAGGCTGAAATTTGATATAAGTATAGTTTGAGACCTGGAATAACATATAAGCTATTTTTTATCCCGACAAAACGCGGGCGAAGGCGCGGGCAGCAGCTAGTTTTTAATATTTTCGTACAGTCACAAAAACGCCGCTGTGTTATTGCAACAGATTGAAATGTTTTTGATTATTACATCCTATTGTCTGAACGTTCACACAAAATGATTCGCTTCGCGTGTTCGCCTTGAAATAATCCTAACTAATATTATAAATGCGAAAGTGTGTTTGTTTGTTTGTCCTTCCTTCACGCCCTAACAACCAATTGATTTGATTTATGGCATAGAGTTAGTTGAAAGGATGAAGAGTAACATAGGCTACTTTTTGTCCTGGTAAAATATCAAAGGAAGATTTACGGGAAAAAAAGACCTAGAAATTTGAAATTCAAGTTTAACGCGGGTGAAACCGCGCGGAACAGCTTATTATCTAGTATTTTACAATACATCCTTCGTTGGCAGGTGCAGCCGCTATTGGTACGTGCGTGTGTGAAGATGCTCAAAAACCTTGTATTGTTGATACGAGTATAGGTACCTTGTTTATTTTATGTTAAGAGTGTGCCATAAGCAATTTAGTGTTAGAAATCGTTATTTATCTCAGAATCTGTGAAAGCTACTACCTTCAAATTTAGGGAAATGATACTTTAAACTTTTATCTTGGATTACGTGTTTTAAAAACACGATTGGTGAAAATTTTCTCGATAAAATATTATTTTGAAAAATACATGTTTTGCACAAATTTTGCTATTTATCTCAGGAACAGCAAATTTTATTTGTTGGGTTTTTGTTTTGTCAGCTTGAAGTATTTCTTGGGTTATGTCTTTTAATTTTTCGATTGGTTGTTTAATTAACTAGTAATTAGATAAAAACTTATTTTTTGCGCTTCCGCCTTTCCAAAAACGTATGCTCTGTCCCGCTCCTATAAACGCAACATCCTATTGCTATCCTTTTTACAAAATGGCGCGCAATGCGCACTCTTAAGAGGTTCTCGTAAAGTTCATAACATAAAATAAAGAAGTATTCATAACTTATTTATTGACCGTAGTACAACAAGGCACACTTGAATACAATTTACAATATTTAATCTATACTTATAATAAAACTGTAACAGGTCCAATTCTGTACATTGAAGATATTTTGAATTTTTTTTGGATGGCACTCTATTATCGCTACTGATGCCAAAAATGTATTTTTTCATGTCTGTCTGTCTGTATCTTGGCCGCGCATAGCTCCGAAACTACTGAACGTATTCAAATGAAACTTGGCAGGATTTGAGTTCATAATATGAGGAAGGACATGGATACTTTTTATCCCGGATTTCAATAGGGTTCCCTTGGGAGAGGGGATGAAAGTAAAATTTGTTGGCTGCGCATAGCGCCGGAACTACTGAATGTATTCAAATGAAACTTGGCAGGATTGAGATCATACTATGGTGAAGGACATTGGATACTTTTTATCCCAGATTTCAATAGGGTTCCCTTGGGAGAGGGGATGAAAGTAAAATTTTATGGCTGCGCGTAGCGCCGAAACTACTAAATGTATTCAAATGAAACTTGGTAGGATTTGAGTTCATACTATGAGGAAGGACATAGGGTACTTTTTATTCCGGATTTCAATAGGGTTCCCTTGGGAGAGGGGATGAAAGTAAAATTTCTTGGCTGCGCATAGCGCCGAAACTACTGAAGGTATTCAAATAAAACTTAGCATGATTTAAGTTCATATTAAGAGAAAGGGTATAGGATACTTTTCATCCCGGATTTTAATATGGTTCCGTTGGGAGAGGGGATGGAAGTAAAATGTTTTGGCTTCGCGTAGCGCCGAAACTATTAAATGTATTCAAATGAAACTTGGCAGGATTTGAGTTCATAATATGAGGAAGGACATGGATACTTTTTATCCCGGATTTCAATAGGGTTCCCACCGGCAGTGGGGCCCCGGAAGTGGGAGCCGCCGGCAGATGGCCCTCCGAAGTGGGCTCCCCACATTGCCCCGCAGTGGTACCCCCTCATTAGCCTCCCACAGTGGGGGCACCGGCAGTGGGGCGTCGGCAGTGGGGCTCTGGGCAGTGGGCCCCCCACATTTCCTCGCAGTGGGACCCTCAGTAGCCCCCCGCAGTACCCCCCGCAGTGGGACCCACTCAGTAGGCCCCCACGGTGGAGGGCACCGGCAGTGGGGGCCCCCGGCAGTTTACCCCCGCAGTGGGATCCCAAGTAACCCCCTGTAGTGTCCTCCCCGCAGTAGGGTTAAAATTCTTGGCTGCGCATAGCGCTGAAACTACTGAATGTATTCAAATGAAACTTGGCATAATTTGAGTTCATACTACGAGGAAGGACATAAAATACGAGTCCATACCCCAAAGCCAACAAAATGATTACAAAATTGTTATTAGTGCCGATAAACGACCTACTGGACAGCATCCGGTTTGTACAAAGCTCTCGCTACCAATGATGTTGCCGTCGTTCTGGTAGATCAGCACTGTGACAGGCGGGACATTGTGCTGCGTACCCGGGATGACCGCTTGCAATGCATTGGCGAAACGCACCAGGCATTTGATGCTCTTCAGCTCTACTCGCTTATATACCTACTGTCGTGGCGAAGACGGATACAACTTTGATCTTCGACTCGGTCTCACGGTTCGGTTCGGTTCACTAAAAATGTTTACCGCCCAACGAAGTGGGCACGAGTCAGCTAGTATATATAATAAAAGGGTGCTTAAATTATGATTTAAAGCCAGACCTAATGGGAAAATAATAAAGGAACTTAGGACTGTATAAATCATTAGTAAATTTAGAAATTATGAGCTGTAAATCTGAATCATAACAGAATCTCTGCAAATTGTACTTTTACACATTACATTTAGGTATGGAAAAAAATAATAACAATAACAGAAAACAATAAGGAAATAGCAAAATAATCACTAAAATCTAAAATACAAACTTCAACAACGTATAATCTCACATGTGTAGCAAAAAAGTTTTGTGCAAAATAATTATATATTTTTTTAATATGTTCATATCTTTTCTATAAAGACTGTTACCACAAGCATGCACTAGATTAATCTAAGATTAGGTATACCTACATAGTTATATCAGTGATGGCACTTACAGCTTCCTCGAGCGTTAAGATTCCGCGATAAGTAAAGTGCCATAACTTTCGTTTTGATAACTTTCGTAATAATGGTGTAATCGTGCAAATCGCCTTTCGACTTTGCTATGTTTGCTTGAGATGTCTTCTGCTTTTTAACGACTTCACACCGCCATGCCATTTGAGAAGCGAAATGTGAACTGCTTCAATGGATTTTTGAAATGTGACATTAGGATAACGTGACAGAAAATGAGTTATAGCTATTCTATTTAGGTACCTATAATTCACTGACCTAGTGCAAACAAAAAACAATTTTTTTACGTTCTTTCACGCGGATTTGTTAAACCTTTTATTATATACTAGCAACACGCCCCGGCTTCGCACGGGTGCAATGCTGATACTAAATGATACAAATACCTAAACCTTCTCTATCTTTTAAAAACCGCATCAAAATCTGTAATTTTAAAGATCTAAGCATATATAGGGACAGACAGCGGGAAGCGACTTTGTTTTATACTATGTAGTGATGCAGAGTTTTTAAATTCTAAGCCATGAATAAAAAACTCAAATTCTGTGATAAATTCCAATCTAAACTGCAACTACAGCTACAAGACCTGTAACGTAATGGACGAACCGACAGAACCTAATTTCCCTGTTACCGAACCCTAAAAAGACATTGTGCATTATGCAGTTGGTCGTACATTAGGTATAGCTTCTATTCTATCGGGAAAGCGTGGACAGAAGCTAGTAACCTAAATTTCAAGCTATTCGTGTAACCATTTGTCATGTGCCAGCACGCCTGTAAATGCTTAACGCTTCACGCGTCGCATAAGTACCTTCTGTTTTTGTTAGCATCTATTTGATCGTCACGATACCATAATCTGCGCGGCTACACGCTCAAACATTTGTGCATGCGGATTGCACAGTTTGCGCAAGGAAGTTAAGTCGGCCACACGCCTCATCTTGCTTGCGCACACCGGCTTGCGCAAGCAAGATGAAGCGTGTAGCCGGGCTTTTATAGGAGTTGTACGGATGCTCTCTGTACCTACCTAGTACGTGTCGCCTGTTCGTCGCCTTCGAGTTCGCAATTCACACGGTAAGCGGCGGGAATTATTAGGAAGATTTTAGATATTGATAAATATTCCAATGTTTGTAAACTATGAGGTAGGTTGTTCCGGGTTTTCCGGTTATTATCTATGTATATTAAAAAGTATGTATTATATTATGTATATCAATCATCTAGTACCCCTAACACAAACTCTGCTTAGCTTGGGGCTAAACTCGATCGTGTGTAGATCGTCCAATATTATTTATTTATTTATTATTACTCATCTATTATTACGAATCTATCGTTTTCTGTGGCTTGCGGCGCGGTTTCACTTAGTGAAATTTTCTTTATCTGTTTGCTTATTCCTTTCTACCAAGTGGTAAGAAAGCATGGTTTTCTAGAGCTTTCTATATGTAATATTATATTCCTACTTACTTATAATTTGTTTTCTATTCAACACTACGCCGCAGATTGATATATAATATATAACAAAAATTGTACCGCGTTTTTCCGGGATAAAAAGTTAAATTTATATCCGAAAAGTTATTGGTAATTCACAGACACTCCATGAAATACAGGTTCTGCCCATCATCATGAACACGTTCGTGAAAACGCCAGGTTTTGCTTCTTAAATTTGGTATTGGTGGTAGGTAGGTCTCCCCACTTCCATTCAATAATCGTTCTTTGAGAGGCTTTGAGCAGTGTCAGTGAAACACCAATAGATAACCCTGTGTAGTATACAGATAACGATTAAAGAGGAGATGACTTGATGTTACAGGTACCCCCACTTCCATTCAATAATCGTTCTTTGAGAGGCTTTGAGCAGTGTCAGTGAAACACCAATAGCTAACCCTTATTACAGATAACGATTACAGATGAGATGACTTGATGTTACAGATATGAGATACCTAAGTGTTACAGATATGCAGTTTTAAGTAAGAACATTGTTACCTCTGGTCCCAGCACTAGGCTAGGCCTGTTTTGCGAGAGTCCGAATACCTACAATGGTACTTAATTTCATAGTTGTTCATACGTCGTGTCGTGATATTCACAAACATATATTATGTACATTATATGTACGACCGTTCGCCTCTACAATACATATGTATGTATAATAGAATATTTATTTAGATAATTTAGGCCAAGCGTAGACCTCTACGAAGGGTCTACAATTTCGTAGAGGATTGATTGCCATGTTGCGTATACTTGTTTGTTCAATGATCCAAAAAAGCAAGGTCTGCTCCTCCGGAAATGACACTAGGTGACGTCACTGTCCAGTTACAACTTTATTTCAGCAAAACGTAGAAGTTGAGAGACAAACGCGTTATGGGTCAATTGAAAAATCAATAAAATTATGGCAACCGTCAATTATGTTTGAGTAGTAGAATTATGTAGATCAGTCAAAACAGCGTTAGTTAAAGACGAGTAAATGTGATAAATGATTAGTAAATACAAAACCACATAGTTTTATCAGATACATACAGGTAAATAACAGGACCTCAGGGAGTTACAATTTTACGCTTCTAGTAGCACCAGAAAACAGATTCTCACCATGAAACAGTCTTCTCATTCGCCGATACCGATGATGACGTAAGCAAGTGTCACCCACGTGACCATCGTGTATCTTTACGATTCTTCAACTCACACCAGTTGGGACAAGATTCATGGTGTGAGTTGAAGAACGACTCGGAAGACCATACCTTATATTCTTATACCATGGTTTGCACCAGGTGCATTGGGTAATAAGCTCTTCCTAATAAAAAAACCCTACAGACATTAAATCCGCTGGTATCTACATATTCATATAACTTAAAATCATTAATGAAACTCCATCAAGTCATGCTTGGATAGCTCTAACGTTCTCAAAGATAATTACTTAGATGCTTATTAAAGATAACCGGTCTCGAGTACCTGTTATGTACTTTATCCAAAATAGGTGAATACCTGGGACTTGAAATGCCGGCTTTGCAATATTATGCTTTGCTATAAATCCGTCCACTAATAGAAAGTAAGTACATTATTAAATATGAAAATATCGTAATTACGTTTTATAATGAAGTAGAGTTTTTTATTTATTAATAATTTTAAAAAGTAGTTTTGGTCTCTGGCTACAGAGTGCGCTCAAAGTTCGAATTGATTCTTTAAGTAGAATGTAGGTGGGTAATTTTGGCAATTTTATGTATTTTGTTTTTTTAATTGTTATAGATTTTGAATTTGATTACTTATTTTTTAACGTTCAATATCTTAATTTTATCTCTAATTCAATTTTTTAATGTTCAATATCTTCATTTATTTAGATTTATTTTTAGGTAGGTATTTTATTAATCAAACTACTGTATTTAAATTTTAACCAAAATTGTAACCTAATTTTATAGTTCTAAATTTTATGCGTTTACTGGTCTATTATATAATCATGTTGTCTATGCAAGTTTTCGATCACAATCTAGTCTATGGACCTTAGTTATATTTTTCATTTAATATTGATGATACGATTGTTTTCTGTTTTGCATATCAATAAATAAATAAATAAAGGTACACCAACAGTATACCTACATATTATGCTTATATAATAGATTTGACATAAACAGGTTCTATTATATAAGTATGTATATACCAAGATGTGGACACAACATTCTATACCTTGGTATCCTAACTAATATTATACAAATACGAAAGTGTGTTTGTTTGTCCTTCCTTCACGCCGCGTCCTTAATAATTTAGGGATTTTATCAAATATCAAATATCGAAAGTGCTTTATTTCCTTTAGACCTTACAGGACTCTTGGACACATCGCAAAATTAAAAGTACTCTCAGATTTTTTTGTTCACTTCAATCTTTTTAAGGTAAAGTAAAGAAGCGAACAAGAAACCTTTACCTTGTTAGGTTGTTAGTTTTCGAGTTGGAGCAAAAGTATTTTAATCCTTACTAACATTATAAATGCGAATGTATGTTTGTTTGCACATAGGCTACTTATTGTCCTGGTAACACATTAAATTCCCATGGGAGATTTACAGGTAAAAAGGACCTTTTTATCTAATCTCCCTAGAAATGTGAAACTCGAATTGAGCGCGAGTGACTGGGAACAGCTAGTAATTATACAGGATGTTTGGTATTGGGACCGACATATTTTTTGGGTGTTGGGGGATTCTCTCGCCCGCTTTTTATCGTGATAAAAAATAGCGTTTATGTTATTCCAGGTCCCAAACTATACCCATACCAAAACTCAGCCTAATCGGTTCAATACTTTTTGCTTGAAAGAGTAACAAATATGCATACATCCATACATTCATCCATACAAACTTTTACGTTTATAATATTAGTAGGATAATCCCGAGGTGAATAAATATGTGATTCCCGAGGCATTAGTATTAACCGCCAAAACTTGTATAAAACTAAGGGATTTGAAGTAAGTTCATAGTTTTTTCAAAACAATTAAATTATTGCCTTTTCATACAATATATGTACATTTCTCGTACTCGTACATTTTGAAGAACGTTGTTTGTCAGTTTAAAGAATTTATTTCTCAAAAGAATAAAGTTCACATAAATGAGAATGTAGTTATACAATATTCTTAAGCTACTATCTCAACTAAATTAACTAATTAATATGTTATAACTGGATTCATAGGTACTTATCAAGTTTAAGTTTTTCACATTGATGTTTGATAGGTACCGTCTGTTTAACAAATTTGTCATATATATATTTTTATCATTTCTTATATACATAATGGATAAGCAGTTTTCAATATTATCAAGCTGTTATAAATCTGTGCCTTCATACAGAATGTTTCTATTACGTTAATTTGTCCGTGGACTCCTAATTTTTAACTTATTAGTTTGTAATCTATTGTATATCAGTCATCTAGTAGGTACCGATAACACTAGCTCTGCTTAACTTATGGCTCTAGCCATAAGTTAAGCACTATCCATACAGCACCATCTATGGTGCTGTATGGACAGTCATCATTATTTATTATTAGTAGATCAATACAAACAAGTACAAGTGCCTATACAGTAGACCTGTTCAATACCCATTTGAAACAGGTTCGTTATTTCCGTCATCACACCGTTAACGGGCTCGGTCGAGCGGTCACAAAGCAGAGGGTCAATAGAAGCTACGAACATCACTGCAAGCCAAAATTGAACACTTTGTTGGACAATACTACGCTTGTTTATAGCCAGATAATTAGTGCCATACGTCTATTATACACAGAATTCACCATTTTACCTCTACAGGCTTTTACAATAACTTGATCAACCGGTTTTATTGATTAATTGCAGACAATCAAACCGGTAGGTGCGTTACCTTTTGGAATGTGGCGTAGCCTCCACCTGATGGTCGTCTCGTTAAGTTACTTTCGCTCCAAACACCTCATTAAAGGTCGCATTCTTCATAAATAATCCTAACTCCTAATATTATAAATGCGAAAGTGTGTTTGTTTGTCCTTCCTTCACGCCCTAACTAAGCAATCAATCCACTTGATTTTTGACAAAGAGTTAGTTGAAATAATGGAGAGTAGCATAGGCCTGGTAAAACATCAAATGCCCATGGGAAATTTACGAGAAAAAATATCTTTATAACCCCCTAGAAATGTGATTTTCGAATTTAACGTGGGTGAAACCGCGGTGTAGTAATAATTAAATAAATTATGCTAGACAATCAACACAGCATCTTTAAACAGTATACTAAGAAAAAGAACAGTTGATATAAAATAGACGACTAAAACTCCGTTTAATCATACAGTTCTTACAATTAGTAAAATTGATGAATTGTCAATTTTATCTATAATAATTCAGTTGTTCTGACTTGGTCCGCAAACTTTGGTCCTTAACTTTACTGCTTTAAATCACTGCATTGTAAATCACTACAATCTTGCACTACAATGTCTTACAAATTAACGATGAGACTCACACTTCACATTCTCCCGGATGTGCAGCCCAACGAGTTCTTTGTCGACTACTACTTGCTACAAAAATTTCAGTAGATCAGTTCAGACTTTAAATTCCAATGCATCAGGAGTACCTACCTTTTAAGAGCCTTTTGAGCATCATATAAAGTATCATACGATGCTCAAACAGCTCTCAAATAGAAGTTGAATTACAACGGTCATTAGGTAGAGGATTCAAACGAGGTGATCAATCGAATAACCGGCTGTGCTATCTAGGTAGGATTTAACTGGTCGGTTACTCGAACAAGGTAATTGATAAGTATGCATACCGTTACCGAGTAACGTTTGAGGCTCACCAAGAAGCCATACTGCTTTAGGGGTTACCTTCACAGACGAGTTTCTCGTGGCCAATTAGAATTATCGCCGTGTTGATACCCAGCGCCTATAATGCTCCAAGACAAAATGTACTCAGAGCGAAATTCTGTTATTGTATAGGCCCTAGTATACAATAACAGATTGAATATGGACATATCCCTAGGGACATATTTCTATAATAAAGGGATAGGTATGTCCATATTCCCACGATAGGCTGGCATGGCTTAAAAATCCATCTATTCTAAATGTAGAGCGTTCTTAAATGTCTATTCTAAGGTGTAGAGCATTTTTTTTTAAATTTGTACCGTTTAATTCTATGTTTAATTTTTCCATGGGATACTTCGATATTCACAGGATGTGCTACCTGGTTATTTATTATGCTGGAAAGTTCTTCAAACATATGGCCCTATTTTGCTCTACGTTCGAAAAATACTAATATAGTTGCTATTATAAACGCCTGCGGAGGTAATGCCTTACGACATGGTAATCAACTGCACACTAGGCACGTGTAGCAAAGATGTTTATTTCGATATTATAATCTCTAGGCCTGGTTCATAGATAACTCTATGATGAAAGTCTTTACCAACCTAGAGAAGTCGGTCTAATAAGCGTACGCATATCTGGTAAGATTGTACTCTTATTACAAGTTCTGCTCACTTTAGAGCTAGAAGTTCTTGTGAGAGACAGAGATAATTTATTCAACCGAAAAACATAAACATCTTGTTAACTATGTACTTAAAACTATATAATAAAAAGATATTATTAAAGGTAAAATGAGTCTGCCTCAGAATGTTGCATTTGCCCAATACGCTGGTTTTCTGGCAGGGCTAGTGAGTGGGAAGTGACTTTTGAGAGGATACAGAGTTATGAGATGGCCAGTCTGCTTTTTGGCTAACTTTGTACATGGTGGTAACATTATCCTTGTGTGAAGATATTAAGGGTAAAATGAGTCTGCCTCAGAATGTTGCATTTGCCCAATACTACGCTGGTTTTCTGGCAGGGCTCGTGAGTGGGAAGTGACTTTTGAGAGGATACAGAGTTATGAGATGGCCAGTCTGCTTTTTGGCTAACTTTGTACATGGTGGTAACATTATCCTTGTGTGAAGATATTAAGGGTAAAATGAGTCTGCCTCAGAATGTTGCATTTGCCCAATACTACGCTGGTTTTCTGGCAGGGCTCGTGAGTGGGAAGTGACTTTTGAGAGGATACAGAGTTATGAGATGGCCAGTCTGCTTTTTGGCTAACTTTGTACGTGGTGGTAACATTATCCTTGTGTGAAGTTATTAAGGGTAAAATGAGTCTGCCTCAGAATGTTGCATTTGCCCAGCCCTGCCAGAAAACCAGCGTAGTATGCTGGTTTTCTGGCAGGGCTGGGCAAATGGCTCGTGAGAAGTGACTTTTGAGAGGATACAGAGTCATGAGATGACGAGTCTGCTTATTTACTAACTTTTTACATGGTGGGTAACATTATCCTTGTGTGAATTGTCCAGCATTATTAAGTTTTTAATATTCCTAGTTTCCGACACAATTATTTTGTTTTTAATATTTCTAGTTTCCGAAACAATTTTTGAGAATTAATAAATGACATGATATATTCCATCAAATATTTCATATAATAAAATATTTAATCTCGCGCTGATCTATTATAGAACAGGTGTTGTTTTGGGAATTCTTTACTGCTTTGACTCTCCGTATTGAAACTCATTTCAACATAGTAGCTTCTCGTATTTTATTGCTGTTTTTAACCAAGAAGCTTTGAGAATGATGGCTTGTGGCTCTGGCTACATGTGGGTTTAGTTTTCAATAGTAGCTTCTCGTATTTTATTTTTAGTTTTTAACCAAGAAGCTTTGAGAATGATGGCTTGTGGCTCTGGCTACATGGTGGGTTTAGTTTTCAATATGTTTATCAATGAAATGGCTATGTTAGAAAAGCTGCTAGACAAATCGAAAACTTTAATAACTAGATAATAATAACAAGCAAAGTTTAGCTATTGTTAACCTACTTCGAAAAAAGGAGGATGTTCGGCGGTATTTTTGTTTTTTTATGTACTATATGTTCGTCGATTACGGTCCGATTTTAAATATTCTTTCGCTTTTGTATAAAGAATGATCCCGCGGTAGTCCCTCCTCGAAGGATCAGTATGTATCCCACAAAACTTAAAAACAGTATTACATAAAGAGATTCGTAGACAGTTTTTTTCAAAACTTGTAAGATGATAAAACAATAATACTTAAGCTCAATTTTAAAATCCCCAAAGCTTGCTTACCCACCTACATATGTAGATATTCGATTGTTTTTATCCTCTTTGAATTTTCGTTAGGGTAAAGCGATGGGCCCAAGCAGGCCTACGGGATATGAATAACTGGAAATCAGAAGAGATTCCACCAACCTGTTTCAGGATATTACGGTATTAGAGTTGACAAGTTGGAACGATGACAAATTACTCCTGCCTTTGTTATGTAAATAAGGAATATTGATACCAGAACGCTTGGGTGATAAAGGCCTCTACATACCAAATCCGCCGGCCCGACGGCTTTGCCTTTGGGCTTGTCATAATCATAATGCTTTATTTTCTGAAATGTAGGTACAGTAAGTAGGTCTTAGATATTAAGCTAGCTCACTACTGCCTCAAAGAGCGTGCAAAATAAACATTTGTTCATGTCCGTTATACATTAATAGGTACCTAATTAAGTTATAAATTTAACACACAGGCTTACATAGGTCATGAAGAATTTAACTTGGAAAAAACAGCAAATGATTAATAAACACCAACCAAACACAATAGACATACAAAGATAAACAAACAGAAGATGAAGATGGCTATTTCATCGTATTATTATGTCATATCAAAATCAATAGTTATCTCTCTATCTAAATTGCTGTCAATTAGATAATGTCAGTAAATTGAAAGAAATATTATAAATTTATGTAGTTTGTCATGTAGAAATTAATTTATAGTGTAGTATGATTTATCAGTCAATAACTTCGTCAAATACTTTTTAAAATATTTATGTACATCATAATGCTCGGCAAGAAGGTTTTATTAGTAAAACCTTCTTGCCGAGCATTATGATGATGACATTACTTAGGTAAGCAAAAAGTCTGTGTAAGATGGTATTCGCAAGACAATGCATTTTTATAGGAATTCCATTTTCAAATCTCATTAAGTCACACTTTGTTTGAATTGTAAAGACTTTACAGTTCAAGATATGCAAAACTCCTTGGTGAAACAAAATCTCTTTTATATAATGATAAGAAAACTTTTTACGGGAAAATAACTGTGGAAATGGCGGCATTTCATTTCATTTGATCTGTGCGGCTGTAATAAACTAAAGTTAAAAGTTAATGTTTTATTTGCCTCGCCATTATGATGTAAAGTAGAATGCTTACCTCGGTTGCAAGTAGCTATCACACCCTCGAATAATATTCTCGGGTTCACTCGATCCATTATCGCCCTTTACTAGCGCTCGCAAGGGCGCGAAATTGGATTGAGTGCACCCTCGAACTATATTCTAAATATCTCGGGTGCACTCAATCCAATTTAGGGCCCTTTGCGAGCTAGGCTCGCACTGGCGCCAAATTGGATCTTGTTCTGTAATAGCTTCCTTACTACCCTTGTGTAACAATCTACTATTATATTATTGATGGTTCGTATAGACGATCGGATTTTGTTAAATATTATCGGTGCCATACAAAACACACCTACACGTAAGATCCTTGTTCTTGCACTATTATGGTGTAGAGTAACTGCACATCGGCTCTCCGCCGGGTAAAAATTTAACAGATGTGGATTTTGCTTTACAAAAACCGCCGTTTATAAAATGTACAGTGCTGAAGTTGTGAGAATTCTCCATTGTCTGAAAACATCTTTGCAGGAATTCATCTGTCCCATACCAAACATAGATCGAATACACCGTTTTTGGGCTATAAAAATCGGTAATTTGTTTGTGGAATTTTGCCAGAAAATAAGTCCATACCTTAGGATCGACGCAACATAACCGTAGTGTTGGAGTACGAACTATTTTTTTTTTGTTTTGCGATAATTATGCCAGCGCGTTGCGCCCGCGCGCGCTCTCCGTTGGGGCATGACGGCGGCGGCACTTCATGTTCGCTCGCCTTTCACGCACAGGTAGACAGGCCGCAGATAACGCGGCCCCGAGCCGCCGGCAAAGATCGTTCCGGCTTACAATGTACTAATGCCGCCGGCCTAACCTGCCGGCACCAACCCGCCGGGTAAAGCCAGCAGGCCGGCGGGTTTGGTGTGTGGGCGGCCTTAAGGCAAGTGGATAAGTTTTGAGCGGTGATCAATAACGTTGATACAACGCTCAACGAACTTCCACAAATAAATCTACTATACATCTAGTATGAGTTTGCAAAATAAACTTAACGATAAATGATTTAAAATCTTTATCTTACTATTATAAATGCGAAAGTTTGGATGTTTAGATGGAGGGACAGATGGATAAATGTATGGTACCAATGGTACCTACCTCATCACGTCAAAACTACTGAACGGATCCTGCTGAAATTTTGGCATAGGCTACGCTTTATCTCATAAATAAGTTCCCATGAGATAGAAAAAACGCACGCGAAGCTGCGGGCAGAATCTAGTATATTTACTAGATTCTGCCCGCAATTAATATAATTATTAATAAAATCAAATAAATTTATAACGTTTTAATTAAACTCTTCAGTTTAATGGTTAAAAATACAGCCTAGCCTGTATAATTTTCCAAAGCCAATCAATTTAAACTTGATCATAAAAAGTTACGCAACGGTTGATCAATTCGTCAGAGATTGGTAATAATGTTTCTGAAATAACGACTGTCGGCTAATGGCTATCAATCACATAAATATTGTTGTAGGAAGCATTTATAACAATTCACATTTCAACTTTCAATCTAGTCAGAAGCAGAAAGGAAATGACATAATGACAATAATTTTACGATATGTTCCACGTTCGCCCCAATTGTTCGCCCCTAATTCCAAAAAATCTGCTTCTGCCCCATGTCAAAAATATTTCCGGTTTCACCCCACATTACAAAAGAACCTACAGAGGCAAAAGTACAGTTGACAAATAAAACCAATTGATCTTGTTTGTAAAATTTACTTAAAATATAGAAATAGAAAATATTTATTTGTGTCACAGAAAACATAACATAAATTGCTTATTAACTAATATAACATTTTAAAACTATCGTAGTTTCATGTATTTTTTTTTTGTATGGTTTTCTTCCAATACAAACAAAGTTTGTAGCTAACCCGCGTACATTAATACAATTTAATCAAAATTACAGTCAAAGAATGTAAACAAATTAAAACTAGTATTTATATAACTCTTCAATATAAAAATAATGCTGGACAATTCACACAGCATTATCTAGCCCCAGGCTAAGCGGAGCTTGTGTTATGGGTACTAGATAACTGATATACTTAATATAATACACTACATAGATAGATATTTTTTATTATACATAGAAAACATCCAGAACACCCTGAACAAATATTTGCAGATCGCACAAACATTTGTCCCGAGACGGGAATCGAACCCGCAACCTCCTGAGTTGCAGGCGGACTTTCGCCCGCCGCGCCACAGAGGTCGTCTTTTCTTATTGTCTTGTAAGCGCCTACCTTTTATTGGTTTAAGTTTATACTTACTATTGTGTTAGACCCGCGGAGCAAGAGCGCTGGTGACCTGAAATAGGTTTCTAAACTCTTTTCAGGCATTGTTCTCTCACAAAGTACGTTAACATTAGAGTAAATCTATTACATCATGTGATAGATTTTGCATCAGATTAAATTAACAAAAAAAGATAAAATTTGTTTATTTACCCACAAATCACAAGAACAATAAATAAAGTAAGTCTAAAATTAACATAAGGTGACATATCAAATTACTAAAATCTAACAATTATTAAAAATGGGGTAAAAAGGGTCCCTATCTCAGCGTTATGCAGTATTGGGCAATTAATTGTCCAATACTGCGCTGGATTTCAGTTAGTTTGTCATCCAAGCAAAGATATAAGCAATAAGTATTAGGTATGCCTTTAAATTTTTCACGGGCTGTGAAATTTCCATTTTATTCTTATATGTCTAATTGGTGGGAAGGACCCACGCAAAGATACAATAAGCTATGCGTGTACATACTTTAGATCTTGTCTTTGAATTTTTAACTGTGAATTTTCTATTAGAATTTATTATATGCCTTATTTATTGGTGGGAAGGACCCATCTTGTCAGAGTTGTCCGCCAGCAGAGAAGTAGTTGGCATTGTAACTATGGTTTCATCTGTGGTATCTGAGATTCATAGGTGTGGTTTTAAAACATGTAAGAGGAGCAATTAACTTAAACGCGGCGATTTTCGACATGTGTCAGTCATTAAGGCCAATTTGGCGAATCATTACATAGCCAATTTGTTTGCCATTAGGATGGCAAGAATGTAGTTTGTGGAGGTGACCGGATTTAGGAGGAATTTGCGAAATATGCATAAGTATTTGGTAGGTTTAGGTTTACTAAGGTGCATACTTCTGTATTTATAGTAGAAGCATAATTACAAATAAAGGTGGTTCCCAGAATATTCATGAAGCAGCTTAAACCAACTATCGCTCCCAAATTCAGTTAAAAGCGCTGGCAGTTTTCAGTTCCAATCCAACTGAAAACTGTGTTCTTTGACCTCTTCTAGCTAACCTTGTTAATTGAACTCAGGAGGTATACTTTGAAATCCAAAGTAACGAGTCGGGCTTGTTTGTACCTTACCCCGAAGTTACTTCGAACGCGTTATCAACAACGGGTTTCGGTTTTCAAATTTGACCTCCGGTTTAGGATGAGGTCGATGGATCTATGGATGTATGTTTGTTAGGTCTGCGAGATAGGATGACTCATAAGAGTATGTTTGTTTGTCTCCAGGATCTCCGTGGTGCGTCGAGGTGATGGCGGGGCCGGCGGGCGGCGGTGGCGGCGAGCCCACCCGGCTGATCCCGGCGCGGGTGCCGGCCGCCTTCGAGATATCCACCGCGCCAGGCGCTGACGGCTTCTCCAAGAACGATGTAAGTCAAAGCAGGTCTAGGGTTTCCGTGTGTCGAAGCAATGGCGGGGCCGGCAGGCGGCAGCGGCGCGGCGAGCCCAAGTCCTGACGAATTCTACTAATATTATAACAAAGTTTGTATGGATGGATGTATGGATATTTGTTACTCTTTCACGCAAAAACTACTGAACCGATTAGGCTGAAATTTGGTATGGGTATAATTTGGAACCTGGAATGGCATATAGGTTATTTTTTATCCCGATAAAACTCGGGCGAAAGCGCGGGCAGCAGCTAGTTATCCATAAACGACGTCAAATCAGAACACAATATTGTCATTATCGTCAGTTTCAGTTTATTTATCCTCAAACAAGTTTTGTCTTCAGCTCGCGCGTCGTTTGATGCAGTGCAAGTTAAGATATAAATCTTAACTTGCACTTCTGTTCTATAAAGAACCAACATAGATCCGGGAAAAAGATTTTCTCAATCATACTAATATTATTAATGCAAAAGTTTGGATGTTAAGGTGGATAGATAGATGGATGTTTGTTTCTTCTTCACGCCAAAACTACTGAACGGATCGGGCTGAAAATTTTCACACCTACAGCTAGTCTATAAATCAGTTTCATGGTATAGAAATAACTTAGAAACGCTTCTACAGAAACAACTTGTGCGAAGCCGCGGGTAAAAACTAGTATACTTAACAATAAGTAATAGGATAGGATATAATACAAAGCATAAAATTCTGCTTACGCTCAATTTAGTTAGCATTGTGCATTTTTTAAAACACTTCAAACATAAAAGGATTTCAGCGTATCGAACCAAAACGTTTTTCAGGTGAACATTCTATTTTAAACCATTGCAGCAAGCTCTCTGCTCGGCTCAATATTTTACATTTTTGAAGCACTCACTCGTACCAATTTGTTCCGATTAATTAAGCTATTCATTCAAGTTTCGTTTCGTAGGACCTACGAAACATTGGTGCAATGACAAAAAAGAATTGGTGCTGTTAAATGAACAACTGGCGAATTGAAGCCTTAGGGTAAGCTTCTTCTAAAAGATAATAATCGGATGGTTAGGTACACTCCAATTGACGTTTTTGACTAAAGTTTTCAAACCTTTTTTGTTTTGTCTTTTACAAAAAAGCATTCAAGTTCCGTCCTTTCCGTCGCAGGAATGCACTGCATATACTCTGAAGTGCGTCGTACGTTTTGTATTGGGTATTTTCTATGTATATATTTTTGTTATAATAAAAATATATACTTATCGTATTATGCATAATCTAGTACCTTTGGGTTGGGGCTAGATGATGCTATGTGGATTGTCTAGCAATTACAGTAGAGAACCCTGTAGTTGCTTTTGACTGCATCATCCCGCTGATGCTGGTTAACGTAAGAACAAGCTCATTCTTCTATGTATTGTTATTATAAGTAAATGATCAGTACAGATTAGATGATGATGATGATGCGAGTAGATGATGACAGTATCTTCTTCTGTTCTCAAATGTAATTTTGTTTGCTACCAGGTGGGAGTGACAGTGACAGCCCCATCTCGCAGACCCGTGACGGCCCGTGTGCTGGACGTAGCGGAACGTCCCGGAGCCTACCGGATCGAGTTCACACCAGATGAAGTCGGCACTCATCTTATTGATGTAAGTATTCCTTCTGTATATATTCTTTTTAACTGACTTCCAAAAAAGGAGGAGGTCCTGTGTGTGGCTCTACCTATGCATGTTTTTATGTACATACGTTCGTTCACTGAGAGATATCCGTAAATTTTTGACTGATTTTGACGGTTCTCTTGGTTTTTTATGGAGAGAGACTGATGCCGGGTGGTCCTATAAAATAATTTGTCCCGCAAAACTTAAAAAACAGTGTAGAAATTCTAAGTTGTTTTTAAATTTTTTTAAAGTAATCACTTGTGTTCTCCAAGTTTCCATGCAGGCTGATTTGCCAAGTTTTAGAAACGGCAAGACATCATCTTCCTACGGAGAAGTTCAATTGTCCATTGCTACGATAAAAAAGATTTAGTAGGTAACGATTCCGCATATAACCTACTCTGATATCCATCAAAGTTGACAACTTAGTCAACTAGTTCAGTCTCTCCACGAGACATGATTAGGACACCACAATACTCAACCTTTACATTGAGATTGCCAAGCAACACCGTTATAGTCCAGCCAGAGACTCCGTGCTTCTCGCGCCGGCCAGTCCAGCCAGTGATGTTGCCTCTCCGAGCTCCTCGCGCCAAGTAACTTACTTGGCGTTATCCTTGGCGAATATTTTTTCATTCTAATATTTTGCAATGGACTTTCGCAAAGTAACGCCTGAATCTATTGTGTTTTATTGCTACTATTACTACGCCATTTCTACGGCACTGCTACGCCGCTGCTACGATAATGCTACGACGAAACTACCGTAGCAAGCTTCGAAACAAGTGTAAAATTAAAATTGCTGGGTTTATTTATTAGCACACTTCAAAGCATCACCCGAAATAGAAAAGTCATGAAACGAAATCAGTCTGCATATATCAGAATAGAGAAATATATCTTAGTGGGCACATAGCATGTACGGTTGGTCTCACTCTGCTAAGCCAATTGTCCACTTACCCATAGCTGGACAGAGGAAATAACTCACCATGTTAACGACACGGCTTTTACAGAAACAACGCTACGTTCCAATCGACGCGTCGTCATCGATACGAACGTAGCGTTGCTGGTATTTTTTTTTAAATATAATTCGTATCAACTCTACTAACTACGCTAGGAAAATATCCAATAATTGGGAGAACTACAGTAATATTGGGTTATTGTAAGGATACAATTTGGAAAAAGTTAAACAGCCACACAAAAAAAAAGTTGGTTGTGTGATGAATCGGACTATATTTTCCGACGAATTTTGAGCTCATGAAAACCCATCTTCATCATCAAGGATCTTAATTTTCATTTCAAATATCGATTCAGCAGCTCAAATATCGGAAAAGCATAGTCCGATTAGTCGCACACCCAACTTTTTTTTTTAGGGTTTTCCAACAAAACAGCAGAAGGTAAAACTTCTTCATATCGAAAAACAATTTAATAAAAGGTATGTAGGTAGTTACAATAGGTAGGTCTTTACCATTTTTTACAACTAAAACTATAAATCGTTATAAGCCTTCTCGAAAATTGGAAAGTCGCCTCTTAATATTAAGCTAGCACCGTAACTACCCAACTACATAAAAACAGGAGAAACTCGTAAATGTCATTCACACGAAGACCTTTGACCTTCAACTTGGCCCTCGATCTAAAGTAATGAGATGCAAGAATACCTTGAAAGCTTTGGTAGAAGGATAGATTAGGTGGGAGTTTTTCTGGGCTGCGTATGTTTTTTATTCAGGAATTTACTAAATAGGTAAGTACTTCAAAGAAATTGATTATTTTTGGAACCTTATTCAATTTCTTAGAAATTATCACATAGGGATATATTCATAGGTATATACAATCATAGGGATATACATACATATATTAATTACTGAAAAACTAAAATAGACTTTAGCTTCAAATAAACTTTAAGTGTAGGGGTGGAAAGTATAAGGTGAAAGTCTTGTAGATGAAGAATAGGATTGAGAATGACTCAAGGAATTTATATACTATTAGTCAGCTATTAGTATATAAATTCCTTGGAATGACTTCTTCTTCTTCTTCTTTTAGCTTTGGCTCATTGAGAATGACAGCGTGCCTGCTCTCCCGCTGTCATTCTTATCTGTCAAGTCCTTTCTGTATCTACATAACCTACCTACCTATACCTTCTTAAAATTCAATTATTACCCCAACAATTAACTTATCTGACAGCATGCTCTCCCGTTGACATTCTTATCTGTCAGCTTTGTCATCGTCAAGTCCTTTATCTACATGACCTACCTACCTACCTATACCTTCTTTAAATTCAATTATTACCCCAACAATTAACATACCTAACTGGGTAAAATAAAGATGGTCTGTTTTTCATTCAGCTACTGATGGTAAAAATTATTCATGCTTTTGATTAGAAAAAAAAAACGTAAAAAATCGATAGGATTTATCTAAGAGTTTCTGTGATAATATGGTAGATTTAAATTCATCTCGCAGGTAGACGCTGTCGGTAGATAGGTACGCCTAGGCTCGATCCTCCAAACAATTGATACGCATCGCCCACTATTGGACTACCTTTCTTGGGTTACCTACCTTCTAGATTATGCTAATCTTCTTACGAAGTGCGAGCCAATTGGAAATTCCTCCGCAAAAGTTCAAGGGCGCGAAATAATTTGTTTTGTTCTTCCGCTCCATATCGAGCCTTAGTGGGTGGTATCGATAAAATTTGCTTAAGGTGGGCGCTACTGTTATTGAGCAAAATATAAGGCTGGAGTGGAGAGGGTACTGACGGGAAAAGGATTTTACGAAAAAAAGATCTTGAGTAGATTTTCTGCCTGCATGTTAGGTAGGTCTACCGAGTGTAGGTCCAATTCAAAAAACAGGATATTTTTGTATACAAAGGGGTTACAAATCCGAAGGAATATTGATGGAAAATATTTAAAGCCATTGATACCATCGAAGCAATGCACAGAAGCTCGAAACTATTTTATGAAAGCTTTCATTCATAACTAAATGATCTCTCGTTCGTTTTCGAATTCAAATTTTAAAAAATATTGCTACTTATGAGATTATATATACATTCGTTATTGATGTTAGTGTTTAGTTTATAGTTATAACTTTGCTGTTAGAGTACCTTGTTGTTTTCTGTTATTGTTAACTGTTTTCATTCATAAATGTCTTTGTTGACATAAAATATTTTGGATTCTAAATCGGAGTAGCCGATATTTCTATGTACATGACGGCACCTCCGTTAATGAGAGTGAGGGAATAAAGAGTGCACCTTTGTTTGCGCACACACTTATGCACTATTATAGGTATATAATCCTACATACATGCCACCGCCACCGCCGTTGCTGAAATTGCTGGGGCCATAAGCATCATATTTTGTGGGTACCCAGGTATAATCCGCGCGCCTAGGTTCTTAGTCTGCTTTTTCATTATCATGTTATTTTTATTGTAGATCACCATTTCTGGCGACAAGCTCGGCAGCCTAACCTCTGCGCCGCTGATGGCCAAAGTATACGATGCGAGTCTCATCAAAGTCGCTGATGTGGGCAATGCCGCGGTTGGACAGCAGTGCCAATTCAAAGGTACCTTACAAAACAAACACACCGATCTACCTAACTAACAAACATCTTCCTTATTTCAAAACTTTGGTCGACTGGGTAGCTGCCACCAATTCTAATGCGGGATGTGAAAAATCCTATAACAAAGGAACTCTTTTTTTGCAGTGGATGCCAGTGCAGCTGGTGAAGGTCAATTGGAAATTTCAATAAACGAAGGAGAAGTCCCCAATCATGTCCAGGTAAAATAGTTTGATTCGTTACATTTAGGCAGTATACCAACTTGGGTAGGTACATAACATAACTTATCCCAGTCCCTACTAAGGTAGACCTACTGGCTAGAAAGGAAATATTAAATTAATACCTATTTTATTCCAAAGGTGGTTGGAGGCGGGCGCTGCCTAGTCTTCTGGCGTCCGGAGACAGCAGAACCTCATAGGGTCGACATCAAGTTCAACGGAGAGCCTGTCCCATCATCGCCTTTTGTTTTTCACGTCGCGCCAGCACAAAGAGTCACCATTGACACCGCTCAAATAGGTTTGTTTAAATTTTTTGTAACTGCAAATTCAGGCGGCACATCAAACATTTGAAAATTAAAAACAAAGCCAAGTCTTTTACACTACCAGCCAGCATTCTCATTACTTCTTTCTAACGTAGTACATACCTGTTTAGTGAATGAAATTACTTACACGGAATGTGAATGAATACAGGCAATCAAGAATTTTTAAGCAAAAGTACCTTATTTTTAAATTGGTCCTAGCTTCAGCCATTAGCACGGAAACGGAAATAAAATATTCCTTTTTCATATTATTTGTCACTGTAATTTTCCCATCCATTTATAATACAGTCACTGTCAACTTCTGTCAGGACAAGGCTGTTGTATTCGATTTTGAACTTTATTTCTTTATATTTAGATATAATTTTTATTGCACATAGCTCTGTTTTGTTTTGAAATAATTATTTTGGATTTCGTTCGTATTTCTATTTCTTAGCTACGTATGGGCTAGGTAGTAATGTTTATAGTATTGTTGATCTTTCTTTCAATTCATTGCGCGCATTTTCCTAAAGACCTTTTCTTTTTCACCAGAACTAATCCCTGTCGGTGAGACTGCATCATGTTCCGTGAGAGTGGAGGGATCAGCCGGCGGAGAATTGACGGTTACTGTCAAAGGGCCCAGGGGCGAAGTCCCGGTTAGACTCACCGGAGATGCGGTAACCGGTCTGGTAGCAAGTTTTACCCCAAAAAATGTTGGACCCCATACACTCACTGCGCAGTATAATAACCAGCCAGTGCCGGTGAGTTATTAAGTACTTATTAGACTCAGAGAATCAATAATCAACGTTTATTTTGCGTTTGTTGTACCGTTGCTTATTCAAGGCAAAATAGACAAAAGAAAATGTTAGAATAAGAACCTCTCGCCATAATTATGTCCTATTCAAAACCTTTAACACTTCATCTTTAAACTAATTATTTTCTATTGGTCCTAGGGCACTCCATTTGTCTGCAAAGCCTATGATGGTAAACTAGTCAGCGTCAATGGAGGCACCTCAGCCAGAGTTGGTGTACCGGTCCAATTGGCTGTGGATGCAGCTCAGGCAGGAGAAGGCAATCTTGAAATCACTGTGTCAGCTCGAGGACTTAATATTCCCACACAAGTTCACCCTCTGGTAAGCAATTGTCTATTTATAATCCAAAATAATACTGAAACAAGGTGTAATAATAAAGATATTTAGGTTTAAATGTGACCTGAGGCCACAGTCTCCACGGAAGACCAGCTCTATAGTAAGATCTGCTCTACCATAGCACATGCTGAGTGGAGTCTGATTTTGTCAGTTTTTCTTTTTATTTAAGTTATTTACTGTATATTACTCATCTGTTCCGGCAAATAATTTTTTTTACTACTTTACATGCTAACCTGCTGTCATTTTCAGTCCCATTCTTTATTTCACAATTTTATATCTGTTCTCTTTGTAGATTTACAAATTCTGTTATCTTCTTTCAGGGTAATGCCAGATTCACAGTCTCATTCACACCAACTGAAGCCTGTGACCACATTGTCAATGTTTCATTCAATAAGGTATGAATATGATATCTTTGACGTTTTAATGAAGTCATCCAGCAGGTCATGATGATCTGATCTTTTGCCCTCGTTTCCATGATGAATTAAGGGGCTCTGCATAACATTGCCAATTTCTGTCCTCACCGTTTAAAAAATTTCCATCTAACTAATCTTTAAAAAGGTGAGGACACAAGTATGCAATGTTTTGCAAAGCGGCCTCAATCAAGTAATGAGTTTTAGAAAGCATGATGAAAGGACAATAATAAATTTTTAAAATGTGACAACGACAATTTTCGAATTGTTTGATTATTATTAACATATCTACATATTTAATATTTCACAATCCATTTCACAAATTAATAAAAAGTTGCATAAAATCACACAGTGAAATAAGAATTAAATTTAAATATTATATAATATATAAATATTATGTATCTAATGAAAATTTAATAAAATATAATAAAATAATAAAACATTGAATTAGAAAATGATAAATGTGAATATATTATTTGAATTACAAATAAAATAGGTATTCATATTAATCATTTTCAAACAAAAACAAACATGCCTTAAAATAAAATTAAAGCAACAAAATCAGTCTTATTTTTGCATTGAGTCACAAAGTCGATGCTGTCTCAGCAAGACTTGACTCAAAATACTTTACCACCAACTCTGGTTTTCGGACGAGCTGTTTAGTGATTAAACAATTAAACCCCTCAGATGCGAGTCCCCGGCTGCCCTCTCATAGTGGAAGTGGCAGAAGGCAGCGGCGGCGGCGCTCGCGTCGTCGTCCCCGGCCCTGCGCCGCTGCACCAGCCAGCAGCCTTGACGTTACACCATTCCACCGCCACGCTAGACCAGATTGAAGTCAATGTTGAGGGTAAGTCTATATATGATTCCTCTCCTTCCTTACGATCCATGATGTCTTGAGATCACTATTGAAGGCATCTGCGGGCTTTCACTTGTCAGCACTGACCTTAAATGCACAATGCAATAAAATTAGGATTGCATAATATTTCACCAAAGCCCAACCTGAGGTTAAAAGTGCAAGTGTGAACTTGTGTAGTGCTACTGCAAAAATATGCGTAAACTTTCCTTCATTACTTGTAAAGTGTTTTGTTTTCTAATTTTGAATTATTAACGACGCTGATCAGATTAAAGAAATGAACTTGAAAGCCCAGCAGAGTTTAAAAGCATCTGCATAACATGTACCAATTTAGTACTTTTAATTAAGCTTGACTGCATTATGTCCATACCTTTCATACCTATAAGATATTAGGTGTTTACGTAAGCCCTTAGAGGCTATGCGACATTCGAAAGCCATGCATGCATAACTTGGCCTGGAGTTCAGCAGGGCAAGTCACTCATTCCTTATAATTATTTTCTTACAGGGTCTAGGTATAGATGAGGAATTGAAAAAATAAATGGGTGATTAAACAAGCTCATTAACGCTGTATAGAGTTCTTACGGGAGTTATGACAATGGAGAACAAAAACGAATAAAACTTAACTATAGGAATATCACATGCTTTGCTGTACATACTAACTTTAATTCATGTTTTATATAAATTCCGACACAATATTAACATAAACTTAGGTATTGATTTTTTTATTAGAATAAGTAATTATTACTCAATTTCAGATTAAGAATACTCAAATAACATGACGTGTAACAATCATATTTAAAAGCTCATTCGCTTCGCCCTAACTTCTAACATACTGAGATTAGTGGGGTAGGATATTATTAGTAGTATAGGGAATAAACAAAATATTAGATAATGTAGTTTAACTATGCATGATTCACTGGTTTCACGTATAGTGGACAGGAACCTTGATTCTATACAAGAGTTTTGTATATCTTCAAAACAGGGATCCCTGTTTGATGCATAGCTTTGAAGCTAAGGAATAACTAATTTCTATAGTTATTCGACAGGCAGATTAAAAGATTGGTTCTTCTGTCGAAGTTAAGATGAATGAAAGTAGTAAATTTTGATATACTTGATAAATTATAAATATTCTTAGGTAATAACAAGATAGAAGTTTTGTTAGTCAACCTTTATTAGGTTATTTATCAAGTTTTAAGAGTGGTAGCAAAAAGGGTATATAACAATAGAAAAGGGGAATAGAATAGTAGAAAAGGGGAAAAAATAATAGTTTTAGATGAGGGGTATAATCATACTAGAAAGTTAGGGGGTAGAAGTTAGGGCGTGGCGGTGAGCTGAGCAGTGATCGGACGCAGGTCCGAACGGGGCTTCGATCCCGGCCGCTGTGTCGTCGGCCAGTCCAGGCGTGTTCCGGGCTGAGTTCGTGCCGAGAGCCGTGGGGGAGCATCGGCTGAATGTGCTCATTGATTCCCAGCCGATACCTGCTAGCCCGTTCCATTTAAAGGTGAGTACCCGACCTTATTTTTGCACTTTTTTGTCGGCCTCTAATAGCTCCTACATACAATGCCGGCGCCAATACTGGCGGCTGGGCTTGCCGCATACACGAGCCGCGGGCATGGCCGCCGGGGTGTGCCGGCGGGTTGCGCGGGGTGCCGGCGTTTCACTTCACTAACGTCTATCACAACTGGAATAATGCTTGGCGGCTTTATACGGCATGTGCCGGCGGCTTGCATATGTCGGCGGCATGGCCGCTCGGTAAAAAGTCGGCGACACTGCCGCCGGCACTGTGTGTGCGGCACTTTCTTGCTCATTAATAACCTCATTCGCTTAAGGCCCGCGCAGGCACACTATTGTATGCAAGCGATGAGTCATTCTGGCTGAATCGTTGTGAACAGAAAGAGAACAGAATTTGAAAAGCAATATTAATACATTTCTAAGGAAATTCGCGCCAGAAACAAAATTTATAGTTATGTTGAGAAATGCTCTGTTATGATTGTAATTTAGTATAATTTTATTGTAATTTAATCTTAAATTTAATGGTACATATTGTTATTGTTTTAGGTGTATGACGTCACAGCCATCAGAGTCAAAGATGTCGCTCACGGCACAGTCGGCAAACCTGTTACCTTTCTTGGTAAGTTGTTTGATCCATTTATTAAAAATCCACTTTATAGCTATATTTGAAATTTCTTTTTACCTTTCACCAGGACTACAATTACTAATGTGCAATAATTATTTTAGTGGAAACAATGGCTGCCGGTCCCGGTAACCTAGAGGTGACCGTCAACGGCGGCAGGGTACCCACTGCAGCAGCTGCGCAAGGAGCGCACACGTATGCCATCAGCTTTACCCCACGCGATCCTAGACCGCATACTGTGGAACTGAGGTTCAATGGGGATCATGTGCCGGGTAAGAAGTTAGTTAGATTAGTCCGCGAGGGTAAGTAAACTAAGTCTTGTTTACAAAATAAATATATTTTATTCATATATGTACATACAATGTTTTTCGAGCGTATTTAATTTTAATTTGTTTATTGAGATGCACAAAACATAAAATAATCACAAAATACACTAAATTTATATGATATACATAGGTAGATCTATAACTTGACTATTTAACAACTTGCACATAAGTTATACAGAGAATCAATATGTAACAAGACAGGCAGAGCAAACAACTTAAAATAGTTTATAACAATATTAAGGGGATACCTATTACCTAATTATTAACTAACTTATGTACATAAAGTACATCTACACTTTCACAATTTTAAGCATTCAATTAGGAACCTAAGTTAAGTGATTTTAGAGTTCTAGTAAACTGGCTCAATTTAGGAACAAAAATGTCAAGTACAGTTTTATCATTAGCTAAACTATTGTGCTGACTACACTGTACTATTTACGAGTTTGTACGTGATTGGTTGGTACTGTATATTACCTCAAACCAACCAAACGCCATAACGAATTTTATAGTTATAGGTGTATTTATATGGGTGATTAATTGGGCATCAAAAGGGGGCGTTTTCGGTGGGCCGTGGAAGAAGCAGAGGAGTTTTAACATTCTCAGTGCATTTATACGTGAGCGATATTTCTTGATTAATCAGACTATAAGCCAAAGCTGGCCACCGGAAACAAATCCTAAACGTAATTAATAAGTCATTAATGTTATTATTTGTTAACTAGCTCTGACGGCTTCACCATTTCCGGGGGTTTTTCGGCCATTTTTTTAAATTCTATATTTAAACTAGCCTAAATGCGCCGCTATTTAATCAGCTATTTGACAGTATAATTCCCATCAACATCGGTTTATCAGTGTCGTTGATTAGCCGGAACATACAAACAGAACGACAAATATCCTAAATGTTTGTCTTTTTATTACCCAATAACGAACGGAGGAGAGTTATGTGTTTGGCACCCTGTGTATGTATGTTTGTATGTAGCCAATTTCAATGTTCCCACCTAGACCTAGATTTCAACAAATGAGGTATCATATTGATTCGTCACTTTGGGGGGTGAAGGTGGAATTCCCCCCAAATAGATACACAGGAAGATCTCCCGTGTCCGAGCTGACCCATCTGGTCCACTTGCTCGACGTCTTTCGACCGACAGATGATATTTAGTGTTGGTATATGTGTCGAATGTTGTTGAAACAACCGTTTGCGCGATCTAGGACTTTGCGAGTGAAATATTTCTCTTTTTGCTTTTTTACAAAGTTTCGTGATTTTGTTTAGCGCCATCTGCCATCTAGCGGACTTTCTCTCAACTACTTAGGTAGGTGTGCCTCTATCGATGTTTACGCCTTTGTAGTTCAGGCGATTTTGGGTAGAGGTCGCCACAGTCACAATACCCCGATGGAGGACATCTGACCTGGGATACAATATGAACAAAACAGCCTCTGACTACCTAAGTATCAAAAGAAAATTATAAGGATAATCGGTGAACGTTTGTTTCAGACTTTTTACGGGTTTTAGTTAATAACATTTTTTTTTTGTTTTAAGTATTTTGATGATTTAGTAAAAAGCTGTTATTTTGTAATTACGAACAGACACTTCCATTTTATTTATTAGTATAGTTAAGAACAGCACAATATACCATTCCTTATTTAGCTGCAATAATTGTATACCCTTAGTAGAATACATCCAATGTGTCCTTACACTATAGACTAAGGTTTTTGTTATTATAGTGCTTATGCCCGCACTTGGGGTAATCTGAAAGAATTTAATAATATCCCTTTTTTTGCCGCCGGTCAAGTCCCGCCGGAGTCGTAAATTTTTGGGATATTATTAAATTCTTTACTATAGACTAAGTCTTAATAATGAAATAATGGCATTCACAGGCAGTCCATTCATCTGCCACGTCTCAGCACCAGCGAGAGTCATCGGCGCCGGTTCCAGTGAGTCTCCAGACAAAGTGTCCGTCGGAGACGCGTATACATTCAGCGTGGATTCGCCTGCCTCGCCACACGTCGAGGTTCTAGGACCGGCGCGGCGGCCGGTGTCTGTGCAAGTAAGGATTTACATTTCGTCATATCGTATCAACCGCTGCCGGATTTTACCCACTCGGGTATAAGTCTCCCGAAGCTCGTGCACCATAGTCCTGTGCTAACCGTGTTCATTGACGCGTACTCTGACTTTATTGACGACCGATGTGGCGCGGCGGGCAAACGAACTCGAACCCGAAACCTCCTGCGACGCAGGAGGTTGCGGGTTCGAGTTCTGCCTTGGGACAAATATTTGTTTTGGGTATTTTCTATGTATGCTATGTAAAAAATATATATCTTTGTAATGTATTGTATTATGTATATCAGTCATTTAGGACCCATAACACAAGCTCTGCTTAGCTTGGGGCTGGATAATGTTGTGTGATCCAGCATTTCTTTTTTATGTCGTTGCCCAACCTTGCTACTGGGCGCTCGACGCTTCTTTTCCCCATTATTACCAGCAGTTGTTGCTTTGCACCACCTATCACCATCTCACCATACAAGGAATTACATACAAGCTCTCAGCTAATTTCGCAATGTAAATCCCAATGTTAAACCCCAGACGACGCTTTTGCTTTTAATATTAATATCATTTGAACGGCTGCACCATTAATATATCCGTCAATTTTGTTACAATTAAAATGCTATAACGTTTTATTTTGTTGTACCAGGTTTCTGCTGAGGAAACCATAGGGGAAAATGAACCAAGCAAGAGATACACAATCTCTTTTGTTCCAGTTGACGTTGGAGATCACAGTATTGAGGTAAGTCACACTCCTAAACAACCCACTTAAGGGAACCAACCAATCACAAGCCAGCAAAATCAACATGGCTCCTTCTAGCCAATAAGCCGAATTATACATACATTTTGCTTGATTGTTTTATTTAAATGTCATTTTGTGTCTTTCGGGCTAACATTTGTAAGTATTTTAGGTTGTTTAAATTTTTGTGTGTAGGCACATATAAAATACTAGCTGCTGGCCGCGGCTTCGCACGCGCTTTTCATGTACCCTATGTCCGTCCCCGGGATACCATCTACCTCCCTGCTAAATCATTAAGATCCGTTCAGCCGTTTAGGCGTGAAAAGGTAACAGACAGACAGATAGACAAGAGTTACTTTCAAATTTATAATATTATATATTATAGTAGGATTTTATTCAATTATTATTTCTGTTGGTCAATTTAAATTTGCCCTGCACTTTTCCTACTTCTATAGTTATTTTTTTTGTTTTGTAGGTTCGGGCAGGAACAATGGGTGGTCACGTAGAAGGAAGTCCATTCCTCGTGAAGGCGTATAGCGCAGCTAGAGTCAACGTCACTGATATCTCTCCGGGCATTGTTGGACGTCCAGTGTCGTTTACTATCAACGCTTCGCATGCTGGTATGTATTCTAGACTTTATTTATCTTGCTTCATGGCCCAGTTTTGTGCAATGCTATATTACAGGAGAAAATTATAATTAAGTATAATATTTTCTAGGTGCCGGCAACTTGGAGATAATCGTAGCTGTAAACGGAAAAAATGTGCCAAATTATGTACAAAGTGAAGGAAATGCAAGATTCAAGGTATAGATTATCCGCCTATTTTTATTTACAGTTAACGTTGCACTAGTAGTTAAAATAAAGAGTTTTAAAAAGGAGTCGCGTATCGAAAGCCTCTAAACTTTTTAACCGTCGAAAATGTAATGTATTGCTTATAATAATGCAACCTTTCAGGTAAACTTCAAACCAGTAGAAGCAGCCCCGCATAATCTATCAGTTCGGTTCAACGGACACGCGGTCCCCGGATCTCCCTTCACGTGTCCCGTGTCGGCCCCGGCGGCGGCGGCCGACGCCAGGGCGGCCGGTCCTGGGCTCACGTCCACGCCGAGAGGCGAGCCCGCAGAGATACATCTCACTGGCTTCCACAGTAAGTGCCTGCTTCAGTTTTTCCGGTGAATTACAATCTGGGTCTCTTCAAGACAAGAGTGAACAGGTGTCTTCTAGAGCTTCGTGATACAACGTCGGCTACATCATCACTTTCCATCAGGTGAGATTGGGGTCAAACGAAGGTCTACATACAAAAAAAAAGTAGCTATAGTAGAATCTATCAGTTCGGTTCAACGGTCACGCGGACCCCGGCTCTACCTTCGCGTGTCCCGTGTCGGCCCCGGCGGCGGCGGCCTACAACGGGACGGGCGGTCCTAGGGCCGATAGATACAGCTAAAAAAATCATGAAAGATAAAGAAAAATCACGGGTTTTTTTATTGACGAGTTTGCACTAGATAATTGCTTGTCGATATGAACTCTTTCCTAAAATGCACAATGCAGACTATTTATTTTTCAAACTCGACGCTAAAAGGGGAATTTTTGATTTTTGTGTTGCAAACATTGTACCTTGAGAATCGCTTGAGATTAGGCCACGCCATCGAAGTCATGCGACCGCCAAGAGGTCTAAACTAAAGAATGTGGCATAGGTCCTTCAAAGATCTGTGGTTCCTTGCTAAGACAAATAGCCCTTCACTACATAAAAGTAAAAAACAAACATAGTATAAAACAAAGTCGCTTCCTCTGTCTTTCCCTATGTATGCTTAGATCTTTAAACTACACAACGGATTTTGATGTGTTTTTTTTTTATAAGTAAGAGTGATTCAATTGGAACTTTTATTTTATATGTATAATTTAGTATCAGCATTGCACCCGTGCGAAGCTGGGGCGGGTCGCTAGTTTTTATATATTGGGGGAATCCTCTTGGATATCATTAATTCGTAAGGAGCGAAACAACAATTATGCCGGTCTCCTACCAGCTAAACCCACCACTGTGTTTTCCTTTCTACACCTATTTGCCGGGCCTACGGGTGCACATGCGAATTCTTCTTCGCTGAAGACAAATCGCCCTGAATTACCCACAAATCTACTCTTTCGTAGAATGAAGTCCGATCTGTAAAGTATCAATTCTAAAGATCGTAACTTTATTCTACGGAGTAGTCGAAATGGGTTTGTTGATATGAAGATGTTGAAATTGAGTCTAGGGCTGCGTGATTTAACGCATTCAATTGAGCCTACCTGGTTTTAGCAGCCTCTAATTCATTGGTCTAGGTACCTCACCGATTGTATCATTCAGTCATCCTACTGTTCTCATTCTATAAATATTTAGGTATTCATCTACTATAGTAACTAGTTGTCGCGAAGACTATAGACACCATTTGCAATTGTTTACAAACATTGTTTTAGATATATCAGTGTGGTGTCATCATCCGTTGCTTGAACACGTCGTTTCCGTTGAAATAATGTCATTTGATCTTGCGTTGTTCAAACTAGTTTGCAGTTTGAAAAAGTCATTGAAAAATTTTGTTACTAAACGTACGTTTTTCAGTTAATTGAAATATGTGATAGATAAAAGTATGGATCTGAGTGGAAGAATTTAACGGAATTATATTCAGATAAGCTCACATAACAGTGGTGGTAACCTGTTTATAAAATTTAAAATATTTGATTTCGTTCAAAAAGATCCTTGTAACCGAATTTTCAGTATGGGAACTTTTTTATCGCGTTTAGGTAAAAATAACAAAAGAGTGCGGCTAATCTGAGCATTGTTCGATTCATAACTTATCTCATTTCCACATTTTCTTTTATTTACCGATTTTTGTTGATATTTTATGTTCGGCTGTATGTATTTTCGTCGATTTTTCCTTCTTTTATTTATGGACAGATTTGAATGATTCTTCTGTAGTTGTATAGAGAAATTAGAGAATGATCCCGAGGTGTTCTATAAAAAATATTTTTATGGTATTAGTATTTTTCCCGAAAAACTTAAAAAAACAGTTTAAAACTAAGGGATTCGAAGCCAGTTTTTAGTTTTCAAAACAAAAAATTATCTTTTCTAGTTTGTATAGCGCGCATAAATATATCCATGATTGGATACCATAAGGAGGAAAATAAATTATTGGTGTACGTCTAAATCAAAATAACAGATAACATATCCCCGTTTTCACCTTTTTCACTCACTATCAGTCTTACCGGAATATCCTCACATGGTAGTGTAAATATTTATATTCCTCTGAAAAAATTTACTTACAATTTACAGTTTTATAAATCAGCTTGCCTAAATTATCAAATACCTTGCTAGTTCCACCTATGACAAAATATCCTCAGAAGAAATGGAAATACCTATTAGCAATTGCCAGAAGAATTAGTGTTTCAATATACAATAGAAATGTATATTGAAACACTAATTCTGTCGAATAAATGATTTTTATGTTTTTTTTTTGTTATTTACGAAACGAGTCTCTGGATATCTCCTGTTTTATTTCCCAGCTGGCGAGCCAACAGTATTCGTGACTGGTCCAGGCGGAAGCAATGTTCGTTCCCGCGTAACTCCTACAGGAGAGGGCAGATACACCGCAACCTACTCTCCGGAAGCTGTGGGAAGGCATAGTGTGCAAGTGAACTGCGCTGGCAGGCATGTTCCCGGCTCACCGTTCACTTGCAATGTGTATGACGTTCATAGGGTCAGGGTTACTGGATTGGGGCCTGGAGGTAAGTGATGCTCTTGGTTGCTTTCAAATTTCTCCCGTATTAGAAAGTTCAAAATGCTTCGTAAGTCTGGTCCTTATTCCCGGTTCCCTCCATCCTTTAACGACCGATATAGCGCGGGGGGCGTAGGTCCGCCTGCGAAACAGAAGGTTGCGGGGTCGATTCCCGGCTTGGCACAAAAAATGTGTACGATCTGCTAATATTTGTTCCGGGTGTTCTGTGTATTTTCTATGTGTAATCCTACTATATATAAATAATATTATACATTTCAAAGTTTGTATGGATGGATGTATGGATATTTGTTACTCTTTCACGCAAAAACTACTGAACTGATTAGGCTGAAATTTGGTATGGGTATAGTTTGGGACCTGGAATCACATATAGGCTATTTTTTATCCCGATAAAACACGGGCGAAGGCGCGGGCAGCTAGTAAGCAGCTAGTAGAAAATATTTGTCTATGTAATGTATTCTATTGAGTATGTCAGTTATCTAGTACCCGAAATAGATGTCGTAACACAAGCTCTGCGCAGCTTGGGGCTAGATGATGCTGTGTGGATTATTCAGCATTATTTTTTATTTATTTAATAAGAACCTTCTTTCGTTATTTATTTTGATATTTAACGCTGAAAAATTTGATGTTCTCTTAAACGAATCAAATAGTCCGTCCAAATGTGTGAAGTCATAGTGAGTACAGGTTTGGACATTCTGTAAAATTGGCCATCTCAAAAACCGATTGCGATGTCCTATATCCACAATATAATCTATATATTGTGGTCAACAATAGCCTGATAAATTCAATTTCGTAATGAAATCATTGATGTGAAGTATATCTATATTCTTTATTCTAGAGCTAGAAGGCACACTGGAAGGGCTAAGCCTAGACGATGGATTAGACGAAGAGCGTGGTGTGGAAGTCGGCAAGGCGGTCACATTCAGCGTAGACGCGGCGGGTGCCGGCGAAGGCACGCTCGAGCTGGTCGTGTCCACGCCTTCCACTACTGTTAAAGCAGAGGTGAGTCTAACTAACCGACATAGCTCTCAGAAACAGTTGAAAACCAGGCCATATGGTATTTCGCAGAACTTATAACCGCTGGAAAGTAAAGGTTCTCGAGTGGCGAGGGAAGATCTGCCACTCGATGGACCGACGTCTAGCGGTCGTGAGGAGTCGATAGATGAAGGCCACGCAGGACCGCTATTCGTGGCATCTTTTGGCGAGGCCTTAGACAGCAGTAGTGGCATTTAGGACTGATTATGAAGTCCAGCTCGAGTGTGCACTCTGCTCTGTTCTGAGATAAATAATGCTGGACAATTCACACAGATTTACTACTATCAATCAGATTGACAGAAGAATAGAAATTACCTAATATTAATCAATCTTCTAATATTAATCAGGTGGTCGCCGTAGCCCGCGGTCTCTACGACGTAACATTCATACCCGTCTCTCGAGAACCACATCGAGTCTCGGTCACTTTCAATGAGCAGCCGGTTCCGGGCAGTCCTTTCATCTGTCGAGTCAACGAGCCTCATACCTTCGTGCAGATTGGTAAGTTGTATTGTTGCTATAAGGTTCAATTTAGTTTTTAAGACCATAGTTAATTTGCCGTTATGGAGGGATGGTTACGTCATCTTAAATTTTGACTGTGACTTTTGCAACTATTATTATTAGAAATCCACCGAACTCCAACAAGGAGAACAAGCGATGCATTGTTATCTTATGTTTTTTACTTGAAATTATATTTGCTATACGAGTTTAATCTAACATTTCTCAACCAGGCGGCGTCGCAACTGTAGAAATCGACGAGAACATAACCGAAGTAGAGGTACTATCGCCTAACGGTAACAGGATATCCGAAGCACATCTCGAAGACACGGGTTTACTTGTCTTCCCAGTCACTCAAATCGGAAGATATGTGGTTAGAAGCTCAAGAGGACCGATCGCAGAGGTTGAAGCGAACGACGCTACGGCGGTGAAAGTGCTATCGATTGGCAACGCTGTGGCTCATAAACCTTCCATACTGACTGGTAAGTTTACTATGATTTATTTACCATTGCTGTGATTCAAAGTCTTTAACAAACGGTAGCAATACAACAAACTCTGTGTCAAAAAACTCGAAACTATACACTTCAAATGGTTCATCCACAAATTGGCCGAGTCAAACGTCGCTTGCTTTGTTTTTTCAATTCAATTTTAAAAGATCTTTATTAATGAACTTAACCTTAACAACTTACTGACTGACACAGGAATTATCCTAGTGTAAAGATTGCAGCCTCATGCTTACATCATCCGTTCCTGAGATAAATAGCAAAATTGGTGCAAAACATGTATTTTTCAAAATAATATATTATCTAGAAAATTTTACCAATCGTGTTTTTAAAACACGTAATTCAAGATAAAAGTTCAAAGTATCATTTCCCTAAATTTGAAGGTAGTAGCCTTCACAGATTCTGAGATAAATAACGATTTCTAACACTAAGTTGCTTATGGCACACTCTTATACTAGTATTTACAATTGAAACAATTAAGCCAACTGCAGATTGTTGCAAAAAATCTACAGATAGCTCAACTGGTCCATATCAATACAGTCCGAAGCGTCACCAAGACGCTGCATGGCTGCATTGCCCCACTGTATGGTTATTTAGTTTTTAGTTTATTTTCAAACAAAGCATCTCAAAAGAATGATAATAATTGGATCGAGGTACCCCACGACGTGTGACCACTAACTACAAAATTAAGACATGACCGATTAGAACTAAATTTCATCATCATCATCATCAGCCCATACACGTCCACTGCTGGACATAGGCCTCCCCCGTACGACGCCACAAATAGCGGGCCTGAGCCGCCTCCATCCATCGACTCCCTGCGACCGCTACGATGTCGTCGGTCCATCGAGTGGATGGTCTCCCATGTAGGGGGGGATTTGTCACAATCACCACGCTTGGCAGGCGTATTGGTGATCGCAGTGTTGGTGTTGAAAAATACTCAGAAGGAAGCTGCTGCCCTTCCTCTGGTAGGTTCCCTCAGTCGGCTCTTACGACATCCACGGGTTGGGTTGGAGGGGTCGGTATTCGTATGCCGCGGCCCCACGGCCTATTTACGCACGGTATGTTTACATACGTAAGTACATAATATTTAATTAAGTAACTAAAATTATATGTATTTAAACCGTTGAGTTAAAAGTCGTCTTCCTAATATAGGCAGACATTGACAGAATTGTACCTACTATAATTAATTATACTACCTAGTTTTATCCTTTTATGTATGTCTAAACTATTTGTGACTTAAATAAATGCATTGTTATTTGTATTTGTTAATATAAAAGTAATACAAATCCGGTGTACATTAATCCTAGACAATATTGAACAAAAATTTCTTTTCTTAGCCTAAGCGAGTCAAGGCTCGTCATTACTTTGCCAACATGGGGATTTACTATAAGATAATTCTTTAGTATCCTCGAAAAATTTCCTACATTGCTATAATCACCATTTTCCCTTACAGTGAGCACCACAAACGCTGGCGCCGGCCGTCTATCCGGTCGCGTAACTTGCGGTGGCGCCACCGTCGCGCACTCAGTGCGCAGGCGCGGCGGTGGGCGACAGGAGCTCGTGTGGCACCCGGCCCGCGCCGCGCCGCACCGCCTCACGCTGCTGTGGGGCGCCACGCCCATCGCCCGGGAGCCGCTGCTGGTCGACGTACAGCCCGACCATCACTCGCAAGAGGTAATGTGGCATTGCCTCACAAAAAGCGAAACGGAGACGAAAAATTGGATAGGCTATAGCCAGTGTAGCACGTGAAACGTCTGAGTGCGTGCTAGAGAGCGATAGAGAGATATGCGGTTTACTTTTCTCGCCACACTATGTAAGGGAATGTGGCTCGCTCTGCTCGTCGCACTATCTGAAGGGTTTTGGGTCGTCGCCGATGACGGTGGCTACTATGGCTACATACAATAATATGCTCTATTTGATTGTAATCAATATTCCTTCAAAAGTCCTCATAAAATCCTTATTTTCCACAGGTATCAGCAGCCGGTCTCGGCCTATACCAAGCGCAAGTGAACCGCGTAGCATCATTCTGTATCGACACCCTGGGTCGCCCGGCCAGAGAGTTCGACGTCGTGGTATCAGGCCCTGGGTCCAGAGCATTGCCAGTGCGATGCTACCAGACCAAGTCGGGGATGTTGCAAGCTGAGTTTACTATCACTGAAGTGGGACAGAGCACGATAGGTAAGATAAAATACTTTTGCCCGTTTTTCTTACGTTGTATAATTTTTTTACTACATATATTTTTGCTATAAGGGAGCCTATTTCTCTCTTCAAAATTTAAACCTACAAATATGTAGATAAGACTGACAATGAGATGTTTGTATGCTATTGTTTGTGGAACTGTATTACTGAAAACAATATTTATTATGCTGCTCACTAAACCGATTATAAAGCCAGCTTTTTGCATTGTGCACTGCAAAAAGACACAAGATTATCGACTACAATAAACAAACTTGAAATTAAGCAAAACAATACGTTTGTGATAAAAATGTTTATATTTCAGAGGTGCTGCATCTATCGAAGGCGATAGCAGGCAGTCCGTACACGTGTGAATCGTTCGACCCCAACCGAGTTATCATGGCTGGATTGCCCACTGGAAACATTGTGGCGCAGACTCCTATCAATTTTACAGGTTAAAGTTCATGCTTCATTATTTTTTATCATTTTACATTAAATGTTGATATAAACTACTAGGTTCCAACTCAACAATTCCGATGGATTTTTATCTAAACTGCAACTATAGTCAATACTTATGGATTAGTTAGATCAATATCGCTTTCACTCCCAGGCTTGAGCGATGAAACCTGAACCAAACATTACCTAATCTGTGCCTGAAACCCGAGTCCATTTGACGATAGTATTGAGACGTGATCATGAAGGCTCATATTTGTATGGGATTTGCGTAATTCCCTTTCCGCACGATAGAGGCGCCGTCCAAACGACAGAGGCGCTGTACCAAAACCTTTGGAAAATGGAGAAGCCACGATCACGTCTCGTTACAATCGTCAAATAGACTCGCCCCTCAGCAGAGCCAAAGGGTTCCGTCGATTTGCTACTTACTCTTTCCAAGTATAAAAAGTCCGTCACCTGTGCTATAATTGATATTTTATATTGATTTATCCTTCAATCTAATAATTGTCTGTGTGGCCGGTTCTTCGTCAACTTGCTGTAATGTGAAAATACACAAATTTGATTATCTTTTCAGTGGACACCAAAGAAGCTGGTGTTGGTGAATTAGAAGTGGTCTGCGAAGCGATGGGCGAGCAGAACAACCGGGTACATCTACCAGTCGATATCAGGGAAGATGGAAGCACTTACCGGGTCCGTCTGAGGCCGAACGTTCCCGCGCATTATAGGATATACGTCACTTACGGAGGTTAGTGTCGCCATCTTGAATTACGCCATGTTGGTCGTCATAATGGAGTATCAAACATATTGAATATAGACTTTAATCAAAACTAGATATTGAATATAACCGACATCTATCATGTTTTCCTAAAAGCAACATTCATTTATTAAAAGAGAAATATCTACATGCCTGTAACCTATTTCTCATGTTGGTATGGTATTTATTGTATGTTTAAACTTCCTATGTTGGTATATATATCGTAACCTATTTAGTATGTTGATATGATATTTATTGTATGTTTAAACTTCCTATGTTGGTATATATATCGTAACCTATTTAGTATGTTGGTATGATATTTATTGTATGTTTAAACTTCCTCGAAATCAAAAAAGAAATAGTGAAATAATTGCTAGTAAAGACTAGCAATTATTTCACTATTTCGCGCGCAAAGGCGCGCTTTGATTATCGACATGCTGTGCTAGTGTGGCGAGCGAAGCGACCCTCTCGTTTTCACTCAGATGTGCGGTATGCTGCTCTTTAGCAGAAGTCTCCACTGCGGCTCCGTACCTAATACAGCCATCCCGATTTTCACCTGGATTTTTGTTTGTGCTCCACACACACTATAGGTGCTCCGGTTCCTGGCAGTCCGATATCCCTCGGCATCCTCAGCACTCGCGGTGGTGGCGCACGCTGCGTCGGCACCGGCCTCGCGCACGCGCACCGAGGCAAGGAGGCCGCCTTCACCATACACTGTACGGAGGACAAGGCACCTACTGTCGAGGTATTACAGTCCAATATCAAGAAGCATCTGCAACGCTAAAGTGCCTATGTTATTGTAGTACTATTACTGTGTACGTGGTTTGGCTCGTCAGATGCTTTTATTTTTAGGTTAGATAGGGCTGAAACCAGTGGCCATCTGTAATTTCCTAATTGAAGGCCTACTTCATGGTTAATGTGTTAGAATAGGTATTCCTACGTCGGTATTAAGAATGAGGTTTCATTTATTTGTGAAGAATCTGAGTTACCTAAACAAACAAATCTGGACCAGTTTACTTACGAATGTCATTTATATCCACTTCTTTATTCGCAGGTCGAAAGACTCACAGAAGACGATGGCTCCTTAGATTCGGGTCTCCTCGAATGCAGAGTGGTGGCCGGCGCGCCGAGAGAATGGCTCTGCGCGTACATTCCGCTCAACACTGGCTTGTACGAAGTCAGGATATTCACTGCGAGCGGACCTCTGCCGGGCAGTCCTTTCTCTGTTAAAGTAAGTTACATCAATCTGCAAGTGAAAATCGGGTAGGGCCTGTGATAGTATCGGTTTTAGAATAGACCCCGCTAACTTAGCTGGTGGGTCACAATATTAATCGATTTAAGACATATTTATAAAAGTTTCCAGCATTTTTATTAGATATTATGTATGTTTATACAAAATAAAACGTCAAATACGAGTCGGGTATAGGTTTTCTATGCATATGATTCCTTTAGAGATTTCAAAATATTCTGGCATAAACGGCTGTAACTTTGATTGATTTATATAACGGCTCCAAGAGGTTGAGTATTTCCTGTTAATTTTCACTCGATACCTCCACGCGTTCCTGAGAAAAGGGGGTTGACGGACGGACTACAAAGTGATCCATCCTATAACGGTTCTTTTATTTCTTTTGAGGTACATTAAATAATTACCGGTAGGGGCCGTCCATTAACCACGTGATGTGTTAAAAAAATATATTATACTCGTTGTTTCTCACTACACACCCTCCCTCCTTGTGATATTTCGTAATTTTTGTCGAAACACTTTCCGTCCTCCTTTCGAGCCTCACGTGATCAATGGACGACCCCTTATGCAAATCCAGAGAGAGAAATCTTACTTATGTAATGACCTAATGACCAATCCATCTAACAAGCGCCACGATTATCACAGAACGTAGAACCCTATTTGATACTCCTCTCCTAGCCAGGTGTAGGTTCTTTTATATAAATATGCAATTCTAATAAACGTAATGTCTTAAAGGTAATCGACACATCATCCATAACGCCAGTGGGTGGTTGGGGCGCAGATAACTCGGGGCGTGTGAGGGCGCCGTCTAAACTAGTCTTGGATACCAGCAACGCAGGCCCCGGCACGCTCGAGTGTTTGCTAGCTGGAAGGCATCAACGTAAGTTACACCTTAACAATTTCATGGCCCAAGACGCTTGGTGCTGCCGGCGGTGGTGCGCCCCTGTGGGTTACACCGACGCTGGACAATGAATGCGTCAAACTAAATTATATTATTTTAATCACATAAAAGTATCTCAATGGGGAATCGCGGTCCTAAATGCGTGTCGTCGACTTGGTATCGCGGATACGCATTGCGGATTATAGAAATACGCTAATGGCTATCTTATAGCACGCGTCCGTATGCAACCGCGATTTCATAAATTCGAGTAAGTCTTCTATCCATTATTTTTTCCCACCAAAACTATATATTTTATTTCACAGGAGTAGAAACCGTATCAGGCCGAGCGGTCGTCACACTAGCAGCTACGGAGGGCATCAGCGGCGACCAAGAGTTCGAACTAACTTACAACGGCGCCTTAGTATCTGGCGCGCCTCGTAAGGCTCTGGTAGCCTCGGGCAATACGGCGGACAGAGTGACCTTAGCGGGCCGGGGATTGGCGCACGCCGCCCCCCATACACCAGCTGTTTTTACCATCGGTGAGTATAAAATAAAAATGCTGAAAAACTATTTCAAAAGGAGTTACATCTAACTTACTGAGGCAGCGTTATGGCTATAAGTAGTCTATGGCAATACAGCAAACAGAGAGAACTTAGCGGGCCGGGGATTATATATACTATATTAATGAGTGGTAAATAAAACAATTGAAGAATTTTTAGAACTGAAATACAAGAAACTTTATCAAAACAAGTGAAGATCAATTTGGAAAGGCGTTAGAACTAACACACAATAGGCCTTAGTGATGGGCTTTGGTAGCCTTTACCAATACAGTGGACAGTAATTTAAGCTGGCCGGAGATTGGTGCACGCTGCTCCTAATACACCATTGATGAGTGAGGAGTAAAATCTCTTTGGAATGTTACAACGGCACCTTAGTAATGTATGCTTAGGTGCCTTGAGCATGGGTCACTTAAATGGGCCGGGGATTGGCGCACGCCGCGCCTCATACGCCAGCAGTGTTACCAGCAGAGAAATAAAACAAGAGCTGATCTTTTCAAAGATGATTTAGAACACTCAAAGAAAGGAGTTTATAGAAACAAGTGAAGTTGGCTTTGGAAAGGCGTTAGAATTAACTTAGAGGCCTTAAGTGATGACTTTAGTTGCCTCGGGAAATACAGTGATTGAGTCACTTTCTTTCACGTTTTGATACGATTAGCAAAATTTTTGTATGCATCCAAAAACTGAAAATAATTATGATTTTTACGCGGCGCTGGCAGCGCCACTTCGGTTCGATATGGCGGGAAATTGGAATATAAAAATCTACTACAATTTTTTTTTTAATTTAAAAGTAAATAATGAAATAAAATTACTCTGAAAGTGTGATGAGGTCACCATGAAACTGCCGTACTGCTGCTTGTAAAAGTAATCATCTTCGGTCAAGACACTCGTCTAATTTCAAACATTACAAGGTTTGTTCGTTTGATTCTTAAGTAAATGTACAATTGCGTGCACTTTAGTACTATGTCGCTTTAGAGTTGACAAATTTGATGCTAAAATACCTCTTATATTTGTTCATTTAGATGGCAGCGCGGCCGGGCCAGGCGCGCCAGAAGCGTCACTAAACTCCCCTGACGGCGAAAATGTTGCCGTGGCATTAACGGCCTCCGGACCAGGCCTGTGGCGTGCCACATACACGCCGCGCCGCGCGGGCGAACACCAGCTGCGGGTGCTTTGGGCTGGCAGACTCGTCAAAGGTAACTGCCACTGGACAATAATATCCTGTATATTATTGTCTATAATCTGTATATATTGTAACTTGAGGAGTGGATCATCGGTGGCTGGGGGGTGAGGGACCTGAATACCTATCGATTTTAGCCCTATGTATGTTCTGCGTTATTCAGTGGTTCAAAATTTATTTAAATTTTGGTAAAAAAAAAAACAAAATCAGATTTTAGCCCGAGTTTCACAATTGCAGCTAGACTATTAGGGGTCGTCCATTAATCACGTGATGTTTTTTTTAGCATTTGTGAACCCCCTCTCCTCCGTGGTGATATGTCGTGAGGTTTAATACTAACCTAAATACACGTGACGTTAATGGAGGGCCCCTTAGGTCTTCGACCCTGCCTTTTTTTTAAACAAGATCAGTTGTGGACCTTTTGTATCCCGATACCAATCAGAGTCTTAGATTCATAAAAAACCTAATAGAAAATTATAGTCAATTTTCTTTTCAAAATCGAATATTTACATTAGCTTTGTATGGTTCTAAAAATCTCTCTGTCTGGGGATATAACAAAGCGTTGATGTACAAAAGCGAATACACCTCTATTGAACAATAATTGCAGAATTTGCAGACCATTTACTAATTCCACTATCTTTCCAGGTTGCCCTCTCACAGTAAACGTGAACGCCGGCACAGAAAGCGGGGATGCGTCTCGCGTCGTATGCTCCGGCGCAGGATTACAGAGCGGAGTGGTGGGCAGGGAGATACGGTCGTGGATAGACACGCGACGCGCCGGGCCGGGAGAACTCACCGCGCATTGTACTGGACCTAATAAGGTGAGACCTGTCTTGGGTCATAATAGCTTCTATTGTGGAATCGCGCGCAAAATTTCAGCTTTATCCGTTTTGTAGTTGTGATTTTTAAGAGTCTACTACACACGGTCACACAGCCCGCCGGGTTAGTGCCACATTTCAGTGTATGAATAATGTAGTGTAGTAGTTCAGTGTATGAATTTGATAATAATAACTATGTTTATAGTATAAAATTTGACTTGTCTAAGTGCTTATTTTGTAAACCTAAAGAAATAAAGTTATTGATTCTGATTCTGTAGGCAGTCTCGTCGACTTTAAAGTAATTTTTTTATCTATTAAATAATCCAACCGCGGTACATTTTTCATAAAACAGTATAGTCAAAGTCAAAATTCTTTATTTCCGTAAATACAATAAATGTACACTTAGAAAAGGTCAAATTCTTCATTAAACACTGACACGGAAATGAAGTGATAGTTTTGATTTCGTTCGCTTCGGTATTTAGACTAAAGTAAAGAAGCGACGAATGACATTATCATTTATATCCCCGTCATAAAAAATAGTACATTGTACACCTAGGCGAGAACGTGCCCAATTCCTATCAAGTCTGTCATTTGAGCCTTAAAACACACGAGGTAAGAATCGCACTTTCTGCCGAGTGATACATAGTGCTTTATACTACACCTTCGAGGAAAATAAAAATTAGAATGAATATTTTATTTCTGGCGGTGTCATAAAACTTTCACTATCACTCGACGACATTCTGTAGAATTAATAAAATTGCCTACACCAAATTCAAAATTAGAAGAACTTCCCGCGCCAGCCTTTATCACCTGGGTTCTGTATTCAAAATATTGTTCGGAAATCGGAAGAGGTAAACGGACTTGGAGTAAAAACTTTTTGTCGTTTTACCTATAATGAAAATAACCATAGCTAACGGCCGATCTTTTCGGAAATTAAAAAAAAAATAACGCGTTAGTAATGGTTTTCCCTGCCGCTAAAACGCGTGAGAAATGAAATTCCATAGAATTTTTCCTTCCGGATTCCTATAGGTCTGCAATGACTTACTTTCTATAGTATAAACACATTTGTAAATGACCCATTGTTGGGTCAGGCACGTGCAGTGAGAACTTCATAATGCACGGTGGGTCATGCACAGGGAACGTGTTTAAGGGGAGTATGTTGATTTTCTCGTGTTTTATTGATTGTTTTATTTATTTTATTGATTTATTTATTGATATAATTAGAACGGCCTTAGGTCAATTACAGTAGGTTTTAATATTAAATACAAGCTTCTGCCCGCGCCCTCGCCTGCGTTTTATCGGGAACAAAACTGCCTATATGTTATTTCAGATCCCAAACTATACCCATACCAACTTTCAGCCTTATCAGTTCAGTAGTTTTTGCGTGAAAGAGTAACAAATATCCATACAAACTTTGACATTTATAATAGTAGTAGAATAGGCTAGTTAGATAAAGTACATATGCTATAAATAGTTACATACCTAACTTGATGTATATTCCTGTTCCCAGGTGGCATATTGCGAGCTATACGAGCACGGAGACGGAACGTTTACTCTAAACGTGAAGCCAGCGGAGGCGGGGCGACACGTGCTAAGCGTGCAGTTCGCGGGAGAACACGTGCCCGGCTCACCCTTCGTGCTCAAAGTGGCCGGCGCACCAGACCCCTCCAAGGTATATAGAATAAATGCATCGCCAACAACGCCCCAGAAGTGCAGTTATTATTTTCTTATCTATATATTCGATACGTTATAAATTCAATATGTTTAACACTATGGTGAGATTAAGCTACCTAAATATCATCATATCAGCCCATACAGGTTCACTGCTGGACAAAGGCCTAAATATTAGTGATATTAATCTACCTACATCGTAAGTGTGCGGTATTAACCACCCATATGACGACCGATGTAGATCGGCCGGCGAAGGTCCGCTTGCGACGCAGGAGGTTGCGGTTACGATTCCCGCCTTGGGTCAAATGTTAGTACGATCTGCAAATATTTGTCTCTGGTGATCTGGGTATTTTCTAAGTATACTAATAAATATCTATCTATGTAATATATTGTATTAAGTATATCAGTCATCTAGTACCCATAACTCGAGCTCTGCTTAGCTTGGGGCTAGATCGAATGTTTATGTGATGTTTGGATTGTCCAGCATTATTTATTTATTGTTATTTTTTATTTTATTCCCAGGTCCGAGTATACGGCCCAGGATTAGAAGCGGGCGTCCTAGCAACGTTCCAATCCCGCTTCCTCTGCGACACGCGCGGCGCAGGCGCGGGACAACTGACGGTCCGCGTGCGAGGGCCCAAGGGGGCCTTCCGAGTTGAGATGCAGAGGGAAAGTCAGAAGGACCGCACTATACTGTGCAAGGTAACTTGGTCTTTATTTATATTACGTTGAGGTTCGCTTTTGGATAACGTGTGAGTGAGAACTCATGGGAGGGTTCAGAGTCAAAAAGTAGAGGGAAAGTCAGAAGGACCGCACTATACTGTGCAAGGTAATTTGATCTTTATCTATAATATCTTAAGGTTTCATTTTGGATTACGACTGAGAACTCATGGTAGCGTTCCGAGTTAATTTGCAGAGGGAAAGTGACAAGGACCGCATTATACTGAGCGTATTCTAATTAATTCAGATGATATAAAGTCTGTACTAAAATTATTTACCCGCACTTAAAATTATACCATCCTTTTTATTTCAATTGACAAGAAAGGGACGGCAATATTTAGTGCTGTCAGAAAAATATAAATTTTTATGTTACATCTGAATTGACACCATAGTGTTTAGGTTCGATTTTGGATGAGAACAAACAAATAATGAATTAGAAAAAAGGTAACCACTGTTGTTCTAGGTAAGTAAATTGTGGGTCAGATCGACGACAGATGTGACGGGCAAAGGTCCTCCTGCGATGCAGCAGGTTGCGGATTCGTTTCCCGCCTTGGGACAAATGTTTGTACGGTCTGTCAATATTTGTTCCGGGTGTTCTGGTTATTTTCTACATCTAGTAAAAAAAAACTATTTGTGTATTGTATTGTATCGTGTATATCAGTCACCTAGTACCCATAACACAAGCTCTGCTTGGGGCTAGATCATGCTGTGTGATGTGTCCCAGTTTTTTTAGATTTTTCATCGCGCGCCTAAAGGCCCATATAAATTATATCAGCCCATACACGTCTACTGCTGGACATAGGCCTCCCCCATACGACGGGCCCCATATATAATTATATCCAGGGTGGCTTTTTGAGATGGAGTGAATGGCCAAATCTGAAACCATGTGATTTTCATTGTCCCATTCACCGCCGCTGACCCGGAGTTGAAGGCAACGGATTCGCTTCTGCACACTACACAACCGGCCAAAAACCGACCCCACCGTATGCGGGGTCGAAGAATTTCCCGCATCTGCCCTTAAGTACATTCGTGCACCTAGGCGAAACCTCTATATCTTCATAGATATAGCATCTGGCGACAGCCCAAGCTGAGGCTCGCACCTTTGTGGTGGCCCTTGTGCGTGTGTCCCAACCACACGCACAAGGGCCACCACACTACACACATAACTTTAACGGCGAGTCGCCTTCTGCGCCCGCCAAAATTCCAGCAAGCCAAAAACAGCATTATAATCATTTCGAAAAATAATATGGCATGTTTTAAAAAACGATAAACCGACTTCAAATTCCCTTACTTTTACAATTATTTTAAGTTTTGCGGGATAAAAACGATTCCCCAGGGGATAAAACTTTTTTGAGATATTTTTCTATACTTACAGTGAAAGAATTTTCAAAATCGGTCCATAATTGGCGGAGATATCGCGTAAGATACATACAAAAAAAAAAGAAACGTACAGACGAATTAAGAACCTCCTCCTTTTGAAGTCGGTTGAAAAATAGTTGGGGGCAGATTTCATATAATAGAATCTATCTTATACAATCTACTTAGTAGTAAGCAGCTGCCATACAAATTAGTTCAGGTGCTTTGTTACCGAATCTAATTCGATAAGATTAAACTAAATCAATGTCTTGATAGTGAACAGATTAAAATAATCAAAGTGATTAAATTGATATTTGTATCCACGCACAAAACAGATTTATACCAAGTACCAACTAATCGGTTGGATAATTTTCGTTATTTAGGTATAAACAGTGATTTCCGTATTATATCTACCAAATCCTTTTGTTTTTTCTGACCTAACGCTAATCGTTCAATACCTAATGTAACTTCGATAAATTGTTTAGGTTAAAACATATAACACTTCCATAAGTTCGATTTCTAATTTGATTATTTACTTTAAACATATATTTTCATCTGTTCATTAAGTAATTTGATACAGGTCGCGTCACGGTTTAATAGCGCTGACCTTGCGCTGACCTTGATTCGCAGAAGTAGATTTTTAATTTTTTACCCCCTTTCACACCTGCGCAGAACCCCCCTCCACTTTCGTCGAGCGCTATTTACCCGTGACGAGACGTGTACCTATTGAGGCTTTTGTCTCACTTATTTCTACAGACATTTGTTTAAAGTACATACTGGGGATAAAAATTTATTCCACTCGTTGCTCACAAAGTTTTGGAAAATTATTCTCCAACTTTATATAAAAATGCCTATATGTTATTCATGATGATGATGATGAATAACATATAGGCATTTTTATCCCGTTCCCGATAAAACGCGGGCGAAGGTGCGGGCATCAGCTAGTATTAAATAAATAAATAATTAGTTATTCCGTGTTCGTCCCACTCGCTTCGGACCAAAGTGGGACGTACACAAATTCAGTGAGATTCATGTATATGTGGGTACATATACATAAGAATCTGCGCTAAGCTTCGGCCTGGATGATGCTATGTGGATTGTGCAACAATGCGGTATGAAATCACCACAACTACATAAATGATATACATAATACAATACATATGTACATAGATAGATATTTTTTATTTTACATAGAAAAATCACAGAACATCCTGGGCAATTATTTGCAGAGCGTATAAACATTTGTCCCAAGGCGGGAATCGAACCCGCAAAACCCTACGTCGCAGGCGGACATTCGCCCTCCGCGCCAAATCGGTTCGTCGAAAAACGAAGTACTCTGTACGTTCGGTCCTACCTATCCTACCTACGCTAACAAGGTCAAATAATCGACTCTAATAGCACGGCTACACGCTCAAACATTTGTGAAAACAGATATACACAAACACAGTTTGCGCAAGCAAGATGGAGCGTGTGGCCGGGCTCAAACCAGTTTGCGCAAGCAAGATGGAGCATGGAGCGTGTGGCCGGGCTCGTCTTGCTTGCGCAAACTGGTTTGTGCATGCATGTTTGAGCGTGTAGCCGGGCTATAAGGCACTTACTATGGATTCAAACGCCGTTCGCTTCACCTACAGGACCGTTAACTGTCAAATATCCAATATCAGAGTCCTTAAATTCCTTTAGACCTTACGGGACAAGAGTCCCGTAAGGTGCCCAAGAGGGCACGTCACAAAATTCAAATTACATAAGTAAAACTAGGAAATAAAGTGACCACTTTGATTTTTTATTTACTTCAATCTTTTTAAGTTATCGTAAAGAAGCGAACAAGAAACCTTTACTTAGTTAGGTTGTTAGTTTTCGAGTTGGAGCAAAACTCGTCTCTTTTTTATCCTCTAGCTAGAAGATAATCTAATATTTTGTAATAAGCCTTTTTACAAAGGATATGTTTGACAGAGAGTCGATGGATGGAGGCGGCTCAGGACCGCTATTTGTGGCGTCGTATGAGAAAGGCCTATGTCCAGCAGTGGACGTGTATGGGCTGATATGATGATGTTTGACAATATTTTTAAATTTATTTATTCATAATTTTTCCAACTCACTTCTAGTTTTATTGTAGAAGCGTATACATTGCCCTCCAAAGATACATTAATCTTTTGTAGCCTACTATGTATATTCAAATGTACATTGTCCTCAGTTCTCCCCCACCGAGCCTGGCGACTACCGCGTGGAAGTTCGATGGGCCGGCCGCCACGTCCCCGGCTCGCCATTCCCCGTCATGATCTTCGACACGCAAGAGGAATTGCGTCGATACATGCAAGCCAATGCCGCTTAGACACCCTCTATTTACGAACAATTATCATTCCAATTAAATTTATAACAGCTGAATAAGTTTGCTATAGATGCGATGTAATTAAAAGAATGGAGCCAGAAACAGACTAACCACCCGCCACGCAATGCTACGCATGAGATCTGAACGCTTGAATTTGTATGAAAACAGATGACCTAGAGACACACTTATCCTACGCCACGCCATCCAACGTTTCCTTCATTTCGTCGCGTACGTTGCGTGGCGTAGACTCGGTCTTTTCTTAGCTTAATGGTCCTTTCACATGTGGGCTTTGTGGCATCAACGCAAATGCTCGTCATGACAGAAGCTCGATTTTTGAACCGCCAGGGCTCTACGTGGCTCGCTTGGTACTGGTTTTCGTGTGAAGTCAGCTACTTGTAACATATGTGTAGCGAAGCATTGACAAAGTCACTACGGGCTCAATAATCGAGCTCCAGATCATATTTTAGAAACCAAGCGAGCCTTAGCGCGTTATGACTCAGTTACCGTGTGGACAGGTCATTAGTATTTTCAGTATTGTCCTACAAAATCAACCGTTGTCTCTCGTATTACATTGCTATAGGCGAAAAAGATATTCAACAATGTTTACCAACCAAAATTAGTTCCAACTCCAAAGCTTAAATAAACTTATATTTATTAGTATTTTCAAAGAAGAATATGTATTTGAAATTTTTTTGCAGTTTATATATCGAATTTGATATAGATCTGAAATATCATGACTATTGAATCTCTTATCTACATAATATTATTTACAGAGTGTACTTAATTACCAATTACATTGCATGTAAGTTAGTTTAACATCAAAAGTAAATAGAATCTATTAAGAGCGTCACATAAGTTCTAATATTGTTCTAATGCAGTTAGTCCTAATTCTAAGGACGAAATAATTATGTAGGGCAGGCGCGGGGATTGTTGTCTATGGCAGAATACAGAAAAACTACGCCACTTTGAAATAGAATGCGTAAATTGTTTGAAATTTATTCTTTCAAGTTCAATATTGTACGCAATGTATGACGATACGATGTCATGTTTATCTATACCCTGGAGAGCAATCCCCGTGCGTAAAATATTTAGGTATGTAATAAATTTAAAAATTAAGTTTGAGACATTTTAACATCAGATTTAAGTTATAATCCCATTCGTTACTTTTAAAGCTCAAACTAATGTATACGATTGGTTAAAGATTTATTACAAAATACGGCCGTTTAGGAAAATTCGAAAGCAAAACATGAAATTAGTTACGTACAACATCTGATTCTATCTAATCAAATTCTTATTAAGTATGGATGAAATTATATTAAAAGCATAATAATTTGTTAATATTTATTATTAATTTAGAAATAAATGAATTAACTTTTGTAACTAACGTATTTTTTTATTGTTATTACATGGTTAAATTTTTACTAAAGACAGTAGAATTTAACCATGTAAACTGCAGCTGAATGTTTCAGTAAAGTACTAATTTGTTAATAAATGAACTTTTATTACGTGGCTTGTTTTACTACGACACATAGTAGGTACTTCTTCATCATATCTACCTGCCCATATAACTAGGTATACCTAGTGCTAATAAATCTGCAAATATTTGTCGCGGGTGTTCTGGGTATTGTTTTATGTATAATAAAACATATATATCTATGTATTATGTACATATAACAATCTTCTAGTACCGATAACACAAGCTCTGCTTAGCTTGCCCCAAGCTAAGCAGAGCTTGTGTTATCGGTACTAAATGATGTGTGGGTTGTCCTAAAATTATTTATTTTTTTATCTCACTGCAGTTCACGATTTGTCAGTGAATTATCAATAATGCTGTATAAATAAAATAGGCACAGTAAAGGTATAATAGTTAATGCATTCTCGGTACAGTCTTTAAATTATGAAAACGAAACGAAACCAAACTTATACTGAATTAGTACCTAATATCAGCAACGAAAGTCAGTAAACACAAAATTGTATCAACGTGCGAATTGTAAGGAACTAAGTATTCTAAGATCATTATAATATTAATCAGTCTACACCAGGCTTATATGTAAAGGACATTGTTCGTCTGTCCGGGTACCCTGCGTGTGTCTCGCTCGCCAGATGCGCTCGCAATGCGTCCAAACTCTGCCATAACTGCTGCATCTGGCCGAAGATTATCACTTCGAGGCGTTGGATTGAAGAATGAAGCTCTCCTGAAACAAAAATTAAGTAGACATGTTTGAATCATCATCATCAGCCCGTACAGGTCCACTGCTGAACATAGGCCTCCCCCAGACGACGCCACGAATAGCGGTCCTAAGCCGCCTCCATTCAACGACTCCCTGCGAACGCTACGATGTCGTCGGTCCATCGAGTGGGAGGTCTTCCCACACTATTCTAGTCTTCCCTCCCCATTGTTTGAATCATATGAGTGTACTAGTGAGTATACCTACTAGTGAACTGCCGGACACAGGCCTTCCTTATTAATGAGATACATAGCCCCTATCTTCTACTTGTCGCATTGGAGATGCAGCCGAATGCAAAAGTACCTAAAATAATAATTTGGCATGTTTTAAAAAACGATAAACCGACTTCAAATCCGCGAACCTACCTCTTGTTTATGCCCGTTGCCACGACGCGACGCGACGTCGACTTCGAATCCCTTACTTTTACACTGTTTTAAGGTTTTGCGGGATAAATACTAATCCCCTGGGGATAACATTTTTATGGGACCACCTCGGGATCATTTTCAGAAAGAATTTTCAAAATTGGTCTATACCTAATTGCCGGAAATATCGCGTAACATACATACAAAAAACAAACATACAGTCGAATTGAGAGCCTCTTCCTTTTTGAAGTCGGTAAAAAATAGAGATTCGTTACCTACACAACGTGCATTATTATAATATTTTAGCTGATTTGGATTTAAATAAGTCTGTCTCTCATGCTGAAATTTCTATTTATTTTAAACATTTTATTTTAAAATAACAAGTAGGTACCAGTAATTTATTCATATCAAACGCCCACCGCTATGAGTGCCTAGTGTACCTACCTACCTTAAAAGTTGTAACAAAGGACTACTTCACAAAATACAAGTTTTTCAATTATTTTGGCAATTAGGGCACAAAAATTGTAATGTACATAATTTGAAATAAATACATTATTAATTTAAATTTAATTTATTAGAAAAAGTATCAATAATTGAAAATTATTATAATTTATTGTAGGTACCTACTTGCTGCGACCGGGGCTTCGCACGCGTAAAGTTTCCTTTTTTAGTTTTTCACACCTACCTAATTTATCTGCCCAAAACCCGTATTAATTTTAAGATTGTTTTAAGATTCTTCAACCATATTAGCGCTACTAATTTGTGTACTATCTTTTAACGGTAGAAATATTAATTATTGGTTTGTGTATTAATTATAACTCTCAATTGTAATATTCATTATTATAATAACACAACTGTTTTTTTCCTAAATAAATTAAAACATAAACGCTATCTTCTAGTGGAAGTCCTATCAAAACGTTCCAGCCGTTTCGAATATTAGGAGCTAGCCGAAAACAGTCATTCAGATTATAAAATATAAAGGGATTTTGTTATGTTAGGAATGAGTGTCGTGTGTAAGAAAACTGTTATTTTGGCATTTTAAACAGTTGCTTAAAATTGTTCTTTATTTACCTATAATTAAAATTATTCATATGATATGAAAAATAATAATGATATCGTAACTAATATTATAAATGCGAAAGTGTGTTTGTTTGTTTTTCCTTCCTTTGCACCCTAACTAATCGACTTGATTTTCAACTTTGGCTACTTTTTGTCCTGGTAACACATCAAATTCCCATGGGAGATATACGGGAAATAATACATTTTTATCCCTTTAGAATTGTGAAATTCGAATTTAACGCGGGTGTAACCGCGGGGAACAGCTAGTATAATAATATAATAATGATGATATGAATACATACGCGAAGTAACAACCCCATGAAGTCTCCTAGTAATGGTAGCATTAGCAGTGGCGTTGACCTCGGCAGTTTTCACGGAGCACATGGCCCGGGCCTCCTCTCGTGGCCCAGAGCCGTGGTAGGTGGAGTTCCGGACTTCGAGGTAAGGCTTCCGATGGTCTGAGAGACCGTTGATGGAATAAGCGGGGCCACGGTCTGAGGATATCAAAAAATATGTAAGGCACTAGGTACACACTGGATGCAAGGTGCAATTTTATATCTCTGTGCAGGTTTTTTTGCAGAATGAAGTTTTTAAAAATATGAATAACTTCAGTAAATACAGTCGGTAAGAAAATTTGGGAAATAATATAAACAAGTTGGTTTTAAGCGAATTAATTGCTTAAGCGATAGAGAAACTTGTTTTTTACTCAGTTGATGCAGGCAAGAACAGTTTAAATACTCATTAGTAGCAAAGATATTTTTTTTTTGTTTTTGTCACTTTTTCATGACAAACTTTAGCTGTGAAGTAGGCAAGGAATTTATATTACGTTAGTATATAAATTCCTTGGAAGTAGGTACATAGCTCTACCATGTCTATGGTACCTATCACAGAAATCTGGCGCAGCTCTACCATGTCTGTGGTACCTATTATGATACTTCAATTGTTGGGTAATTTAATAAAAGGTTGTCTTTTCGACTGCATTCACTTCAAAGAAAATAGTTAATTTTAGCATAGTCTAACTTTAGCATATTACAACACTGAAATTACTCACTGTGATGGTAAACCGGAGCTGTATTAACATACGCAGCTATCACATAAAATGCCACTGCTAAACTCGCCCACATTTCGTACAACAAATTCCAAATTACACTAAGATCAAACGATCATTTTCGTAGGCAAACTTTTCGTAAATGATTTAGTTGATTCTTCTCTATGACACGAGTTGTTCGCCTTTTGATACAGGTCAATACTGAATCACATGGAGCCGAACTGAGAATAAATAGGTACCTAGACGATAGAAGAACCACCGAAATTGGAGTAGGTACAGTCGCGGTAAAAATCATCTGGGCACATTGTTTTTCCCAGATTTTTAATTTTCGCTTGGAGACAAGCAAATGTTCCATGTTACGGTGAGATAAGACGGGTAGATAAATCTAAAATTAGATAGCATTGTGTAAACACTGCCTGGAATAAATCCGCATAGTAAGCCGTTCAAGGCCTCTCTAAACCAGATTAAGGAAGATATGTAGAGACTACAGCATTTTCATGGGCAAGCAAAAGACAATGCTTTTTGTTTTCATCATGTTGGACCTCCCACATATCTGGAACTTGCAGTTCCTCCACCAACACTGACAAAACATCAAAACATTGCTCGTGGCCCATTGGATTCCGTTGTTTTGTCTTCCATAAACCTACTGGACGCACATGGCATCAACTTCAATGGCGATTTCATCACTCACCTTCGGTTTGCCGACGATATAGTCACTGTGGCAGAATCGCTTAGCAAGATGCTTAGAGACTTCAACACCGTTTCCGGACAGGTTTGTCTTAAAATGAACATACGTAGGTAAGACAAACATCGTGTCGCACCCATACCAGTCCACGTTTGAAACGATGTTATCGAAGTTGTTGATCACTCTGTCTCATCATCATCATCATCATTATCTTCTTAAGCCCATACACGTCCACTGCTGGACATAAGCCGACGACATCGTAGCGGTCGCGGGGAGTCGATGGATGGAGGCAGCTCAAGACCGCTATTTGTGGCGTCGTATGGGAGAGGCCTATGTCCAGCTGTGCACGTGTATGGGCTGATATGATGATGATGAAGCCTCCTGAATGTCGGTCTAGGTATGTCTCAGATTTTTGTTAAGTTGTCAAAGAAATTGTTTGTGTTCCTTCCGTTGTGCTCCACTTGGGTGCGATCAGTCGCTGACCTATTAATAAGCCGAAACACAATAAACTATTTGATGATTTCAGCCAAAATATAGGTTATTAATTAATTTATGATAGCATTCGGGCCTTCAACTCGTTACGTGCTGTTACGGTCGCTTATTTGTAAAGTGTGTAGGAAGACCTTTACTTCCGCTTTGCAGTCACCATCAGCCCGTACACGTTCACGGCTGGACATAGGCCTCCCACAAACGACGCCACGAATAGCGGTCCTGAGCCGCTTCCATCCGAATCCCTGCGACCGCTACGATGTCGTCGGGTCATCGAGTGGGAGGTCTTCCCACACTCCGATTCGCATTGCATCGCGGTCGCCACTCGAGAACCTTTACTCCCCAACGGTTATCGGTTCTACGAGCTATATGGCCTGCCCATCGTCACTTCATCCTGCTAATTCTGAGACCTATGTCGGTAACTTTGGTTTTTCTACGGATTTCCGTATTCCGGACCTTATCGCATAGAGAAACTCCGAGCATAGGTCACTCCAAAGCTCGCTGGGTGACTTTGAGCTTATGCACAAGGCCTATAGTGAGCGACCACGTCTCGGATCCGTAAGTCATCACTGGTAACACACATTGGTGGTGGATTTTCGTCTTGAGGCTCTGCGGTATCTGTGACGAGAAGATATTGCGAAGTTTCCCGAACGCTGCCCATCCGAATTAGATTCGTCGGCTGACCACTTTATCGAAGTTGGATTTACCTAGTTGGACCATTTGGCCTAGGTAGACATAATGATCAAAAACTTCGATGACATCGTTCCCAACATAGGCCGGTAAGGGTGCGACATGGGCATTAGACATGATATTTGACTTACCCATGTTCATTTTAAGACCCACTTGTCGGGAAACGGTGTTGAGGTCTCTGAGCATCCTGCATAGGTCTTCCAGCGATTCTGCCACAGTGACTAAATCGTCGGCAAACCGAAGGTCAGTGATGTAATCGCCGTTGATATTGATGCCATATCCGTCCCAGTCCAAAAGCTTCAAAATATCCTCCAATGCAGAGGTGAACAGTTTCGGAAAATGACGTCTCCCTGTCTCACCCCTTTTTGCAGTGGTATCGGATTAGTGCTTTGATCCTGGAGATGAATTGACATAGTGGCCTTGCTGTACAAACACTTCTACACTTGGATATACCGGTAGTCAATTTGGCACCGCTGGAGAGACTGCAAGACTGCCCAGGTTTGCAGTCAACCCCGACTATTCGGCCGATATATTTTGTTCTTTTTACCTAGCAGACTTATTATTTAGGTATAACAAACTAGTCTGTTTCGGATGCAGCTAGAACGCTGAATAAACTGGTAATATTAGGTAATTATGTTGATTTTGAGGTTCTAGAATTTGATTTTGTTTTGTTCTGTTAAAGTTACCAGGGCATCATAATCGCATATGCGACCAAGCCATCAATAAAGAAACTAATTGGGCGTTTTAAGTTTTGCGGGATAAATACTAATGAAAATGGGACCACCTCGGGACCATTTTCTATAACTACAATACTGAAAGAAATTTCAAAATCGGTCCATAATTGCTGAAAATATCGCGTAACATACTTAAGTACAAAAAAAAAACAAAGTTGAATTGAGAAATTCTTTGAAGTCGGTAAAAAAAGAATATAAATAATTAATTAAATAAATAAAATTCATTTTTATTTACCCATTACATAACGATGACCGAGACTGTAGGTACATCCTATGTATGTAGTTCTGGAGTGCCGATGTTGTTTTACGCCTGACATCTGGCGCTCATAACCAATACGGTACGGGGTAATAAATCCTCTATAACGAATTGTTCAATTCAATGGGTATATCCTATCCCATAAACATAACGCAAGCACCATGGTCAACGGAACTGGTTCTCTGATGAGTTTTCTATCAGTTTTGCCTAAAATGAAGGAACTTAGGAGAAAAGAACAGCAAAGCTTTATCAAACATCTTGATATCAGCTAAGTACTTTACTCGCTACCTGTCATGAATAGTGTACATATAGATAGTCATCATAAATATAATTATTTCATTTATTTATTTTACACTAGCGACTCACCCCGGCTTCGCACGGGTGCACGGGCTAAGCAACAACTCCAAAAAGTTTTCTAATTGGTCACAACTCAAAAAGCATTAAAATTTGTTTCAATTAGTCATAAGTAAATTTAGTTCGCAAGGAGTCGTTGGATAGAGGCGGCTCAGGACCGCTATTCGTGGCGTCGTATGGGGGAGGCCTATGTCCAGCAGTGGACGTGTATGGGCTGATGATGATGATGATGATGATGAAATTTAGTTCTAATCGGTCATGTCTTAGTTTTGTAGTTAGTGGTCACACGTCGTGGGGTACCTCGATCCAATTATTATCATTCTTTTGAGATGCTTTGTTTGAAAATAAAATAAAAACTAAATAACCATACATTGGGGCAATGCAGCCATGCAGCGTCTTGGTGACGCTTCGGACTGTATTGATATGGACCAGTTGAGCTATCTGTAGATTTTTTGCAACAATCTGCAGTTGGCTTAATTGTTTCAATTGTAAATACTAGTATAAGAGTGTGCCATAAGCAACTTAGTGTTAGAAATCGTTATTTATCTCAGAATCTGTGAAGGCTACTACCTTCAAATTTAGGGAAATGATACTTTGAACTATTATCTTGGATTACGTGTTTTAAAAACACGATTGGTAAAATTTTCTAGATAATATATTATTTTGAAAAATACATGTTTTGCACCAATTTTGCTATTTATCTCAGGAACAGCACATTATATTTGTTGGGTTTTTGTTTTGTCAAGAAAGCTTGAAGTATTTCTTGAGTTATGTCTTTTAATTTTTCGATTGGTTGTCTATTTAACTTGTAATTAGATAAAAACTCATTTTTGTGCTTCCGCCTTTCCAAAAACGTATGCTCTGTCCCGCTCCTATGAACGCAACATTCTATTGCTATCCTTTTTAAAAAATGGCGCGCAATGCGCACTCTGTTTATATTATTTGATTGTTATTTTATTTGAAAATAAACTTAAAAACGTCTCTGCCCTGAATTAACAATGGATTTGGGAGTGGAAATGTTCCCGAACAAACGTGTTTTTCATTATTTATGGTGATTTATAGGACTGTGTCAAAATAGGAAAGCTTAGGTCTCGATCCCATGTAAAAAAATCTCTGTCCTCCGGTTGTTGGGAAAAGACAAAGTAGATAGGTACATAAAGTAGCGTCAATACAAATTGTCTGTCTAAAGTGGTTCCTGTACCTATATCATACTATACTACTATACATATTTACTTTATTCTTTGCCTAAAAAATATATGCCTCATATATAATATAGGCAGATATTTTTTAGCCTAAGCGTAGACCTGCTGTATTGCAGAAACTTATAGGAAAGGACAAAAATTACATGTTATAGATATGACGCTAGCAATGCCATATAGAGTTAACACATGTCTCCCCTTACTAACCTTTATGGAAATAGATTATGCAATGTCACACGTAACAATGGTGTAATAAATAAGGCCGTAACTAAGACGGGAGCGCCCATAGAGAATACAGAGTTAGATCTAGGAGTTACCGGTCAAAATGCCTACGTGACTAAATAAAAAATGAGGTATAATTATCGTGGAGACCAAAATGCTAGAGAGAGAAATTTATTGTAAACTTGGTAGTTAAATAAAAACGATACCGTTACGTTACCCAAAAATTAAATGACTTGGTTTAAAATAAATGCTTGCTTTTACTCTATAGACGAATTTTTAAAATAGGAGAACAAAGAATCACATTTTTGAAAATATAATAATGTTGACATAAATACTGTATTCTAATTTTTTTATTTTATTAATTTGCCCCAAGGCGGGAATCGAACCCTCCTCATGCGTCGCAGGCGGACCTTCGCCCGCCGCGCCACATCTGTCGTCAAAATATACAGATAAACCATTAAACACATTAACAGTCAAGAGGTTAATCAACGCTTATATGCCCCTTACCTTAGACCGGCTCTGCTAGTGATGCCTTTGATATGCATTTAATCCGTTTTATCTTCAGAATTGGGCCAAGGTCGTGGTTCAGCGGCCCACGTGGGAATTCATCTAACAAGTTAGGACATTTCATTGAATAAAGCAATCGTAAACGACAGTGATAAATGCGCAGTGCATTGTGCATTCGACGTTACCGTCAGACTTTACAGGAAAACTCATGTAGATGACAAAAAGTCGCCCCATGGTCAGTGGTACGACTCATATCCTCCACTGGTGGATGACCGGCCATGGACACAACAAGAAACCTTTCAGTCGGATTCAGAATAAAATAGTCTAGACACTAGACAAAACCCGTGCTGCGAAAAAATGCCTATTTTTAATAGAGCTCCAATGTAACCTACTTCGGAGCATTGGTTAAATTGATTCTGCCTAGATCTATGGTATGGTATGACCCACCCATTGATTGCCTTTAATTTCCTTCTTTTTGAAAAGGCATTCACCTCTAGCATGATGGTGGTTTTTGTCAAACGATTACAGGTATACAGGGATATGGATTGTATACAGGTGGGTTTTTATATGGGAGCGGTGGGCCAAATCCGAGATCAAAAATACAGGGATATTTTTGGAAAAATCTATCGTTTTGATTTCCACAAAAAGTAAAAGCTTTAAAAAGATCTAAATACGCAGTTTCTGTTTTCTAAAAAATGTAGAACATTACTTCAAGACTTTTCTCTAACTCTCTTGGATTCGTAACTGCCATCTCAAAAAGCCACCCGTACCTACTGTATACCTACTTAGTCTTAAAAAGGTAGAACATTCATTATATTTACTTATATACCTACCTATCCTATGTATTACTACTGTAAATACAATAGATCGTCTTGTTTGTTGCTTTACCTGAAAATAATTAAATCTACGATTTTTTTATCTATTATAATTACCTGACTTTTATCTCTACTATCTTTCAACTTAAAAATCAGTAAGTACCTACTGATTTCTGCTCTACCGATTACAATTTTGATAAATTAATATCTAATAAGCGATTTCTGAAAGGCACAGTAGCAGGTCGACTGTAAAAGAGTAAGGTGAGTCTCGTATAAGTACCGTACCGGATATCGTACGTAAATTATTTATTCCAGCCAAAATACATGCTCATTACATATCCATCATCATACATTTTTCGATTCCTATCGCTCGAAACCACATAATAATACCCACTTAATAAGTTTATAAATATACTTACCTACACTGCCGTATAATATTTTGCAAGTACATATTTTCCGATTTCCAGTGCGAATTTTTATCTCTACATTTTTTTACATTTGGTATTTGCTATTTGGTAGACATATTAAGTATCTACTACTTACATGCTATTGCTAAAATCATATAAAACATGAATACTCAGTACTCATAAAATTTACATAGATTGTCAATAGACTACCGACTTTTTTAATTTTTCAATAATAAAATTAAAACGAGATAAATAATAATGCTGGTCCACATTTAACAGACCGCAGCATTGAACGTACCAATCTCCGGAATATAAGTTCAATATTTTCAGAATGAAGTTGCTACTTGTTTTGTTGGTGTGCGTGGCAGCGGCGGCTGCAGCAGCAGCTCCCGGCGTGCACAAAGTGGAGTCTTTGGACCTCAGCGGTACGTAAAGGAATCTTTCAGAATCCAATAGCACAGCGTAGAATTAACCAATACCTACTTAGTTACCTACGGCAATCAAGCCTAAAATTTAAGTGTCCTTGAAAACATTGTTTCTAACCGCGGCGGTTTGGTAAATAAATATCTTTGAGGTCTCGTTTGGCGTCATAAAGTAGGTAAGTAAAAGCTTAAATAAATAAATAGTAGGTAGGTAGATAATAAATAAAAATCAAGAGCTTTATTTTTCATTAGTTTCCATTACTTGGCTTGTATACATGAAAATCTCTTCCAAGGGGTTGCAACCAGTTCTTTTTCTAACTGTCCTAGACCAGAGCTTTCTTCAAGTCTTTGCCAGGTCGTACCTCCAACGGGCTAGCAGCCTGCCTCCACACCTGCCTCTTTTCCGTTTTGAATCGCGGAAGTACCAATTCGTGGTTATTACACAGGGACACAGATTCTGTCAAATCACCACGATGTTGTACCCCCACGAATTGGTTCGCGTTTAGCCGCTGGAGATGACTAACCCAGCTCCGCTAATTATCTTTTGGATCATATCGATAGCCCATGTCTTTCTTCGGATGGTCTTGTTCTTTAAAAGGTATTTGAGTTGTTTTTTTTTTACCCAATAAAGCCTTATTAGGTTAATAATATGGCGTGTTTAAAAAACGATAAACATACTTCAAATTTCCTTACTTTTAAATTTATTTAATTTTATGGGACCCCTTCGGGATCGTTTTCTATATAATAGTGAAAGAATTTTCAAAATCGGTCCGTAATTGGCGGAGATATCGCGTAACATATGTACATACAAAAAAAAACATACAGACGAATTGATAACCTCCTTCTTTTGAAGTCGGTTAAAAATAGTACGTATTAATCAAAAAATTTACCACGTAATTGCCTACCGTTACCGATATCGACGTAGGTGATATTGTAATGATTTTGTCATTGTCATTTTTGTCTATCGCACTGATAGGAAGTCATTCGTATGGCTAGGTTATAGGTAGAGGTGTTTATCATTGGCAGAGATGCTTGTCTAGCATTAATCCCTTGTTTTTTTTAAGATAAAATTTAGTACCTTCAACCTAATTATCGCGAAATTTGTTTTTATAAATAACTACTACTACAAGATACAACATCCGCCTCATCATCACTTTCCATCAGGTGAGATTGTGGTCAAACGAAGGTCTATATACTTTACCAAAATAAAAATAAACTAGCTGTTCCTCGCGGTGTACCCGCGTTAAATTCGAATTTCACATTTCTAGGGGGATATAAAAGTATTTTTCTCGTAAAACTCCCATGGGAATTAGATTTTTTACCAGGACAAAAGGTACGGCCTATTTTACTCTCCATCCTTGCACCTAAACTAAAAATCAAGTCGATCGGTTGCTTAGTTAGGGTGTGACGACGGAAGGACAAAGAAACATACTTTCGCATATATAATATTAGTAATGATTAGGACAGTTATACGAAGAATAGTTTTTAGTCGACAGAGCCTACGCATTTGCTCCCCTAGGAGACGAGATCCTATGTCCGTAAGCAACCGAGGCTCTCCGAGTTTTCAAATAAATATTTTAGCGCCGTCGAAGCGACGCGTGACCCGCACAGCTGTTCTAACTCGATCGAAAAGTTTCCGTGACTCGAAATCTGGCACAAATCCGCGCGAAATTCAAATAATCCACGCGATATTCAAATATTTTAGCCATTTTTATTATTTTCTGCGTTCTACAAGCAATATCAATAGCAGAAAAGTAGTTTACCGTTAATCGTAAAACATTTTCTATGAACCCATGTTTTGACTAATTTCGATTCGACTCGACTTTTGGAGAAATTAATAATTTATGAGACGTATTACTAAAAATCAACATCATTACCAAAATCCCCATTAATCGTACTTCATTGGAACATGGATAAATAGGAAATGGTCAGCAATTTATAAAAAACTACTTTTTAGGTAGTTTTATTCCTTGTAGAATGCAGAAAATATTAAAAACCGCTAAAATATTTGAATTTCGCGCGGATTTATGTCCGATTTCGAGTCACTGAAATTTTCGATTGAGTTAGAATAGTGGCGCAGTGCATTAGCATTGCCATTTGCCATACAACGGGGCAATGCAGCCAGCGTCTTGGGGACGCTTCCGACTGGTACTGATATGGACCAGTTGAGCTACCTGTAGATTGTTTTCAACAGTCTGCTGTTAGCTCAATTGTTTCAATTGTAAATACTAGTTTAATTTATTATTTGATTGTTATTTTCTTTGTCAATAAAGTTTTTAGTTGAATTGAGAAAAATCTCTTCTTACCTACTTGCTAGTTCATGATGGTTGAACAAGGAAGCAATTAGGTACCTACATCAATATGTCTATTCTTATTATAGGTAGGTAACTCCACTTGTAGAAGTAGGGGAGCTTGAGCCCAGCAGTGCGACAGAATTGGCTTACTTATCTATAAAAAAAGGTCGTAAACGTTATCTTGTGCCTCAATATTAGGATTTACAAAATCAGCTACAGGTAAAAATTAATTGACAAAATTGCTTTCGTCCAGATTTCCAAGACTCGGACGCCCAGAGGAACATCCTGATCAATGCGCTGGTCCGTCAGCTGTTCACATACATCCGCTACGTCATCAACAATGGTTCAAACATCTTTGGCGTCCCTGTGCTGGATCCCCTAATCCTCGAAAAATACCATCTGGTGGTACCCGCCGGGCTTGTCAAGTAAGAATCCGAACTTTTTAGAAAAAAAAGTACTTGATACCTACCTACTTAGTATACCTAAGTACTACCTATATCCTACTATATAAATTTCAAAGTTTGTAAGGATGGATGTATGGATATTTGTTACTCTTTCACGCAAAAGCTAATGAACTGATTGGGCTGAAATTTGGTATGCGTATAGTTTAGGACCTGGAATAACACATAGGTATATTTTTTATCCCGATAAAACGCTGGCGAAGGCGCGAAGGGCAGCTAATATGTTATAAGTATTTGCATGTACTCATACATAGCACAAGTTCTGCTTAGCTTGGGGCTAGATGACGCTGTGTGGATTATCCAAGATTATTTATTTATTTATTTAATTAGCTACTAATACCTACCTACTTCAGTCTTTAATAAGAAACACAATGTATTAAAAATAAGTAAATGCACTAAGTACAGCTCTAAGAATAGTATAAAAATAGGTTTTAATAAAAAAAAAACAATTTGGTATTTTTTACAAACTTTGACATTTATAATATTAGTAGGATTAGTAGGAGTAATTGTAAGGATTTTTTCTTTTACAAAATATGGTTTGCAGCTAGACATTCGATCAAGGTTTTGTATTTATTTTAATGCAGCGTTCTTGTAAGATAAATAGTTTATTAGAGTTTATTAAAAGAAAATGCACTACTAATAATTTCTCAATTCCAAAGGGGATGCCACTCAGAAATTTGGAAAGATATCTAAATTGCCGTTCGTCCTACTGCAGATCCTGTGGGTGGACAAACGCGAAATTTATAAAAACTTTAATTCCGTTCGCCCCAGCGTAGTATGAATCAGGTGGAACCAACGAGATTAATCTTTTATATTACAAGTTTTTATTGTACCTATATTTGTTCTTGTGGAATCTTGCAACGCAATTTTAGACCAGTTAACCGATTGAGCTGAAATTTGGCATACTTATGTAAGTTTGATGACACAATGCAATGTCATGGTACCATTGAGCAGCTCATAGGAACTCATAAACGAAACGACTTAACGTCGAGTTTGGGTTCGTTGGATTTGTCTTCCCAAGTACTTTCGTCCTAGATAATATAAAAGGTTATATTTAAGTTTTTTAAATATTAAAAATTTATTTAATTTCAGCTTAGATCTTGCGTTGACGGACGTCCTCGTCACAGGTGTCGGCAGGTTTGTGGTCCACAGCAGCAACTTGAACCTTGCACAAATGACCTTTGACATTGATATTTCCGTTCCCGTCCTTGATATCAAAGCTGGTGAGTCCAAACCAATGAAAAAAGAAAACTCCTGGTATTCCAGGCGTATCCTTGATAACTTAGAATAAGAAGCCTACTTGATAAGAAGGTTGTTTTCGACGAACTCTGCGACGCAGTTGGCGAGTTTCCACGTGCGTCGCAGGAGGTTGCGGGTTCGATTCCTGGCTCGGGCGGGACAAATGTTTGTACGATCTGCAGATACTTTTTCCGGGAATTTACTATGCATGATAAAAAAATATGTTAATGTGTATAGTATTATAATTTTATCTATGGTAATGTATAGGTATTGTTTAAATTAGCATAGTCTAGGACGTTGGGTTATAATCAGTCAACATTTTCGACGACATTTAATGGCGTCGTAGATGAAAATGTTGGCAGCATTCGCAATTATGGCTTAATTCGGCTAAAATTAATTTCATACGGCTTTTACTCCGCGGCTGATCATACCCCAACTTACCTTAAGAAGGCTACGAACCTCTCCCAAACGGAAACGGCTCGGCCCATGCGGATTTGTTGTTGTTTCACGTCGAATGAAATGAATCGCTATTAGTGAGAAAGCGCGTCTAACCATCAAATACGAAGCTGTCATATAGCTGTGTGCGTGTGCTCGGTGTCGACACCATTTTTTGATATTTTTTCGTACTTTCCGATAAATTTTTAATAAACGATTGATTTCAGAAATATTTATAATGTTTAATATATTTAGGAAGTTTGCAGGGCGACAGATTTTCGAATAAAGGTGTCTATCATGCATAAAAAATCGCTTGAAAATGACTCGATTTGGAGGTCAAAATTAGTGTCTCTCTCATTAAAAAAATATTATGTTTTTTTTAACTAAACCGCTACATTTCATCCGATTACGTATGGAAAATTTCGATAAGATCGGGGACATACTCGTAGTTTCCAAATGAAGCGGAAAGTACGTTTGTATGGGGGCTAAGGCAATCCGTTCCGTTCTTAAGTACCCATAACGGCCTTATCTTACTTATCAAGCTGTGTTTGGAACTAGATTATGCTGTGTGAATTGTTCAGCATTAATTTATTTATTTTAAATCCTCTCTGAAGACAGGTTATGTTAATGCACAATAAAATATACATATAAAAAAATCACAAGAAAATTCATGGCAATGGCGAGCTTAACCCTATAAAGAGTTCTCTTCCAGCAACCCTTATTGGGAGAGAGAGACTAAGTTATAAAAGTGGGTACAGGTGCATGAATAGGTAGAGGACAAAATATTTAAACTTACTAGATTTAAGACTACTACATAATATAATACAAAATATAAAATACTATACAAACCTATATTGCTTATTTTATTACAAATTCTGTAATTACATATAAATATAAATTAAAGGATTATTGACAAAGAAAATAGCAATCAAATAATATAAACAAATTAAACTAGTATTTACAATTGAGCTAACTGCAGACTGTTGCAAACAATCTACAGATAGCTCAACTGGTCCATATAAATTAAATAAATACAAAAAATACAATAGAGTTATGAAGAAAAATAAGGTTAACCTTATTTTATTTCTGTTTCTA